>CM036553.1:10830703-12030703 GCA_020745685.1 Tautogolabrus adspersus
GAAATTTTTTTGTGGATAAAAAATTGAAAAAAAACGCAACACCCCCCCTTTACGAATAAATTGAAAAATACGCAACACCCCCCCTTACGAATAAATTAAAAAATACGCAACACCCCCCCCTCATGAAAAAGTTGACATTTTTTTGTGGATAAAAAATTGAAAAAAATGCAACACCCCCCCCTTACGAATAAATTGAAAAATACGCAACCCCCCCAATGAAAAAGTAGACATTTTTTTTGTGGATAAAATATTGAAAAAAAACGCAACACCCCACCCTTACGAATAAATTGAAAAATACGCAACCCCCCCCCCCCCCCAATGAAAAAGTTGAATTTTTTTTGTGGATAAAAAATTGAAAAAAAACGCAACACCCCCCCTTCCGAATAAATTGAAAAATACGCAACCCCCCCCCCCCCCCCCAATGAAAAAGTTGAAATTTTTTTGTGGATAAAAAATTGAAAAAAACGCAACACCCCCCCTTACGAATAAATTGAAAAATACGCAACACCCCCCCCCCCCCCTTATGAAAAAGTTGACATTTTTTTGTGGATAAAAAATTGAAAAAAACGCAACACCCCCCCCTTACGAATAAATTGAAAAATACGCAACACCCCCCTTATGAAAAAGTTGAAATTTTTTGTTGATAAAAAATTGAAGAATACGCAACACCCCCCCGTACGAAATAATTGAAAAATACGCAACACCCCCCTTATGAAAAAGTTGAAATTTTTTGTATATAAAAAATTTTAAAATACGCAACACCCCCCATTACGAAAAATTTTAAATTTTTTGTAGATAAAAAATTGAAGAATACGCAACACCCCCCCTTACGAAATAATTGAAAAATACGTAATTTTAAAATGTATCACTAGGCATTTGTGTTGAGAAGTCTCAGCAGTTGGATGGAGGAAGATAAAAAGTCAGCTTGGAAGCAGGTAGAACAAGAGATAATAGCACCAATAAGATTAAAGTATTTTCTCCTTATAGGTATGTCTACCAAGATGTGTGGTTTATATTATGGTCTGATTTTAACTCATATGCTACAGGTGTTTAAAGCAGCAGAAAAGTTCTTAAATTTTAAAAGTGTATGGTGTAAGTCATCTTCAATATGGAACAATAATCACCTTCTAACTGGGGGAAAGCCATTCACCAATAAAAGCTGGGAGGATAAAGGTATTACGACTCTTCAAGATATTAATTGAGCAAATAATATCCGTAACTTTCAATAGCTGGTCTCTCAATATGATATTGATAAGCACTCTCTTTTCTTCTACTTCAGAGTAAGGTCAGCCTGTAAAGCCTACAAGGTTCCCTGGGAGTCGGATTTTAAAGACCATCCTATTTTAAGTTGGATAAAGAGTGCCCTGAAACGGATAGTGTCATATATCTATGATACATTTATCTCCCAGAAATATATGCCCACATCAGGAATGAAAGCTTGGGACAGGGATATATCCGCATTGGGACAAGAATTAGACTGGGATGCAATTTGGGTAAATGTTACTGGTGCTTCGAAAAACCCAAATCATCAGTATATTCATTTGAAATTTTGTCATAGAGCATAGCTCACACCGAGAATCAGACATCGAATGGGATTGGTATGTGACCCGTATTGTTCATTCTGCTCCCAGGGAACAGTTGGCTCTTTTATGCATGTTGTATGGTGTTAGATTTTTGGGGGAAGGTTATTCGTACACTTGAAAAGCTAATAGGGGTACAATTACCAATAGACCCTGCGGTACATCTGCTAAGTGATGATTCCCGCCTTCCCCTTACGGAAAAAACACGGGATAGCTGGGTTTAACATTAAATAAATGTGCTAGGCTGTTGTACTGCCTGTAATTTGATGGTGTTTCAATAAAAAATGAATGATAAAAAAAGGTAAACATACCACCTCCTCGGCAGCCACTTGCCCGCACGCTGTGGTAGGTTGCGCCGGCCTCTGACACACCTCCACCAGGCCCAATGCCACGTGCGACTAGAAAAAATACAACAATACAACTCATTAATAATTTGCTGAAGCAAATAAGTTAATTGCAACATACTTTCAGTTACAAGGTTTTAGGGGATAACAGAATGTCAACATCACACGTTATTAAATCAAATACACATTGTAGTCCTATATTTCCTGTAATAACAATTAAACCATGCACAAGGAAAAGGGTTGACTCTTAAAAGTCAGGAAACACAAATTAATTTAGAAAAAACACATCTCATTTCTCATGAAAGTGAAATCACTTTTATCCCTGTCAAGAAACACACAAGTGCACAAACCTCCTCCTCCTCCACAGCCTTTTTCTCTGCGCCGACAGATGACCCCGTCACCCTCATGACAGTCGGAACTGCCTCCGCCTATGACACATGAAGAGACATAAAAATAAACAAATGTTCAAACTGTATACTAAACATTTCCTTCAGCCTAAGCCTCTGCCCCACAGTGAAGACAAAGTTTCAGCATGCACTGTCACTATATGAGGCAATGACATCACATGGGGAAAACTGTTTTAATCTTTAAATGACTCAAATTTTCAAAATGTTATCGTTAAATTCTGAAAAAAATCATACAATATCCTAATGCTTTCCTGAGGGCTGTTGACTAGAAAATGTTTTGCCTACAGTACCTATTACAGTAAAACATTTACTGTCGTCACAGGCACACCGTTTAACTGATCTTAACAAAATTGTATCTGTGGGTTGTGGAGTATCTGACCAATATATGTACCCATTTTGGTACGATTTGAGTAAAGGCTCGATGAGTTACAGTAGTTAATTGATTATGCATATTTTGAAAAATATAGAGTGACGAACTTCTGAAGTGACCATAGGTTGCAGCACGGCAAACCATCAGTAGCATCTAAAGCTGCGTTTCGACCGACATACCCCGGAACTAAATAGTTCAGGGGCTTTTTTTTAAGGAACTAAAAAGTTCCTGTTGCCCATGTTGTCCGCGTTTCGACTGCGGTCTGAAGTCCCGGGTAGATCATGCAGATTAAGCCAATGACGTATGAGGACGTATGAGGAAGCAATATATATAACTGCAATACACCGCCAGTCCGATAGTTGGCGGTAAGAAAAAGACGAAGGCCATACAACAAAAGATGACGTAATACATAGGGCGACGGACAGGCCGGCGTCATTACTTGTGCGACACTACAAGCATCTGGACTTCACTTGAATTTAAAAAAATGTGAATTAGTCTCTATACATGATCACCCCTTGGTAGACTTATATGAAATTCCAGTAAAAGATAAGGTGAAATATTTAGGTGTGGTTATAACAAAAGATGTCAAAGCTAGAGAAGAGCACAATTTTGAGACGGTTATAAATAAAAGCAAGACTATTCTTAACTCCTGGTTGCAGAGAGATTTATCGATCTTTGGACGGATTTTGATCACTAAAAGTGAAATACTCTCTAGAATAATGTACCCCGCTTTTTCATTAGATATTTCTGACAACTCAATTAAATCAGTAAATCAGTCCAACTTCAACTTCATCTGGAAAAACAAACATCACTATCTTAGAAAAAGTGATGTGGTCAAATCTTTAGAGGAAGGGGGTTTAAATGTGATTGACTATGAGTCAATGAATGGAATGATAAAACTTAAATGGTTACAACAATTCATACGCAATAACAAAACCTTCTGGTTTAATATTCCTTCTAAAATATTTGAAAAATGTGGTGGAATAGAATTTCTATTGAGATGTGACTATTGTGTTTCTAAACTTCCCATTAAGTTGTCTAAATTCCATCAGCAAGTCCTCCTTAACTGGAAACTGGCCTATAAGCACAATTTTACTCCACACAATTGCCCGATATGGAATAATAGATGTATTTTGTTTAAACGTAAGTCTTTGTGTTGTCGTGAGTGGGTGGAGAGAGGTATTTGGTCCATTTTACATTTAATGGATTCCGGTGGGAATCTGCTTAAACACAATGATTTCATGGAAAAGTACAATATTGAATGCACAATTAAACAATATTCAACTGTTATTAAGGCGATCCCTCAAGTAATCATAAATATGGTGCAAGGGACATTAATATATGAAAAAATAATACCACGGTTGCCTTCACTATATATAGATGAAATTGAATTTGTGGAGAAGAAATGCACAAATAAGATTATTAGAGGAACTTTAACTTCGCAACTCTTTCCAATTTTACTCAAAAGAAAACATTTATTAAAAGAATATTCTGTTGAAAATATTTCAAGAATTAGGACTGAGTACCTCACTCTCCCCGTCTCTCCGAAAGCAAAGGAAACGCACTTTAAAATTATTAATGAAATTTACCCATGTAATGAATTCCTAAGAGAAAGATTTAATATTGAAAAAAATAATTGTGTGTTTTGTGATGGTGAAATTGAAACCCAAAAACATTTATTTTATGATTGTGAATTTACAAAAACTTTTTGGGGTTCATTTCAAAACTGGATATCAACAAAAGACTTAAATTCTCCAAATTTAGAATATAACAGTATCAAACTTGGTATTTTAATAGAAGATAGGAAAAAGGGGAAAATGTATAATACTGTCATTATTTTGGCCAAACAATATATACATAAATGCAGATTTTTGAAAGTCAAACCACGCTTTTTTATTTTCATGAATGAATTAACACATTTCAAAAAAACAATTAAAAAGATTAGAACTAAACAAGCTTTAGAAATAAATCAAAGTTTAAAGATTTTGATTCCAGATTAGACCTCTGACTTTTTTATGTTATATTCTCTATTTGTTTTTTTATATCCTTTTTGTTCATTATTCTTTAATTCATGTTAAGTCATGCTCAGTTTGTAATGTTGTTTATTGTTATTATTGTAACAGCCAGACTTGATTTATAAATAAAGTATTATAAAAAAAAAAAAAAAAAAAAAAAAAAAAAAAAAAAAACTTGTGCGACACTACAGTTAGCCCGTTGCTATCTATGGAGGAGGCTCAGCTCGTATTGTTTTTCGACGTGCTGTATTTCATTGCAAAAGAATCCATCGAGGAGGAGACGAGCACTGGCGGCAAAACGATTTCAAGATACCAGAAATGCTATAAATAAATGAAGAAGACTGCTGTTAATAGTCCTTGCCGATTTGGACCGGTACATGGCACAGGTGCAATGGCGCTTTCGGTCACGGAGAAGACTAATGGTAAGTAAGGAGTAAACGCATGCCGTAGTTATTATATTACGCGAACCCCAGCTGTGTGTAGTTATTTTAGACTGAAATAACTCACCACTGTCCCATGTTGTGTGCATTTCAGATACGCGATTACAACCGAAGGCGTCGCGTTTCTCCGTGTGTGTGTGGAAACTGTGGTACCGACTTTCACGGAGGCCCAGTGGATCCAGAACTTTCGAATGTCTATTCATGATTTTATACCTTTTATACCATTTGTTTGTAAATGTGTTACACTGGTTCAGCTTTTTTCATCAATAAAGTCATCACAACTGAATCTCTCTAGTTGTTACTAAACACAGCACCTGCAATTCAACATTATACAAACATTTATTAGCTAAATAGCTAAGTATTATCGAAAATATCACACGCTATATTATCTCAAACATACCATAAGTCATTTAAAGTGAAAACATGTAAAAAGCATGTGTTATAAGGTAGTGTTTATCTAACATTGTTTACCCCACATATATATAAACGCACGTTTTTTTTAATACAGTCCTGTCCCATACACGGTCAGCATGGCCTGCACCTCCTCGTCAGTAGGTATATCTTTTCTTTCCCGAATCCATGTGCAAAATGTTCATACACAGCATGATGAAAAATGTAAACAACTAGCTTGCAGCTGCACTCTTTAAACATGGCGCTAACGCTACCTTTTGCCTGGACATTGCCTACGCTACTAGGCCAATCAGACGCTACAAGAGCCTGGCCAATCAGACGTTCAGCCCTGCAGGCGCTGCTGGCCCCGCCCAAAAAGTCCCTAGACCGTCAGAAAGTACATAACCGCTAGTAGGGTCTTTTTTCGGGGTAGATTATTTACCCGGAACTACACATTTACCTGGGTAAATTTGGTCGAAACGCACGTAGTTCCTCAAAAAGACCATAGTTCTGGGGGATAGTTCCTCCGGTCGAAACGCGGCTTAAGGAACACGCTGTGCGAATATTATTTTGGCACGGCTAATTGTTAGCAACTTATTAGCATTTGAAGCAAAAACACTTAATATCTCACCACATGGTGGCGCTATGAGTATCATCGTTTAGTATGTTAAACATTTTACCATTAGGGACCATATTACAAAGGTTGAATACTTTAGCACTTTTAGTTTTTGAGTTATGAGCTTTCAAAAATGCGTCCCATAGGGTTCCATTCACATTTTTACAGTTTTTTTTTTACAAAATATTAATATAAAATCACTGTAGCATCAATAAAAAATAATAGCACACATCTCACCCATTATTATTATCACTAATAAAGAGCGAAGATAACATAAGTGTGAGAGCTGTAAGAGCTTCAGCTATCATTGTTATGTCAATGTGTTCAGAGGCCAACCCTGATCATACCTGTGAAATCTGAAGCAGATCAGACAAAGTATATGAGAGTTGGTGGACTTCCTGTTGAGTTTTTACAATGGTTGCAAGAGGATTTTATGTAGGTTCTGACATGGTCTAAAATGCCTGATTTCGCGGCCGGTTTTCAAAAGAAATTGCAATGCATGTTGCAATGTTTTTAGACGGTTCTTTGCAATTCAGTTGCGGCATGAAGCGAAAATTGCTAAACTAGTTGCGTTTTTTTTCATGTAAAAAAAAGGAGACTTTTTATTATTAAACTATTTTCTTGCACACACTTTGTTGTGATTGAGGCCTATATTTTAACCTGAGCAGAGCCATTTACTTTGTGAAGTTACATATTCCTCTGCCTCACTCAGTAACGTCTCTCTCTCTCACACACTCACACTCTTCATCTGATATCATTACACATCGAAATTTAATATTTTTCCGTAGGCACCGTATACAGCTAGCGTTTTTTTCTCAACGCCAGCGTCTTTTTTCAGTTGTTTTTAATGGGTAGAGAGCGTTCGCAGCAGAAAGCAGCCGTCTGGATGAAAAGCGCAGCTCCCAGCGTCTTTTTTACAAGCGCTATGCTTCACGGGTGCTCTTTTCAAAATGTATGATATTCCCTGTATTTTAGCTTCCTACGGATCATATCTTGTACCCACAACGTCTTTGCTCCGTGTCTGCTGGGTTAAAAAACGAGACAGGACGGACCTGCAGTGCTTTTCTTCTCAGCGCACAAACGCTTCATGCACACACTCCTGAGTGCACAGCCAGCGCCTTTTCTGCCCGAAAAAATTGCTAGGTGGACACGGGGCATAAGCTTTTAAACCACTAAAATGCACACACACACACACCGTTTGTTTCGCAATCAGACAAGTTCTATCCATGCTTATTTATTTAACTCGCCTTGCTTCTTTCAGCACTAGCAATGATCTGGATGCAGCAGCCTCTGTCACTGTCATTTGTCTTGTATGTGGTCCGCGCGTTTCAGTCATTCTCCTGGTGTGTTTTGCCATAGATCGATGACTTTCGTTTGTGTTTCACCACAACGTTGCATGTGGTGCAAAAATGTTTACCCCTGCTTCTGTGCAAAACAACGGGGAATTGCCTTGCACGGTCCTTAGCTGTAATTTTTGTAGGTAAATGTGCAACGTTTGTGTTGGACATGTCTGCATCTGCATATAAACAAGGAAGTGAGTTTGGTCAATGGTCACTAAACTTTGGTTATATATGGCTCGCCGTTTTCGCGGGGGACTGCTATGATTGGTGAAACTCGCGGGGGAAACTATTTTGATTTGTCAAATTTGCAGAAAAGTTGTGGTGATTGGTCAAAATTTCAAGGTTGCCCAGAATTTACGGGGATTGGATGAATTTGCGTTAATTGTTGCGATCGCGACATCGCAACTTCCTGGAGGGACTGGTTAACATGCATATAAAGTTTCATGCATGTAGATGAAGAAAACCTCTGTGGGGAGGCCTTTTCGAAAATTTGAAGGGGGCGCCACTTAGCCATTTAGCCAAACCCACTCACTTAACCCAAATGGAACGTTTTAGTTTCCCACTGGGATAATGTGTATGAAGTTTGCTCGCATTAAATTTAAAACTCTGCTGCTCCCCTACAAAACAGCAACAAAAACGGCTCCTCCTTACTTTAACTCTCTATTTCAGGTCTACACTCCCTCCCGTCCACTACGCTCTGCCAATGAAAGGCGTTTGATCCAACCTTCACAACAGGGTCCAAAGACGAGGACTAGACTCTTCTCCTCTGTCGCCCCCCGGTGGTGGAATGAACTTCCAAACTCCATTCGATCTGCAGAGTCTCCCTGTACCTTTAAGAAAAAGCTAAAGACCCAGCTCTTTCAGGAATACCTACTAACTTAACTTAATGATGATGATCTCGATAGTATTGATGTAATGATGGTAATGATGATGGTTTTTGTTTTTGTTTGAAAACGACGACGTATAAGATGGTTTATATACTGATTAGAGTCTCAGAACGGCAGTTAATGTTGTGCCTTGCCTCTGGGCAATGCCTTTCAGCACCTGTGTGTCCAATCGGACTCAAAGCTGATCGTTCGTCCTTACTGACATTGTTCCTTTATTTTTCCTTGATCCTTGCTTGTGTTGTTCTTACTCTCTGATGTACGTCGCTTTGGATAAAAGCGTCTGCTAAGTGAATTGTAGAATTGTAGAAGTTTGATGACTCTACGACTATCTTAAGTCCCTCAAAATACTACTTCCTGTTTGATGGTGAACGACATGTCTGTTTGGCGACAGTGCTCAATGTAGGCATTTGAGATTGAAACTTTTGTATGGCCAAGGTCTTGGGATGGTCCACACCAATTTTGAGGGGGATACGAACAACTGTGTAGCAATGGCTAGTGCTAATTCAGAAGCAGTAACTTCCTGTTTTCAACAGGTGGCACGCCCTTTGACGAAATAACGTGCAGAGCACAACGGGAGATCTTCAATGTGTGTAGAACACACTGACATTGAGTTGGCAGTGATCGGTTGAACGCCTTCGGACAACTTCGTTCAAATAGGTAGCATGAAATCTGCGATTTTAATAATAATTAAAATAATTGTATTATTATAAAGTTGTCGTACTGGCTGGTAATGTTCAAAAAGGCAACGCTATGAGGATCAGAGAATATTTAAATGGTGAGCAGTTCAGGCTGGCACTGTCTTGATACCTGTGACATTTGGAGCAACTTCAACATTGTATATGAGATATAGTACAGCCTCCTTCCAGTATGGGGTGCTATGTTTACTATAGAATATTGTTATGTCAATGTGTTTGGAGGCCAACCCTGATCATACCTGTGAAATTAAAATCAGATCAGACAAAGCATATGAGATGTAGTACTGGCTCTTTCCAGTAGGGGGCGCTATTTTAATGGCAAAATTGTATTACGTTAGATGTGATCAATTTGAAGGAAATGTGAGATTTTATATGGGAGGTAGTACTTAGTCCTTGCAGTAGGGGGCGCTATGGTTAGAGTTGAATATTGTTATGTCAATATGTTCAGAGGCCAACCTTGACATACCTGTGAAATTTGAAGCACATCAGACAAAGTATATGAGAGTTACAGCCACTTCCTGTTTGATGGCGAGCAATCCGTCACCATTGTCCCACAGGCTGGTCAGGCTTATATGCATGTGTTGCATATAAGCAGGTGGACCATGATCATACATGTGAAAGTTGAAGAAGATAGAGTATGGTATATGAGAGTTAAAACGATTTTGTATAATTTGGCAAACAGTCTAAACGTCCAAGTTTGACCTCCAGCTGTGGCAAAAAGTTTTATGATCAGATCAAGCCCCTCCGAGGAGAAATAAAAAACTTTTTTGTTTGTTAAAACAGGCATTATTTTGAAAATCAAATCTTAAGTCCCTCAAAATACTACTTCCTGTTTGATGGCAAACGACGCGTTCGTTTGGCAACAGGGTTCGACATAGGCGTTTGAGCTTGAAAGTGTTGTATGGCCAAGGTCTTGGGATGGGCCACACTGTTGTCCGAAAATGTTGACCAAGGACCTGTTTATACAATTTTCATGAAATAATATTGACCGCGAACCTGTTTAAAATGTTCATGACAAATTGTTGACTGCGAACCTGTTTAAAATGTTAATGAAAAAATGTTGGCCGTGGATCTCTTTAAAATTTTCATGAAAAAATGTTGACCATGGACCTGTTTATATAATTTTCTTGAAAAATATTGACCGCAGAGCTGTTTTAAATCTTAATGAAATAATGTTGACCGCAGACCTGTCCAAAATGTTTATGAAAATATTGACCGCAAACCTATTTAAAATGTTCATGTAAAAATGTTGACCTCAAACCTGTTTAAAATGTTCATGATAAAATGTTGGCAGCGGACCTGTTTAAAGTTTTTATGAAAAAATGTTGACCGCGGACCTGTCAAAAAATGTTATGAAAATGTTGACCACAGATCTGTTTAAAAATTTGTGAAAAAATGTTGAACGCAGACCTGTTAATAATTTTCATGAAAAAATGTCGACCACTGATCTCTTTAAAATTTTCATGAAATAATGTTGACCGCGGACCAGTTTAAAATTTTCATGTAAAAATGTTGACCGCGGACCTGTCCAAAATGTTCTTGAAAAAATGTTGACTGCGGACCCTCTTAAAATTTTCATGTAAAAATCTTGACTGCGGACCTGTCCAAAATGTTTATTAGAGTATTAACCCCGGACCTGTTTATATAATTTTCATGACAAAATGTTGACCGCAGACCTGTTTAAAAATTTCATGAAATAATGTTGACCGCGGACCTGTTTAAAATTTTCATGTAAAAATGTTGACCGCGGACCTGTCCAAAATGTTTATGAGTGTTGACCGTGGACCTGTTTATATAATTTTCATAAAAAAATGTTAACTGCGGACCTGTTTATTTAATTTTCATTAAATAATTTTGACCACGGACCTGTTTATACAATTTTCATCAAAATATGTTATGAAAATGTTGACCGCGGCCCTGTTTAAAATGTTCGTGAAAAAATGTTGACCGCAGAACTGTTAATAATTTTAATGAAAAAATGTCGACTGCGGATCTATTTAAAATGTTCATGAAAAAATGTTGACTGGGGACCTTCTTAAAATTTTCATGTAAAAATCTTCACCGCGGACCTGTCCAAAATGTTTATTAGAGTATTGACCCCGGACCTGTTTATATAATTTTCATGACAAAATGTTGACCGCGGACCTGTTTATATAATTTTCATGACAAAATGTTGACCGCGGACCTGTTTATATAATTTTCATGACAAAATGTTGACCGCGGACCTGTTTAAAATGTTCATAAAATAATGTTGACCGTGGACCTGTTTAAAGTTTTAAAGAAAAAATGTTGACTGCGGACTAGTTTATACAATTTTAATGCAAAAATGTTGAACGCGGACCTGTTTAAAATTTTCATAAGAAAACATTGACCGGGGACCTGTCCAAAATGTTCATGAAAAAATGTTGACCTGTTTAAAATTTTTCATGAATAAATGCTGTTGTGGACCTGTTTAAAATTTTCATGAGAAAATGTTGACCGCGGACCTGTTTAAAATGTTCATGAAATAATGTTGACTGAGGACCTGTTTAAAGTTTTAATGAAAAAATGTTGACCGCGACCCTGTTTATACAATTTTCATGAAAAATGTTGAACTGTTTAAAATGTTGGAGTTCATGCACGCAATGATTCTTTCCCATATGTCATATTATATCACGTTTGGGGCAAGCTTGGGAAACAGTCATCAAAACACTGGAGTTCCCGTAAAAACAAACCTTCAAAGTTGATGACAAAAAATCAATGTAATATCATCATTACAGGATTTTGGATACGCATTATCTTTTGAGTTTTGAGAACTTTAAGCTTTTTCAAATTTGTGTCTTATCTATAAAATTTTAAATGGTTTTGCGCCACAGCCATTAAGTCACTTTATTAAGTTTCGCTCATTGGAGTCGGTAAAATCTACAAGAATATCTTCGTCAAGAGATTGTTTTGTAACCTTCCGTCGCACTGCCTTTGGGCAATCAGCTTTCTGTGTTAAAGCAATGACTCAGTGGAACGCTCTGCCAGACAATATGAAGAACTGTAATGCTATCGACATCTTTAAAAAAAAAAATTAATCTGCTGAAAGAAGCTCAATTCTGTAACCACTGACCTTATATCAATGCATTTAAGTATTTTACTTTGGTTTTTTTCACCCTATCACCAGTAAAATAAAAACTAAAAAGAGGTGTATGACAACCTTTTTAAACAGCCTGATACAGCTTTTATTTCCTTTATATCCTGTAACAAAAATAGAGCTTGAATCAAAGAAAAACAAGCATACCAAACAAAAAATGTGTCACATTTTTCCAAGATATTGTCTTTTTGTAGTATAACCACAAAAAATATGGCTCCAATAGTACAGTATATCAGACATCCAGACACCTTTGAGGTAATTCAGTGTTATACAGACCTTGGTATTGTGATCCTTTCCTTTGGCACAACGCACAGGACCTGCCTTGGTACTTCAAAAACCTGATTATGACAGGTTTCCTATCAAGCAGTAGTCTGGGATATAGTGCCTTGTTCAATATTAATGGTATTGGGTTAGTTGTTGGGAGTATAGAGGGAAGCCAGATTGTGAAGAATTATCCAGGTTTGAGCCTTTACACCCTTCCAGTAGATTTATGATTTTTATGTTTTAATGCCTATAGGAGCTTTTGATTTGATGAACTTTATCGTGTAGATAAGTCTTTCTGCTACCATAGTAGAAGCACTGTTTCCCCCCACTAGTGTGTTTTTGGCTGTGCCATGCGACCAACCTATCATAGGTGCACCAAGTGACTCTCAATTTTTGCATGAATGACAGTGAAGCCTAGTTTGGTTATATGTCTTAAAGCTGAAGAGTCAAGAATCATGCTCCACTTGCGCATGGCAGGGCCCCGTTCCTCGTATGTGGCTAACTCATTTAGCTGGATAATTTCAGGATAACCTGACCTCAGTCAGGCTTGTTCTGTGCCTTGAAGCAGGTTAAGCTAAATCACTATAGCAACAGATTAATAAACTTAAACCTGCTCCAGGGCAGGTTTATTTCAGGTAGCCGGATCTAAACTAGACACACCCACCCCCAAAAAATAAAATAAATTCTCATTTAAAAAATGTTCCTTTTGTCATCTCAAAACCATTATGATTTTCCCTTTTGTCAACATTAAAATCAATATCATGAGTGGTGTAGGCAACTTTGTGTGCCATGTCTAAAATGACCTATATGAAAGGGTATATATATATAGATTTATTGTGCCTTGCTCTCAATTTACCAAATGATGATAGACATAGAACCAAAAAAGGTTTTAAAAATGTAAACATATTTTGCCACCTACACATTATAATAATGAGGGAAGCAACAGACACAGAGAAAGTTGAGTTTTTTTAATTTTATTTTTAAATTATTGGTCAGGCTGTAAGTGGGGGGAAAGACAGATTTTCAGTTTAGTTACAATTCATGACAAAGCTTGAGGTATTAATAAGACTTTGCTTAAGGCCTACATACTTACATCCAGCTGTCGGTCAAGCAATTTGATCTCTTCATGAAGCTTCCTCATCTTCAGCTGCCTGGCTCTGCTGGTTGTGGTTCAGTACTCCAATAAAAGAATGGATTGATTTAGTCTAAATACCACTCACAAGGATCGAGATATGAGGGTTACAGTTTCCTTCGTTTGCCTTCTCTGCATCAAGGCTAGAGCACGCTGACACTGTGTCCTCATCATTTGCCTCCTGTCAGTGAATTAAGAGAAACATTTATCCTCTGTTAACACACACAATGAAGAGACACAGAATCAGTACACTGATGCAGCTATATAAACTTACTTGCTCCTCTCCTCCAACCAACACAAGTGGTGGGGGCTCCAACAGAGTGATCAAATGTCCAATTGCTGCAAAATGTCACAATGGTTAACTAAATCACCAATTATGAAAAAAAAACATTTAATGAGGTTCACCTACCTTTGACCTAAGAGATCCTCTCCTCCCTGCCAGCATGTTCAGATGAGGAGCTGCCTCCAGCTATGCCCTCAATAATGGGCCTAGAGGGCCAGCTCCTCAGCAGGGGTGAATTCTGGAACCTCTGTTCCTGTTAGCTAAATATTAGAGATATAGTGACACTGGGAACTTTGTCAAGTCAACAACATGGCACAAATTATATTAACTTACCACATTGATTGATGCTTTTTTGTTTCACTTTAAGGCTACTTGTTCCCAAGCTTGACATATGCGTTTGATCTATATTGAAAGGGATAAGAAAAAAAACACACAATAACTTTTTTATACACAGATAGTCTATATTAAACAATTAGTAGGCCTAGTAACTTTAGAAACTAGTATTGTTCATTCATGATAGAAACTCATTAATCTAGTTAATAACTTTTTTCATTACAAGATTAGGTAAACACTCACAATTAAATAAATACATAGCTTAATACAGCAATGAAATATTAGCCTATACATATTCCTTACACTACCGCATTTAACTTGTCTGCTATCGCTTGCCAAGCTGCTTGTCTTGCCTTTGCTGATGCCGAGGTGTTTGACTTGGCTGTTATTATGTTCTTGTTTTCATATTCTTTCATGATGGTTTGCTGTTCAAGTTGTGTAAAAAATGTCGCTCTTTCCTTTGAATTCGCTGTTGATTATCACAGAGAGAATCACGATTTCTGTGATCCATCTGCTCTCTTTTTATGCAGAACGGGCACGCGCAAGTATCCTGATCACTCATGTCTGGTTCAAATTAACGATACTAATGTAGCGCGATTCAGCGTTGGAGGAACGGACTTAGCCAGCCTTCAATCATCACGTTAATTGAATCAGGCTAAAAGGACACTAGCTCTGATTATTTGAACCACATATGAGGAACGGGCCCCTGGGGACTATTACAACGTAAATCAGGAAACACTAAAGACACAGAGAACTCAAGAATGTAACAACAATACCCACTAGAACAAAGAGAAACACAAGGATAAGAAATTACAAAATAAAACAGGAAACACTTAAGACCAAACTAGGAAACATTAACACACAAGGAAAACAAACAACACTAGGATAGAACGGGAAACTCAGAAAATATACAAAATACAAAAGCACAGACAAAACTCTGTCTTAACTTTCCAGTCTGCTCCAGATCCTACATAGCTTACATACAAGTATGGTACATTATTTATGTTAGCTTGATGCGCATACAGGTAAACTAGCTTTAATTGCTGTGCACTCTTGGATGCAAATTTTGAAAAGTTAACTAGGCAAAAGTAGAAGGTGTCCAACTGTAACAGTCTTTGGAGGTGTCACAATAAAACATTAAAGGGAACCCAGAGACATTACATGGAGATAGAAATAAAGTTTAAGTCCATTTAAACAGGCAAAAATACTGGTACACAGAAAATCAACAATCACAGGCTGAGGCTAAGTAAAAAAAACACGAACAAGGCAGATCTTAGGTTAGCTTTACGTTCCACAAGGGTTGAAATGATGGAACACTGACACAGAGTTACAAGAGTCTGAGCTAATTTATTGGACAAAAATGTTAACATATAATCTGATGGGTTTTGTCTCTAAATGAATTTACAAAGACATACAAAAAGAAAGAACGAAAAAATAAGCTGCTGTGTATCTTTGAGTCTTTCTTAATTCTGCCAGTGAAACCAAAATAGGAGCTATTTCTTTTGAAAAGGACACTATTTCTCTGAAATGCTTCACTGCTTTTATTTGGGGGCTTAAAAATCTCAAAATATTCTGATATAGTTCATGTCAAATTTACAGAGATTTTTTATTCCAGAGGACCTTTGTAAAAAAAAAAAAAGGGTTTATTGTATTAGCATAAGACACAAGGTTTTCCATCAATACCAAGTTATACTGTAAAATCTTTTGTATTTCCTCAGTCTAGTTGATTTGCAGCCAAAGATGGTTGAAATGTCTTAATAGATAAAATGTCAAAGGGGTTGAAAGTGTGGCATAGGAACCATTTATTTTTGCTAAATTATGAACCTAGTAAGTTGCTTATGCTGTGATTTTTCTCCTGGTTAGTTTAGAAAATAATTAATACTTACAGTATGATTAAGATTTACTTTATTGATCCCCGCAAGGGGAAATTCTGTTTTTACACTCTGTTAAATCATGCAACAAGGTAATGTATTCATACTTTTATTGTTGTCTTTACAATCAGTTTAAAAATAGGGAGATAGTTAAGAGACTATACGAGAGATAACTACGTTGCAACAACTTCGCACATAAAAGTAGTTCTCCAAAATGTGCCACTTTATCAAATCTGCGTTTCCGGAAAAGGTCACAAACAATTGATGTAGACAGTTTATTATTGGTTTATGGATAATGTAGTTTCCTTAACCTAAAGATTCTTTCACGTCAAGGGTTTGTCGCTTTTGCATACGACTTCATATCCCAGGGGTCACCGCGCAAGGCACGTCGGTTGACGGGACGTATTGGCTCACGCGGACCTTGGGAGTGCTGAGTCGATTTCCCTCTCTGGTGTCTCGCCGGTTTTCAGCCTTTTTTCACCTGAATCAGAGACGAAACATTACACCTGTGTTGTAACGGTCTCTGCGAATTCAAGGGTTATACATATACATTGGCCTTTGGTTGAATACTTAACATAGACCAAGAACTGCGAAACTCAAATCTCAGTAGTTAAAAAACAAGACCCACGATGGACCCGAGAGACACTGCCCCTGATTCCTGGGAACAAGAGGACGATATGGAGGCCACAGTCGACGGACAACTTGAATCAGCATTTACAGCATTGAATGTGAATGCTAAGCCATTTGTGCCCAATATAAATGCTGCCGAATTTATCCCGGTTTTTGCCACGAAAGGACATCTGGAGAACAACGATTCGGCGGGTAAGATCACTGTCACGTTGGGAAGCTATATTGGCTAGCAATACGCTAGTTGCTAACAGAAGGCAAGGCACTGTACGGACACGCGTTTCCTAAAGCGCGACAAACTAGACATTTTTCTTATAGCTGTTATAGTTTTTCAGAAGATATTCCAGGCGTCACGTAAGATCAACCAATACATATCTGCAGATTCAATGAAAAGTGTATATTTAGTTGTTAAGCTTGTTAATCATGGTCGTAGCGGTCTATGAAGTTAAAAACACAACCGGCATTAGCTTGCTAACCGGTGTTAGCTAGCTAGCGTTTTGATTAGCTGGTGTGGTTTCACCATTGACCTCTAGTCCAGCTCTGTTTATTAATGTATTAAAGCCCAACTGCCGTAAACTGGTTATTGTAAGAGTTAGAAGAACTAATCGTGAGAAGTTGCAGTTATCAATGACAGTAGCCGTCTAACTTTCCGTGATGGCGAGGATACTTAAAATGAGGAGTAGCCAGAAACTATTTGGAACGTGAGAATATGGTGTGACGTGGATGTTCTGACGCACTGCTGGTCAGAAGTGAAGTAAATGTGTAATTAGGAACTGAGTCAAAGCTGCCTGGAGACCAGTAGAGGTTTTATACCTTAGACATGCAGTTCAGTCTAATCGTTTTAGTAAAGCTTAAGCATGTTTACAAATTCTTTTAACAATATTTGATGTTTATAGTCAGTGATTATGGTTTTAAAACATTCCAGTATTGACTCCAAACACATTATGGAGAGTATCCAAGTATGCTCCAGCGTATAGGCTTACTTGACATTAAAACCCTTATTAATTAACAGGCTTGGGTGTCTAGTGTTTTAAGCCTGATTTACACTGCTGCGTCTAATCTAAGTAGTGTACCTACGCTGAAGCCTATATACGTTACCTGACATGCACCTTATGAATGTAACCAGGGGTTGAAACAATGCAAGCCCTGTGATTGGACCACTGGGTAACAATGCTGGTATTGCCAGCATTTTGAAAAATTCCGCCAAATAAAGAACGCTGTAAGCCAATAGCCAGTTAACTGCTTCTCAATATTTATCAGATCCAACTCGAGAAATATAACAGGCTCGGTTTATAGCCGCCATGGTTTCATATACACAAACAAGCACAGAATGTGGCGGAACTGTTGAAATAACAGGCATTGAAATCAGATTGCCAGCTAGTGTTTGTAGGCGGAGTCTTAAGCCCCGTTTCCACCAAGGGGTCCGGTATGGATCAGTACAGTTTGGTACGGTTTGGTTCGGTAAAGCCTGTTTGCGTTTCCACAGCCAACTGTGCCCTATTTGGTAGGCGGCGGGTAAGCCGGATGCCGATAGCCGCGTCAGCTACGTAATAACGTGACATCATAGCAGCGCGACACAGTGTACCCCGCTAATAAATTCAACAAAGAAGAAAATGCGACACAGTAAACAAAGACCAACGATGGAAGACATCCAGCAATTCATCTACTTTTTCATTGGCATGTGGCTCTTTGTTACAAGACGCAATCAAGCTTTGTTTCAGAGAAGGCTGCGTGTCGTGAGGAGAAATACAGCCGAAAAAGCAAGAAAGCTGTTGGAGGTGTAACTTGATAGTTCCGATAACAACAGCACATTAGCTTCCTTTAATGCCACTGTCGCACGGGAAGTGACGATTCTTTCGGCCAATCAACAGACTGCAGTGTTTAGCCCCACCTTTTAGGGTCGGATCGATATACTTGGCACCCCAACAGAAGGGTAACAAAAACTAGGACGGTACGGGTCGGTAATTTGGGGACCTTTCCTGGCTTTAGTCAATGGAAACGCCACAAAATGCGTGCCGTACCGAGACGAACCGAACCGGACCATTTGGTGGAAACGGGGCTTTACAGAGCTACGCAGACTCCCCAACGCACATATATGTTGTGCTAACAATGGCCACTAAGGCATACATTAGCCTAGCCCAGCTGCTGTCTGTCTGCCTGTCTGTATGTATAACTAACAGGATGTGTGGTGGGATCAGACGCTATTGGCGTCAATAAAACTACAGAACCCATTGTCTAGCCTAAAATTAGATGCAGAAGTACAAACCAGGCTTTACTCTGGCTTAAATTAAGGTGGCTCCTCAAGGCTAATTGAAGTGGATTTAAGATATAAAAAAGGAATACATTTGTTTTCTGTTTTTGCAACACTCAGTGTAGAGCCTTTATCCCTACCCTACATGAATTTGGCCTGCATCTTGTGGAGCAGGTGGGCCTTGTTTTGAGTCAGGTCAAACTCTATTTATCTAGCGTATTTCATTCATAAGGCAGCACAATGTGCTTCACATTAATTAAAAAAGAAACTGTTACATCAAGTCAATGTGCAAATAGAGAAAAGAGTTATTGCATACACACCCATATGTGCATATATGCACAAACATATACAGGTTAATATTAATATCAAGAGTCAAGATAAGTACAACACGCACACACCCATTTAAAGGGGTCATATTATGCCCTTTTTTGGGTTCATATATTTAATTTATGTGCCTACTAAAGTACGTTCACAATCGCTAATGTTCGAAAATAGTGTCTGTTATCATGTACTGCCGCTCCATGCACCCTCTGTATTCTGCTATGCTGCCAGCGCTCTGAAGTGCCCACGTTCCAGGGTCACCACGTGTGCCAAGTCTGATCTGATTTGTCGGCCGGTCTGCTCTGTCGTAATTGGTCAATCGCTCGGCACCGTTCTCGGATATGTCACGCCCCTTTTACCATATTGGGAATACAGCTACTGTGGCTTCGAGGGAAGCAGAAACACCGGTATACAAACAGCAATGGCCGGTTTTCAACTTTACCAATCTGACAACGGAGAGGAGGAACAAACACCACAACCTTAGCCACGGAGGCATGAGCACGACGTTTCAGTGTTGTAGGTATGTATTTTGCAGCCTTTTCAGATGTAATATGTGCTCATCGGGTAGTTTCATTGTTTTACGTTGTTTAGGTGTAAGCTAAGTGTGGAAACTGCAGCTAGATGCCTACAGAAGCAGACACCGTGTGCTGCAGAATACTATGATAACTTACAACCAGGACATAGCAACCGTAACACACAACGTGTTTGTATCAAGTCTTTTTATCAGTAAAACACTCACTGTTCTTGTGTTGAAAAATACATTAGCCTCTTTCAATTTCACTGACTGGAGCTAGCAAGATAGTTCCGTAATCCAAAAAATATATATCTTACTCATGGCTTCACAAAGTTTGGCTTGATTACAATATAATTATTGGCCACAAATGTGTTCTGTACAATACATTTTTTATTTATTTACATTAGTACTGTACATTGTTTATTGAAGCCACTCGCCTTGTACTGCATTGTAAACCACCTCCTTGCTGTGATAAAAAAAATATGTATCAAGGTCTTCATAGACTGTTAGTTACTTTTACTACAAAAGCCCAGGTGGTAATCATGTGTTTCTTGGATCAATATCTTGCAATAATATGTCCTACTCTGTCATTATTTTCCTTCTTATTGAATATGTTTTCATTTTAATCAGTATCTTCTTCTTTTTATTAGGTCATCAGGAGAATGAATCCGCTGCCTGTTCCTTGTGCCAACAACATCCAGAGCTAGAACCAAACTGTTTAAACCCATATACACTTCAAAACATCCACAACAACTTCAGAGGAGATCACGGAGAACAGCAGAAGAGTATGTTCATTATAAATAATGATTTACAATTTCAATCAAATTCATTCTAATCAAACAGTTTCACTATTACAGAGGAATAAAAGTAAACAAGTGGCAAAATCATTTGTTGAAAATTCTGTATTCTCAGCTAATGTTAAAAAAATATTTAAATGTGTGCAGAACTATACGTGTAAATATACAATGAGAAGTAACATTTTCCCGTCAAACTTTTTGGGTCCTGAAAACACCTACTCCAACATGTGCCATCAAGTCCCCGACATATTCTGAAAAAAGTAATTCAAGAAAAAAAAATCTGTTTCATAACGTTTGGTTATTGCTCATTTTTCACACATCTGTTTTTTGGAAATGTTTTCAAAGACTTTAAAGGTATATTTAAATAGGTATTGATAAAAGGTATTTAATTGTTTGTGCTTTTGGGTTTAAAAAATAAAAGAATTAGTAACCTACTGTATGTTGTGTCTGGCTTTTTTTTGGACATGAGGAATGCCACCTTATAGATCGGCTGTCCTGTAGAGGTTGTTGCTTGATCACGTTCAGCATTTCCGATGTAATGCATCACATACAGCAACAGATAGTCTGTCTGCCATCCAACATCATGGAACCTTTGGTACGCTCATTGGGATAGTGACCGGGCGTTTCATGCAGCTACTGCTGCTGCTATCAGGAGGAGTGGGAGAAGCCGCGTTTCCGCAGACTTTCAATTTTTGCACATAGATGTGCCTAAACATGCACACGACACATGGAAAACACACTAAAGAGCATATAAAACCAGAAAAAGCATAATAATGACCCCTTTAAAGCTAAACTAAATGTCTAGTTAATGGAATATTATTTTGACTACTTTTTCTCTTTCAGTTGCTGTAGACAAGAATTCCAGTATGGAGGTGACAGAAAGTACTGGTATGTATATATGTGTAAGCTCGAGTCCCTCTGAGCCGTTGGCCACATACAATACATGCTGTTACTGCTCAAGTGAATGTCCGAATGAAAGTGAATCAGTCAAAACTGAAGATTGGGATTGACAAAGCCATGAGTCACTGAGGCACAATTAATACGCTTAGATCTTTTTAAAAATAAACTTTATTTAACCAGGAAGTCCTTTGAGATTAAGGGCACACTCACACTAGGCAATTCCTTGGCCCTCGCATGGATGGAAAAGGTGTGCTTCGTAGGGTTGCATGATTAATCAAAAATAAATCACTGTCAATTCATACATACATGCGATCTCATTTCCCGAATTTCCCTCAGGGGTTAATAAAGTAAATAAAACTCAAACTAAAAAAACTTCTACCTGATGGTGATTTACTTCCTCCTATTTACCTATGCATTCAGAACAATCTGCACTCTGCAGTGTATACCACACAAAGATGATTCTCCAGCGGGCTGCCCAGGTTTATTTATGGCCACCCAAGTAGCCTATATTATTGACCTTTTTAATGTATTAAGAATATAATCATAAAATTGCTGCCCATAAGAGAGAGAGGGCGAGCAGGCGAGAGAGCGCCGCTATCCGTATGTTCCTCCCATAAATGCACCAATTGAGGTGCAACGCTCATGTCCTGTCAAAACTACGGCCTCCCCTCTTCTACTTTTGTAACGCGTCCTTGGGTTTCGTGAAAGGCGCTATATAAATCTAAGTTATTATTAAAACTAAGGTCTATCATGTCAATATTTTTCTTTAGTTGCTTGCTGTCTATATGATTCGGCTCTCTCTTGGATTTGGTGCCCACACGGGGCTCCCTTGTTGTGATAATTGGGTTGCAAGTTAACCTTTTTAAAATGGGAGTTTCGTTGTGTTGCATGGAGCCCCCGAAGACAATCTGTGGTTTCAATGCGGGTCTGGATGCTGGCATTTATTTCAGTGCAACAGTCCGTGCTCACTGCATGCAGGCAGGTTCGAGCGTGTCTGTCATTCAAACTGTCATGACCCATCTTTAAACAAACAAAAAAACATCTTCGCTGCATGACCACATGTTACAGAAATAGATATTTTGTTTGCCATTCTTACAAGTGCAAAAACAAACCAAAATAATGTGATGCTAAATTATATATCAGCTAAACATAGGCTACTTGTATGAAAAAAACAACTTAATTCTACCGGCCTTGGTTTCCATACATTTAGAATTTAGAGTACTGAGAGCAGAAAGAGCGAGGAGGAGGGAGGAAGTGACTTTGCCATTGTGGCTGGAAAAAGGAAAACTTGTTGTAGAGAAGGAACACTTCTGTTATTATTAGAATTTCTGAATCACTTCTGAATCAGTTGTTGTGGGGTGTTTGTGACCTTGCAGCTCCAGTGGAGAATGGGGACACAGAGACGAGCACAGAAGAGATGTGGGACCAAAGAGAGTCTGAGCCAAATCAGGAGGAGCCAGGAGGCTGGAGGCTGGGGCCAGTGGTTCCAGAAATTACAGAGAAAACAGCTCCGGACATGATTGAGGAGGAAGAGGAAGTGCCAGTTCCCAAGGTTCAACCAACACAGCCAGATGCCCCCAGGAAGGAACACATTAATGTTGTGTTCATCGGGCACGTAGGTCAGTTCATATCACCATTTTATTGTACGTCATTCTGTGTATGATACCATTTACAGCTGGCATTGACTTTAGCTTAAGTAATACAAGCCCCTTTCAGACTTCTTTTTTCGCAAAAGTGCCGTAACTAATCTCAGCCGACATCATGTCTACTTGAATTTGTTCATATTAATTCTGCAATTGCATAATATTGTTGTCCCCGTCTGTGAACTTACATTCTGTTTCGGCTATGCGGAAGCACGGTACAGTGAGAACTCCACAAAGATACACAGTCAGACAGGCATGGACACACAACGCTGTGCTTCCCTGCCGGCTCTGCTGAAACTGTCTTGCCTCTGTAACGCTTCTGTTAGTACCGCGGAACAGGGGGGGCAAAGTGATCCCTCCCCCATTACACCTCGGCAACATTCAACATGACGAAATGTCACAGGGGCGTACATATCCCTCGAAATGGCATTCTGAATACAGCTCCATAAATGGCTCTGAGGTCAAGCTTACAAATTAGCATCCTGATGTCAAAACTTATGGAAACCAGTGTAGATTTTTAAACTTCTGATTTATCATGTGATTGATGAATAACCGTTTCTAACATGGGGTTGGGTTGGCAGCCTGCAGCATTTAATTTGCCTTGAGCCCCACCCACGACTTCTTTTTCAGACCCATTGCTCTAATGTTAAGGCCCTGAAACACCAAGCAGACCGTTGGTCCGTCTGTGACAGTACAGCTCCGTCACTACCCGTCGGCCCCAGTTGGCCTTTTTTTGGCCGCTTCCACATGTTGAATTGGCATCAACAGTCGTCGGCGGGGTTGGTGAGAGGAATCTCTCTGATTGGCTGTTCAGAGCGAATCAGTGCACGAGAAGAAAAACGGGCTGACAACGCCAGTGCCATTTTCAACTTTTTATCAGACATTTTCGATTAGAAGTAGGCTACCTTTTACGAGTGGTGAGCGACAGCGGTGAGAAAATGGTATTCTCCTATCATAACGGTTTATTTATCCGCATTTTTCTTCGTCCTCTTCCGGTTTCACCTTTTTGGAATGACGATTACAGACTACCGCCGCCTGCTGGCGCGTAGAGTTATTGCCTCTCACGCATGCGCAGAACGTATGTGGTGGTGGTCTGTAGTCTTTATCGAAGTGTTCTAGTTAAACTTTTTGGCCAAGACGAAAGGCGTCTTGCGCCGACGCCTTTGTCGCCACTAGTTCTTTGCCGGCTGCTTGGTGTGTCAGGGCCTTAAGACTACAAGCTAAACAAGCGGGCATCTCCGTCACATCGAGTGCAGACTCCACAAAGCAAAAACAGATAGTACTAAAAGAGCTACACAGCTGTACAGAAGCTGCACATTGTGGACTCAACCAAACACAATAGAAAGAAATCGTCATGCAGGTAGACAGTTTAAAAAAAAAAAAATCACTCTGGGAAGAGAGGTCGCCCACTCAGTGTCAAAACAGACTGTCAAACAACAATTAAACATAAGCAGGAATTCTCAAAGAAAGCTTGAATTAGTTTGGTTCCTCTAGTTCAATTGTGTTCCAATGTTAACGTGTCATAGTTTGTTTGTTCCAATATGATTATTGTAAAAGTGACAACACTAATACCGGTGCAACTTATATTAAGGATTTATTCAGTCCTCTCAAAATACCGACCTATTGAATTGTAAAGCAATCAGGAGAACTACCAAGTAAATTTGACTTCAGAGCCATTTATGTAGTCCTATTCAGACTGCCTTTTCAAGGTGTAATATATGTCCCTTTGATGTTTTTTCTTCAATATGAATGTCACGGAGGCCTAATGGTGGGATGAAGTGAACCCTCCTTTGTACCGTCTTCTGGGACAGTAACAAGTGTTACAGGGCGGAGAGAGGAGCCAGCAGGAGAGTGCAGCACTGTATGTGTGTGTATGTCGGGCTCCCACTGTGCCTGTAAATTCAGACTGGGGCACCAATATTATGTCATTGTGGAATCAATATGAATGTACAAAGACATAGTTACGGCACTGTTGTAGAAACGCAATCTAAAAATGAATGCTAAGAACTGAAGATGAGGGCATTCTGCCGACGTGTAAGTCACTCAGTGAAATTATCTTTGTGTGTGTATATTTATATATATATTATACATGTGCTTATATAAATACATGTGTGTGTGTGTATATATATATGTGTGTATGTATATATACTGTATATATTTTTTTATTAAATGCACTTTGTGCTCTTATTCTCTAGATGCGGGAAAATCCACTATTGGCGGACAAATTATGTGAGTGAAACAAACTCCTTGTTTTGTTAACATCCTTTCCTTTTATAAGAGTGAAATAGAAACATCACGTAAGGCCTTTGATATATTGTCAATTTTTTCTGTTGTACCCTACCCCCCCAAAGGTATCTAACAGGCATGGTAGATAAGAGAACATTGGAGAAATATGAAAGAGAAGCGAAAGAAAAGAACCGAGAAACCTGGTAAGGGGGAAATTCTGTATCTTTGCAAACTTGCTTTATATTCTTTGACGGAATCCATCCCATGATAGTGTTCAGTAATTACATTTAAATCAGTTTATTTTTTGTGAAATGTTCAGGAAGTATGTGTATTGTTTTTTTTTTCTGATCAGTCAATATCATCTAAGATAAATCATGTTGATGGCTTACATACTGTATTAGATATTGGAATATTACTATGTATGTCAAACTTAAGTCATGTTCCTTTATTATAATAATATGTTTTATTTAAAGGCACGTTTCAAAGTTTAAAATCATTGTGAAAAGGATTCATGAGACAGGATGGATAATGGTCAGACTGAGAATGCCTGTTTAAAAAGATGTTTTTTGGGATGAGATTTAAAAAGAGAAAGAGAGTCAATTTTACGGATGTCTGGTGGAAGGGAGTTCCAGAGGTGGGGGCCAGAGCAGCTGAAGGCTCTTGACCCCATGGTGGACAGGCGGTGGGTGGTGCAGTGAGTTGAATAGAAGACTTGAGAGTGCCGATGGGTGTGTTCATGTGCAAGAATGTTTATGTCACTTGTAACCAAATCAACAATGGAATATCACTTGTCTATCTCCAAGGTATCTGTCTTGGGCTTTAGACACCAACCAAGAGGAGAGGGACAAAGGAAAGACAGTGGAGGTGGGCCGAGCATACTTCGAAACTGAAAAAAAGCACTTTACCATCCTTGATGCTCCAGGTCACAAAAGTTTTGTACCCAACATGATTGGAGGCGCATCACAAGCAGACCTGGCTGTTCTGGTAAGTAAAAAAAAAAAAAAAAATCCGACCAGTGATCTTAAACTGTGCAGTTGAAATGAAAAGTTATGTCAGACGTATCTTACCAATAGCCGTCAAAAGACGATGCCCAAAATTGTAATTCTAAACAACATACCTTAACACAGCTCTATTCACAGTATAGAATCTGTATGAAAAAAACAGTATAAAATCTTTTTACTTTCTGTAATTGAAACCATTAGTTACATTATTTTTCAATGTTTAAACATCATTATTGTTTAAATCTGTTTTAACAAGTTCTGCATAGTAAGTACTAGAGGTGGTAAAAAAAATCGATTCATGTAAAAATTGAGATTCTTCTCTAATAAGATTTAAAATCGATTCATGATTATTATTATTTTTAGCGGGGCTAATCAGTCACTCCCTGCTCTTTAAATCAGTAGAATGCCAAATAGAGCAACAAGAAATTCAGCCAGTCTCACAGATGACTTGAGTAGATCCTGAAGTATGTACTAATTCAAAAATAGACTTTGAATCCATGGATCCATTATTCCAGAATCGTTTTGAATCGAAAATCGAATCTAATCGTGAGACACCCAAAGATTCCCAGCCCTAGTAAGTACAGATAAACAGGCCCATAAACAGGTATATAAATAAATGCAGTGAGGTTGCTCACAGAGGCTACATTAGTCTTCTATCATGTCTTCCATGATTATTATCTAAACAGCATAAAAACAACTTTCCAGCTTAAAGGGATACTTCACCCGTTGAAACATGAATCTGTTTTGACATTGGGTCATATACAGTGTTGTCACAGATTACTTGAAAAAGTAATCTGATTACTGATTACTGATTACTCCTCAAAAAAGTAATCCAGTTACTTTACTGATTACTTTATCATCAAAGTAACTAAGTTACTTTAAAAGTAACTTATTAGTTACTTTTTACCGATTTCCTCCCTTCGCTGCCTCAACATAACGCCGAATTTCCACCAGATCAGTGTGCATTGCGTGTCCGCTCCGGTGCGTGACGGCTCCGTGCACCCCCGTCCTTCAATACCCACCGGCTGCGTGCTCCGTCCGCAGCACGCAGAGCACAGCCGGTCAGCTGTGGTGCAGAGACAAATGAATTCCCGCGGTATTGTAAAGATTAACTCGTGACAGCACGAGATAATACGATGTACATGGTATTAAACTCTATATTAACCTTAGAAACACATAAACAAAGACACATACAGTCGTTTTTCTGAACCGTTAAAAAGGAGTCTTTTATTCTGAAAATAAACCAGATGTTTTAATGTTGTATCGGTGTCTGACTTCCCGTCCCGCTTGTTATTTTCTGTGCTGAATTGATGCGTCGTGCTCCGGCATCCGGTCAAAAATAGAAGCCTTGCGTATCTGCTCCGGAGGGCTCCGGACTGCCGGAGCTCAGACGGAGCTGAGACGCAGCGCAGCGGACCCAGAGGAAGCACACACATTGAATAAAGTGAAACGTATCAGCTCCGCTCATTCTCTTCGAAAATGACAACAAAATTCTGCATTCTACATACATTATGAGGCAATAACAAAATAGTAACGCACAGCCACTTAAGGAAACTAACTTTAATCAGATTACTGGTTTGGAAAAATGAACGCGTTAGATTACTCGTTACTGAAAGAAAGTAATCAGATTACAATAACGCGTTAATTTGTAACGCGTTAGTGACAACACTGGTCATATATGTAGTAGAAATGTGAAATAATTTTTGAAGTTGGTGCCGTCTTGACCGAGAAAAGGCAGAAAGTGTCTTTTTGGCTCATGTGGATGAAAGACAGCTCCCAGAATGCTTAGCACCGCAGGCCACTCCCGCTGAAGTAGAGGATTTTATGGTGCATTCACGTGGTATCGGACACATCGGAAAAACAAGTTTTCCGAGTTGTAATATGCACATGAAACACCTGGTCAAGTCGGTTTTGTGTTTTGTTAATGTTAGCATACTTTTTATTCATGCACGTGTTGCACACCAACTTTTTGGGAAGTCGAAGAACGACTCGGAAACTTGGACCACCCGAGCAGCAACTGAATGCAGCATTATTTACAGACATTTACTTCAACACATACGGCCGTTTCCTCAACTGATTCCGTGATTTCTTCCAGAAGGAATTGGCATCTTGGAAATTCCTGGCAGAAAACGGACTCTATGTCTGTGTCCATAGGCAAACAGTGAGAGTGACGACACCACCAGTCTGACCCAGGTCGTGTCGGCCCGGGCTCCTTGTTCTCCAAGCTGGCGACCTGCCTGTCGGCAGCAGCCAGCTCGCCGCTACATTGCGGCTCGTAGAAAGAGCCACGAACATCCGATTCGAGCACAAGACTTTCAAAATCCCCTTCATCGATATCAGTTTGAAGTTGAAATTGCCATTCGCCATTCTCGGTTCTTATCAGCTTTCTCCAAAGAGCCTGTTAGCATAGCTTCCAAGCAAGATGGCGGCAGTTAAGTTTCGATTCTGGAAGTGATGTCCCACCAACTGATCTGTAATAGATCTGTAGCTTCAGTGGTCGAAAATATGAGGAACTACCGATGTAGTTTCACCCCTGCTAACCAAAACAGCCTCGGATGACGCAAAATTATGATTTTTGCGTCATCAGATTCTCCTTTTCAGAAAATAAATATGTAGCTTTCCCCTCTCAGGGGAAAATGAGGGCGGGATGCACAACCATTCAAAAATACTACCAGGTTTCTAATGATACAAAGCTTAATGCAAATGGGTGAAGTATCCCTTTAAGTTCTGATTTTTATACCAGCAAAAAAACATTTGTTGTGGAGAGTTTGAATGAATGTTGCCCATCCATTGAACATGTTTGGCAAGTCAGCCACATTCACCTCATATAGATCCTCACTTATTACACCGTCTACTCAGAGGAGTGACTTTTTTCAGGGAAGACTACAATTCAAGCAACAAAAGTATGTTGAAATAAATGCAGAAAAAGCTTGACTTCAGATCCAACCTCTGAGGACTGTATGTTTTAGTTTCCTGTTAAAAAAACAGTGTCTCTCTTACTGCAGACCGTACATCAGGAGTCGGCAAGATGCTGCTAGAATGAACTCGACTTAAAAACATATGAACATACACTAACTAATATGGTAAATGGACTTGAGCTTGTATATTTCCTCTCTTGTCTTCTGACTACTCAAATTGCTTTTACACCGCAGGTCACACCTACCCATTCACACCCATTCACATACTGATGGCAGTGGTTTCTATGTAAAGTGACCATCAGAACTAACTAACTCCATTCATACTCATTACTATGCCGCTGCCGAAGCAGCAGGAGCAATTCGGGGTTAAGTGCCCAAGGACACATCGGACATGTTGCTGCAGGAGCTGGGGATGGAACACCCAACCTTTCGGTTGAGAGACAACTGACTCTACCAACTAAACCACAGCCGCCCCAAATATCCCGATTTGCCTTCATGCAGATTAGATTTTACCATGATTCTTGGCTTTATATTTCAATTCTAGAGTATTGTGATACAACAAATAGTGATATTTGTAAAATAATGTACAAGTCAGTTGGTCTTTGATATTCAAAATATTTATAGATAAGAAAAAACTAAGCTGTAACATCAAGACCATCTGTTCCTACAAATTACCACTTTGTGATCACTAGCTGACAAGCATCCATTTCCTTTGTTACCTGGGCAACGAGTCCCGCCCCATACAGTATATTATTGGTTGCCTGGAGCAGTGACATCACCACCTTGCGTAGCATGTTAGTCTGCTAGTCAGGCTAACTTTTCTAATATTTTTTTCCAATAATCAACTCGAAGGCAAATACATTTACTAACATGAAACCAGAGGTGTGGACTCGAGTCACATGACTTGGAATTGAGTCAGACTCGATGACTTTGGACTCGACTTGACAAAATCATGAAATAAGACTTGCAACTCGACTTGTACTTGTAACAATGACTCGTGACTTCACTTTGACTTGAGCCTAATGATTCGAAAATACTTGAGGTTTTAATGTGTTATTTTAGGTCACTATGATTTCCGCGATGTGAAAAACACTGACGGAAGGAAAATACACTATATTGCCAAAAGTATTCACTCACACATCCAAATAATTGAAATCAGTTGTTCCAATCACTTCCATGGCCACAGGTGTATAAAATCAAGCACCAAGGCATGCAGTCTGTTTCTACAAACATTTGTGAAAGAAAGGGTCGCTCTCAGGAGCTCAGTGAATTCCAGCGTGGTACTGTGATAGGATGCCACCTGTGCAACAAGTCCAGTCGTGAAATTTCCTCGCTCTTAAATATTCCACAGTCAACTGTCAGTGGTATTATAACAAAGTGGAAGCGATTGGGAACGACAGCAACTCAGCCACGAAGTGGTAAGCAACGTAAAAAGACGGCGCGGGGTCAGGGGATGCTGAGGCGCATAGTGCGCAGAGGTCGCCAACTTTCTGCAGAGTCAATCGCTACAGACCTCCAAACTTCATGTTGCCTTCAGATTAGCTCAAGAACAGTGCATAGAGAGCTTCATGGAATGGGTTTCCATGGCCGAGCAGCTGCATCCAAGCCATACATCACCAATTGCAAGGCAAAGCGTCAGATGCAGTGGTCTAAAGCACGCTCCCACTGGACTCTAGAGCAGTGGAGACGCGTTCTCTGGAGTGACGAATCGCGCTTCACCATCTGGCGATCTGATGGACGGGTCTGGGTTTGGCAGTTGCCAGGAGAACGGTACTTGTCTGACTGCATTGTGCCAAGTGTAAAGTTTGGTGGAGGGGGGATTATGGTGTGGGGTTGTTTTTCAGGAGCTGGGCTTGGACCCTTAGTTCCAGTGAAAGGAACTCTGAATGCTTCAGGATACCAAGAGATTTTGGACAATTCCATGCCCCCAACTTTGTGGGATAAATTTGGGGATGGCCCCTTCCTGTTCCAACATGACTGTGCACCAGTGCACAAAGCAAGGTCCATAAAGACATGGATGAGAGAGTTTTGTGTGGATGGACTTGACTGGCCTGCACAGAGTCCTGACCTCAACCCAATAGAACACCTTTGGGATGAATTAGAGCGGAGTCTGAGAGCCAGGCCTTTTCGTCCAACATCAGTGTGTGACCTCACAAATGCGTTTCTGGAAGAATGGTCAAAAATTCCCATAAACACACTCCTAAACCTTGTGGACAGCCTTCCCAGAAAAGTTGAAGCTGTTATAGCTGCAAAGGGGTGACCGACGTCATATTAAACCCTATAGATTAAGAATGGGATGTCACCTAAGTTGATATGCGAGTCAAGGCAGGTGAGCGAATACTTTTGGCAATATAGTGTATAATCAACTGTCTGCAGAATATCATGGGATTAGTCTCAACATGGGTGTGATTTATTAATAAAATCCTATTTTTTTCATACCAAGTGTTTCTATAAAAAATATGAGTTTTACAGGCTATGGTGTACTTGCAGCTTCTCGCTGCTGCTGCTGCTGCTATGCTTATTTTTTTGTTAATTCGATAGGTATCATGATATACAATGATCATTAAGGAAATAAAAATTCTTGGTATCATCTCACACACACATCCCTCCCCACCCATACATAAACACACACATATGCACACACACATTTAACACTTTAATTACAATAACACGACCATACCAGGGGAAAAAAAGACAACAACAAAAAACGATATAGCAATGATAAGTGTCCCTCCCTTCCTTCTTACAAAGTACCCACACATTTTAATATAGAGCCTAGTGATAGCCTCAACTCTCCTGTAGTGTTTTTAGTTTGGTTATATAGTTGATCACAGGGCCCCAGACAGAATCACATTTTTCAGATGATCCCCTCAAGTTATACTTAATTTTCCCCAGATTTAAGAACATCATGAGGTCCTTTAACCAGTGCGATGCCTTGGGGGAAAATGGGGACTTCCATTCCAATAATATTCTTCTGCGAACTAAAAGAGATGCAAAGGCAATACAGTCCTTTATTTTCTTACTGATTATTTGATGAAGTAGCACTCCAAAAATAGCCATTCCTGGGCCTGGTGTCAAGGACCTGTTTAGAGTTGTGGCAAGGTGTTTAAAAATGTGTGTCCAGTAGCCATACAAGCGGGGGCAGGACTAAAACATGTGTGTGATGTTTGCTAGTGACATGTGGCATCTATTACAAATATCTGATATACTGGCGTACATTTTGGAGAGATTATAGTTAGTAAAATAGTAGCGATGGACAACCCTAAATTGTATCAGATTAAGTCTGGAGCAAGACGTGCTGTCATTCACTCGAGACAAAACACTATGCCAGTCATTGTCATCTATGACTTTACCAAGTTCCTCCTCCCAATCTTAATTAATATTGTCCAGAGAAGTTACTCTGAGCTGGGATATTAGAGTGTAGATTTTTGAGATGAAGCCTTTCTGATTCGTGGGCATGTCCAAGATTGAGTTGATAACAGAGATAGGAAGAGTATTGGGGAAGGAGGCGTTATTTGCTTTGACAAAATTACGGACTTGGAAGCATCGAAATAGATGAGAATGTGGTAAATTAAATTTGTCACACAATTCACTAAAGCTACAGTTCACACCAACTTAACGTTGGTTCCTGGACCCAGAGGGACATTATGTGAGTATTAGTTGCCCAGTAATAGTTTCTTAAATTAGGCTGTTGCTACTCTTCTGTCTGCATGTTGCAGGCGTGAGCTGACACACACACACACATCGGAAGCCATCACGCGCACCTATTTACTTTTAGCGCAACACAGTCTGTGATCCGTGGTCTATGGTATGTACAAAGTCTTTATGTTCAGGAACGTACGCAATCCGATCAAACGGTCGTTGCGACTTTTCTCCGTTCACTCTCACCATGTCTGCATACTGCATTTATCAACAATCAGCACCTTCAAAATAGTAGGCTAACGTTATCTCACAGCCTGCTGTAGTCTGGGAATGTCTGCACACACACTGTTAAAAAAGAGGGAGCAAGGGTGGCATGGGCACTACTACTTTTAAAAAATAGATAAAAGCAAGCTTTATTTTTTAACCTTTCCTGAACTGATCTTACAAAATGATCCAAATCAGTGATCTGATCCAATGGAACACATCGTTAAACACAGAATTCAGAAAAATAAAAATGGAAAAAACTGAATTCAGGAAAATTAAAAAAAGTCAGTCACACTGGTACTGTTATTTTATTTTAAGAAGTAGACTAAATAAAATCATACAAATAGCAATCATGATTTGTGTAACTGTAACAAATTATTACACTTTTAAAATGGCATTTAATTTGGTTATATAGTTGATCACAGGGCCCCAGACAGACCTACCCATTCACACACTGCTAATGAATTGTTTAGGAGTCAAAATTCAAAGGTTAGGACTTTTGACTTGACTTGGGACTTGCCTGTCATAACTTGTGACTCGACTCGAGACTTGCCCATCATTTCTTGGGACTTGACTAGGGACTTGAGACCAAAGACTTCAGACTTACTTGTGACTTGCAAAACAATGACTTTGTCCCACCTTTGCATGAAACAGATACCAGCGGATCAATTAATGCAATCCAATGTGGCTTATGTTTTAAAGTTTAAAAACTTGAGTGTTCATTACATGAGCTCAGAAGCTAACTAGCTTGCTATCCTAGTAGCTCATAGAGCTCCCAGCTCTTCTGTCTTTGCTTTTGAGATGAATGAACATGTGAGAGTATGTCAGCTCTTTATTCAATCAATCTTTATTTGTACAGCGCCAATTCATAACAAATTGTTATCTCAAGACACTCTACAAAAGAGAAGGTAAAAGACCATACTCTTTGTTATATTAAATTACAAAAGCACTATTTTGGCCATTTACTACGTAGCCTAAGTGGGCATTTGTCCCTTATAGAAATAAGCTTAATGTGGCTTTTGACATTTAAAGACATCTCACTGTCACACCCGCTGGAAATGGTAAGTAGGTTTGAGCTTGTAAAGAGCTTTTCTAGTCTTTTTACTTCTCACATCGCTTTTTCCATTCATACACATTCACAAGCCTCTGACACAGCAACGGGACCAATTTGGGGTTCAGTGTCTTGCCCACGGACATGTGAGCTGGGAGCTTGGGTTTGTACTCCTAACCTAAAAACCCCCAATACTACCAATGATTCACAGCTGTCCTGACATTCATAAGTAATTGCCAAATCATTAGCTTCTGGCAACAGGAAGTGAGAATTGACAAACATCATTTGAAATTCATGAAATGTAAATGGATCTAGACATTACGTACTTACACATGATGTGTACTTGGATTTTTCCTGTCTCAAAATGAGGCGGTGGTAATACCTTTCCTGCCTTGTACATGTGCACATGTACCATGCATGCTGGCTCAACACTTTTACAAGGAAAATGAATTCTAAAATTGATGAGAAAGGACAAGTCTCACATTCATACCTAATTTATTTAATGTGCCACCTTAGCTCTGTATAACACCTTTCAAAATTATAAGTTGGACTGATGTTAACATAATTCCCTTTTTATATTTTTACGGTAGTTAGAATCTTTTTCGCAAGTTTCTTCACCATAGACTTTACTTTTCTTTTTAAACATTCAACAGGACTGGGAACTGATTGCATCCACTGCAATCAGTGTGTGAATGGGTAGGTGTGACGTGGTGTAAAAGCGTTTTGAGTAGTCAGAAGACTAGAAAAGTGCTATACAAGCTCAAGTCCATTTAACAAGTCCATTTACCATAACTATTTTTAAAATGTCAAGCTGATTCCATGACTTGTTGATCCTGACTGTGTAATTATGTATTATTTCTCTCTTATTGCCAAAGTGTGAATGTTATTTGTTACAATAACACGTTTTAACATGTTTTTATCTGTTATTATTAGGGTGTTTGTTTATTTTCTATGGTACTTCTTCAACATGTTGGCATGCTAAACCTTTATAAACACACGCTACAACCCTTTGACAAAGACATGATGGTGCTGCTTATTGAATAAATAATATTTATGACTGGGCTGGAGAAAGGGGAAGAGAGACGGAGAGCATTTGCATACGTACAGAAGTGCAGACATCAAACAAAAATGTCACATTTATTCGTGCAGCCTTGTGTTACTCTGTGTGACTCTCAGAAACTACAGACTACAGCGGATTCCATAGACTTCACAGATAGATCTAACAGTCACAGCTTTATCAGACGAACGATCGCTCCGCAGGCTGAGTGGGCGTTTGGAGATCTGCATAAGTCTTTTATTTAATGACAAAATCATTAAGAGGGACTATTAATTGGTAGTCACATATTTGTTTAGGGAATGCATCAGTGTAGCGAATAAAACACAAACACTTTGACTACAAAACAGCTCCGCCATCATATCAGCATACAGTAACAACTGCAATTATAAATGACAAATTCACCAGGTGCTGTACTTTGCAAACTTTGCTCTGTATGAAAATGCCCGTAAGACTTTGACGAGGGCCAGTGGCGGTTCGGAATTGGGCAGAAGCAGCCGGCTCCAGTTTTTGAACGCACTAAAAACCCTGCTTAATGCAGCTTAGATGCAAAAGGATGCAGTTCTCCATAAAATACCCTAGTGCTGGTTTATTTTTAAATTGAGTACCACATAAGTAACCACAAATGACTTTAATCTGCTCATCTTACCTCCTTGCCATTCTCTCATCTACACATGAACACACCAACATTTCTCTCGCGCTAGCTTGTTCTGCCCTGCCTCATTCCGTAGCTCTCATTTGTAGCTACTTTTTTTCTGCTCTTTTGACAATATTTATCAGCAGTTTGCTAGACACTCAAATAACATTATTTCCGCATTTTGAAAAATGTCTCTTGATATTCTGTTATTAAATCAGTTTATTTGCGTGTGTGGAGGTTCAATGATGATGGCAACACTCATCCTAAACCTAGAGTGCAGTACAGAATTGACGACCAGCAGCTGCAGAAAAATATCTAACTAAGTTTTAATGTGTTGCACATCAATCAGTGCATTTATGGGAGGGACATAGCAGCGGACTCTCTTCCTTTCGCTCACATGTACACAATGGTGTTTAAAAAGGCTAAAATATATACGTGGGTGGCCTTAGAAATACCTGAATGGCCCTCCAAAGTATTGCACATGTATGGGAAACACTGATCTTTCTACATAAAAATGCATTGTTTTTTCTCCTTCCTTCCTTTTTGTGCTAGTAGTCAGTTTAAGTAAGGCCCTTAAAACCTTTTTTGTTATGAAAGTTCTTATTAACTAGACTGCTCACTGAATGAATGTGTTGGCCCGTAGGTGATCTCGGCAAGGAAAGGAGAGTTTGAAACTGGCTTTGAGAAGGGTGGACAGACACGGGAGCATGCCATGTTGGCAAAAACTGCTGGTGTCAAGCACCTGATAGTTCTGGTGAATAAAATGGATGATCCTACAGTGAGCTGGAGCCTGGAGAGGTATGTATATTAATAATCAAGTGTAACCACATATAAAGTTAATTGCTCGTCTCATCCACAAATACTAAGGAGCACCTCATAGGTCATATTTGCATTATATTAATGTAAAGGGACTTGCTTTAACATTATTACAAAACAATTTGCTATTTACTGACATAACGCTCTAGTTTTCCGTTTTCCTCCGTGACAGTCCGATAAAACCTGATCTTAACATGAGTCTGTAAACCCCTGGTTATTATCTTACTTTGATCAAAACAAAATGTGATAAATCCATATAAACACTTTCTATAAAGCTGGAGGTCGAGTGATTATATCTCAATGCATCTTTATGCAGCTTAGATTTGTCCAAAGCTGTACTAAGGACTGTCATTTGTGATCGGATTACATAAGAGATGTTATCACCAGGTGTAAATCGGGCCAGGAACTTACTTGATATGCATAATGAAGGGAACCAAATAACCTAAATTTCCTTAAATAGACTTCTTCTGGAGAAAGCCAATGGAAGGATTCCTTATCATCTTTTGCCTGTCTCACAGCAGTGAATCAGAATGAAGTTAAAGTTTATTACATAAAGGGAAAAAATCTTTTAGATACATGTTTTAAAATATTCAAATTTGCCCTTGATGAATCTCGGTAATATTAATCTGTTAACTGTAGAGTTGAAAAAATTAATGTAACAGTAGCTATGTTTACATGTGCAAACTGTATTTCAATCCAATTACAATCTTTCCGATTTGGTCTCCAATTTCACCGTTTACATGGACGCCAAAAAAAACAATCTGAATATGATGTGGGTGTCCATGCATCAAGCATTTACGTCTGACTTTGTATATCTGTATTTTATGTGACTTTTATCTTACTTTACTTCTCTCAAAAGTACTGCAACCTCAGCAGTTCATTATTACTCTGCAATCAATAAACAGGGGCAAAGTGCTGGGCCGGTCTACAGGAGGACCTTCAGACTTGCCTTGTTAAAGAGAGGCACGCCTAGTTATGAGCCCCAATAAGCCAAATTTGTACCAGATGTTAGCTGTAAGCTGAGGAGCTTGACGAAGGACAGGGGGCCTTCGTTCAGCATTTTTTGACCAAAATGTTCAGGTACTAAGGAACTCAGGACAACACGTGTGTGAGCATTTTATACTGGTATATACCACAATTTCCCAGTTTGGGATCAATAATATCTATCTGTCTATCTATCTATCTATCTATCTATCTATCTATCTATCTATCTATCTATCTATCTATCTATCTATCTATCTATCTATCTATCTATCTATCTATCTATCTATCTATCTATCTATCTATCTATCTATCTATCTATCTATCTATCTATCTATCTATCTATCTATCTATCTATCTATCTATCTATCTATCTATCTATCTATCTATCTATCTATCTATCTATCTATCTATCTATCTATCTATCTATCTATCTATCTATCTATCTATCTATCTATCTATCTATCTATCTATCTATCTATCTATCTATCTATCTATCTATCTATCTATCTATCTATCTATCTATCTATCTATCTATCTATCTATCTATCTATCTATCTATCTATCTATCTATCTATCTATCTATCTATCTATCTATCTATCTATCTATCTATCTATCTATCTATCTATCTATCTATCTATCTATCTATCTATCTATCTATCTATCTATCTATCTATCTATCTATCTATCTATCTATCTATCTATCTATCTATCTATCTATCTATCTATCTATCTATCTATCTATCTATCTATCTATCTATCTATCTATCTATCTATCTATCTATCTATCTATCTATCTATCTATCTATCTATCTATCTATCTATCTATCTATCTATCTATCTATCTATCTATCTATCTATCTATCTATCTATCTATCTATCTATCTATCTATCTATCTATCTATCTATCTATCTATCTATCTATCTATCTATCTATCTATCTATCTATCTATCTATCTATCTATCTATCTATCTATCTATCTATCTATCTATCTATCTATCTATCTATCTATCTATCTATCTATCTATCTATCTATCTATCTATCTATCTATCTATCTATCTATCTATCTATCTATCTATCTATCTATCTATCTATCTATCTATCTATCTATCTATCTATCTATCTATCTATCTATCTATCTATCTATCTATCTATCTATCTATCTATCTATCTATCTATCTATCTATCTATCTATCTATCTCACAGCCTTTAGATGAAAAAAGGTATTAAAAGTAACTCTTATACACTGGATTACACGGTAATAAATTAGATTATGAATTATTTCTCACACTAAAACACGAGCCAACATTTGCTTTTAGAGTTGGTGTTTGAGCTGTTTGTGATTTCAAGCATAATTTGTGTCAAATCATATTTATCTATATCAGGGGTGCCCAACCTTTTTTGAACCAAGATCTGCTTTTAAAGTTGCCAGTCTGCTGAGATCTACCAGTCCACATAGGGAGCCGTAGCCATTACAGACAGCCTACAAACACATTTAATACGCACACGACAAACAATAAATTTACTGATACACTTTTTCTTTTCTTAATCTAATTTTAGGGTTTATTTTAATATTACGTTTGTATTTGTTTTTTCCTCTTAATTAATTTAGTTTCTGCAACAAACCACTTTAATCTGCTCAATTCATCCATGCATGCGCACAGACACATACACGACGACTACGCCTCACGTTTGGAAAAGTTCTACTCGATATTCCGTTATTTAAAGGAGTTCAGAACAGCATCAGCAGCAAGCAGTTGTACATTAACATTATTAAAACGAAGCATGAGAAGCTTCAGTTTTGATTGGAGCAAGGTGCATTTACAAGAGAGGTGTACGGACAGTGGACCTTATCTCTCTCTCTCTCTGAAGCTGATGTGATTCTGCACTCTTGGTTTAGTCTTGTTTCTCCGCAGGTCTCGTGGGATTTTGTTTTTCAACGGGAGTTTTGCTCCTCACGGCTCTGTTCCCCGCGCGCCTGCATTCTCTCACGCGCGCTCTCTCTCTCCCCTGCTCTCTCTCTCTGTCACCCGCACTCTCTGGTTCTCTCGCCCATGCAGCAATTTTATGAATAAATTGTATTTTATAAGCCCTGTTTCGACCGGAGGAACTATCCCCCAGAACTCTGGTCTTTTTGAGGAACTACGTGCGTTTCCACCAAATCTACCAGGGTAGAAATGTAGTTCTGGGGTGGAAGTTTACCCCTAAAAAGACCCTGCTAGGGGTTATGTACTTTCTGAAGGTCCAGGGACTTTTGACAATAGGGCATGCAGCCCCTGCAGAGCTGAATGGCTCTGATTGGTCAGTCACATCAGGGTGTTAGATCACCCACTGTGTTTAAAAGACTGCAGCTGAGAGCCCATTGTTTTTAACCTACCTTTATTTTAATCAAAGTTTGACTGTTACAATTATAAAAAGGTCCAAACACATTAGATTAGACTAAGTATGACTTTAAGAACAAATTAACTGAACTAAAAAATAAAAATGAATAGAAAAGCAAACAACAGAAGAGTCAGAGGTTTAATCTGGATTTAAAACCTTTATAGTTTTTTTTGTCTCTTAAATTTGTTTAGTTTTTATTTAAGTGTATTTTAAGTTATTCACTCATGCATGGAGATAAAACAACTTGGTTTGACTTCTACACAAATAATCTAACTTTATGTTTGTATAAAATAATGAGGGACTTTTTCTTTCTTTATTCTCCATTAAAAAAACATCTTTAAATAAAATATATTCTAACTTTGGTGACTACAAATATTTTTCAGAAATACAATTTCAAAATGATCCCTACACAGATCTTGTGTATTCACAATACAAAATCAGATGTTCTAAAGTTCAAATGTCATAATCACAAAAAATACTTTACCCTAATATTAACTTTAAGAAATTCATTGCAGGGGTTAAAATCATTTCTCTTCCTAAAAGGTGTGTCTTGGTGAAATGAGGGGAGTGAGGTTTCCAGTGTTCATTCTTCTAATATTTTGATTAGAGTCCTCTTTCCTTTAATGACACTAAACACAGCACTCATCTTCTTTCCATTGTTAATCAACAAAGTCATTTGCAAAGCCATACAGCCTGATTTGCATAAACTGCCCAGAACTTCAGGCAGCCGTGGAAACGCAGACAACCATTGGCCACAGGAACCTTTTAGTTCCTTGAAGAGAAGTCCCTGAACCTTTTAGTTCTGGGGGCCTTTGGTCGAAACGGGGCTATAGTGACTTAAAGGGATACTTCACCCGTTGAAACATGAATCTGTAGTGACATTGGGTCATATATGTAGTAGAAATGTGAAATAAATTTTGAAATTGGTGCCTTCTTGACCGAGAAAAAGGCAAAAAGTGTATTTTTGCCTTTTCTCTGCAAAGACACATCTCCCAGAATGCACAGCACCGCAGGACACTCCCGCTGAAGGAGAGGTGCATTCATGTGGTATCGGAAAAATGAGATTCCGAGTTGTAAAATGCAAATGAAACACCTGCTCAAGTCGGTTTTGTGTTTTGTTAACATACTTTTTATTCAGGCACGTATTGCACATCAACTTTTTGCTTAAATATAACTTGACAATAAGATTTCTCCGAGTTGGGAAGTCGGAAGAACGACTTCCCAACTCGGAAACTTAAACCACCCGAGCAGCACCTGAATGCAGCATTACTCGCGGACAATAATACAGCAGTTTCCACAACTGATTCAGACATTTCTTCCAGAAGGAATTGGCATCTTGGAAATTCCTGACAGAAAACAGACTCTATGTCTGTGTCCATAGGCAAACGGTGACAGCACCGACACCACAAGTCTGCCCCGGCTCCTTCTTTTCTCTCACAGCCGCGGACCTAGCATGCTAGGCTAGCTAGCCTGCCTGTCGGCACCGCAGCCAGCTCGCCGCTATATTACGGCTCGTAGAAAGAGCCACACACATCCGATTCAAGCACAAGACCTTCAAAATCCCCTTCAGTCATATCAGTTTGAAGTTGAAACATACGTTTTTCTTCATTCTCGGTCCATATTAGCTTATCCGTAGAGACACCCAGCTTGAGCCCGGCTCAGGCTCCCTGTCTCACAGCCGCTGTGTCTGCAGAAGGCACCTGGCAGCAATATTGCAGGCGGCTCGTAGAAAGAGCCACGAACATCCGATTCAAGCACAAGACCTTCAAAATCCCCTTCAGTCATATCAGTTTGAAGTTGAAACATACTTTTTTCACCATTGTCGGCAGATATTAGATTTCTGGTAGCATAGCCTTCAAGCAAGATGGCGGATGTTAAGTTTCGATTCTGGCAGTGAAGCCCCGCCCACTGATCTGTGATAGGTCTGTAGCTTCAGTGGTTGAAAACATGAGGAAGTAGCAATGTAGTTTTACCCTGCTAACCCGTGCTAACCATAGCCTCCGCGAGTGACGCAATATGACGATTTTTGCGTCTATTGAGGAGGCATCTCAGAAAAGAAAATACAGATTTTTCCCGTCTCAGGGGGAAATGAGGGCTGGATGCAAGACCATTCAATAAAAACACAAGTTTACTACTGATACAAAGCTTAATGCAAATGGGTGAAGTATCCCTTTAACATCTCGCGATCGACTGGTTGGGCACCCCTGATCTATATACTCAAATTTACCCTCTTAAAATTGTACATTGTTTGAGCATATTTTATACCACTGTGGTATTGGTCTACAACAGGGGTGGCCAACCCGCAGCTCCCGAGCCGCATGCGGCTCTTTGCCCGGTCTCATGCGGCTCCTCAGTTCATATTGAATTTTGTGTGTTCTTTTTTTGTGTTTGTGTTTAACATTGCCCGTGCACGTCAGTAATTCACACATACTCCGTGTGCGCCGCGGTCCGTCAGTGCCCCTCACTACGCTGTAGTTAGCTGCCACTCTAGTCAATCATTGTGTTCACACAGCAAGCGCTGCGATCCGTCTCCGAAGCGTGCCACTGCGCCCTGCTCAGTTTCAAATACGCTGCGAGTCTATTTTCGACGGAGTACGCTGCAGGCACGGGTCAAGCTGGACAGAATATGACAACCCGGACAGGAAGTCAGACAAGGAAACGCACAGAACATCTGGTCAATTTCAAAATAAAACACAATATACGGAATCGTGAGGATTTTAACACTTTTTTTTTCGTGTGGAGGGGACGCTATTGTAAATTGTTATATTTTTGTTTGTGGACTTGATTGAACTGAGAGTTTGTGTGTGTGAGACAGTGCACACAATATTCATTGTTGACAATGACTGGCCTGTGGTCTTAGTTAGTTTTAAGTCCATTTTTGGTCAATATCATGTTGGTGTGTGACATTTACAGTAAATGTGGCTGAGTAGAGGTATGTGTCTGTCTGTGTGAGGATGTGTGTGTGTGTGTGTGAGAGTGTCAAGGCTATTGTTAATTTTTAGATTTTAAATCTGTGTGTGAGAGAGAAATAGAGAGGAAGGTGGAGGAGGACGAGAGTGCGGGAGGGACAGAGAAAGGCAGAGAGCAAAAGAGAGGGGAAGGGACAGGGGGATGTTCATGTGTGCCTGTGTGTATGATGTGGCTCTTTGCAGTAACACAGTAACTGCAAACTGAGAGCGGTAAATGTGGCTCTTAGTCTCTGACTGGTTAGCCTCTGACTGGTTGGCCACCCCTGGTCTACACATTACATATTATTTTAGGAAAATAATGCTGTTGTTAATATCAAGACAGAATGACTACAATACACAAAAATATTTTTGAATCTTGTTGAATATATTTATGTTGAGGATTAAAATGGTTTCTGTAGTATATGTGAAACTGAATCATATAAGTGCTAAATGAAAAATAGGCAACAGGATTAAAGCAAATATTGTATTCAAGAACAAAAATGGGGTCTGTGTTGTTCACGCATGAAAGTTTGCCTTTACATGTGAGCACGAACCCCATGTACATAATTGCAAATTAAGTAATCAATATTATCGAAAATATATTTCTTCCAAAGTACATATAAAATGTATAGATGCTAAAAAACCTTTGGTTTTTGAAACCCTTAGGTATGAAGAATGTAAGGAGAAACTAGTGCCATTTTTGAAGAAGGTGGGCTTCAATCCGAAGAAAGACATTCACTTCATGCCGTGCTCTGGTATGACTGGAGCGAACCTGAAGGAAGCCACTGACATGTGCTCCTGGTACACGTAAGTCTTGATAGTGGCCATCTACTCTTTTTGGTCGGTGTGTAGATGAAAGTGTTCTTTCTTGTTCACTGATTATTACTAACTGCTGTCCATATATGATGTTGTTTCAGAGGTTTACCTTTCATTCCACATTTGGACAGTTTGCCACATTTCAACAGATCAAGTGATGGACCTATCAGATTGCCCATTGTAGACAAATATAAGGTAAGAATGTGTGTTTAACTATGATTGCAATAGTTCACGGATCTATCTCAGAATTGTATCGCATCATCAATGTCTATTCTGCACATCACTACTTTTGTAATCGTTTATATAAGTGCAGGGTTCCCACACATACTGGAAAACAGTTGGTCATGGAACATGAGAGAAAAGGCTAAATGTACTGGAAGAGTTCCCCAAACACATGCCATTGTGATCTGAAAGTGCTGAATTATGTCAAGGATCATATCATAAAGCGATGGTAGTTTATGGACAATAGTATTAAGAATAGGCTACATAATAACACTCCCAAGTCACATCACACAGTAGCATCTGCAAGCAAAATTACATGTAGGTAACTTTACAACTGTATTGGTCAAAACTTGGAATGTTAGAAATATGTTTCAATATATATTATATTATTACATTATATTATATATATAAAATATTGTAAAAAAATAAGTTGCTGTTTACTGTAGTTTTTAATTAGATGTGTAGATTAAAGTAGCTTGTTTCCTGTCTAGTTTTAAACTGTTGAAAAATGTGAAATTGCTAACCAATTTCACATGTTTGGTTTATTTGCTAAACTTGACTTCAATCAAGAAGGTATATACCTATAGGCCATACCGTGTCCTTTTATTAAACAAACTAAAAAGCCCTTTTTTATTTGCTGGTATTTACTCGACGGCATGAGAAGAGTCAGGCAGTTGTTCATAAGGCCCACTCCTGCGTTTGAAATACAAATGCAGGAGAGAAACAAAACTTTAAATCTCACAGATTTAGTTAAAAGCTACAACGTCCTGAGAAGTGAACACAGTGACTAAACGTCTTTCTAAATGAAACTCTTGCCAGCAGAAACCTTTGATGATTGTGATGACTCTCCTCATATAAACTCATATACTTAAAAACAACAAATTTATTATCTTGCCTCTCAGAGGCTCAGGCTTACCAGGCTCAAAATACTAAACTGAAATAACTAAAATAAACTTTTTTCTGTTTTTAAGGGTAGATTATTTAAATACTGTAAAGCCTGGCTCACACTGTAGGATAATCGGGCCGATTTGAGGTCCGATTCCTCCTCCCCGACAATCGCAAGGTCGCTCCCGACTCAAGGCTGCTCGGAACCGATTATCTGGCCAGATTATCTTGTAGTGTGAGTGGTACAAAGTTCCAATCTTAACGTCCCCGATCTGCTCGCCGATCGTCGGGGACGCTCCGATTTATTTCAAACATGTTTGATATTTAGAATGTAAAATCTTGACAATTACGTCATAAGCGCGTCTGGCAGAAGTTGCGCATGACTACAATATTATCACAATATTATATAACCTCTAATTATCCCTGCAAAATGCAGAAACCTACAGTCCTCGGTGGCTGCGGAGACAAGGACTCCTCCTCTCCTCAGCCACCTGCATGCGAGTCCATATACGTCGGCTTTTTTTTTTTTTTAGGATTCGGTTCACAGGACAGCACAGATCATCAGTGCAGCACTTTTCTGAAACATTGTATCCATATATCTACGTTTGTATAAACTTTCCTATGTCCTACAACAACTTCCACTTCCTTCTCTTTCACCAGCCGCCATCCCCTGGAGTCCGTTGGAGTTTTAAATGAAACTTTATTAACAATTGTCAACGCTGCGTCCCGATTTTCACTCGTACAGTGTGAGCTCTCAGGACGTGCCCGACAATCGGGTAGTACAGTGTGAGCACATAAATCTTAAGGTCTGGTCGTGCGTCTTAAACGATTCAGTCGTACAGTGTGAGCTGACGTTCCACCCCGACTTTTATACAATCGGGGGAATATCGTACAGTGTGAGCCCGGCTTAAGCCTTGATTTATTATCATACGTCATTACATTTTGCTGCCGGTAATAAAGTGGCAGGTTAAAAAAAAGAGTGGCAGGAGATTTTTGAATCCACCAGTCACTGTGGCAGGTGGGCGAAAAAGTTAATTTCCAACCCTGGCGCGCACTCATAGATGAAAACAAAAATAGGTCAGTCGTCATACCAGCTAAATTGTCACAGAATAAGTTCTGGAAAAGTCCTAGAAAAGGATCTCTAGGAAAGAGTGGGAACCATGAAGTGGTCTAATTTAAATTCTAAATCTAAATCTTGTATTTAGAGTTAAAACATTCTGAGGACAACAGTATGAAATATATAAATGTGTGTCATTTCAATGTGTATACACTCCACCTTAGTACAAAAACATTTTCAAACCCTTAATGAAAATCCTTCTTCTGGTATATTAATTTACACTTGTTTTCGCCACGCAAAAACACATTTTTGGCAGCATCTGTCATTTTGAACAAATGCTAATGCACACAGTTAATTGAGCTGATGGTCATGTGTTTTGGGGTATTATCTGAATCACTGGAAAAGCGGAAAACACTGAATTATTAGTGGGACTGTATCTTCATTGGTTTTACCCAGCACAGCGCCCTCTAGTGGAGTTTGTTTACATAAAGACTAATGCATTGGGATAAATTTACTCATGTTCAGCTACAGCTCAAACTACAAGTGTGTTGTCAAAAGCACTTAACTGATTCTTGTTAAACACAACAGACTTTGTGAATGTAACAAGAGGACTGTTTTATTAAAAGTAGCAACCACCCGTTAAAATATTTTAGTATACTGGACTGTCTATTCATTTGTAGAGCTGATCTCCTTGGTGAGTATACAAACCACTTTAGCAATGCCATCCCACCAGAGTTTCCCTGGCGCCAAATAACACTTTTTTTCTCTCGTCTGTTACATTATTGTTCTGTTTGTGTTCTACCTCATCAGGACATGGGCACTGTCATTTTGGGCAAACTGGAATCAGGCTCCATCAGTAAAGCACAGCAGCTGGTCATGATGCCAAACAGAGTACGTACAATTCTTCCGTTAACTGGTTACCAGTTGCCTTATATATATATTTTTGTATATAGTGGGAATGTAAACAATCCAAATGACTCATCCTGGTTAACACTTTAAGTTATATTTAAATACTATTTCCAGACTATTCATGAATCATTTTGTCATTTAGTCAAACCAAAGAAAAAAATGTACGATTGTTATGACTCAAGTAATGAAGTACCTGTTTAATACTCAATACCATGGGTGTTCACCTATTTGATAGGGTGTCTCATTTGTTCAAATGACGTCTCATTTGGGCAAGACTATAACTACAAGGCTGGACTATTACTACTACTGTAGGCTGCTAGCTGATTTATTGTTTTGGATGATTCAATATAAAGTAGGGAAGCAACAGATCACAAATCGAATCACATACATCTGTCGCAATTAAGATTGTTTTTTTTTTTTTTGGATTGGCAAAAAATGAAGATCTTTGTAACAAAACTTTCCTACTCTTCACTTAGTCATGCATCTCATTAATGTATTGCATCATCTATACACATTGCTGGAGTCTGGACAGTGATTTAGTACATTTATTTTACACCATGTTGATATATTTTTTATTTATTGCTGCAACAGAACCGAATCATGAATCATCTGTGATTCTTTGCACCACTAATGAATTAATTGTACAAAATCAGTGAGCATTGCATGTTGGCACAAAAAAATGGAAAATTACATTAGGCAAAACAGCATTAAATCAGTCAGGCCCAAACCATTATGCAATCCTCGCGACAAAATAGAATGTTTTTCGCATCTGCTAATGATGAATTTGAAAGACTCTTGCAACTTGTAATCAGACAAGACAACAAAAAAAATGCACCAACCCTCAACTTTTCTCTTTTCGGCAGCAGGGGCAACTAATCATCACTTTCTATGATATTTCTTGCTGAACAAGATAGTTCGAAGTGCCACATTTAATGAATTCATTGGATCATCATATTAACCTCTTACTTTGCTGATTTTGCATTGTTTTTCACAAGTCAGTGAAAATATGTTTAACAATTATTTACATCTTTAAACAAACTTAACTCTCCAAACATCTCGTGGTCGAGATCAAACTTGCTGGCAGGCCAGATGTGGCCCACGTGCCATATGTTTGACAGCCCTGCTTCTATACTTAATCAATCATGCAACTATATGTGTAATCACTGATAACCGTCGTCAATATTCTGATGAGTTTTATAATGTTTTAACTGTAAAGCAAGCTGTTTTATTTATTTTGTATGTATATATAGACTATATTTGTAATGTATATATATTTAATAATATATATTACAATTTTGGTGAAGTGTTTTTGTAAGTGTTGATAGTAACTTTAGTGTTAAGTAACTTAAAGTAATGTTAAAGGTCCACTATGGAGTTTTGGTAGAGAAATGGGAAAGTTGGAGAAATGTACAGATTCTATGGTATACTGTATGTTCATATCTCTTTATACAAACTGTCCTCAGAGGAAAATGTGGTCCCTGTAACACTGTTTGAAGATAAAATGGTATGCGAGAAGTTATGGTGGGGGGCCCTCAACAGTGAAACCGTAACTCTCCTGGTAGCTTTTTAGCTCTAAACAGTGTTCCAGGGACCCATTTCTTCCATTGAATACATTTTGGGTATTTAGTTCAGAAAATATAGCATAGAATTGTTTCAGTTCTCCAACTTTCAAATGTCACTACCAAATCTACATAGTGCACCTTTAAGTTGATTTATCTGCATCATTGTTAATCATTTTTTATCATGAGGGATCTTTTTTTACTTAAAATTGTCACACATCTTGTAAGCACATCTATATTGTTCCCTCTGCCTCTCTTTCTTAATCCATTTTTTTTGCTCTTTTGTCTCTAGCATGTGGTGGAGGTATTGAGTCTCTTATCAGATGATGTCGAGACTGATGATGCAAGCCCAGGTGAAAACCTCAAGCTGCGGCTAAAGGGCATCGAGGAGGAGGAGATACTGCCTGGCTTTATCCTGTGTAATGCTGAAAACCTCTGTCACTCAGGGCGCACCTTTGATGCCCAGGTAAGGACTACAGTGTTGCTCTTTGCTACAATCCATGAGCAACGGCCTGTATTTGTATTTTATTTGAACTAAATTTCCCATGATCCAAAGTAGCTGCCATTTGGTACACAGTTGGTATATTCAGGATTCATATTCACTGCTTGCACATAACTTCAGACTGAAACCCACCGCTTACCAAATGTGACTAAATTTCTATGCCAACCCAGTGCACCCTAGCGCCATAAGAGCCAAATTCACCAATAGTTGTAGTAGTTTTCACCGAGTTAAAGCATCAAATAACTAATTAAAAGGAAGCTTCTCAGAAAAAAAGATGACTTGATGCAAAATGGCTTGATAATAAATAACTATCATGACGAAACCTGGGTTTGAAAAGAAATTATCTGAAGCCATTTTGATTTTGTAGGATATTCTATCTGTTAACCCGTAAAGACAGAGCGCCGCCCACGGCTAAAAAAAGCTCCCGTGCTAAAATGTTTAATAACTTTTGAACCGTTAAACCTATTTACATATTTTAAAAGGTGGGAGAAACTGGAAATCCCCAGCTTTCCAGTGATACGACACACGCCCCATTCAGAAGATCAGAGGCACCACAGCGAACGTAGTTGCGCGATCGCGATCTGCAGCCTTGATTTGTCAATGGACATTTTAAAACTCACCGCGGGAAAAAAAGAGGACGTAGGTGCGATCTTACTTGAAAAAAAACAAACACAAAAAACGGATATACGATATACATGACAGATCACAACCCAAAACAGCACAACACATAACCAACGGTGTAGGTTTGATTTTGACATAGGTGGGGACATGCCCCCCCCCCCCATCACCAAAGAAGAAAAATGGTATTCGTTGTTAAGAGGTGTAATGACACTAATATGCAGGCAGGCAACATCACATTTATAAAGTTAATAATTACACATTTTATATTTTGTGTAAAAACAAATGTACATTTGAATTACATTACAGTGTTATAGCCTATGTTGAGGTCTCACCTGTAACTCCACCTGGCCTCTCCCTGAACTAGGTCTACAACCAGGCAAGATTGCTGCAGCACCCAAATGAAATAAGACATGATGCCAGCCTGAAATTAAATTTGTACGATGCATTACCTACTGTACATAAGCAGTCAAACATATGCAGCAAAACATCTAGTATAGCACCATGTCAAGTTTACCTGTAGCCCTGAATATTCTCTAGATGAGCTACAACCTGGCCGGGGTTCCTCTGTCACCTGATAAATAAAATATTGATGCTATGAGCAGTGACACAGCACGACTCAAATCTAGAAGATAAGCAGTATTCACTAGGCCTACTTTTAATACTACAACTAGCTAACACTTAAAATTAAATTAACCACCATGTCCTTATTCAAGTTCACCTGCTGCTGTGACCCTGCCACTCCACCGCTGTCTGATTATGGGGACGGCTGTGTTGCTTCTTCTGTCACCTGACAAAGTAACAAATCAATTGCCATTAAGAGTGAGAAAACGGTTGGAAACAGTGTTGCATTCATTAGCGGTAGCCTATGAGGGGGGACTATTTTCCTCAGGTGACTTACACTTTGTTTCATGAAAAATCTTCTAATGTCTTTCACCTTTCTTTTCTTGCCCGACATCCTCGGACATGTGTCGCACGCTAACAGTATCGACCTCCCTTTCGTCAACACTGGCAAAGCCTGCAAGTGAAACAACTTCGACAGCCTACAGGGAGCTAAGCCAATCAAAAAACAGACCTGTCTCAAAGACGTATTTGGGAGGCGGTGCCGAGGTGGGAAAGGATTTAACCCTTTGTGTGCCGCATGAGGCGCCTTTTTTTCCCTTCAACCTTAATATTGGTGTGGACATTTCAGCCATCGTTTGAGATTGGTATGGACACGTCCATACGGTCCATACGCAATTCTACGCCTATGCACATAACAGACTAAACATAAACCAAAACGAAAATGGCAAAACAACAAAGGAGGAAGCTTTGGAGATTTTATTTTCTAATGAGCCTGAAGACGTGACTGTGTCGGACTCCGACACAGATACCTGGTGCAGTAAGGAGGAGTACAGCCAGGGATTGATCATTTTGAAGACAAGTGAGTAAAGCAGCTTATATTTTATTGTGCTGTTTGTGTATCATGTATTGATTATATGTAAAACGCAATACAAAGTAACTTGCCTGTGGAGTTCCTAATAGATTGCCATTTGCCATAAGGTAAAGTAAAAAAATCAACATAGCTGAAGACCCACAAGATCAATGTAGCCTACTATTATTTCCATAAAATACATGGCAGGCTGGCCAGACCTTATGTCATGTCATTATGTCAGTGTACGTGAATAACAGGTAGGATAAAAAACTGACATGAAAGCAATAAGTATAAAATGTGTACAGAAACTTGGACACAACTATCTGAATATTTTAGACATCTATATCTGAATATTATACATATAGATCTGTATATTTTACAGATCTATATGTGTCTATATATAATCTATGTATATTTAGGATAACTTTGACTGTATATGTTACATATCTCTATATTGGTATATTATAGACACCTACTTCTGTATATTTTATTCATCTTTATCTGTATATTTTCTTTCATTTAATTTCAGTCCAGAGGATGGGAGAGGAAATGGACAAGCCACTGTCCCCATCAGCATGCCTCCTGTTGACATTGAGGCTCAAGGAGGTGTCCAGGAAAGCTACCAGCAAAGGAAGTTTGCAAAGTTTGTGTTTGCAAAGATCATTTGCACTTTTGTCCATTTACACTCGCACTTATAATATTTCTCTCTTCTCTGTGTAATTTTGTGTAAATTATTTGCACTTTTGTTCATATGAATTCAGTATATATACTGTATATATTATTCTGTTAGTTAGATCCTTGCAGCCTTTGCTCATTTGAAATCAACATATTGTCCCCTTGTCTTGTAGTTTGTTAATAATCATTTGCACTTTTTGTGTCTTGTTCCACATTTGTAATTAATATATTTATATTTGTAAATAGTTTGTGAATTTTTGATATTTGTTGCACTCTTTACATTTGGTGTTCATGTTCAATTTATAATAAATTTATCTGAATGAAATTCACATCTGCTTCAGAGTCCTTTGTTATATCATACCCTTTCTATTTACTGTCTGAAATGTTTGGGCTCATCTACATGGTAAGTACACAAAATATAGCAATACACCTATTTTTCAGTGAAAAAACGCCTTATATAATGTTGTAATAAAGGGCTGTAATTTGCTGAGGAAAGGTAAGATGTGAACACAAATTCACATGGAAACATAAAACACCAAAGTACAACTTTCTAAATAAAAAAATACAAACTCCATGAGGTTCTGTCACAGTTCAAAGTAAAAATACAATTTTTTTCCCATTCTGAGACCAGGTTAATGTGAAATTGGGACTTTTAATGAGCCGGACTGTTACTTGAGGTTGTCCTGATTAAAAAGATGTACGGCACTTGATGGTGCCTGGTAGAAAAGGTTTAAAAAAACAGAATAAATGCAGAAGAGTCACTGGCCCCCAAAATTGCTTTAGGTCTTTAAGGGTTAACAAAGAAGATTCGGGGTCTATGACCTTTTACTGCATCCAATCGGCAGTTAATAATCTATCCTGTAGCAGCTAGTGGTTCGGAGATGCATTCCCAAATCAAATTCATCACAGAATTGAAATTACATTAATAATGTGAACCAATGTCACTGTGGGAGAAGTAGCTAAACGCCCCACAATTTGTAACCGGAGATAAAAGAAGAGATAGACACATGTGAGCTACAGAACTCTTACTAGCATAACTGAGTAGCTTTTTTTTTTTTTTTTTACTTGTTTTTTATTTAATTCACAGACAAACATACAACTTCAGGAGATGCTTTTCAGTTAAACTTGTCCAATTTCTCACGTAATCTTTACATGTCATGTTACCAAATACATCCATATCCATACATGTATACACACACCCATGTATTCATACCTGGATTAGATAGACCTAGACTTACATACATGCATATAATCACACATAAGGCAGCCCATACATCTTTTTTCAATCTTTTTTTCTTGATTAACAACTTCTGCAAACATATTGGTAATTTGCTTTACATTAGACAAGTGCATTTAAAGTAAAATAAATATTTAAATGACACTGAATTTAAAAAATACATATATATTAAGAGGTGACTAGAGCCCAGGCATCACCTGGATCACTGGAGCCCCCTGTTTGTTTTCAGCTGTAATCTGGCTGTGATTTTTTTGTTTCAGCCAGGATGCTGTTATTGTTTTCTGAGTAGCTTTTTAATGATTGATCGACAAGAATAAGAGTTATAAGTGCTTGATCACAGCTAAGCAAGTTTGGAAAGAGCCAATACATGTTTTTACATTTTTAAGCATTCTCAATCAAATAGGCTTAGAAACCCAAGCCACCATAATCACAAGGTCAACCAACAGTGCAATGGACTGCGTTCAGTTTCCAGCAAGTGTATGCAGTTCCTCAAGCTATTCCAACTATCTTGAAACTTGTAAGCTGATGTCATCCATATAATAATAATAATAATAATAATAATAATAATATTAATACATTTTATTTGTAATGCACTTTGAGATTTTTTTCAAAAATATAAAGTGCTATAGAGATTAACAATAAAATAAAAAGTCATCAGAATAAATCAATGGAAAAAACGTGTTGGAGCTTCTGAAGGCTCTTGCTAGGGATCCCGATGAGGAGTGCGTTGCAGTAGTCCATCCTGGAGGAGACAATGGTGTGGACAAGTTTCTCAGAATCTGACAGGGAGAGTGTGGGACAGAGTTTGGCAATGTTTCTGAGGTGGTAGAATGACTTTTTGCACAGATGTTTAATGTGGCCTTCAAAGTTCAGGTGGGGGTCCGTTTTGATTCTGAGATTTGTGATGTTTGGAGAGAGGGGGATGTCTTGGCCAGAAAAGGTGATGCTGGTTATGCAGGATGACCTGATCTGGTGTGGGGTGCGAAGTAGAATCGCTTCTGTTTTGGAGCTCTTCAATTTGAGGAAGGTTGTAGGATTAGCAAAGTCCTGCAAGTGTGTTGATTCACCCATAACTATTTTTTTTATTTTGGTTTAAATGAAAGTATTTGAGCAAATGGACCTAGTTAGACTATTTAGCAGCCCATAGAGTTTTCTGAGAAAACAGCTTTAGGATTGCAACATTAATTTACAAAATTTGTCCTGTCATCACTTCTCTTCACAGATAGTCATCATTGAACACAAATCCATCATCTGTCCAGGTTACAATGCAGTTCTTCATATTCACACCTGCATTGAAGAAGTGCAAATTACGGTAAGACTTAGCTGGTCCACTGTAATAATTAACAAATGCAATGTCAATACAGTTTGGTTCTCTTTGTTTTAGTTTGATTGATGTAGTTGGATATTTTGCATGATTCTTTTTTTAACATGTAAGTACTCAAATTGTTTTCAATGCTTCATGTGCAGGCGTTAATTTGTCTGGTAGACAAGAAGTCAGGAGAGAAAAGTAAGACACGACCGAGGTTTGTCAAACAGGACCAGGTCTGCATTGCCCGCTTGCGCACGGCAGGAACCATTTGCCTTGAGACCTTTAAAGACTTTCCTCAAATGGGACGGTTTACCTTACGGGATGAAGGTAGAAACTCTACACCAGCTGGGTGGCTTCAGCAGAAGTTCATATATATATATATATATATATATAAATATATAACAGTATGTGTATTGAATAATGAAAAGCAGTCATACCCAATCGATACTAATGAATCAATTTAATTGAAGCTGAGACGTGTAGATATGTAACAGTGGGTGTCTTGTTTGTTTTCTCAGGTAAGACGATTGCCATTGGTAAGGTGCTGAAGCTGGTTGCTGAGCGGGACTGATGGGGACTAAGCTGTCTGAGAGTCATATGTTGGGAAGAAACAGGTGGTGCTTGGTAATAACCTGACGATACTGTTACCAGCAGGGATGGCCCATCCTTGTACCAACCCTCCTCTGCTTGCCGAAGATCAGCTTCAGAAAAAAGTCATGAAAAAGAACCTGTTTTTAAGCAAATGACAAACCAAGTTGAAGTCCATACAAGTCAGCCTTCTCATATTGAGAGCTCTGCTATGCCACTTCTGGGTTAGCCCTCTCCCCAATTCCCAACTCTGGTCTACTCCTCATGACTTGATTATTTTCTTTTTGATTTTTTTTTAAACTTCTTTAATAAATGACAAAGACAAATTGCAGGAGTTATATCTGTAAGTGGATCTAGAGTGGGGTCTACTTGAAAGATGGAAAATAATTTTCTGAAGTAAATTGCAAAATAAATAGTTTGAAAGAACCAGTTTGAACCAAAATGTTACTTGGTTGTACATGTCTCCCTTTGCTTTTAAACAGTTATTGGTTTCTCATGGGGCGTTCTGGCAGTGTGCTTGAGCATTTTCAAATGTTACTAAAGCAAACAGCAATGACAATAAAATTATAATTGGGAAATCAAGGTGTGTTCATTGAGGAGCACATATAAGAGTTAAATTTCATATTTTTTAGTTCATGCCTAAGTTTATTACTGGCTGAACATTTTTATTTTAGAGTTCACAAATTGCAAGTTGCTCACAAGAAACTTGGTTTAACTTGTTCGAACTTGATTGACCTTAAATGAGGCTTTTCAATTTTAACTTTTGGGATACAATTTTACTCTTCATTACTGCTCTGAAAATAAAATTATTTTACTTTATTAAAGAGATTCTTCAGCGTGTTTATTTTACAGCTGTCACCAAGTGCCAGATTGATAGTTAATTGACTAGCTAAACACTGAGTTTAGTAATTAATTATATGTTTTGGATATTATACCAACAGTGCCACCATTAGTGTCTGTTTGCCAAAAAGCCACGCCCAGTTTGTTTTATTTTTTAATGTGAAATGTCCTGCTCACTTCACATCTTGACAATACATGTAACAATGGCATTTTATTATTCTAAACAAATGTTTTTACTAGGTATACTTAAATGTGCTGTAAATTGTACATTAGACGTCTTACATTAAATTGTATATGGACTGAAACTATACAGTCCAATAAATGTAATGAATGACTGCTTCACAAAAATAAATAGTGGAGGATGCCATACATACAAGGTACCCACCTGTATGCTCATACATACAAGGTACCCACCTGTATGCTCATACATGCATATATGATGCTCACTGTTAAAGGACAACAATCTACAACTTAACTACTAATCCAGTAGTGGAGTAATGGAGGTGGCTCAATCTCCACAACTCTTGGGCAGCTCTGGCCCCATATTCCATAGCAAGAAGCTGTTTCTGCTGTTTTATCTCTACTTTTTGGTCTTTCCAACAACTTCAAGCATTCACCAAACACTTCTTTCAACCTCAAATCATGCTGCAGATCTTCTTGATATTTTTGATTTTGTCCTTTCCAAGGCCTCGTCCAGGACCTCTTTCAAAAGTGTTGTCAATTTGATAAGAATGATTCTTTTTTTGTAGTTCATTTCAGCAAGTTGACCAATTTAATATATTAAATATTTATTTTCTTGTTCGTCATATTAAAATGTTCCACTGATTTCTTACCACTTACTTAACTACTCCACTTATAGTGAGGGGATTTTATCTGATATTTGGCCAATCAGGGAATAAATTCCTGTCCAAGAAATTTCTTCACGAATGTGTTCGTTAAGGTGTCTTCTAACATGCATGAAAAGTTTTATATCCAACTCCTGTAGGAAAATCCATGATTGCTGCTATATTGCATAATTCCCTTACTATTATGCTCAATAAATATCCAAATGCAACATATAATTAGTAAGAACAGTTGCTGGTTTGTAAAAGTTGGAGATGTCCTGAATTACATTGCTAGCAGAGGGTAAGTGGGATGTTTAACTGTAATAATTGATAGTTGTGGAGCAACAAGGAAAGGTCAGAGGGTCCTAGAATTCTGCTCCTTTCAGTGATGTTGATGCCATTCACCACCTAAACACCATGTAGTAGTAAGGTGTTGTTGGGACCAGCCAAATAATTTGGGCCTGTAGCCCCTTTAGAAAGCCTGACTTGAGTTTATTTGTAGGCAAATTAACAAAGGCCCTGCAGAAACACTAAGTCCCAGCAGCACCCCACACCTAGGTGTGAAGTGTAGAGGGAACCGGGACTCAAGTCCCTCATTGGAGCAGACCTGAATGATAATAGCAGGGAGACCCAGTCTATAAAAGTCTTCCATTGTTCATTCTCTTCACATGCTGACTTCCAGCATCAGAGGACACAAATCAACTCCTCCCTGCTTACAGGCGACACCGTAGCTTTAGAACTATGCGCAGTTCACTAGACGAGACACGCGTACATTTCCGCGGAAGTGCGCAAGAATGACTCAAAATCACTTAATACCAATAGTAAACAGGTACACAGGGAAAAAATAACTGCTCCTAATCACATTCAAGATCCAACTGATAGATTTCACGACACTCCCTAAGAATCAGTAACTGCAACATGCTCACACAGCAAATAATTCATGAATAACACTACAAATTTATAAACACAGCAAAAGGCATCAAGACTTTGATCATGAGCATGGTTACCTCGTGTACATTACCTCGTAATACAACACATGAATGTATTGACGTGATCATGAAGTGTGCTTAGTTTACAAGAAAGGTGGATTCGAGAAAAAAAAGAGACGCGCTGTCGGGTCCGCGACCAGCTCCTGCTTTATCATGCTGCTATAGGCTTAGACTGGCACCTTGAGCTCCTATCTCTCTCTCCCTCTCTCTCTCTCTCTCTCTCTCTCTCTCTCTCTCTGCATTCACATCATATTACTGTATGTCGCTATCTTTAGTCGTGTACATATTAGTCTTTAATTACTTTATTTTTGAGTTTATTGTTGATATTTAATGTTATACCTTTGTACAAAGAGAGCACAGTCTAATGAAGTTAAATTCCTTGTGTGTTAAACATACCTGGCCAATCAAGCTGATTCTAATTCTGTAAATCTCAGTTACTAACTACATACTTTCCTGGGAGCTCCTGAGCTCTCGTAAATTCCTTGTGATCGTTGGTGGAGATCAGAATCAGAATTAGAATCAGCTTTATTGGCCAGGTATGTTTAATGCTGCATTCCAGTTGAACTGGGAAGTGGGAAATTCCGAGTTCCCAGTCGGAAGTGTCAACTGGAACGCCCCCTGAAGTCGTAATTACTAGTCGGAAACTCGGAGAAGTCGGAGCAGCCCGAGTTAAAATCCAACATGGCTGCTACGTGCATCAACCGTACGTTAAAGCTGAGACTAAAGTGTTTATTAGCCGCTTGTTCTTCTTTTTGTGTGATTAAATCAATCACACTGATAGTATCATGTAAGTTCTATCTGTGGACATGTTGTCATGTTATTTTTGTGCACAAACTATCACGTAGTGTGTTATTATCGTCTGGTGTTAGCTAACAAAACAAAGGTACTCCTGGAGGTGTCCATGTTGCTTTTCCGACTTGCAACTGGAACACGCTCAACCCGGGTGTGACGTCATTCCCAGCTCCGACTTCCCAGTTCCGAGGTAACTGGAACGCAGCATTACACACAAGGAATTTAACTTCGGTAGACTGTGCTCTCTTTGTACAAAGGTAAAACATTAAATATCAACGATAAACTCAAAAATAAACAAGTAATTAAAGACTAGTATGTACAAGACTAAATAAGATAATAGTGCAGTGGTTAGTAGTGCAAAAGATGCTGAAGTAAAAATTAGGTAGTTATTTTTTACAGTATTTACATTAAAGAGTGTGTGCAGATGGTAATTTAAATAAAATAAAAATAGTATATATTTACGTATATGTACATTCACAGTGACAGTTTTGTTCCAGGGTTTATTACACAGAGACAGGTCTGGCACTCTGTGACTGTTTAGCGTTCATCAGAGTGACAGCCTGGGGGGAGAAACTTTTCTTATGACGGGTTGTTTTGGCGTAACGTGCGAGAGGGGAGGAGTTTGAAAAGTTTGTGTCCGGGGTGTGAGGGGTCTGCAGTGATGTTACCTGCCCGTTTCCTGGACCGATATAAGTCCTGGATGGGGGGCAGGTCGACACCGATGATCTTTTCTGCAGTCCTGATTGTCCGTTGCAGTCTGTGTCTGTCCAGTTTGGTTGCAGATCCAAACCAGACAGTCATAGAGGTGCAGAGAACAGACTGGATGATGACGGTGAAAACATGATCAGCAGCTCCTGGGGCAGGTTGAACTTCCTGAGCTGAAGCAGGAAGTACATCCTCTGCTGTGCCTTCTTTCTGATTGTGTCTATGTGGGAGGTCCACTTCAGGTCCTGTCCCGAATTTTGGGCGTCAAACACTTCATTTCCTGCATTCTGGTGAATTTTTATGCAACAATTTCTGCTTTTTCTGAATTAATTTATGGCGGAAATGTCCTTACTATGTATAGGAAATTATTATTATTATTATTATTAATTATTATTATTAGCCTAATTATTCAACTGTATTGTTCATAACTTTCTGTTTAATCAATCACAAATTTAAGTCACAGATTCGATCATGTCATCAGATCAGGAAATTGAGAAATTGTAAAAACTATATATTTGCTGGCCTTTGTTTTTTGTATTATTTGTAGGCAGTAGTTCCCAGACCCCCCCCTCCTGCTCCCCTCTAAACCCCCCCTGCATTACAACATTACAGACTAAAAACAAAAGTCCATCAGAGAAAAATGAATTATTAATGCTCAAAACAAGTTTTCTCCTGATTTAGCTTTGACAATATTGTAAACTTAATATAATCAGCCTGCTGGTTAGTGGACGTGTATATCTCTAACTGCTCCTGCTGCACGTGATCATTTCGGACCCTGCAAGGTTTCATTTTACTGGTCAAGTTGGAAAAAATGCGGTCAGATATTGTCCGTGTTTATTGCACTTCAATTGACCTCTATACAGTTAATGGGACACTAATGCAAACACCAACCTGTTGCTCTTACTTTGTCTCGTTGTCACTGTCTGCGCCCGCGACCATAGACTGTATAAAACCACGACTCCTAACCTGACCGGACCCGATCCATTGACCGACAGTAATGTGCCTGCGCACGCGCGTGTGACTGTGCGGCAAGGTTAAGATGGTATGGTCCACTATAGCGGTGTCTGAAATGATTGGGAAACGTATTTACAGGTCAGAAGGATATAGAAATGTTTTGAGCCCCCCGAAATGTTTTTCATTACCTCTTATTTCGACCTTTTAAAAAAAAAAAAACTTTTTTTTTGAGGGGGATAAATCTACCTTTTCTAAATATTGGGGGGGACGCATCCCCCCCGAAATCTACGCCTATGCTGTTCAGAATGGAGAGGGGGGGCTTCTCCTGAAGTCCACTGTCATCCTGTCTTGAGCGGGTTCAGCTCCAGATGGTTTTGACTGCACCAGAGAGCCAGCTGTTCCACCTCCCATCTGTAGGCAGACTCGTCACCGTCCTGGAGGAGACCGATGATGAGCAGGTAGGGCAGAGTCTGAGTGTGATGTTGATGGGCTGGGGGATGGTTTTGAAAACCAGCAATACAAGCTGTTCAGGTCCTCAGCCAGTCTATTGTTACCTGCAGGGGGGGGGAGGGTTTCCTGTAGTTGGTGACCTCTCGCAGGCTTTTCCAAACTGCTGAAGGGTTGTTAGCTGAGAAGCTTTGTTTTAGCTTCTCAGTGTAGCTCCTCTTAGCTACCCTGATTGCCTTCGTCAGTTTGTTCCTGGCCTGCTTGAACAGGTCCCAGTCCCCACTCCTGTAGGCTTCCTCCTTGGCCTGACACAGTTTCCTAAGTTGAGGTTAAACCAGGGCTTGTTGTTGTTATATGTGCAGAAGGTCTTGGTCTGCACACACGTCCTCACAGAAGCTGATGTATGATGTCAGTGAGTTCGTCGAGATTTGCTGATGCAGCTTCAAAAACACTCCAATCAGTGCAATCAAAGCAGGCCTGTAACTCCTGCTTTGACTCCTCTGTCCATCTCTTTACAGTCCTTACTACAGGCTTAGCAGTTTTTAACTTCTGCCTGTACGTCGGGATGAGGTGAATCAGACAGTGATCAGAGAGACCCAAAGCTGCCCGGGGAACAGAGCGTTATGAATCCTTTATTGCTGTGTAGCAGTGGTCAAGTGTGTAAGCTCCCCTGGTGTGGCACTTAATATGCTGTCTGCATTTAGGAAGTTCGTGGGTTAGATTTGCTCTGTTAAAATCACCTAGAATGATGAGGGAGTCAGGATGTTTTTTCTCCACATCTGCAATCTGGTCAGCCAGGTGCTGTAACGCCTCTGTTACACAAGCCTGAGGTGGGATGTAAACACCGACCATAACAAACGAGGAGAACTCCTGCGGTGAATAAAACGGTTTACAGTTCATGAAAAAACTCTCCAGATTTGGGCTACACGTCTGCTTCAACACTGTGACATCTGTACACCAACCTTCGTTAATATAGAAGCATATTCCGCCCCCCCTCGTCTTCCCAGAAAGCTCCTTTACACGGTCCGCTCTGAGAAGCTGAAAGTCCGGTAGGTGAATTGAGCTGTCCGGGATGTGTTCACTGAGCCAGGTTTCAGTAAAACACAGGGCGGAGCAGCAGTTCGTCCATCTTATTAGCCAGGGAGCGGGCATTCGCCAGGTGAATGGATGGAAGCGCAGTGCGTAATCCCCGCTGCCTCAGTTTAACTAGCGCGCCTGCTCGTTTATCCCGTCTGCGGCGTCTCCGGCAAATTCCATAGGGAGCTGCGGCTCCTCCGGCAAGAATCTCCGCGTAACTTTCTGGTTCAATGAGAACCGATGAAAAAACTTTGGCAGAGGATTAACCAATGTTTAGTAGTTCTTCTCTGGTGAAAGTGACCAGAGAAGGGGAGCAAAAAACTAAAAAAATAAACATAAATGCAACAACTACGAGAGAGCGCAGTACCGTGGCAACCATCCGCGGCGCCATCTTGGCAAGACATGGTGGTTGTGGGCTTTAGGAAAAACGCAGCCGCCCCCACCCCCATCACCATTGGTTACTCCACTGTGTCCACTGTGGAGTCTTTCCGTTTCCTTGGGACCATCATCACCTAGGACCTCATGTGGGAGCTCAACATCAGGTCCTTCCTCAAGAAAGGACAGCATAGGATGTACTCCCTGCGGCAGCTGAAGAAATTCAACCTGCCAAAGACCATGACGGTGCACTTCGAGTCCATCCTCTCCTCCTCCATCACAGTCTAGTACACTGCAGCCACAGCAAAGGCTGCAGCCTATCATCCGCTCTGCAGAGAGGGTGATTGGCTGTAATCTACCACCTCTCCTTGATTTGTACTGCAGGCTGATGACTTGATGAGAGACAGGTGAGCTGGCTGAAGCAATCAGGAAGTAGAGCAGAGGAGAACTGAGGCTGGCCACACCCAGAGACAAAAAGAAACACAAGGGAGGGGGAAACACTACAGAAACACAAGAAAAACATGTGGCCTGGGATCAGGCCTTGACAAATACCTGTTCTGACTACATCTTTTGACTTAAGTGTTGTTTTAATGTACACATACTGTTAGAGTGAGTAACTGAGACAAATGAGATGAAACAACTTTACTGGTAAAAAAACATTTTTTGACATAATACTAAATTCAAAACTTCCTGACCCATAAAACATTTTAACCAGCTATACTGGTCAAATTTAACGTATCTCATGAAGCGGAGTGACAAGAGAGACAAAAAGAAACACAAGGGAGGGGGAAACACTACAGAAACACAAGAAAAACATTTTAACCAGCTATACTGGTCAAATTTAACGTATCTCATGAAGCGGAGTGCAAAATTGACAAAAAAAGACATTTGGGAGAATTTAAGTCAGACTTACAGTGAATACCTGTTCTGACTACATCTTTAACCTTAAAGTGTTGTTTTGATGTACACATACTGTTAGAGAGAGTAACTGAGACAAATTAGATGAATTGACTGTACTGGTAAAAAAATGACAGCAGCTACATTAAATAACATCAAAATCATTCATTTCCTATCCCACAAAACGCTTTCACCAGCTATGCTGGTCAAATCGAGCGTACAGTATCTCATGAAGCAGAGTTCAAAATCTTGAAAAAGATCTTTGGGAGAATAATACCGGTATTTCACAATTGCTGGTCACTTACTGTCTACCGTTTTTCTTTCCAGGATCATAGTGTATTATAATTCTCATTATTTAATACATTATTATCAATTCATAATGCATAATAATCTCGGTTAAAAGGCATTATGATGTGATTATAAGTTACTCTAAGTGTTCATTTGGTGCTTTAAGTAAAGTTGGTAACACTTAACAATAAGGTACACAAATGTTGCATAGTTAGTGGGAAACAAATGGGAAACTAACCACTAGGTAACCACTAAGTAATGGGTAGATATGGTACACATATTTTGCATAGTTAGTGTGAAACGAATGGGGAACTAACTACTAGGTAACCACTACGTAACCACTAAGTAATGGGTAGATAGCGAGTTCTTCATCACATGTTCTAGAAAAGCTCATCAGAATCAGAATCAGAAATACTTTCTTAATCCCAGAGGGAAATTTGGTTGTTACTGTTGCTCTTCACACAATACAGCAGTAGGAAATAAAACAGATTAGAGATAATAAAATAAGTGTAAAGGGTTAAAAAAAATGTGTATATAATTCATAAAAATGTGTTTCGTCTAAAGCTAAAAACAAAGGTTATTAAAAACTTGAAAATGGTTTACAAGATTTGAAAATTGTGTTAAAAGTCATTGGGACAGTCAAAAAGTTCATGATATAGTGGAAGTACAGTTCATTGCTAAAAGAACACATTTATTGAGTAAAAAAGAGACCCCAATATATTTCTTTATATTTATGTGTCTAAAATAGCTATTTAAAGCCGAATTCCAGTGCACTGAACTTGTTACTATGTTATTGCAATAATCAATCAGGTCACTAGAGGGCGCATAGCGCTTGTGAGGAGCATAATACCCCAAAGAGGCAAGTTCTGCAGAATAAATCCTTTAGCCGAGCTGAACACAGCTAAACTGCGTTGCTTCTTTGTATTTACATACAGGTGGGTTTATTGTCCTCAAAACTACAAGCATGGACACCAGTAATGGTTAAGAGTGTATGGAATTTTGTAAGTAAAGTGGCCCCTCGTAGGCCCCTTGTCTCGAAGCACCATTCACAAGCTCGACAAGCAAGAGCAGCTTTATGAAAGCACTCAACGAAATCCTGGAGGATCAGGAGCATCCTGGTGCACCAAGCTGCTCAACCACTGTTGTCCAAGTAAAGACATATTAGACTGAACAAACTACTCCACCCTCAGACAGCCCATTCCAGTACTGGGGAGTCAAAAGACTTCGGTTTCGTGATCTTGCTGCCTGTGCTTCAAATTCCTCAGCGCCCCCTGCACTAGCGTAGAGAGTGAGAGACTGTTCAGCTCAGTCTCAAACATTGTGGATGAAAAGAGAAACAGACTAACTGCAGAGAGAGCAGAAGTGCTTGTTTTTATGATAAATAACCTTTAATTGCTGCTCAAGTGGGCATTCTGAGCAACAGCAGGTCTACATTCTCTTATGTGATCATACCTCAGCTGTCCTATTTACTACCGAATAGAGAATTCAGTTTTGCACAAAGTATTTGATTTCTGTTTCAGTTGGAGGTTTTGTTTTAAGGAAGTTAATGCTACCTTTCAGTCTTGAATTAACTCCAGTATGTGATCAGTTGCTATGTCATTTTATGCTGGAGTTTAAATTTCTATGTGCAATAAATGTTTTGAAGAATTCTGAATACCAGGCTCCATTTCTTTTACTTCTGGTAGTGACCTGTAATTTATCAGGTTTGTCTGCACTACTTTGTGATGTAATCTCATTTAGTAAACATTCAATAATGTTTAATAATTGTCTTCTCATTTAATGCAGTTGTTAAATGCTGTGTTTTAATTCCTGAACAACTTATTGATGCATTTAGAAGTTTACAATTGAATCGTAATTCCTGTTAGTTTGTAAGATTTTTTTTTTTTACCTAAGTGCTGGTACATATATTATTTGTTATAATAAATAACTATTCAGTCAGCTTACAAATATGTATTTATTTCATTTTGTTTTTCAATGTTGGAAAACCCTGATTGTGCCTTACATAATATTGATTCCCAGTCTCATCCTGTCAGCCTAGAATACAGGTTATTAATTTAATACTTGTATCAGATCTGTACTCGGTATCGGCAGATACTCTAGTCCTATTATCGGTATCGAAACCTTAGAAGCTGGATCGGTGCATCCCTATTTATGGCCATAAACATACCTGAAAAAGGAGAAATAATCACGAGAGTGATTCTGTTATGTTTCCTCATCAAGAGCATTTAGTAGGATGAGGAAAACACCGCAAATTCTCCTGGCATGTGGGTGGAGACAAAATCCAACCCAGATAGTCTAACTCAGAAAACTCAGTAGATCACAGATAAACATCACTCAATCTTAATTTTAACAATAAAGAATCAAGTAAATCATGTCTATTAAACACTTTTAACACTTTCTTTTAACATATAACTGATATTTAAGTATTTAAAATTATATATACTTTTTATCACTCTCTATGTAACTTCTTGTGACTATTCAATGTTTTTATCAACAATCGACTTTTTCACCCTGTAACAGATCATGAACTCAGTGTTTTATTCTAAACTATGAGTGCATATAACTTGTCACACTCCCCTACAAAATAAATGTTGTCCCGACATTAAATCAAATAAACATTTTTTCTCTGTTTTCAACATCTCATATGCTTGACACTGTAGATCTTCTGAAAGCTGGTGCTTAAGCAAAGTCTTAGTGTCACAGTTCAAATACACAGTCCATGAATAGCGACTGGCCACTGTTTAAACAGTCCATAACATTCGATGAAATCTCCATTCATTCTCTCGATCAACAGTCCATCAGTCTCGATGATTTGTTGATTTCATTAACAGTCAAAAAACAGCCATTATATGTTCTGTGGAAACAGTTTGTGTATACAGTCTACATTTAGGTCATGATTCTAGTCTGACATGTCACTTGTTACCTCATGCTTGCAGTCCATAGTCAAAGAGTGACTGGAGGTAGTATGACTATAAGGGGGGGAACCATGGTACCAGTCCTGGTGTTGGATAGACTGGAAACAGCTGTGGTGGTGGCTGAATACTGTAGCAGGAAGGGGTGTCAAGTTGATCATAGGTGAAGTGTTTTGGCGGATGTCTCTTTCTTTGTGGACGCTTGCAGCATTGCTCCTCAGGTCCCGCAGAAGCAGATGACAGAGGAGAGGGGTTTGGTGGTTGATTGTCAGGTAGGTTTTCAGCAGGTAAGTTCCGATCTTCAAAAGGTGCGGTAAGCTCCTCCAGTGGATCTTCTTCCAGAGGCTGTGCTGGCACAGCATTAGGGACCGTCACTGGCTGTGGCCTGTTTTCATGCTCCATCTCTAATCTGACTGTGTGGGGTGAAGTGGTGTGGGGATCGTGTCTGGCTCATAATGAAGGTTATATTCATCCTCGCTGTCTTCCTCAGGTCCTGGAGATTGAAATTCAGACTGATGTCTCCTTTTATGTTTACATGTGTCACTTCTTGTTTTTTCAGGTTGCGTCTCAAAAGGTAAGTGTTCACATGACATGAGCAGATTTCTGTGCAGGACCCTGGAGCGTCCCTTACCTTTTTCTGGTCTCACTTCCCATTTCCCATTTGTCTCACTACTGTGTGAACTGTGTCTTCCCAGTAGTCACATATACCTGTTCCTCCTCTCGGTGTTAGATTTTTCACAAGGACTTGCTCTCCAGGTTGTAGGACTGAACCCTTGATTTTTTTGTCATCATGTTTTTTACTTCTTTCAGCAGCTTTCTGTGCGTTCTCGTTTGCAATGGCATTTGCTTTTTCCATACCTTATTTCCATTTCTCAACATAGTCGCGCAGGTTAGCAGAACTTGAGGTTGTGTTCAGTCCAAAGGGCATATCAACTGGAAGCCTCGGTGATCTCCCAAAGAGAAGGTAGAATGGTGAATACACTGTAACTTCACAGCGTGTACAGCTGTAGGCATATATGAGTTTGTTCAGGGATTCTCCAGTTTGATTTCTGTGTTTAGGTCAGTGTCTTATGTAGCCTAACTGGACAGGATGCCTCTGGTGTTTCTCACTAGGCTGCTATACATTTAAAAATGATATATAGCCTTATCAATTAACATCTCTTTCGTAAATGTACTCCTGCTATTTATCTCTTCTTTATAGTCACCTGAATTTGATTAGTCAATACTCAAACAATGCTTCTTGAAAGTGCTAAAAACAAAACAAGACAAGGGGAGCATAGCTCAGCTGGACCCTTGATGCAGCTATTTGGGAACATTGTCTTTCAGAAACTTAAACCTATGACTTCCTGTTGTTGTTTAACATCTTTGTCATTACTTAGCATATTGATTACTAGTCACACTTAAGCTATGTTCATTTTAATTCCAAGTTTATTTGTGTAGCAGGGAGAGTTGCACCATATGTTCATACAGACAAACAGTATGTTTCCCTGTTTGTTGCATTACATTACATTAGTTTGTCCCCTTACACAATACATGAATGTGAACTACATTCGATTGCATTTAACACTTGCGTTGTCATTTATTCAAACTAGCTGTTGGAAGACAAAGGCAATTATTCGGGACACCAGTTTGATACTGTCCTTTTATAAGGACTGATTCAGGATAAGCACCGAAAGACAGCTCCATAATGCTGATCCAGAAACAGTCTTTAAAAACAGGTAGTATGAAACTGGTGTAATTGTCATCATCATTTAATCTGAAATGCAAAGCGAAGTGCAATTATTTCTCCCTGAAAACATTTTTTCGCAGTACAGAAAAACAGACCAGCCTAGCGGCAAACCAAGAGGTGGGTGCAAGGGATTGTATTTCATTGACAGAGACGTCTAAGAATGAGTAGACTTTATTTACATTTCATTCTAATGAGATTGAACCAGCCTGCAAGGGGGGAGGGCATCTGGACAGATCTGATTTACATTTGTCTAGCAGCGGCTGAAGTTCTTAAGGAACAGTTCTTTGCGGGAGCTTGAGACAAAACCCCAAAATATTTTAAAAATAATTAAATGGGAATGTGGAGTGTGGAAGTGACCTTGCCAAATTCTTCACAAAAAATAATTTTCTTTTTGACAGTTCAATTTGTACCTTGACAAGCGGCCAAACTGATCTTGAATTGACAGTATTGGAGGGAGATAGAATGTGGGGTTTGAGATAAACAAGAAGAAGGTCATCGGCATATAGGGAAAGTTTAAGGACCCAACCGAAACGAGTGATGTCTCTCCTCCTGGTTCCTAAGCCAGATAGCAAGGGGTTCGATGGCTATATTAAAGATCCCATATTATGCCCTTTTTGGGGTTCATATATCTAATTTATGTGCCTACTAAAGTACGTTCACAATTGCTAATGTTCGAAAAAAGTGTCTGTTTTCATGTACTGCTGATCGATGCAGCCCATCTCATCTGCCTGTGTTTGCAACGCTCTGAATCCCCCTCGAGCAGGGTCCCCACGTGTGCCAAGTCTGACCTGATTGGTTGGTCGATCTGCTCTGTTGTAATTGGTCATTCGTTCGGACAATTCTCGGAAATGTTACGCCCCTTTTACCATATTGGGAATGTAGCTAATGTGCAGCATGAGCTTGTTTTGTAATGTCAATCGCTAGGTCAGTATTGTAGACAGCAGTTCAGTTCTTGGTCCAACATTATCTTGATTACTGTAATTTAGCAAAAAAAATCTATTCACCGCCTTCAAACAATCCAAAACACAGCAGCCTGATTTTTAAATAGAACAAACAAAATTGCCCATATCACCCCAATTTTAGAATCCCTTCACTTGCTGCCTGTGGGTTTTAGAATTGATTTCAATATTCTTTTAATTACTTTTAAGGCACAATATGGACTAGCCCCTTCCTGTATTTCTGAGCTTTTAATCCCTTATGAACCAGTCTAAGATTATCTGGCAGAGATCTACTGGCTGTTCCAAGGTCCATCTAAAGGGGACAGGGCTTTTGCTCCCAGAACCCCCGGACTTTGGAACAGATTGCCAAAAGAGATAAGACTTGCAGTCAGCTCCTTGTTTTATTTCTCTTCTTTTTAGAAAAAAAAAATAATTTTACAAAAAATCTTTTATTCTGTGATTCCATTCTTCTGTGCATCTTTTTTCTGTCTGTTTGTTTTGTTCTGCCTGTTTGCTTTTCTATTCTGTTTGCTTTCGTTATCTGTTGTGAATTAGATTGTTACCTGTATTGAATTGTGCTATACAAACAAAGTATTATTATCATTATTATTATTACACTGTAGAATTTGTCATAGGCATGAAAAATGCAAGAAAACTGTAAGTAAATTTCTTCTGGTGCTATCTCGGTCTGTCTCTGTTTTTCTCCCCGTGCTTGTTCTATGTTTGCAAAAGAAAAAAAGAGAAAAAAGAAACACGTACAAAGAACAACTCATAAATTACAGGATACATTATATCTATTATTTTCTGGTACAAATTGTGTATTAATTATAAATACAAATAGTTTATGGCCTTGTTAATAAAGGGTTAAAAAAAGAAACAGGCCGTTGGTGTGAAGACCATGACAGCGCAAGCTGAGCAGTTCAGCACTGCAGCCATCGGTCCATTTTGGCTATGTGTAATCTTACTAAGAAGTTAAAAAAATATATATTCATAACAATTGGTAAAAAAATAAAATAAACTGCACCGAAAAATGAGCTAGGGATGCAGATCCCTTGCTCTTGCCTCAATCTGTTTCTGATTATCATGTCTCCACCATAGCAGCACAGTGTAATTCCAGACATATCACAATGTATTAAGAAATAAAGTAAAATTACAGTTTTGATTTAACCTTTATTTATCCAAGTTAGTCCAATTGAGATCAGAGATCGCTTTGTGTGCAATGTGCAATTGAACTTTGATATATGCCCCCGGATTGAAAGATATATATATATATTCTTTAACATTCCCTGATATTGTTATCAGAACTCTGAACTCCATCCAGTCAGCAATGTACCATCTCCTCATTGATAATATTGCAATGAAATACTAAAATATTTCTGTTTGTTGCAATCCTGTTGTGTCGCATTGTGGGAAAGGTAGCCATTAATGTTTGTCTTGCAATGGACTTTTCATTGCCTGAAGTTTCTATGAGCCACAGAAGACAATTAAAAGACAGTGAATATCAGTAAACCGATTCAAAAATGGGAAAAAATGTGAAGTCATTTTTTATCACTGAACTTTAATCATTTACTTCTTTTGGTCCATATTTCAGCAAAAACAAAAAATGAAACGGCAGTTTTATTTTCACATCCTGGAGGCAAACTCTACTCTCCTGACATGGGACCTGCTGACCTCGGATAGGGAACGACAACCTATGAGAACACACGCGCACACACACACACACACACACACACACACACAAACATGTCTGTGAGTAGTGTTTGAAGTACAGGTATGTATAAACTGACAGTAGTTTTCTTGTATGTGTTTGGTACCTGACAGAGCCATAGCCAGTCGCAGCTCTTCTTGAAGTACTTCTAGAAGATCAGTTACTCCCTGTTCCCCCTGGATACACAACAATAAAAAATGTTTTCCTGTAACCAGCATTAGAGAGTAATTATGTTGAGTGCATTGTTTGTCTAATTGTTTGTCTAAACAATTAACCTGAATTTCAGGTTAATTGCTGCAGTGCTTCACCTGACAGGCAAGGCCCCAAAGCACAGGTCTGCCAATGAAGACAGCCTTTGCTCCAAGAGCTATAGCCTTCAGGACATCCGTCCCTCGCCTCACTCCTCCGTCCAGGTAGACATCACAACGGCCTTGTACTGCCGTCACCACTTCCTCCAAAACATCCAGCTATATACACAAACACACAAGCTTTAGTTTATGATATTGTAACATAAAGTACAATTTAAAAAGTTTTTTCTTATCCTAATCATATTGTTAATAAATAAAGTGTCAAAACAAAAAAGTTCCCGGATACCTTGCTACATAAGCTCTCATCTTCCACTTCAAAGGGCTGTGTGCTTCCACTTAATGCATGTTACATACTGACGACTCTGTAATCATAATGCTTCTGTAGGGTACCGAAGACCATGGGCACTTAAAGGAATTTGTTTCGATATGGATTCAATGATACACAGAGATGAAAGAAATACCCTGATGATTCATAACAGTATACCTTCTGATATTTGTTAAATAAATATGTGTGCATTATTTCTGTTGATTTAGAACAAACTGACTCTAAAATGCATTTGATCTTTACATTATTCTTTAAGGGCTGCACAGAGTGAAGTGGTTAGCGCTGTTGCCTCACAGTGAGAAGTTTCCTGTTTTGAATCCCCCTCGGACAGGGGCCTTTCTGTGTGCAGTTTGCATGTTCTCCACATGCAGACATGAGTGGGAAAATTCAAATGCCTGGCTTGACAGTGTCAGTGAAAATGAATATACTGCAAAGGAAACTGTTGTACTTACAGTGGGTACGGAAAGTATTCAGACCCCTTTAAATTTTTCACTCTGTTTCATTGCAGCCATTTGCTAAAATCAAAAAAGTTCATGTTATTTCTAATTAATGTACACTCAGCACCCCATCTTGACAGAAAAAAACGGAAATGTAGAAATTTTTGCAAATTTATTAAAAAAGAAAAACTGAAATATCACATGGTCATAAGTATTCAGACCCTTTGCTGTGACACTCATATTTAACTCGCATGCTGTCCATTTCTTCTGATCCTCCTTGAGATGGTTCTGCTCCTTCATTGGAGTCCAGCTGTGTTTAATTAAACTGATTGGACTTGATTAGGAAAGGAACACACCTGTCTATATAAGACCTTACAGCTCACAGTGCATGTCAGAGCAAATGAGAATCATGAGGTCGAAGGAACTGCCCAAGGAGCTCAGAGACAGAATTGTGGCAAGGCACAGATCCGGCCAAGGTTACAAAAGAATTTCTGCAGCACTCAAGGTTCCTAAGAGCACAGTGGCCTCCATAATCCTTAAATGGAAGAAGTTTGGGACGACCAGAACTCTTCCTAGACCTGGCCGTCCAGCCAAACTGAGCAATCGTGGGAGAAGAGCCTTGGTGAGAGAGGTAAAGAAGAACCCAAAGATCACTGTGGCTGAGCTCCAGAGATGCAGTAAGGAGATGGGAGAAAGTTCCACAAAGTCAACTATCACTGCAGCCCTCCACCAGTCGGGGCTTTATGGCAGAGTGGCCCGACGGAAGCCTCTCCTCAGTGCAAGACATATGAAAGCCCGCATAGAGTTTGCCAAAAAACACATGAAGGACTCCCAGACTATGAGAAAGAAGATTCTCTGGTCTGATGAGACCAAGATTGAACTTTTTGGCGTTAATTCTAAGCGGTATGTGTGGAGAAAACCAGGCACTGCTCATCACCTGGAGAGGATCTGCAAGGAAGAATGGCAGAGGATCCCCAAATCCAGGTGTGAAAAACTTGTTGCATCATTCCCAAGAAGACTCATGGCTGTACTAGCTCAAAAGGGTGCTTCTACTCAATACTGAGCAAAGGGTCTGAATACTTATGACCATGTGAAATTTCAGTTTTTCTTTTTTAATAAATTTGCAAAAATGTCTACATTTCTGTTTTTTTTCTGTCAAGATGGGGTGCTGAGTGTACATTAATGAGAAATAAAATGAACTTTTTTTGATTTTATCAAATGGCTGCAATGAAACAAAGAGTGAAAAATGTAAAGGGGTCTGAATACTTTCCGTACCCACTGTAATATATTTTTCTCCAACGTTTGTAGATTTCTGTATGGTTTCACTGTTTGGATAGTGTGAATGTATTTCACTACCTAAGACAAGCAGATGACAATTATTTTAGCCAATCTGTATTAAAACTATGGCCTGGGTGATATATCATCAATACAACATCAATATATCGACAATAGACACTTCATTATTACAATAAGAAAATAGTTCAAAACCATATTGATAGTATCACTCATGATTTCATGAGAAAACTACTAACAAGACAGACAGAAGGACAGAATAAATTAAAAAAAATACTATAAAATACTTACTGTTTAATTAAAAATGTGTCATCCTACTCCTCCCCTATATGTTACAGCAGCATCAAAAGCATTTGTATAATACTCAATTGATGAGTTCATGCTAAGTTAATAACTTTATTTGAAGTTTAAGTTAAGTTGTAAATGTAATAGTTAGTAGTAAGCATTTGCTGAAGTCGTGTTATGTGCATTTAATTGTGCATGTTTTGTATCTGCCTTTACACTGAAGTTTTGCGTTTGAATTTTTTTTTTTTTAAAGTGTTAATAAAGCACATCAGACTTTAGGTAGCCTATGACTCTTAATACTTTATTAAAAAAACGTTTTAAATTATGATTCACCACAACTGGTTCCCCCCACCCCACTGTTGGGCCAGTGGTGGTCAGGCCATGCTGAGTGGCGGCCCGCTGCGGGGGTGTCCTTTATTTTTCTGCTTGGAAGGTGGCAACCCTATGTACGATACACATTTATTGCCGTTTCCACTGTCAAAAGTTGGGAAGGATACCAAAATAACTGTTCCGAACGATCCCACTTTTTTGGTACCCTTCTGTTGGGGTGCCCATCATACAGATTCGACCCTAAAGGTTGGGGCTAGACACACTGCAGTCTGTTGATTGGTCGAAAGAATGTTCACATACCGTGCCACAGCTGTAATAAAGGATAAACACAAAACGCACCAGGTTTAAATATCCTGTGGTTTTTCAGAGAGTAATTTCAAGGCTGTTTTAGTTTTTGCAACTATTGTCAGCTTGTAGCACTGCCCCATGGACACCATCAGAGATGCAGACCTTCCTATGAATCATTGATTTTTATCTACTGTGTCACGTTCCTTTCTTTGTTTAATTTATTGGTTGTCTACACAATGTTGTGACGCTGTGGTTTTGTGATTTGTAAGGGTACGGTTGGCTATGGAAACGCAAGCAAGATAAGGATTTAGCGTGCCAAACCATACCAAACTGTACTGAATCAAACTGCTTGGTGGAAACGAGGTTTAAGATTTAGAGAGGACCTGAATACAACATGCACTAGATTTTTGCCAAGGATTGAAGAAGCTTGCAAGCTGGGGGAAAAGTCTTTTTTTGGAGCAAGAGCAAAATTTGATAGAAAAGAGTATGAGAGGTGATGAAAATAAACAGACAAACTACTTGGACAACAACAAACAAAGACCAATCCAAGAGATGTTTAGACACAATAATAGATGACAGTCTGGGTTTGTGAAAGGAAGACATATACATAATTAAATAAAATATAGTGTGTAATTATTACAATCAAGGAGGACTAAATATACTTGATTTCTAATCTAATATAATATAATTTCCAAGTTGAACTGGATTCAACACTATATTAAACTCAAAGAAAAGTTGTGGTACTTAATTCGTAATCTTGTCTCTAACACTATTGGTGGCATAGAATGTTTTCTTTAGAGTGATTTTGATGTAAATAAACTCCCTCTCCAGTTCAAATTTTTACACGCAGGCTCTTTTCTGTTGGCTTCTTGCTTACAATACAATTTTTTTCCCTCCATATATTTAATAATGAATAATATAAATTTTAAATACAAAAACAAGTCACTTTTGTTTATTTCTCAATTGATTAATGAGAAAGGTCACTTCCTCACATATACTGATTTCTTACAGACATTTGGTATTCCAATACCTGCAAGAGAATACTGTATAGTTTTTTATGCAGTTCCGACAGTTAAGACTGCTCTATGGTAGCAATTTGTTAAGCGAACAGTCAATACCTTAAGAATTAATTAAGTAATCTGAGCCTGACCAACTCAGTCTAAAGGCAACATCACTAAAGGCATCACTCACCTCCTTCTCCTCTCTGACCAAGGACAAAGTCTTTAAGCTTATGCTAGATTCTCGGCCCGCCACCTGCATATCATCAACTCCTCTCTGTTTATGGGTGTGTAACCCACTGCATTCAAGCAAGTTCGGGTTATCCCTTTGCTCAAAAAACTCACTCTCAGTCTAGCCCAGCCAGGTTGAAAACTACAGACCGGTTTCACTTCTGCCTCTTCAGTCAAAAATACTTAAGTGCAAGTCTTTGTGTAAGGGTTTGGGAAAGTGGGATGCAAATGCGGACCCCGTGTATCTGAAAGTTATCCCAGAGGGATAACCACTAAAATCGCAAGCGATTAATTGGAGGGGACAAAAAGAACAAAAAGTTACTAGCCAACCAACAAGGCTCTCTTTTCTAAATAAAACCAAGACTAAGAACCAAACCACCGCTGCCGAGCAGCCGACGAGAAACTAGATTAAAGGGGAGACCCCAGAAACAGCTGAAACGAACAGGCTGGGTCAGAAATTCCCAGCACCAACAAACTACACTAGATCAGTTGGAAATAGTAAGTAAACACCCTAGTCAAGTGGTGCTTATGCAAAATCACACACTTCTAAAGCACACAAGAAACACAGAGAACCTCTCACTATCTCTGAAGGTGAGACAATGAGCCAGCACAGAGTGCTGCAACTCAAGGGTATATATAACCTCAACACACCTGGACCAAATCAGGGCCAATCAGTCACACACACACCTGACGCTGCTCTGAGATGATTACCTCCCCACACTCAGTGCGTAACCAGTGTGAGCTCCCTCACACTTTGAGTTTCTTTCTACAAATGATCTGTTTGACCCAAATCATTTAGGATTTAAGCCTGCCAGGTTTCATCACAGTGAGAGCCGATAGAGACACAAAAGCCTGTGGGAAAAGCAAAGGTGGGAGACTCATAATACATGTCAACAACCGCTGGTGTAACCCAGGACATGTCTCTGTGAAGGTGGTTTTATGCTAGCTGTTAGCCTCCAGCCATACTCTTTACCGAGGGAGTTCAGTCACGTGATCGCTGTGTGTGTTTACATTCCTCCGAGAGCTGATGCAGCCACTGCCTGTAAGAAGATCCACACAGTCACAGCAAGGCTGCAGACACAACACCCTGAGGCTTTTTTAATAATTTCAGGTTATTTTAACCATGCCACATGGACTCTACTCTGGCTGCTTTTTACTAGTTTGTGAACTGTCCCACAAGAAACAACAGGACAATTGACCCCCTGTATGCTAATGTAAGGGATGCATACAGGGTCACCCCCCTCCCCCCACTTGGGAAGTCGGACCACAACCTGGTCTACCTGCAGCCACAGTACACCCCTCTGGTGCAGAGGCAGTCTGTCACAACACGCTCCTTTAGGAGATGGTCTCTTGAAGTGGAGGATGCCATCAGAGACTGCTGCGAAACCACAGACTGGAGTGTACTACAGAGCTCACACGATGAGGACATAGAGGGGCTGACCCACTGCCTGGCAGACTATTTAAACTTCTGCACAGATGTTGTCTCCCCTACTAGGAGCGCGGTCACACTGGCAATCCGTACCGTGCCGTACTCAAGCACCATTGCTGGGCCATTCCCCCACTGGCCAGCACGGCCCGCAGTCACACCGGTAATACAGCGCATGCATGCTTTATGTTATTATGAAGCGTGCTCAGTTTAAAAACAGGCGAACTCAAGAAAAAAAGGGACGCACAGTGGAGAACAACACAGAGAGCATGACAGCTACTTTACTGACTTTGCGGCCTATTTTAAGTCACTTTAATCAGCTACAGCCGTAAATTAATTAAAAAAATAAAAGAGACGTGCTGTCAAGTCCGCGTCCACACATCGGAGAACATGTCAGCTACTGTGTGTCTTATTTTGAGACGTTAGTCAGATAAAGCCATAAAACTCATTATGGATTTCTACATGAACATCTCGCATGCTTGTGCTCGTGCATGCCAAAGCCCACCTCTCCGAAGTTGCCAAAGCCAAGGAAGTGTACTGTGCCTGAGCACGGTACGGAGCGGTCTCACTGGCCAAACGAACTGGACTTTAGGGTTGAAGTGTGCTTGGGAGCACGGTACGGATTGCCAGTGTGACCGCGCCCTTAGACCGTCTGCTGCTATCCCTACAACAAACCATGGGTGACACGTGAAGTCAAAACTGTCCTCAATAAGAAGAAGGCTGAATTCAGGAGACGAGACAAGGAGGCACAGACACAGAGCAAGTTAAAACTCTGCTTGAGGTAGGCGAAGGAGAGCTACAGGAGAAAGGTGGAGCACAAACTGGAGGAGAACAACATGAGGGAGGTCCGGGATGGTGTGAAAACCATCACAAGTCACAAAGCTAGTAAACAGCACAGTGGAGAGGGCAAACCAGCTTAACACCTTTTTCAACAGATCTGACCAGCCCCCTCCCCCCACCCAATGTACCAACACCGTGGCACCCTTCCTTTCTCCACCAGCATGTGATCCCCCTCCCCCTCACCACTGCAGACCCCTCTCCTCCTACCCCCTACCTATCTCTCCTCAGACATCCAGGCAGACCCTCCCTCCCTCCTGCCCTCACAACCCCCTCCCTGCATTACTGCAGACCAGGTCAGAGGAGAACTGAGGAAGCTTCGCCCCAAGAAAGCAGCTGGTCAGGATAACGTGTGCCCATGGCTACTGAAGAACTGCGCTGCTGAACTGGGAGAGCCACTGCAGCATTTCTACAACCTTAGTTTCAACTAGGGAGAGTGCCCACCCTCTGGAAAACATCCTGCATCGTCCCAGTTCCGAAAAAGAACTGACCCGGTGAGCTGAATGACTTCCGACCAGTGGCACTCACATCACATCTGATCAAGACTCTGGAGCGGCTCCTTCTCAGACACCTCAGGCCTCAGGTGCAGCACGCTCAAGACCCCTTACCCCGAACTTCCACCAGATGTGTGTGCATTGCGTGTCCGCTCCGGTGCGTTCTGGCTCTGTGCACCCCTGTCCGTCAAAACCCACCGGCTGCGTGCTCCATCCGCAGCACGCAGAGCACAGCCGGACAGCTAGGGTGCAGAGACAAAGGAATTCCCGCTGTATTTTAAAGATTAACTTGCGACAGCGTGAGATAATAGGATGTACATGGTATTAAACTCTATATTAACCTTATGTACACATAAACAAACACACATACCGTCGTTTTTCTGAACCGTCAAAACAGAGTGTTTTATTCTTAAAATAAACCGAATGTTTACCAGCCACCCTCTGCACACTGTCATCAGCAACCAGAGAAGCTTGTTCAGTGACAGGCTGCTCCTCCCCAGATGCAGCACAAACAAATTCAAGAACTCCTTTGTCCCTCGTGCCATCAAACTCTACAACTCTTCACTGGGAGGGAGGAGGGGGGGCGGGAGGACAGAGGACGGGGGAGAAATAGGCCTGACCACAACAAATCTTAACAGTTTGCATTATTTATTGTTATTGTTAATTATCTATTTATAAACACAAAGGACAAATATAAATACAACATAACACAACTGCTGCTACTACAATAATTACTGCTGCTATTTTTTATACAAATCTGTATATATAGAATTGTCTATTGCTGCTATTGTGTACAATATATCTTTATATAACTTAATTTTTTTGTATCTGTGTGCTTTTCTGTCCTTTTGTTCTACCTGCTGCTGGAATCTGAATTTCCCTGAGGGAATCTGTCTGCTGCCTTTGACATAGCAAGCACTGACAAGTGCGTAGGACCCTCTTGGAACCCAAATGATTATTTTTAGTCTTCTTATTTTTTATTTTTTTCCACCTCTTTGCAGCCATATTTGAGAACACCAACAAAAAACCCTCTTGCACCCATGATCAAAATCCAACAGGAAGTCCACAAATCATATCGCCATAAACCGGAAGTGGCTGTAACGCTTATAAACTTCAGACGGTGTCACAGGCTCCATTTTAAAGCTAGAGGGGATATACAGGTATCTAATGAAACTCCACGAAATACTGCATCCAATGGTACCAAACATGACATGCTATGTCGGGAAGAGGGGTTAATAACGCTCTAAAGTCAAGGTGGTTTCAAAGTTCTCTAGGGTACATGATAGAGAGCCATTTTAGGTCTAAAATTAAGGCAGTGCTGCCATCTTGTGGTGACTATCCATGATTGAAATATTTTAATTTAGAGTGTGTTTCCAATTTGTTCCACAAAACTCCAAGTGAGAAAGCTTAGTGTGATTGGTAGCCCTTGTCTTCAGACGGGCAGAAGCCAGCAAGACTGTGTTTGCAGCCTGGCTGCTATCGTTATTTCCCTGTTATTTACAGGTGAGTAGATGTCACAAATCACATACATGTGGTCAACATATTATTTTATAGCAGGTAGAAGCTAATATCTGTGTCAGTGTGTGTTTTAAACGTGTTTCAAAGGTTTGAAGGTACTTTAGCTATGATGCTCATGAGCGCTAGCTTAGCTCCTTGCCACACTTACTGTTGAGTATGACTCATGAATTCTCTGTATGTATATTTTTCTGAGAGTCTAAGTGTGTTTTTAGCCTGAACCACTCTGCATTTAAATATTCTGTGATCCTCAAAGCGTTGCCTGTTTGAACTTGCCACTACTGCAACTTTTACACAAATCAAACTGTAAGGCCTGCTGCTTGGCCACAACTCGCTGTTGCACTCCCGCAGTAGCAACACACCCCGACAGGGGTGCTTTGGGCCCTTCATCACCGCTTGCGGTTTTAATTAACAATGAAATCCTCCTATACACGCTCTCTGAACTTGGCATCTCAGGATCTGCCCTCTGCTGGTTCGTGTCCTAACTCTCAGGTAGATCTTTTAGAGTGTCTTGGAAGGGAGAAGTGTCCAAAGGGCACAATTTATCCTCAGGGTTTCCCAAGGTTCAGTGGTCCTCTTCTGTTCTCGATATACACCACCATACTATGCTGATGATACCCAGCTCTTCATGTCATTCACACCAGTTGATGTTACAGTCTCAGCAAGAGTCTCGTCATGCCCAGCTGATATCTCTAAATGGATGCATGAACGCCACCTTCAACTCAACCTTTCAAAGACTGAGCTTCTTGTCATCCCAGCCACTCCCTCTATGCAACCACAAATCAAGATCCAGCTCGGTGCAACCAAACTCATGCCCACAAAGTCTGCCTGGAACCTGTGTGTCATGATTGATAACCAGCTAACATTTAAGGTTCAGGTGGCTTCAATTGACCGGTCATGTTGATTTGCACTGTACAACATTAAGAAGATCAGACCTTACGTGTCAGAGCATGCTTACACAGCTCCTGGTACAGGCTCTTGTGATATCACGCATTGACTATTGCAACTCCCTACTGGCAGGTCTTCCTACATGCACTATCAAACCCCTGCAGTTGATCTAAAATGCAAGAAAGCACAACAGGTATTCAACCTACCCAAAAGAGCACGTCACTCTGCTGTTCATCTCCCTACTGCTCCTAGTTACTGCTCGCATCAAATTTAAGACTCTGCAGCTCACTTACAAAAAGCGACAAAAACGGCTCCTCCTTACCTAAACTCTATCATCCAGGTCTACACTCCCCCCCGCCAACAACGCTCTGCCAATGAAAGGCGTCTGATCAAGCCCTCACAACAGGGTCTGAAGTCTCTAAATAGACTCTTCTCCTCTGTCTTCCCCCGGTGGTGGAACGAACTTCTAAACTCCATTTAATCTTTGAGTCCCTTTGAACCTTTAAGAAAAAGCTGAAAATCCAGCTCTTTCATAAACACCTACGCACTTAATGATATTAATGATGTGAATAATGAGGATGATGATGATGATGACGATAGTTTTATTTGATAATGACGATTTTAGGATGGTTTTTATGCTGATTAGAACTCTCAAGAACAGCTGTCGATATTGTGCTTTGTCTGTGCATTGCCTGTGTCGAATCAGACTTGAAGCTGTTTGTTTGCACTTACTGACGTTGTTTCCTCCTTTCTAGATCCTTGCTTGTGTTGTTTTTACCCTCTGATGTACGTCGCTTTGGATAAAAGCATTTGCTAAATAAATGGTATTATTGTAGACTACATGCATTTACAAAAGTCTTGATAAACTGCCTTTAATTTTAGGATATGTGTAATCACTACTTCTTGTTGTTTTTTATTCTGTCTAATTTTTCATTTGTAATAAATTCATTATATTTTGTTATTTCTCTCCATTATATTTTTGTTGTATTGTCAAAAAAAAAGGTTGATGATTAAAAAAAACTAAAGAACAAAATCCACTATATGATGCTATAATAACTTTTGCCTTTTATATTAATGCCTCGTGTAGTTCGACGGAACAACAATATCAACAAAAAGTGCAGAGAAGAACATACAGGAAACATGATGTAGCCATTTAATTACACACATGGTAATTTACTATCAAGAATATTTTTGCTCAACGTTGAGCCAGGAAAGACATTAAGGACTCGGCATCCAGAAAGACAAGAAAGTTGGCTGTATAAAAGGCAAAGGTGAATTGTAGGTAATCCAGGGTGATAAGTGAGCATAGCAGATCTTTGTAGACTTTGTGTATAATTTTAAAAATACCTCTGTGTGCTCGTACAAACTGTATGTTGAGTACCTCATTGAGTAAGTCTTTCATCTTACAAAATTGTATTTATGAAGAACAGAGAGCACATGTGTTAATATTTGGCATCTGAGAAGAACCTTTAGACTGCACCTTTCTTATACAAAAAAGTTGCTGCTTCTTGTATTCGGACTGAGAAAGTGTGATCTGGCTCAGCTTTTGCATAAAATGCAGAAATTCATTGTATATATAAACTCATTTGTCCCCGCTGCCATTACCTTCCTCAATAACTAACTGTGTAACTGTGTTTCTATTGTATTTATCTATTGTCCTTTTTTATGTTGTATGCTGACTGAAGGATGTATGCGTGTGTGCATTTATTTTACTGCTGACTGCGAGACAAATTGCCCTCTTGCAGGGATAATAAAGACAACCTTGAACCTTGAACAGAAGGTCAGCCCAAAGCTTATGCGGCCCACGTTGAAAGTGCCAAGCATGGGAAAGGAAGTCAGACACCCAGGTTGAAAAACTCACTTACTCTTTACATTAACAAAAACCTGTTTGTTGATTACTGAGGCGAGTGTACAGCTATATAAAAAGCAAAATTCAGATTTGTTCAGATGTCACAATTACATTTTTTTTGTAAGCCATAATAGGATTTTAGATATTATTATTGCAGAACAAAAAAGTGAAAAGCATTTTTCAGTTAGCAAAAAAAAATTCAGCAAGCCCACAAATCACAAAAACACACAGACCGTGGCAGGTACTCCATCCAGTTGTCGAGCTCCATGATTAGATACCAGGATGCCATCAACACCATATTTCAGTGCCTGGACAGCATCTTCACCTGACCATAAAATCACAGACACACATAGCTAGATAAAATCACTGAACCAGACAAGTTATACATAAATGCCAGGTTGGTGCAAAAAACATTCCTCACAGGTTAAAAATAAGTTGTTTAACTGATTTAAATTTTTCTTCAGTGACAATATTTAAGTATTAAATACCAACCACTTTTAACTCTAAATTAACTACCTCAAAACTATCTTGCCAACTTTATTTGGTTGGGAATTGGGGCAATGTGGGCATTAGACAGGCCCCAAACAGACCTCTTCCAGTGTGTGCCAACACACAAAGCATGATTCTACCTTTGATCCTGCCAGTCAATTAGGGCATTCTAATGTGATTAAATTGTCTCCTTTTGCAGGGGAAGTCTCTTTGTGCTCACATTAAGTAAAATTACCTTAGATCAAGGTGAGCAACTGGGGTCCCATGGGCCCCCGATCCTCAATCATTCTTGCCCACAAGTCTTATAAAATATCTATAAATTGCAAACGTGAAGAAAACATTACAACATTTCCCATTAAGGATTTAAACCTGAGTTGTAATATAAATATGATGAAAGATATATATTTATTCAATTTCTGAAATTATTAGTAATTATAATTGTCTAAGTAAGAGTGTCCTACAATTTGTAACAATTTTCCTTCTAGCAGTGAGAATAAAGTTAATGTGGCCTTCTTGGTAATCAAAGTTGCCCATGCCTAACTTAGATGTTATTATTAGATGTTTATATGAGATGAATGGTTGCCCATTTCTGTGGATACATCTCAAATCTCATATTCGATGTTTCCACTTCAAAGGCAATCCCAAAAATGTTTTTTTTGCTCCACGAAGTAATGTTGGATATCTGAGAAGCCATGACTGTAAGAGTAGCCTTAACAGGCTGAACAGATCAGATACATAACTGTATGTGTCGACAAATTATACATAGAATCAAAGTACGTATATATTCCAGACTTGTGTAAACCAGTGTACTAGTGATGAAAGATACAACAGAAATCTCAAAGTACTTGGTCTTTTTTCGATTCTCTAGTTTTTTTTTTAATTTTCAAAATCCAAAACAAAAAACACCAACTAGAATTTACGTTTTTGGACACTTCAAATTCATTATCCATTATTATCCGTTATTATTACTCAATAACTTTGAGCATGGATAGAAATAAAGTAAAGAGAGTTTAGAAGACACAAAATAGAGATTTTTTTTTCTTTTCTTTTTTAATTTAACATAAAAGTTTATTTGTTTTCTCTGTAATAAGAAATCACTTCACTATTTATTTGGGGTGAGGAAAAGGGGTGTGTATGTGTGTGTGCTTGTGTCAATTATTTAACGATACCATTCAGAACTCCTTTCACAATCAAAGGAAGATGTGTTTGCTTTTTTAGCCAGGTGATGTCATTCCAACAGAGAGTTGGATCGATTGATTTTGCAACATAAACAGCCAAACCACTGTCATTGCCGTAGTTCCCCTCAGAGAAAGCCAGCGACTCTGTTGAGAAGTTGGACATGCTGGACACACACCACACACACACATACACAGAGAGAGAGAGTTAAGAGTTATGATGGAATTTGACAATTAATTACATATTAACCGCTATAGTTGTTGTGTTTGGTTCCTACCTCAGATGTATAGGAAGTTTAAAGCGGTTGCGCATATCGTCCCATCTCCTCCCAAGATATGGTGTATCCACAGTAACAAAGATAGCCTTATATCCTGCTGCCTCTGCCCGGCGAACCAATGAAAGTGTCAGTTCTCTGTCTTTATAGATGTAAAGCTGCAGCCACAGAACACAGCCACCATCCTTGGAGTCAATCACTGCTGACATCACTTCTTCTATAGTGGAGGTGGCCCAGGAGCTCAGCATCATCCCTGTTCCTAATGTTTGGCATGCTTAAAGACAAATATTACTGATGGTCAAAGTCACAGCAGTTGAAGAAGACTCATTTAAGTACTCTTCCAAGAACTTTGTAAAATTTTAGACATACTCCTCCAGTGATCCCGATGATATTATTATTTTTTTTACTAATTTAAATTAGCTTTGGACCTAAACTTCCTTCTCATCATTCTTTTTTTGTCATTGTCAAGTCAAATCTTTATAGCCTCTGGAAACCCAAATCAACAATAAGGTTAAATTGTGTTATATATGATCTTATGTACATTAAATCAACTCTCTTAATGTATTAGAAATGACATTAAAAACATTTTTGAATTTTTGTCTTTTAGGTTTTTGAGAATGTTCTTTGTAATGACAAAAGATCTCATTACAAAGACTAAATATATACTAGAGGGTTAATGAAGTTTGCATTGTGGCAGGCAGAGGAGGGAGGAAGATCAAAAGGCAACGATGACCAGGGTTATTGATTTGATTGTGTTTTATTTCCGTCTTGGTTTAAGGCACTAGGATATATTAGCATCTTTAAGTAATATAGATGATATTGTCATGAGCTTGTCGACTTTGCACAGGCATCTGAAGACGTTAAGGTTGTTCAGACGGAAAGCACACTCTGACCTACTTGACATAGCGTTATTCCTCCAGGATCAGTTAAATACTGTAGATATGGTATGCTTCATGGATGTAAAGTAATGCATATGAAATGCATTCAAGCTGGCTTTTGTCGTTATAACGAGATCTTTTTCTCGTTATAACAAGATCTTTTTCTCGTTATAACGAGATCTGCTCAATAAAGAGACACTTTCAAAATATTTCTCTAAAATGATGAGCTACCTAACATAAACCAATGCTTTATTTCATAAAATTTCTGTGATTTCTGTGTTCATTACTTTGTGTTACAGCAGGTTAATATTGAGCTATAACTTTCATTATTTTAAACTGCTTGATAGCTTGCCCTTTTTATCTTAATGAAATATTTTTGCGTTATAATTGTTTGTACCTTAAAGGTTCACTATGTAGATTTGGTAGTGACATTTGAAAGTTGGAGAAGTGAAACGATTCTATATATATTTTCTGAACTAAATACACACACTTTATTCAAAGAAAAAAGTGGGTTCCTGGAACACTGTTTGGAGCTAAAAAGCTACCAGGAGAGTTACGGTTTCACTGTTGAGGGCCCCCCCAACATAGCTGTATTTGTACATTTCTCCAACTTTTACATTTCTCTATCCAAACTCCCTAGTAGTGCACCTTTAATATGAAAAGTAACACAATCAGAATAATGGTGTGAGTAAATATTAAAATATTTCCTTTAAGATGTAGGTGAACAGAAGTTTAAACTAGCAGGGAAATCTAACTGCTAAAATAAAAAAAATGTTTCATCGAATCTCAAAATTATATTTAAGTACTGTAATTATGCAAATTTACTTATTGGCTTTCATTATGATAATGACAGTTAATAAAACCATTATTTTAAATGTTTTGTTTTGTTAGTCTTTTTGACTAGACTTACCAGCTGATTGAGAAATATTATCCCATATATATTTTATATAATATTCACGCCAACCCGCACTCTCAGGTCTTCTTCTTCCATTCAACTCACTGCACCACCCTCACGCCTGCCCACCATGGGGTCCAGAGCTTTTAGTCGATCTGCCCCGCACCTCTGGAACTCCCTCTCACCACACATCCGTAACATCGACTCTCTCTCCATTTTTAAATCTAATCTCAAAACACATCTTTTTAAACTGGCATACTCGGTCTGATCATTCCCTCCCGGTCTGTTAAATCCACTACATCCTGTACATTTGTCTTTTTAATGTTAATTTTATTGATGTGTTGTTACTTTGTTGTTTTTATATCTGCTTTGTAAGGTGACCTTGAGTGTTTTGAAAGGCGCCTTTAAATAAAATGTATTATTATTATTATTATTATTATTATTATTATTATTATTATTATTATTATTATCCCTAACGTCATTGAATATCGATATTTCAAGATGCAAATAATTGCACCCAGAGTCATGACAGGACTGCACTCAGCTGAAGTTACATTTTGTATTACTATTCACATACTGTGTGTGGTTGTGAGAGAGTTTACCTCTTGCTGTAGCTATTTCTCCCTCAGGATGAGCCATCTTCTGCATTGCTGTGGCGGCAACACAGATAGGCATGCTGAGCTTCTGGCCCAATACAGAGACAGACAGATCCACTGTGGACACATCCCTCAGTACCCGCGGGATAAGATGCCACCTGAATTTAAACACACACACACACACACACACGCACACGCACACGCACACACACACGCACACACACACACACACACACACACACACACACACACACACACACACACACACACACACACACACACACACACACACACACACACACAAGCACACACACAATGCATATATATACATTAGCTCTTTGTGTGCTTTCTGAAGCATTAGCAAAACTAAACAAACCCCTTAATGTTATGAGCATTTCCACATCCTCCGTAATGTAACAATGCGTATTAGCAATAGGAGCCCTCTAGCCTAGCATGCTAGTGTACTGAACTTTAAACATAATACTTAACTGACAAAGATTTACAACAGCCTGTGGTTTTGAGGACAATAAACCCTCCAAACCATGTGAACAAAAAGAGACAACAAAGTTAAGCTTGCAATCAGCTCGGCTGCAGGTTTATTCTGCAACACTTGCCTCTTAATATCTAAATTTACATGCAATGTGAAGCTATGAACAAACTAAAGAGCGCTACCATTAGCCTGCTAGCACAACAATGCAGTTTGAGCAGTTTTGGTTTCATGCTGGTGCTCAAGGGCAACATCTACTGGATCAAAAAGTCGCATATTCTTCCTTTAAAATAGGGACAGAGCACATTAGTAAACATAAACATGTAAATATGCCAGATAGCTAAAGGCTATGTAGACCCTCTGTAGACCCTTGGCAGGTTGGTGGTTCACATGTAGGCCTATACAAAATCACATAACCACAATGAAAAGCAACAACCAAACAACAAGTAATGACTAAACAAAAACATAAACTGTACATTAGTTGACAGAGACACATTTGTATTAGCATAAAAAGGGGCTGTGCGAAATAATAAAACCAGGATAATGTGATCTTCAAAGTTAAAGTGCTTAAAGTGCTGCTACAGGATGTAAAGTGCCGGAGTAAAAGTGCTGGATTATTGCAAATTTGCCCTGGAGCCAGTAACTAGTGCTGGTGTGATTGCACATAGCCCTATTGCACCGAGTTGCCATATACAGACATGTGTATGCACATACTTTTGCACTGGGGTTCACATACATAGATGTGTTTATTTATGCAGTATTGCACTGGGTCAGTGTTTAAAAACTAATAACAAATGTATAAGGGAAATAATTCAGAGGGACACCTGTAGTAAACCTGCATCTATATTTGAATAGAATAATACACTGGAAGAAAACTTGGTTATTAATCAAGAGATATTTAGTGTCAAATAAGGTTTGGGAAGTGTCTTTCAGGATTTGTGCTATCCAACTAATTCAATTATTGTTAAATATAGGCTTAACATTGAGCTTATTTGCACTTTCTGTCACATAGATGAAACGATAACTCACCTTTTCTGGGATTGCTCTTTAAGTACCACTTTCTGGACTGATCCAATATTTTTTAAATCAAAAACTAGATGTTCAACTAGATTCAAAATGAATATGTATTTTTTATGTCATTTTGATGATGAAATACCTCCCCCCAAAAAGTATTTTACCAATGTTTTTATTTTACTAGTAAAATTCCTTAAACACACAAGCTAATTTTTAAACAAAAGCCCAGCCTTGTTGTCTTTTTTATCCTACTTAAAATCCTACCTGGAGACATTAAATTATTGCATAAATCCTAAAGCCCTTAATACCCAAGCTTATTGTGATGCACTTAAATTGTAATGGTTCTAAATCTACTCTATCCAAAGTTGACAGTTTTTTCCCTCTCAATTGACAGCTCCATAGTTTCCCCCTCCCCCCAGGTGAAGAGTCTGGGTGTCATCCTCGATGGCTCACTCTCCTTCAAATCCCATATCAACATCACCACCCGCACTGCCTACTTCCATCTTCGTAATATAAATCGCCTCCTTCACACCTTTAAAGCCATCCACAACCTCGCCCCTCCCTACCTGTCTGACCTCCTTCACACTGCCACCTCCACCCGCTCCCTCAGATCCTCCTCCTCCATCCACCTCACTGTCCCCTCTGCCCGGCTCACCACCATGGGGAGCAGAGCTTTCAGCCGCTCTGCTCCCAAACTCTGGAACTCACTCCCTTCTGACACCCGAAATATTGACTCGCTCCCTCAGTTCAAATCCTCTCCCAAAACCCATCTTTTCAGAACAGCATTCTCACTGTAGTTGTCATGATGTTTTTACTTGCACTTTTAATGGTTTTGTTATTTGTTTGCTCTTGTTTTTAATTGTAAAGTGTCCTTGAGTGACCTGAAAGGCGCTTCAAATTAAATGTATTGTTATTATTATTAATGGAATTTTGTTCAATTGTCTGTCATATTTTATTTGTATTTTTAAATGTATTTTCATTTCTGTTTTTGCTGTATTTGTACCCTAAGCTAACCTTGTTCCTGTCAAAGAAACGTGTTATAAATAAAGTGTATTTAAAATAAAAATACAAAGAAAAAACTGCTACTAAAAGCTGTTGCACTGTTTTTTTGTTGTTGTTGTAACAACTTGTTACATTTTGGGTGAGTTATTTTTTTTAATTTTTAATTTTTAATTTTATATACTTTATTATTCCCCAAGGGGGAAATTCTGGTTCGCACTCTGTTATTTTAGAGACATGCTTCTCACACACACAGGCCTGAAGTTATTACATTATGGAGCAGGCAAAATGTTTTCTCCTAATAGTGTAACTATTGGGCAAAAAGTTATTACGTTTTGGGCTCAGCATTGTGTTACATTATCAACCAGTTATTACATTTCGGGTTTTATTGCATTTGTTTTATAACATTTCGGGTCGTTGTTACATTTTGGGTAGTTGTTACATATCGGGCTCTAACAAGGCTACTGTGACCAATGAAAGTTACTATTATGCTCATCTACTAAACTAATAGGTTATCTTTTTAAAATAATTTAAGGCAGTACGATTCATGCTAGAATGCATAAACTGATTGTTAATAAAGGCCTAATGTAGGCCTATAGCTTTTTAATGAAGGAAGAGATCCTTTCTGGTTGGCTATATAGCCTACAAAAGGTGCAACTCAAGCACTTTGTAATAACCACCTGAATTTGTAAAAAAAAAAAAGGCTATTACAAAATATAGGGAAACTTGTTAGGCTACATATTGTGATCAGGACAATCTACAAAGTGTGACAGATTGTTCCAAAAGGTGAGTGTTATTATAATGAAGTGAAAATGTATTACATTTCGAGTTCTTAGGCATACAGCGGCGTTATATAATACAAGCCTCTAGCGGCCATAGAAAATGTAAAGGTGCCGACAAAACGTCAGCACAATTTTAGTTGGCCTACTTTGCCACAGGAACCTGCTCTGTCTGCAGTTACATTTAGAGAATAGGCCTAAATGTAATGCTGTTTTGGGGTTCATTTTTAATTTGGCTTCTTTCTACAAAACTAAAGCATTAAGAGATAGCCTATGCGTGTGTGTGCTGTAGCCTACCTGTTAAAAGCAGCTTCATTGTCGGCCAGGGTATGTTGCTCATCCGCTCCTGAGTGGTAGTAATCATACACAGCTTTAGGAAGAATTTTTCTGGCTTCCTTCTCAAAATCTGACACACACACTCGCTGCATCGACATTGTGTTCATTTAAACGCAAAGACACTGAGGCAGACCACTGTGTGTTGCTCACTGACAGAGATAAGAGTTGATGTAATCATTAACCTGCTGAATGAATGCCTTGTTTAAACATTTATCTTGTTGTTTTTTTAAGCTCTGTTCTAACTGAACACAGCCTGATCCTTAACATCCTCTCTATTTTTTTGTAGACTTTTACGGATTTCTGAATGTAATGAGTGAAGAGAGATACAATGCAGCAGGAAGAGCACTGACACAGTCGGGGGTCGTCACATGAAATACAAGTGGCTGTGAACTGAAGAAAGTAGGCCAACTTTACAGCTGTCCACACAGTTAGACTGCAATGTCCTAATTGTGAAGAGTCCATGTCAGTCAAAGTTGAGAAACAAATCAAAGTTGAGGAGCAGCATTAAGGGTTATATAATAATAATAATAATAATAATAATAATAATAATAATAATGATAATATATTAGTTTTATATAGCGCTTTTCTAAATACCCAAAGATGCTTTGACAAAAAAACAACAACAATCAATAAACAAAACAAAAAGGATCAATGTAAGGGGGGAGGATGGGAGTTAGTAATTGTAGGCAGTGTTGAAGAGGTGAGTTTTTAGAGATTTCTTGAAAGTTGATTAAACATCACCTCTTTTCTATTAACGAGCCCCAACTAGAAGCTTGTGTGACAAGGGGCGCCGCCAGGACCTCAAAGGCACCATTAAAAGATATCACATTGGGCCTCACCACCACAACCCCAACTAAAACCCCGGTAAATTCTATAACCACACCTCCATCACACAAAACTTTGTAGGCTAATATACGCACCTCGAGTCATTTGACCCATTTCTAGCAGCATTGTTTTACTTTTTAACTTGTTATAATTAGTGTTCTAAAGGTTTTTCACTGTCTAAAAGTAATCTTATTGGTTAGATTTTTGAATTAAAAATTCTACTGGCATTCTGCAACTGTAAAAATACAATAAATCTGAATTAGATTCTGCCACACTTGTTGGCATGACTTTAAAATGAAGCTGTACTAGTTCTTCTCAGTTCTGAGTTAACTTTTATTCTTCTAACACTGCATTATATTTTGTCTCACCTGGCGTTAAAAATGTTGTTTTTTAGGAAGAAGTTCCGTACTCAGTTTTAATGCTACACGACAACATTGATATATGAATTTACAGTTTACTATTAATCTGTTGATATTAATATGATACATTTATACATAAAACACAAATATGCTGCATCTGATTTTCTTTGCTGAATTCCTCTAACAGCTGGTTTAATCTTTACTCGTTCTCAAACTGTGTACGGTGTGCTCACCTTTCTGTTCAGAGCTCTCCTCACTTGCTCCAGGTTTCGAGGCATGTAAGAGCCCGAATGTAACAACGACCCAAAATGTAACAACGACCGGACATGTTATAAAAAAATGTAATAAAATGTAGCCTAATAACTGGTCAACAATGTAACAAAAGTGCTGAGCCTGAAATGTAATCATTTTTAAAAATAAAACCCAAAATGTAATAACTGGTAGACAGGGTCCAAAATTAACTTTTTGACTCACCGGCCAAGGTGGCGGGTAGATGAAAAAATTCACCGGCCAAACATATTTTTTACCGATGGAAATAACAAATTGTGTTTTTGTGTCGCATACACATCTGTTACAGTACATTTAATTGAGAAGGCATTATGTTCTGTTGAATAAATCACAGATTTAAGTCACAGATTCAATAATTTTATCAGAGCAGGAAATTGAGAAATTTAAAATAATATATTTCCTGGCCTTTATTTTTTAAATAGGCAGTAGTTCCCAGAACCCCCTTGCTCCCCTCTGAACCGCCCCTGCATTACAACATTACAGACTAAAAACTAAAATCCATCAGAGAATAATAAATTATTATTCCACAAAACAAGTTTTCTCTTGATTTAGCTTTGACAACATTAGACACTTAATATAATCAGCCTGTTCATTATTAGACGTGTGTAGCCTATCTCTGACTGCTCCTGCTGCGCGTGCATTTAGCGCTCACTATATCTGCAGTGTTTATAACGCAGCGCTGTTTCACAGAGTCTGAGTGGAGAAGTTCACAGACTGAGACTACAGCGACTGTAAGATGACGTTGCTATCGTTATGTTAGCTGCAGACACGGTGAGAGTGAACGGAGAAAAGTCGAACTGACCGTTTGACCGGATCACGTGTTCCCAACTCGGTCAGTACGGATCACGGATCAACTGTCTGCTGATGCACTAAAAGTTAAAGGGGCGCGCCGTGCGTGGTGGCTGATTCTATGCTTGTGCCCCACGGGGGGATCTCATCGTTAAGTCAATTATCTTTTTCATGTTTATGTTGTATTTTGTTTTGTTTTGTTAGTCTCAATTAAGTTTCGCGTATATGTTATTAGGCCTAATTTTAATATTTGATGAGCTATAACACCTGGTCTGACTGGGTCTTAAAGGTCGCCAAACGGAAAATCTACCTGCATTTGGCACTTGGCTTGTGTTAATTTCGGACCCTGCTGGTAGATAATGTAAGAAGATGCTGAGCCCAAAACTTAATAACATTTTGTAACAACTTTTTACATTTTGGGTCAATTTATACATTATGGAGCAGGCAAAACATTTTTCTCCTAATAGTGTAATAGGCTAATGTTATTACATCATAGAGTGAGTCAATCATTTATTGATTAAAGGGCATATTGCTTTAATGTAGAGTGTAGTATCATACACAAATGCCCCCGTCCCAAATAGATATATATTCACTGGACTTGAACTGCTTCAATATCTATAACACTGGAAGAATGGGGCTGTTCTAACACTTTGGACCTTTAGTTTATATATCTATATAGCCTACAGGCTATATGGTATTTATAGTCTTCTGTTCTCTGTCTAAAAGTGATGAAAGTGAGAAGATAACACACAAGACATTAAGGTCAATTATGGAGACATAAAGATAATACACATAGCAGTAGAATTTGAATGTATGAATTTGATCTTAATGTGTTTAATGCTTATACATTATTTTGTACTGATGATTGGAGAAATCGATTTTGATGCTTTGGCCACACTTAAATGCCAATAAAGATGTTTGAATTTGAAGAAAATAAGTTACACATTAGTCTTTCTTTGGTAAAGAATACAAATTAATTAAAAAGTGCACTTCTTTGGTTCTGCTGAAACTGTATCTCTCCATTCGCTCTGTTTTCACCTATGGTTTTCACTCACTACTCAGTCTCATTTAATGTCCCGCCCACAACACTATCTGATTGGCTAGTTATACGAGTAATAGCCAATCAACACTGACTCCTGTAATGATCAAGTGTTATTACATTTGACCACAAGGTGGTGATGGTGATTCTTCATTAGAGCTAGGGGGCAGAGTAAAAATAGATATAGTAGAAGTAGTAGAGGTAAGCTAACTTCTGTCTCTAACAATAAAGAAGAGGTTCGTAAACTGACAAAGGACTAAGTATTCTTTTAGAAAAAGACGAACAAAACATGGTACCAGGAGTAAAATAAGCTGCGTGGTGGATTGTGAAAAGCGACATGGATACTCTGAAGCCACCGGAGAGTTTGAAGCTCACGGGGAATGTCGACAGCAATTGGCGCACGTTTAAGCAGCAGTTTCTTCTGTATATCGCGGCAATGGGACTGGAGACGAAACCGGACACCAGGAAGGTAGCATTACTGCTAACTATAGCAGGCCCACAAGCCATAGAAGTGTACAATACGTTTGTATATGCAAGTCCGGATGATAAGGACAAGTTAGACATTGTGCTTGTTAAATTTGATGCACATTGCTCTCCAAAGAAGAACGAGACATATGAGAGATATATTTTTCGGTCTCGGATGCAGCAACGACATGAGCCTTTTGATAGCTTCCTTACGGACTTAAGGCTAAAAGCGCAGTCATGCAACTTTGCAACATTGAAGGACTCTATGATCAGGGACCAGATTGTTTGTGGCGTGGAGGATAAAAAGCTCAGAGAACGACTACTGAGGGAATCGGAACTGACGCTAGACGGAGCCATCAACATTTGCAAGGCAAGTGAGCTGTCTCAGATGCATGTACGGACGTTCAGCGAGAGAGAGGCGGGAACAGCCAGCGTGAGTGACAGCGTGGCTGTTGGTGCGGTCTCAGGCAAGGGAGGACAACGCACGAATACCCGGCAGATGCGTCGGACTGATGACAGTACGTTCACCTGCAAACGCTGTGGCTCACAGCACAAGCCCAGACAGTGTCCAGCCTTTGGTAAGATATGCTCGAACTGCCAAGGAAAGAATCATTTTGCTAAACGATGCTTCTCAAAAAGAAAGAAAGACAACATAGGAAGATCTGTAAATGTAGTTGAGGACACAGATCTCAGTGAAACATTTTTTGTTGGCATGGTAAACTGTGAAGACAAACAAGAAAAAGAAATCAATTCCATAAATGAAGACAAGTGGATAGCACCACTGCAAATAAATGGAACATTAGTCACAGTAAAGTTGGACACTGGTGCGAAAGCAAATTTAATAAGCATGTCTGACATTAAAGACATGAAGATGAAGCCCAAAATACAAAGAAAAACACTTGAGCTGAAGGACTACAATGGACAAGACATCGAGTGTTTGGGCACATGCCAGCTAAGAGTAACAGTGAAAAAGAAAGTGCATCACCTACTATTTTCTGTTGTACCCGAAGGACTTGATTCACTGCTAGGTGATAAAGCCTGTGAAAATTTGGGACTGGTGAAAAGTGTGTATCTCATCAACACGGATATGAATACACCAAGTGACTCTGTTAACTCCATCACACAGAAATTTGAAGATGTATTCAGGGGTTTTGGTGTGTTGCCATTCACATACAAAATTCAGCTGAAAGAAAATGCACAGCCAGTGGTACATCCTGCACGAAGAGTCCCGGCACCACTAAGAGAGCGCCTTAAGAAGGAACTGGACAGAATGACTACACTGGGTGTGATAAAAAAAGTTGAGGAGCCAACAGACTGGGTCAATTCTATGGTATGTGCAAAGAAAAAAAATGGCGACCTGAGAATATGTATGGATCCAAAAGATCTGAATGAAAACATTAAGCGGGAACATTATCAGATTCCAAAACGTGAAGAGATCACCAGTGAAATGGCAGGTGCCAGATACTTCACAAAACTTGACGCATCACAGGGCTTCTGGCAGTTAAAGTTGGATGAAAGTAGTACCAAATACTGCACCTTTAATACACCTTTTGGCCGATATTGCTTCCTAAGACTGCCATTTGGAATAATTTCAGCATCTGAAATATTCCATAGAGCCATGGAAAACATTATCGAGGGCCTGGAGGGAGTGCGGGTTTACGTGGATGACATCATCATCTGGGGCTCCACACTTCAAGAGCACAATGAGAGGCTGACCAGAGCTCTAGAGCGGATACAAAAATATGGATTGAAGCTCAACAAGAATAAATGCCAGTTTGGAGCTCAGGAAATCGTTTTCCTTGGAGACAAGCTCTCTCCACAAGGTGTTGAGCCTGATAAAGAAAAGATAAATGCCATAAAGAACATGCCAAGACCCACAGACAAAACGGGTGTCCTGCGAATCATGGGGATGGTGAACTTTATAGGTAAATTCATTCCTAATTTATCTGTGAAGACATCCTGCATTCGTGAACTCCTGCACAAAGACAACGATTTCAAGTGGACAACAAAACAAGAAAATGAGTGGCAAAAGCTAAAAAACACACTAACAACTACACCGGTGTTGGCATTCTACGATCCCACAAAGAAGATCAAAGTGTCAACAGATGCATCAAAGGATGGTATCGGGGCAGTTCTTCTACAGGCTGAAGGTGAGCATTGGAAACCTGTGGCCTATGCCTCAAGGTCCATGACAGAAACTGAGTGTAGATATGCCCAAATAGAAAAAGAATGTCTTGGGTTAGTGTTTGGCCTAGAGAGGTTCCACAGCTATGTATATGGTCTTCCCTCCTTCACTGTAGAAACAGACCATCGTCCTCTAGTGGCCATAATCAAAAAGAACCTGAATGAAATGACACCAAGGATACAACGTTTGATGATGAAACTGCAGAGATATGACTTTGAACTGATGTATACTCCAGGAAAGCACCTCATACTCGCTGATGCGCTCTCAAGAGCACCCATAGGTGGCAGTGTGAGTACAACAGATGAGGATGTTCAAAGCCATGTGAATATGATTTGTTCTGCTCTTCCTGTATCTGACGCAAAGTCCGAACAAGTAGCTGAAGAAACAGCAAAAGACTCAGAGCTGCAACGTGTCATTGAGACCATGAAAAATGGGTGGCCTGTAGGTTCCTGTCCGCTGTTTTATCACATCAGAGGTGAGCTGACTGTTGTAAACGGACTGTTGCTCAAGCAAAGCAGAATCGTCATTCCACAAAAGCTGAGACAGGACATTCTACACAGGATCCACGAAGGTCATCTCGGTGTCGAGAAATGTAAAAGAAGGGCGAGAGACACAGTTTTCTGGCCTGGCATCAATAAAGACATTGAGAGGCTGATAAGCAGATGTGACACATGCCAGAAACATAGGAACAAGCAAACCAAAGAACCCATGATGGTAGCTGACGTGCCAGCAGCGCCATGGTTTAAGGTAGCAATGGACTTGTTTCATATCAAGGGTAAAGACTATTTGGTGGTCATTGACTATCACTCAAACTTCCCTGAAATGGCTTTACTATCAAACACATCATCAATGTGTGTCATAACACATGTAAAATCCATTTTTGCCAGACATGGTATACCAAACACAGTGGTGAGTGATAATGGACCATGCTTTAACAGTAGAGAGTGGCAGCAGTTTGCAAGAAACTATGACTTCAAGCATGTAACATCGAGTCCACTGTATGCACAATCAAATGGGAAAGCTGAAAAAGGAGTCCACATCCTTAAGCAACTCCTGAAGAAAGCTGAAGACAGTGACTCGGATCCGTACCTTGCTCTACTCAGCTACAGAGCATCACCTCTCGAGTGTGGATTATCACCTGCCGAGCTGCTGATGAATAGAAAGCTGCGTACAACACTGCCAAGCTACTGCAAGCAAAAGAGACATCCAAAGCTGGAACAGAGACTGCAAAATCAGAAGATGAAGCAGAAGGTATTCTATGACAAAACCGCCAAGCAGCTTCCCCCACTGTCAACTGACAACACAGTCAGGATTGAGGAATCTAATGGTTGGAGAACAAAAGCCACTGTTCTTCAGGAAGTAGCTCCACGGTCATTCACCGTAAAGACTGAGGAAGGACAAATCCTTAGGCGAAACCGTCGCAGTCTGTTAAAAATACAGGAAACTGTTCAAGAGCTCAGTGAAAAAGACAGTGAGTCTCCTACAGACAACACAGAAACACACGCTTTAACGGAACCTGTGGTGAGAAGATCTACAAGAGAAATCAAGAAACCTGAAAGACTGAACTTGTAAAAAAAAAAAAAAAACAATAATTAAAGTTTATGTTCTTTAGTGTGTGAGCTAATGTTTTAAAGACCTTTAAAACTGTTTCACGTTTATAAAGAGGTTTGGGATGGCACACTAAGTTTTCTAAATACTGATATGTTGCTATGACATGTTTTCGTAAGAATAGCACTGTTAAGAAAGCTGACATTTATTTTGCTTATATACCCTGTTATGTTACATCAAAGAAAAGGGGATGTAATGATCAAGTGTTATTACATTTGAGCACAAGGTGGTGATGGTGATTCTTCATTAGAGCTAGGGGGCAGAGTAAAAATAGATATAGTAGAAGTAGTAGAGGTAAGCTAACTTCTGTCTCTAACAATAAAGAAGAGGTTCGTAAACTGACAAAGGACTAAGTATTCTTTTAGAAAAAGACGAACAAAACAACTCCTACGTGCCACTGACCATAAGCTGTATCCCATTCCCATTCCAGCGGTCGCAGCCTTCGCAGGGCGCGGTCTTCTTGGGATTCATCTCAGTTCCCTTAATTGCATCCAAGTTTCCTCCACTTGCGTCTTAGTCCCTCCCACCAGAGATGCATGGAGAGATGTAAGGAAACGAAGCAGAGGAGAGAGGAAATGAGGAATTATTTTTTAAGAGACATGAGACGTCCTTTCCTCTACACTTTATCTGTAAACCGATCTGCACATTGCAATTGTTGTTCTTCTCTTAACTTATTGTCTGTAAACTGTTTCTTAATCATGTAATATTTATTATGACGTGTGCTGCTGCCCTCTTGGCCAGGTCACCCTTGTGAAGATATCTTGATCTTAATGGGTTAATTACCTGGTTAAATAAAGGTTAAATAAAAAAATAAAAAAAGTTGAAGCGATGTGTTTGTGATGACATCAGCTGATCACGTTCAGCTGTCAGTTGGCTTTAACAGCTGTTTATGTTTGCACAAATAGGCACTGTATTATTTATAATAAAATACACACAGTAACAGTGTTTAGTCTGTGTACTTTACCTGATAACAAGCACCTGCACATGAACAACCTGCAGTCTGCCAAACCAAAAGGACAATTTGTACTGACAAAACAATTTAATATGAATCGTTTATTTATTATTTGATTTGACTTCAAATTCGATAATGAGCTCTGTATTTTATAAACACAGATATTTTACAATGTCCTAGGAATACTGAAAATTATTTAATAGGTTCAAAATTATAGAGAAAAAAACTTGACCTTTTCCAAAGCATCCATATTATTATTCCACTCAATTTAATGAACTTTGTTCATGAAGTGCCATAAATAAAAACATATTTCTTCATAGTTTGAGCTTATATCTGGATAATGTTTGACATCAGAAAAGGGAAACAAAAACTAATCTAAACTAACAGATGATATGCCTTTACCCAGAGGGTCTGCTTGTCAACAGGCAAGGCAGGCATCTGCTTGGGGTCCCAGACCAGTAGGGGGCCCCTGAGGGCTCACAAACTTTAAACCACAGCAGCCGGCCAAAATGTGCAAATTTTGAAATGACGGTAGGAAACCTCCCTTGTTGAAAGTTGTTGTGGATTTTTCTGTTGGTAATAAAGGATCTCAAGTCAATGTCTTTTGTCTTTGTGTATTTTAATGCATAAAGTGAAAAAGTTCTTTGCAAAGGGGCAATCAGCTACAGAAGTGACATCAGTCAGGAATGCATCAAAGATTCCCGGGGCAGTCCCGGTCGCAGAGCATATTTATGCTTTCACAGGATATAGGTATATTGCATATACATGAGTAACAGTTTGTCATTGGTCTCGGCTTGCCCTAGTGGCTACGCCTTCTGCGTAGATGAATCTCTTTTGGAGCAATAATGGACAATAGTATCAGTTTGTTAATATTGCAAGCTAGCACAGTGGAATAACAGTGACTCCTGAAAAAGGAGTGCACACAGTCTGCTGTGAGAACCAGATAACAAGAAGGAAGAAGTATCCATGTAGGAGATACAAGGCCAATCAGAGGAACAGGTGCCAAATGACGCACGAACATCTGAGTTGTCTAAGTTCAAATAAGAACAATGGACAGAGACAGTATTTTTCCACTACAAAGTCAACAAAGGAAAATGTATAGGAGTTATCCGTCTATAATAGAGCAAACAGAAACAGGAAGAAAGAGGAAGCAGAATAAGCATGGGGACAATGGCAGACAAAAATTGGAGATTAATGCAGGTTGTAGGGCCCCCCAAATATGTCTTGCCTGGGGCCCCCAACAGACTCTAGAATAGTCACTGCCTTAACCACTATGCAAAATCACAAGTAAACTGGAAAGTATTCTCTATTTATGTGACATGGAGATGTTAACATACATCAGGAACTGTACAGTTGCAGAGAAGCACATATAGTCATGACGCAAGGGAAAGAGAAACACCTCTTGTGCAAGCATGTAGCGCGACTGTACGGTGTGGCAAACCAACGTGGTATGATTGTGCCTCATGAGCTACAGATGGAAAAACCTGACCCTGGCCCGGCACCTCACACTGAGCCAAACACAGCAGCTATACAGCACAGTTAGGATACACAGAATGTGAAACAAAGCGGGAAGTTGAGGCAAACATTTCTCCCCATTTTTAACTAGGTCTTTAATGTTTGACTTATTCCAGCAAGAACATCTTTCTTTTTAATTCGCTGCATATATTTTTCATCCTATTTACAATATGTCTCTGTGATTCCAGCACAGTGTTAGTGAGGACGCCACCAGACTGACGCCCCTCAGCAGTCGAGGCCTGTAGCGTCACCTGCTTTGGTGACGCTGGCCTCCCGAGCGCGTCTAATTACTGAGAAAATATCTATAAAAATAAAACGTTTTCTGGCCTCCACCTCAATAACAAGCACCTCAATTTCCGCATGGTCAGAGCTGTGCTTATATTTACACACATTTATAAGTAAAAGTACAAGATAATAAATTCCACATGTTCCAATGTAAGAAATATTAAAGAAATCAAGACATAGAGAAAATGATAATAGTGAGGTGCTGTGGGATGCATGCAAAGTGGTGTTAAGAGAGAAAATAATTGCCAAATGAACATACTTCAAAAAGATGAAGCAGAATGAACTTGCTACCCTACAAGCAATTTAAACAATGTTAGAAAGAAAACATAAGAAAAGCTTAAATGAGAATATAAATAATGAAATGAAGCAGAAGAAAAAAACAAATAAGTGAACTCCATACACAAGAGATTTAAAACAAATATATATTCATGAAACAAAGGTATAATGAAGTCGGGAGTAAAGCTACACAACTTAAGTAGTAGTGACTAGACCAAATCAACAGTAAGACAGAATATAATCATATATGTTTTAGTTCATAATATTAAACATTTTACATGCATGCCAAACCAGAGATTAATAACAGAGACCAGGTAGATTTATTTCTTAAATCTCCAAATTTTCTAAGAGTAACAGAGGAACAAAAGAACATTAAATTTTGTTCTTTTCCCTTACAGCAGAAATTCCGATCTCACGGAGAGAGAACAACATCTCGTCAATCCATTAGAAGGAAAAGATGACTTGGATTGATAAAACCATAGACCCATAAGTGTCCTTAATCAAGATTAACAGATTATTCACTGCTATTATGGCTATATGGTTAGAACATGTTTTACCAGAAACTATTCATTTGTATCAGACAAGTTTTATAAACAGAGACAGACACAAGACCACATCAGACGCACCCTGCACATGAACATTTAACAAAAAACAGGTAGAAACATTAGTTGTGGGACTGGATGCAGAAAAGGCATTTGGATTCAGTAAAATGGGATTTCTTCTATAGAGTTCTGGAATAATTTTCATGTATCTTTTTTTAGACCATACAGACACTTTGTAATGAGCCGACTGCTAGAATCAGGATTTACAGTATGGAAGTCTCTCAAAATCAATCACTCTCGGATATGGATGTCGACAGGGATGTTCAGTGCGTCTCCCCTCTCTGCCCTTTTCTTAGAACCGTTTAGCCAATGATTCAGATTCAGATTCAGATTCAGACAACTTTATTTATCCCAGAAGGGCAATTCAGTTTCACAGCCTACCGAGCCATTGAAAGGATAAAGCAAAATCAACACGAAAGAGGGGTGGAAATAGAGATTGGAGAACAGAAATTGGGGCTTTTCGCAGATGATGTCCTGTTATATCTGTCAAGACCTTCTTCCTGTTTCCCAACACTAATAGAATTTGGTAAACTTTCTGGTTACAAATTGAATATTATATTTATATACAGGAACGCGAGGAATACAAAGGAGAAATCCTGCCTGCATATTATCCCATATGCTCTTTTGTGAATCGTCTCGAGATAACACTTGTTAGGAATTGGTGCTATACAGTACAAATAATGATTGATTGATTGATTGATTATAGACCTGAGCAAAACCTCATTGAATAATATGGAATTCATTGGGAATTGAACTCAGTGAATAATCTAGAAGTAAGTCTGCCACAAGAACTAAGTAAACTAAAAGCTATAAATTGTGATCCTCTGATCTCTAAAATAAAATCTGATATAAGATTAGTGAGTCTCATACCCTTTATGGGGTAATTAAAAATGAATATACTCCCGAGACTGCTCTACCTGTTCCAGGCGCTACTATATGTAGAGGTAACAGATTTAATTGAATGGTATTAAATAATATCAAGATACATCTGGCAAGGGCGAAGACCGAGGGCTAGATGTGAACAAGGGTCAATCTAGAACGGCTTGAGGTGGGAATTGTTAAAATGTTTAGGCCTACTCCAGCACTGGAAGGACAGTTGGGTAAAAAATTAATTAGAAAATTTACAATTAAATGTGGAGGACTAAAAAGAGAAGTTAGAGAAGGAGGCAAATTTTATGATATCAAAAGAAGAGTGGGTAGTGATTAAAGAGCAACAATGTAAAACAACGTGCTACCAGCGTGATCTGTTTGTTTTTGGGTTTAATTTGATTTAAATGTCGTCTTATCTGGAGTCAACCTGTGGCGAGGCGTCACGGCTTGAGGATCTGCTGGAGCAACCGGACTTGGACCCAAGCGGTGGTATTAAGCTTCTTGTACCGTTCGATGCTAGATAACACCCCTCAGGGGCTGATCACGACCACAAAGAGTTAGCAACGCGGAAGGAGGGGATGTATTAGGAACCGATCTAATCTATTTTCTTCACAGACAATATACTGGACAAGTGTTTTGTAAATGTTAAAGGTGCGTATGTCCAAGTGCTGGCCACCTATTAAATTCCAACCACAATGTTGTGCACATGATTCCAATGAATAAGACAAAACTTAAGAGAATTAAACCAGAAAAGAAAGTGATTAGGACATGGAGAAATGAAAGTGAAGAACTAAAAGCCTGTTTTGATTTGACAAATTGGGAAAGTGCTCATTTGATGAAATGCCTGACTAGCCTACATTTTTGTGTAGAGCAAAGCTGGCTGTTCCAACAAAACATATTCAAATCTATCCTAATAATAAATAACATGTTACCAGTGACATAAAAAACATTCACAAACTCAAGGAAGGGTTATTTCAAAAATAAGACTTGAGTACTGACTCAAAGCGCTTTTACACTGCATGTCACACCTACCCATTCACACCCTTTTACACACTGATGGTAGTGGTTGCTATGTAGGGAGAACATCAGATGTAACTAATCCCATTCATAAGCATTAATACGCCGTCGACGAAGCAGTGGGAGCAATTTGGGGTCAAGTGTCTTGCCCAAGGACACATCGGACATGTTGCTGCAGCAGCTGGGGATTGAACCCTCGCCCTTCCAGTTGAGAGACAATGACTCTACCACTGAGCCACAGTCGCCCATTCTGGTGCACTTATACAGAAAAAGCCATGAAAATCAGATTGAGAGAAGCAAAATTAGCACTCAGAAAGCTTCTCGAGGATGCCTTTAAAGCTAAAAACCCTAAAAAAAAAAGTGTGGGACACAATTAAAACTATGACAGGCATGTCAACTCCAATCAGATAAATTGTGACATTGACATTTGAACCAAAATTTCATGTCCAAAGGACCACAAAGACTTCAGACAAATAGCCCTTACCTCTGTGATCATGAAATCTCTAGAAAGAATTCTGCTCAAATCTGGTTCGCAAAACAACAGACAAACTTGATTCATACCACTCTGGTTCACATCATCTCCAAACATTAAGACAGGCCAAACACATTTGCAAGAGGACTCTTTTTAGATTTTTTTAACAGCATTCGAGTGGAGTGGAATGATAATGCTCTTGAGATCATTACAAAGAAAACAGGACATTTTGTTTGGTTAACCATCTGATGCTTACAATGTCCCAATTGTTATTCATATTGAAAAAAATCTGAGTTTAGAAGTGTCATCTTGTAAATGTTTGGGTGTAATGATTGATCCTGGAAAGACCACATTGAATATATCTGCAAGAAAAACAAAACAAAATGTATTTTCTCAACCAGTCTCATGGGATGACTAGACAAATTCTTGTATTGATTTTTACTTACTGTATGTGATTCTGTATACAACAGAACTGTAACACTACATGGTACAGTAGTACCATATAGTATTACAGTTGTCTGTCCACAACTTTAAAGTCAAACTGTCTAAACTGCTCTACCAATTAACAATCTGCTCAAACATTGTAGGCCAACCACTGCAGAGACTATGAATCAGCCGACTATAAAAACATGTTAAGGCTGGCAAGCAGCATTTTATCTAACCCTAACCATGCCCTGAACAGTGAATTTAAAGTATTAACATCAAACTGGAGATACAGGGTCCCATGTTTTAGTAAGCTCAGACTGAACCACATCAGTCAATCCTAAAATTGAATATGGAGTTGAATCCCAAATCAAAGCATGTTGAAGTTCTCTAAATATTAGTTTGATGTTTGAATGTTGTGTCAAATGTTTGCAACTTTGTACCTTGTCTTTAATTTTTAATGTCGTAAATGAAACTGCTGTGATGTGAGACACGTTTCAGACTATGTCTGACAAAGTCATCAATAAGGTAAGAAGCTCATCCTGGTGTTAAACGATGAGAAAAAATGCAGACAAATAGGATAAAAAAAAAAAAAAAAAAAGAAGCTCATCCTGCTACACTGTCTTTTACAATCAATTAGTTTGCATTTTACTTCTTATATATACTGTACATGCACCCTATCATATCTCGGTGTATATATGTAAATTTTTAAGTGACTATTTTATGTTTACTTTTGCTCAATGACAATTGATTATATGGCTATAATCAGTGACAGTGCTTCATTTTAAACCAGTGCTGTAATTCTCACGTCTTTTAGGCCCCACTGAAAAAAACAAACATAACCTAACCTTTTCCTGGAATGTAGACACATTTTAATCATCTTTTTATACTACATGGATGTTTGATAAAATGATTCTGACTGTTAAATGAATCACATATAACTCTTTAGTTTAATGTTTTATTTGGCATACAACAAAATTCAATAAAAGCATAAAGAATTAACATTTTACACCATCACCCAAAATGAATGTCTCCCACTAAAAATGTAAAACTTGAAGGTCAAGAATAATAAAATGCAAGGATTGGGGCTGTGGAGTGAATACATATGAGGCAAGCAACATCTTTTGACAGGCAAGGCAAATAAGGCAGAAAACTCCTATAGCTATATCTAACAAAGGACTGGAAGTTACAAATCACAACACACACAAAAGATACACAAAGAAGAAAAAGAAGAAGACAGGTGTCTGAGTGACTCTTTGCATGTATATTTTAAGCTCTAAAAATGAGCATTCCCAAAGTATTTCATACAACAGGATGTTTGTTTTTTCCACAAAAGCACATGGGAAATCTGACAACAGTGAACTGTCAGTCTTAACTGTAAGGCATAACAATCAAATGACGGTTTGACTATGTATTTATTTTATTTTAGGGTATTCAAGTAGCCTAAAGAATACTGTTAAACCTTCATTCTCACCATTCTTGCCCAATAGAGCAACCTACGGGTCAATCAGTCACATGACCATTGAGGAAAAGATTAGAGAACACAAATGTGGCCTAGCAAATGTTCCATCCATCTGAGCTTTGGTCCCAATGAAGTCCCACCCACAGCACGTGCTGTATGCTTCAGAGAGTAACCACTCACTTCCTGCCTCATCTTGTCTTCAGGTGGAGTTTGATTTTCTCAAAGGATGAAGTGGGGTTTATGGGCACAACTTGAAAGAGAGCTATGCAGATGAATGGAGAAGGTATATCCAAGTTAAGGGTAAGGAGGCAACTAGCCCCTTACCCCCTTCCCCAAAATCAGCACTGCTTTGCCTTGTCAAACCCCATAAAGGAATGCATGGCAGCTGGCCAACTACGCAAAGTGTTAGCCCAATCGCCGATGGTTGGGGGAGTGTGGTTGCAGCGGTGCCACAAGGTCGCTGCCCCAGGAGATTGCTAGGGCGGACTAAGCATCCGCTTCACATTTCCTTCCCCCAGAGTAACCTGGTGCTGCTGTTGCGACACCCAAGACCCACTGGACCTCTGGTGGATCTCCAAGCCTTCTTTGGATCATAGACATGAACCAGCATAGCATTCACACCCAGGCAGTCCAGCCTTCATATAACTGGGCCAGGTTGTCCATGTTGGTGGCCTCCTTGATGACAAAGTCCACCTGCAACAAAACAGCAAGACAACAGTTCAGGAAATAAAGTTAACCACTTCTATACCACAGCAGGTCTGACCTGAGGAGCAATCAGCTCAATATGTCAAATGAAAATAGAATGTAAATATGAAGAAAAAAAAAGTTTTAAAGAGACAAATAACCTGCAAGTCTAACATATATATCCATCAAGCTCCACCTCTTTCAATAGCAAAGAATATTTTAAAAACTAGGTGCATTCATATTGTCATTCTTTAATAGCCACCCTTACATATAGTAAAGGGAAAATGCAAATGGATGTGTTGCAAACTCTGAATTGTTGCTCCATTTTCTTCTAGCAAAGACTGATGGGATGTTGTAATTTACACATGAAAACTGATTAAGGGACTTCCCGTCTGGCTAGCAGCACGATGGCAGCGTAGAGCGACAAGTGCCCGACATTAATAATTAATAGGTTCCCAAATTTACTCGAATTACCCCGAAGACCAGCTAAATCAAACGTTGATTTAACCGGAGATAGTAAAATGCCTGAAACGGGAAAAAAAAGAGTGCCGTTCTAAGTAAAGAGCACAACGGAGAAGAAGACAGTCAGGTGCCACAGGCTGATAATGTTAATGTGGAGGACAACATGCAGCAGGAGCAAACTGGATAAGTTCACTTAAGCCTAATTGAAAGAACAGAGAATTCAGAAAGGACTCAAGTCAGCAACTAAACAGCGTAAGAGAGGATATAACCAAAATCTACGACAGGGTGAAAGAAGCTGATGGGCGAATTGACGCAGCCGAGACACGAATCCAGTCCGTGGAGGACGTGCTGGTAAAGCTTCAGATGAAAACAGAAGCCAAACTGACTGACTTGGAGGGGTGCTCGCGGCGCGACAATATCAGAATATATGGAGTAAAAGAGGGAGCGGAATAAGGAGCAACTTCAATGGTAACTTTCGTGGAAGATTTGCTAATAAAAGCCTTTTGTAAAAGGCATTGTACACTTAGTTTTTGTATTCGTTTTCTTATCAATGGAAAATCACCCCATGTCTTAAATGTTGTCTTTTTATTTGATTTGTTCTGTTTTATTTTTATAATTTTCATTTATTTTGTTCTGTATTGATGTACAAAAAAAGTGAAAAGAGGAATCACTCTGGGAATTGTCTAATCAGGAATGACTGTGTACAAATGTCTGTGAATATGTGTGATTCCCCCCAAAAAAGAATAAAAAAAACTGATTAAGGTTGAATTAAGAACAGTGTTTACTAAAGTTTGAGCCGCGGTGATGGCACTACAGGTGGGCAGCAAAGGTCCTCAATCTAGCAAAGTTTGCATTTTGTTTTGTTACTGAATTGAAGACTTACTCGTTGAACATTGAACATGGTACTTCATGAATTGATATGTGGCATATTTCAAATAAGGGGACATTTGAGTGTTAACTATTTTGTGCTTGTAATGTTTAAATGCATATAACAACATCCTATGAAAAATGGTAATTTACAAGTTGCATGTACATGTTTAAAATAAGTTTACAATTGACAAAATTGGAAATAAGTCCTGCACAAGGCGTGATGGGCTGTCACTTTGGTAGAACCGGGTAAGCTCGGATAGTCCAAACAGGTACTTTTAAGGCAATAAAAATAAATGCTGTTCAATTTCAACTTTAAAAAAACTTTCGTCCATATATGATCACCAGCAACATAAAAGGGACAACCCCTTGTTCTATTTCCCGTGTACCTGTCGCAAGCAGGGTCTTGACACACACTCCCCAGAAAAACACACACACATACAAATAGAGATACAGTATATTCAATTATCAATTAATTCTTGAAATGCATAGCCTCAAGTGTGCTGTTCATGCTTAACAAGGATCCTCTTATGCACTCTTAAGACTTAAAGCCCATCTTCATCATTGGGACCACGCTGTTTATACGCCATCATTATCATTAATGTCAGCTGTCCTCTCCCTCACGTGGCTACACTGCTGATGAGAGAACGCAATCACTGGTGAAAACATTGTGAACGGAGCTTAGCATTTGGGAAAACATTACAAAACATACAGCTGATAAATTAAAAGAGCAGAGTTGCAGATGTGTATCGTCAATAAAGAGAAGACTCAATAATAGTTCGAGTGGTGTGATGAATTAATATATAATATGGTTATGTGTGTCTTTAAATATTTTTAATATTAGACAACCCCCACCCCACCCCTGAAGTTAGATTGGCCCCAGAGTTACTTTGAATTTCACAGTGGGCTAAAGTACTCCTACTGTAAGTTTGGGAAAGGCTGCATTAAACATTACGTGTCTTGAATGTTACCTGTTCGGTAACGCTCATCCTCCTGTTGGGATCAATGTCTCTGCCCTCCAGCTTGGCTTTGACCCTCTTCCATACACTTACTGCATATGAGTTTCTCTCCTGGACAGCTGTAACAAAGCACACAGCAAAATCAAAGCAGTGCATTGAGTTTAACCACAATTAAGAGTACACATATATTCATATTCATGCTGCGCTTCCTTAAAATGAAAATCAAATATTCCACTCTACATTAAAAGGTAAGCCTATATTTGCCCCTAGAAGTCTGAGTTAAGCTACTGAGAAATAATGCATCTGTTTAGGAGCTGTGTTTGCATTTTTCTCTATAATTGTTTTTTTTTTTTAAATATATATATAATTTGAATTCATGTGTTACTAAAATGTTCACTTGGGTATAAACTGAAATAGATATGTATATCTAATAAGCATTGATGTGTAAAGATTGTTATCTTGCATTCGGTTGAACATATTTAAATTGGTAAATTAAAGAAATCTAAACCACAGATTAGCATGCTGTCCCTTGGTAGAGAAGGTAAAAGAGTACCTCGTCCTGTTTTGGGGTCTCGTACAGCCCTCTTTGGGCTGGGGTTTAGACCTTTGCTGTTCATCAGCAGAGTGCTTGGTGGGGTATCATTGGGGGTTCCCAGGTTACGTTGCAGAGCCTTGCGTGCATTTTGGGACATTGAGTCAGGCTGGGTCTTCACTCCACTGCATCTTACAGCTAAAGTCAAACCACACTTTAATTAGAATATTTTCGTATTATTATACACACATAATTAAGATATTGCTTTCCATCTATGCCTTGGATACAGATTTGGTAGCTGCAAAGTTTGAAGATTTGTCTACGAGAAAGACATACATAGATATAATCAAGCTCAATTCATTCAGTTAAAAGCCTCTTTTTGAACCAAATTATTCCCAGGAATATAGAGTTACAGGAATAGGGAAAAAACTAAAGTTTTGCTTGTGCAGAACTTGTTTCTACCATTTATAAAGCATAATTTATCAGTTACTTGTTTAATATTGACTCTATGGCACACAAAGTTATCATTGAGTAAAGTACTGAATGCATTGTATAACATTTTTCAGTGTTAGATGTTAATACAGAACATTTCATAGTCTTTCGGTGTATACTGTTCACCTCATAGGAAGACGGAAACTATTGTTTCTTGACAACTACCGGTACCTTTCAGGATAATAAGTGTGAGGGGTCACGAAATTGTGTATATTCCTGAATGCCCATACCTGCTGCAAAGCTTGTCTGTGCTGCAGAAACAGGACTGGCACATTCATTGTCTCTGTCTGTCACCAGTGGAGAGGCAAAGCCCACCAGGCCATTGTATACACTAGTGATGTAAAAACAAATTATTAATACAGAATAGAATTAACTTAATTGTCGTAATACACAATACAACAGAGCTTTGAGTGTCATCTCATCAATAAAGGAGTTATATGGAAGGTTAAATGTGTTTAAATAAGAGTATATCTATATGCGAGCAGTGTTAATCTCGTCAACGAAATAAATGACGAAAATATTCGTTGACGAAGGTGTTTGTAAATTAGTCAACTATGACATGGCGAGACAAAACTCTGCTTTTTGACAATTTTATAAATATTACTTCATCATCTAATTGACGAAAATGTGACGAAACCAAAACTACATTACAAGTGGCGATTATCACATCCTTGATAAAGAAGTGTTAAACCCCCTCAGCTGTTCTAAAATCATTGTAAACCACAGCGTACTTCATCAAAGGTGTGCGTGTGTGGTGAGTGCAACAGTGTATATCCGCAGCCTGGAGCCTCTTGTCTCATGCTCTCTGCCTGCAGTTCCGTGAAGCCCCGCCCCCTGGAGCATCGTGAGCTTCTGATTATCAAAATAAAAGCTTGCGTCTGATCTGCTCGTTCCTACTTCTTTGTTTTAGAACTAGGCCTACAGGGTTACAGCAATCATATACTATTGAATAATCGCCAGTAGAACAAATTATACAGATTATGAGCAGATTTGAGTTCTGATTACGTGTTGTTGATAGATAGATACTTTATTGATCCAGAGGGAAATTCAAAGCATCCAGTAGCAGTTTACAAAGAAGCAAATATGTCATGAAACATTTTTTACATCCAAACAACAACGGCTTAACAGGTGAAATGAGGAATCAAACAATTTATTGTGATCTACAATAATGTGTATCCTAGGAACGAGTGCTAATTGTTCCACTTTACAGTAAGTTAGTTACTCAACAAGACCTATTACAGGAGGGGTATTTAACAAAAACATTTCCATGACGATTTTGTTGACTAAAATATTTTCGTCAACTAAAATGATATGCAATTTTAGTCAGTGAGTAATTGACTAAATTAAATCAATAACAAATGACTAATATCTGACTGATAAAACACATTTTCGTCAAGAGACTTATGACTAAATTATAAAATGGTGTGAAGATTAACACTGTATGCGAGTGAGAGTACCTTTGGCTTTGAGTTTGCAGCTCCTTGAGTGTAGATGGAATCTCCTCCAACAGTTCAAGCTGCTCGTGGTTGCGAGGCTGCCCACTGGCTTGAACCAAAGTAAATAGCACCAGCTGGATGTTATCCTGCCATGCTTTGTACTCCAATAGGAAGTGACGCACACTGCCTTCATATGCAACCTCTTCTCCATCTGCCAATGCCACTTCTTCATCCTGTTTCAAAGAAGTAACACATAGTATGACAATTAGGGGCACAGATGAAACAAATATGATGGGTCAGGTTAAATTAACTGCACACTGTTTAAAAAAGGCATGCACACTAGGGCTGGGTAGCACCACTGATTGTCTGAATCGATTCCGATTCATAAGGTCCCGATTCGATTTGATTTTCCTTTATGTAGGGATATTTAAGTTACAATACAAATTCTGCTTCAATATGATTAGGATTCTCAGAAAAAAAAAATGTAAAAGGTTTGGTTTACATATAAAAATAACCCCAGGAGAGCAATTAACACGTCTGTTACCACTATTCAAGATTGTTATGTTTAAATATGACATGATCTGGGGGTCTTTTCTTTCTTTTATGACATGACTTGTTATTAGTTTTTACCTGTTACTGAAGAGCCTTTCATGCAACATGCCAATTTAAAGGCTTATGGACATAGGCAGGAATTAATAACATATTGTTAAATTAAAAATAAATAAATATCTTAAACAATTGCTGTTAGCGGGGACCATAGACAACATGGTAACTAGGTAAACACTTTTACCATTATTATTATTATTTGTATGTGGTCCTGCACATGTTTTATTTTTTGTTTTTATAGACACTATTTTGTTAACATTGGTACAAACAGGACCACATGGATGATTTTTTTATTCGTCAATTAAAAGAGAAGCAGACATCCCAAGAACGGAGTCGGGTATGGCTGCAGCCTGGAGACATCTCGTCTCATGCCCTCTTGCGCCACACCCCCTCGGCTCTTGCCTGAGCATTTTCAATGTAACATAGATCGGGTCAAAAATACGAAACTGTTTTTTTCAAAACGTTCAGCGAGTCTGTTTGCTACAAAAAAAATTTGAATTTGTTAAGCCACAATTTAGAAAAATAAAACAAACACAATATTGAAGATCTAGTGATCTGTCTTGAACAGTATGCAATTTACGTTTTTTTTTTAAACACATTTTTAGCTGTAGTGAATAGTAGTGAGCTCTCATTACTGCAATGCATTCACAATAGTTGTTTGTATTAATTGAATAGGCTATTGTTCTAAAGGAAAGTAATACACTTTTACCATCTACAATGATTCGTATGAAAAAGTTTTCAAAGAAGTTGGCATACTGGAGATCTAGCGACTAAAGAACAATTTTGGGCTTGTCAGTCATAACATTTAAATCAGTTATAATGGTTTATTTATATTCCGGAAAATTGCACATTGGTATCTACTTTTTATTCCTGCACAGATTATGTTACATTTCTTTGTACAAGAGGGGGGCAACGGTTGTTGTTTGGATGTAAAAAATGTTTCATGTCACATGAGTTTCTTTGTAAGCTGCTACTGGATGCTGTGAATTTCCCTCTGGATCAATAAAGTATCTATCTATCTATCTATCTATCTATCTATCTATCTATCTATCTATCTATCAAAAAAAAAAAAAAAATCTGTATAATTTGTTAGACATATTTTTGTAAGTGTTATATATTGCCGTAACCCTGTAGTTCAAAAACAACGAAGTGGGAACTAGCAGATCAGACATATGCTTTTATTATGATAATCAGAAGCTGCTGCTAACAGATTGATTTTTTTCTTTTTACACATATGTGGACCTTTTGCAGAGTGTCAGGCAATTAGTTTTGAATTGTGCTTTCAGCTGTGTTTCACATAGACAACAAAAAAGTCATGTGTTCAAAAAAAAAAGTTCAAAGTCATGTGCATGTGTACAGTAGCTGTATCTTAAGTTTACCTTAGCCATTGCTTTCAGCAAGTGTTTGACATCTGCCAGCTGGCGATTGTGGTTGGAAAGAATGGTCTTAATTGAGTCTACAAGTAGCTGCAGTGTCTCCCCACAAGACTCTAGCTGCTGCTCCCGCTCCTCCCGAGTCCTCTGCTCAACACTCAGCTCCTCTTCCAGCTTCCTCTGGGCACAGCACAGCCAATCAGGACTTCCTATTGGCAGGTCCAGCACTGGGCTCTGTTGTGACAAATAAAGAGCTTTAAAAGATATATATATAGTGGAGTTTTTGAAGGAGGGTTCCATAGGGCATTTTGGATAACTCTTGAGACAGCGTCTCAATAGCGTCTCACTATGAAATTAATCTAAATCTGGGTAACCTACCAAGATAGACAGCAATGTTGAGAAAGGGCAGGAAAAGCATACCATTTGTCTTAACAATGCTGATGCTCAAATACCCAAATTGCTGAGTGGGCAGGCTAAACACAAACCATAAATTGTATGTCCCTCCCCTTAAAATGGTCTGCAAATAGATTTGAATATTCAAAATGCAAATGGACATGGTCAATTGTCTTCCTTTGCAGGGATGTTGATAGGTGTTCTTTGAGTCCCAAAAATCCCCTCAAATTACCATCATAGCGTAATTTGCATGGATTACCAATAAAATGTATTTTTGGACAAATTGTAACTTTTTTTTTTGTAGTAACATTTTGAATCTAAAAAGAACAATTCAAAATGTGATGAAATCCTTTAAATTCATATAGTTACTGCATTAATTAAATAAACATTTCTTTTAAGGAACTCGTTTTCTTAAATTGCATACCCAGTCTACCATAAAATTCATGTTTTGTGAAGTAAGATGATGTGTCCTGTTTGGATTGTGATTTATGTATGTCTGTATGCTACATTTGAAGAATAAATGGATGTAATGGTATATGTTGCTTTGAAGATGTATTCAAACATCCATCTTGATAAAAAGTTGCAGTGCAGCCAGAGGATATTCCATGTCTTTTTCCCCCCCTGTTTTAGCTAACAAAAGCTTAAGATGTTTAAGACTAGATGTAAACATTATTTGAGTCACTTTATTCCTGGAAGGGTACTGGCAGCTACCAACAACTTTAAAGGTGGAATGCTTTTCTGTCTCTCTAGAGTTGACCTTGTTAATAAATCAACAAACCTTGCATGTACTGTATTAAAGTTTGCTCTAGTCTAAACAGGCTTATTGCCCTAGCTCTGCCTTTTCTGTCCTCTTTCCAACAACTCTTTGTGTCTGATGAAGGTGGCAATGCTGTTTGGGTTGTGGTGGCATCTAAGGATCATGTTGGTAGGCTATGTAACTTATTTGTAGGGCTGAGGGGCATAATTGGGATGAGAGGTTTCTACATGGATTGCTTATCCTTTGATAAGGGCACAAGTATCTTTTGTTAATTTTTAAGTTCTGATAATTCTTCTACTTAAAACAAAAGTATAAATATTCTTCTTATGGACTTAAAAAGCAGCCATATATTTTGACAGCAATATAGAATGTACAGGATAGACATAGAACCTACCAGTCTGTTAAGTAGTTGGAGCTCCAGAGGAGAAACTGTGGTATTAAATTGGGCAGCATAGGAACAGGTCTGCTGGCAGCGCTTCAGCAGATCAAACAGCGCTGCATCCATGTTGAGTGCTTCGGGGGATCGGGTCCGAAGGCTTTCAAAGTTCAGGATGGTGGAGCATAAAAAGGTGACCTGAAAAAGGCAGCAAGTCTTGGTAGTTGCTTTTACATTGGTCATCTTTCAAATTATGTGACAGGTAAAGAAAAAGTGAATCACTCCACAAATTGCCCCTTGATCATGATCAAGGTAGTGGTGTTACCTGGCTGGTGCGTTGGTTTTCTCTGGCAACCATAGCGCGTCTATCCCTAATGGTCATCTCGAAATCCTGCAGGACAGGGGCAAGTGCCGGGTTGGCTCCACCAGCCCACTTCAGACGCTGTTCAATGCTAGCCTCAAGCGTTGCCAGCTTCTCCTGTGGAACCAAGGAGTCAGACAACATAGCATCTGATCTCTGGATATTTATTAAGATTTTTTTTTGATGACATCAGAAACACTTTTAGGCCAAGCAACCAATAACATTCAATTTTCCTGAATCACAATTTTGTTAGCAGTAAGAGAAGGCTATAAACAGTTTACAGAATTTTTTTCTTGAGAAATAAAGTGGGGGAAAAAACATTTAAAATAAAAAAAGTTCAGAATCCAAATATTTAATCAGTTTCATTCTTTTTCTGAAAATCTGAAAACTCATGGTCTCCTTGACCTCAGTGTTTTTATATTTTGTCTTGCTTCATTGTATATTGTATTCTGTATGGCTTGTGTGTCTACCTGCCCAGGCACTGCAGATGGAATCTAGCTAAATCAGATAAATCTGGAGTAATGCATCTCATTAACTGAGATTAATATATGTTGAAATGGACCCTGACAAACTAAACAATAAACTAATAAATTAAGTTAAATTTATAATTTATACTTCTGACAATAACCATAGTTGTCCTGCCATATGTTGACTGTCAAAGGGTACATCACAGCTTGTACCTACTGAGAGCTGTTGGGAGAAATTAATAAACTGTTGAAAAAAAAAAGAAAGAACAGCCTACAATGATACATAACTGATTTAGACTTTCTCGTTTAAATGTGTTTCTAAAGTACCTAAATATCATTTAGATGCCCATCGGAGTTTTCTTAAGTAAAATAAGTTTTATTTCAATAACGCATATATTACACAAAACAAGTTTTAATACACACAAGTATTTAAATTCAGCGCTGTAAACATCCATATTATCTAGTTTGCATTGCAGTTATGTTTTTTCATACCCGATGGCACACTGTGCATATTTAGCATTGTATGCAAAAGACAAACAAAATGGTGACTCACTCACAAAAGTACAGCTCCATAATGCACCATAGGGTTAAAAAGCTTATTTGTGCAACAAAGGGTAAAAAAACTCTTTAGGAAACCCGTAGTTCCGCTTGTTTTCGCTTTGTAGAGTTTACACTCCTACTAGCTACACTACAGTAGTTGAGCTCTCAGCCTACGGTGAAAGTTGACCAACATCTTGGAGTCTTACTGCCCACCTCTGCTGGCCACTAATTACCTTTATTATAGGACTCTTTCAATCAAAAGTGCGCTTTATTTACCGAACAGATTACCACCCTTTTCTTTAAATGCTTGATTATGACATAATAAAGGAAAAAAGATGTTAAAGAGTAGCCAGCATGGTCTGTGTCGCTATGTTTGCCAGCACAGCTTGCAATACACAATAAATAGCGTCAGGTTGTGTGGTGTGTGTGTGATGGCGCGTGTGTCTGCATGTTATGCTGGTATATTGGTCACTCAGATGTAGGGATGCACCGACCCAACTTTTAAGGTTCCGATACTGATACCGATACTAGGACTGGAGTATCTGCTGATACCGATCCGATACAAGTATTAAATTAATAACCTGTATTCTAGGCTGACAGGGTGAGACTGGGTATCAATTATATGTAAGGCACAATCAGGGTTTTCTAACATTGAAACACAAAATAAAATAAATACATATTTGTAAGCTGACTGAATAGTTATTTATTATGAAAAAATTATAAATATGTACCAGCACTTTGGTTAAACTTAAAAGTGACAACGGGCAAACGTCAGAGCTCCAGATGTCTGTGGTGAAACTCATTGCAGTTGCATCTTTTAACTCTGATGATAAGTGGTTGCAAAGTGTGTGCTTCTGCTTCTGCTGCGCTGCGTCTCAGCTCCAGCAGTCCGGAGACCTCAGGAGCAGATACGCAAGGCTTCTATTTTTGCCTGATGCCGAGCACGACGCATCAATTTAGCACAGAAAAGCACAAGCGGGACGGGAAGTCAGACACCGAAACAACATTAAAAGCTCCGGTTTATTTTCAGAATAAAACACTCCGTTTTGATGGTTCAGAAATATGACCGTATGTGTGTTTGTTTATGTGTTTATAAGGTTTATATAGAGTTTTATACCACATACATCTTATTATCTCGCATTAATCTGTAAATTTACTGCGGGAAATCCTCTGTCTCGGCACTCCAGCTGTCCGGCTGTGCTCTCCGTGCAGCAAATGGAGAACGCAGCTGGTGGGTGTTGACAGACGAGGGTGCAAGGACCCGGACCGGAGCAGACACGCAATGCACACGTATACTTTGCAGCGCTACCACCACCCCTCGAAACTTTAGCTTTGCATATATTGCGATTCGCTGTTTAAGTTGTTGGTGTAAAATATCTCCAAACTGCCGAGCTTTTGGTAGTAGCCTTCTCCATGCAATGTTAGCTCCAGTTAGCTCTCCGTCTTGCTCAAAGCTGCCGGCGCACTGATGATGACGTAGTAGGGGCGCGATTAAACACAGCAGCACAGAACTCAATTGAATAGCTCAGCTTTGAGGATCGGCTCCATGGATCGGCACATTGTCACCGATCCCCGATCCAGCTTTTTGGGTCAGGATCGGACCGATATCCGATACCAGGATCGGATTGGTGCATCTCTACTCAGGTGTATAACCCGCTGCCCACTTTTACGAAAAAAATATAGGCATTAAAAGTGCGTCTTATACACTGAATTTATGGTAAACTTTTAGTTAGTTAGTTACAACTACAAAAAAATACTAAAATAAAGCATGACAAAGCATAATGACTAAAATTGACTTTCCTAAACAAACCAAATGCTCAAGTAAAGTTAAATCTAAAAGTTGGAAGATATGATTAATAATAATTCCATAGTAAGGTTTATTTGGGGTGATACTCACTTGAATGGCAACTATCGCTCCCTCATCTTGACTCAGCTTGTACAGCTTTTTCTTCATATTGCCGAGAATGACAGAGCGGGGAGGAATGCTAACACTTAGAGGCGGACTACTGGGGCCCAGAACATCCTCATGTTGCCACTGGACATGGAATCACAAACAAAGCAAGTGTTATATCTAAAGGATCATGCACAGAAAGCATTTATTTGTTTTCTAATGTTTACATGCTTGACATCAGTTTTTACCCTTAATTCTAACTTGCAAGTTTGGCTCAAATGTTAAATTGCATTTAGTTTCAATTTTAGCTGCTTAAATGCACAAGTTCAAAATGATGTAAAATGTATTGACAAAATTAAAAACTCTTACAATGTAATTGGTAGTTCTGTAGGACATTTCTGTAGGTGCTGGTAATCTACACTTCTATTTGAACCACAGATTTTGCAGATGTGACTTTTGTTGGTTAGTCATGTCAGCAAATCCAAATAAAATATACTTTTTAATTAAGTGAGTACCAACTCTACAAGCTATAAGCAGGGAATATTATTTATTCTGTACCTGAAACATTGCAACGTGCAGCTGGCTTCTCTGCAGGCTGGCCTTGGCTGCCTCCAGGTTTGCATCCATCCTTCTTAGCAGGTCTAGTTTTTTCCAGGCTGCGTCATAGGAGGAGGCCAATACTGTGGCTCTGTTAAGCAGAAGCTGTGTGATCCGGCCTGATCCCAGGCTCTGCTCCACTGCCTTTTTACAAAGCTCTTCCAGAGGCACCTACATAGCCAAGACATGGGTTAAGTTCAAGATGACATGTCCCTATGAAGGCCCCCCCCCCATGAACCAGCTAAACAAAACAAATCAGGGTTCAGGAACCCCAATAATAAAAATCAGAAAGGCCACAAGGGGCTGAACTTGGAAAACAAACCTGACAGGCACAAGAAGATGTAACTGAAAACACTTTCAATCATTATACACACACTCACGCAAATAACTTTAGTACCTTGCTTTCAGCACCAAAGTCTTTTGCTTCTACCTGGGCAACAATGTCCAGGCTAAGGGCAGACAGTGAGCTGCAAAGAGCCAGACCAAGAGCTTGGCTGGGCAGACCCATGAGCATTTGACGAACAAACTCAGCTGTGAAGACCTTGATGGGGCGGGTCATCTGTTCCTCACTGACCACTGTCACACCTGACACTGTTGCACTGGTATGCCGGTATAGAGGCTTTCCTAAACCAACTGGTCCATTTATAGGTAAAAGGTCCTCAGCTGGTGTACAGGTACCTGAACAAAAGAGATGTTTCATACACATGAAAGCTTTGGACTGAAAAGACAGTTTATCAATTTCTTACACTAACCATGAATAGGAACATTACGTTATGTACAAGAGGTAACCGTGCTTAGGCCCAAGTTTTTCCTGGAGCAGTGTGAGCGCAGGCCGTGCCGGCCAGCGGGGAAGTGGGGAGGGGGGTGCCAATTGTGCTTAAGCACGGCACGGTACGGATTGCCAGTGTGATCACGCCCTAAGGTCTAGGGACTTCGGAGAACAGGGCATGTAGCCCCTGCAGTGCTGAATGTCTCTGATTGGTCAGGCACAGCAGAGGTTTAGATCACCCACTGTGTTTAAAAGACTGCAGGCTCCCTATAAAATCTAGAATAAAACTTAAAATCATTCTTCCCATTTAGAAAGCTCTAAATGACCAGGAACCATCAAGAGCTCAAAGTCTACAGCTTTTGGTGGCTTTAATTTTTAGCTTTTGTTCTTTCCGCTGTTTTCGTTTAAATTTTGTAAGCCAAAAAACATCATTAGATGTGTGGCAATGAGGAGCTCTTACCAGACAGAGATTGAGCAAAGGAAGAACAAAGCCTGAAGAAATCCATGATTGTTTGCAGTCTCTTGAGAAAGAATACATCCTCCATCAACTGCCTCTGATTCAGGCAATCAAAAATGTTGAGCTGTGTGGCTCCAGCCTCCCTCAGAACATCTACCTTGCTCCAGGCTGAGGGCATCTCCAGAGAGCTGAGCTGGGGGCGATAAAGAGTAGAAGAAAATTGAGTGAGAATTGTTTTTATTTCTTTCATTCATGCCACAAAAAATACTGTGAGTAAGTATTACTCTACACCAGTAGTATTTCTTGCCACAAATGCTTAACCCAAAACCTCTATGGGCCTTTTTACATTGACATTCTGCCACAGTGCTGTAACAAAACTCAGCTTTGTTGTACTTTTACATTGAACCCCCAAAAGATATTCAAGTGTTCGAAACAGTGCCTTCACTCCCCACCACCCTACGCACAGAAATGTGTAATCTTTGTTTTTTCAATCAATTCAATGCCATTGTTTTAATGGTTTATGCAGCTAGTTGCTGCCGAAAGCTACTTGGCACTAGAGCTAAAACTAACGATTATTTCGATAATCTATTAAGCTGTGGATTATTTTTTTCGATTAATCAAATAAAATTAAAATGCGCATTTCCATCCCTTTATCCAAAAAATGTATGTCATGCAAATGTGATAGCCGTTTTCTAATAAACTATAAACTTTTAAGATTTGGAATTTGATTGTTTTAATTTCTGATACATTCTGAAGTTATTTGAATGTTGATTAAGACTATATCATACCATATCAACATCAAATATGAATTGCACTATGAGACCCATTCAATTACCCAATAACCCACTCAAATGACCACTAGTGGATCCTGGGGACCTATTGAAAATCTATCAACATAACTGAAATGGCACAACATTTTATATCAAGAGGAAAGAAGAATGCCATTTAGGGTATTACTTGCTATTATAACATCTGAAACAAAACTTGCGCGTTACCTTCTCTGTGAGCTGTGCAAAGGCAGTCTCTAGCTGGGTGAACATGCCATCAAAGGCCACCAACAACATTTGACCTGCAGACATTTTTGGCGTGTCCTGGCCTGGTCCCTCCATGCTACGAGGCTGAATCAGCTCAGAGTACTGAGCACGCAGCATCCTGAGCACACAAAGACAAGTTCTCCATCAACATCCTTTTCATTTAAACACTTCAAGGTAAAACGTGTTATTGCAGTGTATTTTAACCACCCTGTGCACATTGTAAATGTTAAACAATACCAGTGTGCTAAGTTCATGTAAGGACATGCTCTTCTGGAATGACTGTATAACAGTGATGGAACCATAGAACACAGTGACCTTTTAACAATATTACACATGTCCAAAACAGAAGGCACACACACTGACAGCCATGTGTGTGGATTAAACCACCACAGCAGTCACAAGACAGACAGGCAACCGACTAAAAATGTCTTTTAACTTACCCATTGCAGATTTACTGTACTCTCCTGACCATAATACACCAAAAACCGGTCCTCACAATTCAAATACAGTAAAAGATTTCACCCAAACAAATTACATCCATAAATATCCACGGACTGTTTCTAAAAACTCTATTCCGCTGACCTTTTGATGACACCTTATAACAGCCTATAAATCCAATTAGAAAACAGGCAAATCTATTTAAAACTAGACATTGTACAACCCCATATAGAATGAATGGAATGATCCAATATTTAACTGCTATTCTTTAACTACTCATTATCCATGTATTTATGGTTTATCAGAAGTACTTGTAAGTTTTTATAAGCAGTATTTTTGTTTTGGTGTCACTACAGGTGTGTTTAAAACAGATGTTGCACACACATATCACACACAAACACACTCACATATTTACACACATTTTATGCTTTTGTTTCTCATTGTTACTGTATGCAGTTAATAATTTTTTTTTTAACATATCTGTGTACATATTTTTTTCTGCATCTTAACCCATTTAGACCCGGGGACGCCTAAAATAACGCCCTCTAAAACCTACGTAACTATTTAGTAAAATCTAAATCAACCTCCCAAAACCTGAGGGTTCTCAGAAAAACTGCACAGAATTTCAATGTTCACTAAAAGTCTCAGCCTCTGCATCAGATAGAGACCTTAAAAATAAAACATTTGAAAGCTTAAACCTATTGGCTTTAACTGTAAATTAAAATTTCCTTTTCACTCATGTTCATTGCCTTTTGAGATGTAGACATCTCATCAGGTCTTCAAGGTAGAAGCACGCCTGCGACTCATCAGGTCTAAATGGATTAATTATGTTTTGTTTTGTTGTTTTTAATTTGGTCATATTTTAGTATTATTTAGGTGGAGGCTTCAAATAAGCTCTTTGAGTTTTCTGCACTGAATGTTTTTCTATTTTGTTATTTGTTTAATATGTTTTTTTTCCCCTTACTGTGCAAATAAATAAATACTAATACTAATACTAAATCCTTCAACTGTGAGACTGGCAGTAGTCTGAGGCTCTGCCTCCAACGAATCGTCAAGATTTCAACTATCTGGGACAGCCCAAGATAAGTTAGAGATTTGGCTCGGCTCTACATCAAAGAATCTGGGAAATTATTTTATTTACTACATTATCAAGCGCAATATCTGATCAAGTTAAATTGAGTGGAATGCACAACTACAGAATAACTTACCTGGTTATGTGGAGGCAGTGGTTTTGACCATCAGGGTCCAGGCCTGTAGTGGCCTGCAGACTATCGGCCAAATTCTGGAGGCCCAGACCATCAGAGCCTTGTTCCACAAGTTGCTCCAGCTCTGCCAACATGGACTCCAGAGTTGGCTCTCCTTTAACCATACAGCGCAGAGCCTCTGGGAAGATGATCTGACGGAAGTTAGTGTTCAGTTCCTACATTGAACAAGGAGACACATACCTGTCAGAAATTCTGTCTTTCCTCCGGCTGACCTCAACAAAAAAGGGGGCCTTTAGTTGTAACTTGAGGATTTCACATAATTTTGGGTATGCACCTACCTGCAAGCAGGTGTACACAGCATTGGCCAGGTACACAGCCTGGGTGGTAGCTGAGGGAGCAAGCAGCTCCAAGTCATGGGTGAGGTGTGGGCAGCGTTGTAGCAAGGTTGCTAAGGCACTGACATTTCCAATTAAACTACAGAGCTCTTCCAGAAACCATGTCCCATCCCGAGAGGTCAGGTCTACCAGCTGCTCTCCAGCACTAGCTGCTGCTCCCTCCATTACCAAGTTGCGCCTGCACATACACAAAAAAAATACAATGAACTCCTTCTGTTCACCTGTACTTGATCTTTCTCCTTGAGTTTCTAACTTTCACTTTCAAGAAGCACCACATTTAATTTCTTTCATGTTTTTGTTATTTTAAGGTGTCAGATATACAGCTGTTTGAAAAAGATATCTTAGCAATGTAACCAGCCAATTATGGTTGTTATACCACTAAGACTATAATACACTATTCTGATTGCACAAGAATCATGGTGAAATGTGAAAAATAAACACGTGTTAAACCTGCAGAGTGTGCAGAGAGCAGAGGTGATTATGCATGCCATGCTGAGGGATCCAGACTCTGCATTCTCCCGAAGAAATACTGTAATGCAGTGCTCAATCTCATGCAACTGCTCCTCGCAAGCTGCTACATTTGTGCCATCAGCCTTGAGTCGCTCCGTCTGTTGAATCACACACTCATTGGTGTCAGCAAGTTGATGCTGCAAAGACAACTCCACACTGGACAGGAGCTGGCAGAAGGCTGCAGGAGGCTGAGGGGCAAAGAGCACCTCATATCTGGAAGGGGAGGGGAAAGATAAAGCTCAAATGAAATAATAAGAGATAACAATGCACAAACACCAAAAAAAACATGGCAATATATATTCATTCTGTTAAAATCTAAATCCAAAGACATTCAAAGTCAGTGGATTATCTTAGTAGCCTGACACTAGCTATTGTTTGCATGTGCAATATATCTTCAACCAACTTCAAATCATTATGATTGGGGATTCCAACTTCACCGTTTACATGGATGCTAAATAAAGTGATCTGATTAAGACATGCATATACATGCATCAATCATTTAATCCAAATAAAACCATTTTGACATGTGCAATGCTGTACCACTGGTCTAATCTGCCAGAAAAGAAGTAGAATAATGTTTAATTTTAATAATATAAATGGAAAACGTGCTCTGACTTATGATCAAATACATCTCTCTTCTGAATAAACACATCAACAAAGTGGACAGTGGCAGCAGCCATTTTGCTCTGGGCTGGGATCAAGTTCAAGCAGAATTGATGCACCACTGTGTGTTTGCAGAGAGAGAGAGAGAGAGAGAGAGAGAGGGAGAGAGAGAGAGAGGGAGAGAGAAAGAGAGAGAGAGAGAGAGAGAGAGAGAGAGAGAGAGAGAGAGAGAGAGAGAGAGAGAGAGAGAGAGAGAGAGAGAGAGATTTGTGGAAAATGCACAGCCAGAGTACGGAATATTTGCACAAATATTTTATGTAGACCAATAGACCTTTGTGTTAGAGTTTGTGATTAACAATGTGATTAAGTTGTCATGGAGAAAATTACTACCAAGTCTTAAAATAAAACAAACCATCAGCCAAATTGCCAAAAGAGTTTTAAGGCTTGTGTTCTATGAAGGAGAGCCTGCTACAGGTCCTTACTGTCTGTAGATGTGCTGGCAGTGCTCCACTGTCATGTCTCCCAGAAGTTCCTCCAGCCAGGTCTTCCACTGGTGGGTGCGATGGAGCAGCAGGGTAGCCCGTGGGTACAGTAAAGCCACTGTAGCATAGCTGTGGAGCTGTTCCAGGCAACCACGCAGGGCCCCACGTCGCTGCTGCAGCAAGGAGCTCATCTCTGCTTCTAAGCTCTCGCACTGGCTTATCAAATGGGCCTGGCCTGCATTCTGCAGGAAAGCTGTAGCTGGCACATAGCTAGGAGGACCTGAAAGAAAAGGACAGACAACAACTGTACTATTACTCAACTGCATTAATCGCTGCTGTGTGATTTCAGGCTCAAATCTTTGCAAACAAATTTAAGCTGAGATGTACCTCTAAAATTGCTTGTTCATAAGATCTAAGTTAAAGCCCATGTGAGGAGTTTTTATCTGGTTATGAAACAGAAGGGCCTAAAAAGCACACAAGACCATTAGTTTCAAGACTGACACTGTCATTTTTAATGGCTGTGGCCCCTGCCATTGTATTTGTGTCAGATGATACAATGCAAAAAAAACAAAAAACATTTTCCACAGTAAATATTCACTATATATATATATATTTTATTGATGAAAGAAACTAGGATAACATTTTTTGTCACAAAGCACTACCTACGCATTCACAGGACATCAGCAAAGAGCTAAGATGTACTGCTAGGTCCACAGGTGCAGGTCCACACATAATGCAGTCTCTCAAGGATTTCACGGGCTTTTTGTGTGTGATTGTTGAGGTATCGGTTGTGACAATGACAAACGTGTTATTTAAGTTCTCTCTACAAACAAAAAAAAAATCTTAAAATAAATAATTTCAAATCTGAAAAGGCTATGACTAATTGCTCTGCAGTGCAGGGTGACAGTTTGAAATAAAATCCAAATTCTGATGGCTAAATAGAGGTGGACACTATGACCTCAGATTCAAATCATTAGCCCCTGGTAGGGTCTCCCAAGGCTTGCATATTACTTGAGTATCCCCGGTTCTCTGACTAGCCCGAGTGAGTGTCTCACATTAGGGCCTCATCAGAAGCTCATATTCCATTCCGCCAGACAGGATTGGCTGGAGTTTAGAGTGTCAGTGCCAGGTAATGTGGATGCCCTGCCCGTATTAAAGGGGTTGAGACTACGCTGCCTTACTATGAATGAGAAAAGAAGGTAGTCTGTTGAGAAACTCACTCATGCTACTCAGAAAACGGGGGTTATGCAAGTAACCTAAAGTTTTCTTTCATAGCATTTGTTTCGTGTCTAACATTGGAAATACTGACTCCTGCATTGCTAGACAGATGTTATGCTGGAATCAACACCCCCCCAAGATGAGACTAACTGACTCTCAGCCACACTAAAAGGCGGGTCAGGTTTTTAAAGTCAGTTATCCCCTGAAATAAATTTTGTACACGCTTGGCGTACTGAGAAGTTCACAGTACAGCTGGCTGACGTAACGATTGTTAAGTTACTGATTGTTGATAGAAGCAGACACGGTAAAAGTGAACGGAGCGTGCGTTCCCGACCTCATAGATAGGGCCCTAGCATTATGACTTGTCCTAATCACACCCTGAGGGAGGCCAGCAGGCCTCAGGTTGAAGCACTCAAGGGCCAAGCCAACAGAACAAGTCTTTCCAGGTGAGGATGAAATATCTCCCCTTGCATCTGGGACAGCAGGTCAATGTGTGATCGGACAGATAACCCAGCTCCCTGTAAAGGAGCTGGGTTATCTCTGCAAGCCAAGGATTTGATGGCAAAATTAAATATAGGGATTTGTGAAAAATTGAGTTTCAATGTCTTGAGCCCAGGTGTATTTAGATAAATAGCCTCATTTAAAAGTTGGACTAACCCATGTCTATAGAGCTGCTGATGTCCTGCAGCAGGCTGGCCAGCTGAGTGGCTTCCAGGTTGGAGAATGCTGCCTGGTACTGGGAGATCCACTGGTCCAGGTCAGCCAGCTTGCTCTCAATCGCCTCCTGCACCGTCAGTTGCCGTGACTGTAGCTGCGTGTGTTCAGAGTACCTGTGGAATGAAGGCCTTAATTAATAAGCTTTAATGTAGATACAAAGCTTATATGAACCATATTCCAAGCTCTTTACTGAGCACTTCGATGTGAAAACAAATGTAAATAAATTGCATTATGCAGAAAAATTATTAAAAAACACTTTTCATTGTTTGTTGTGAAGAATTAGACCTTTGCTCCAGGGTAAGAATTAAATGGTCAGGATGGTTCTCTGCTTCCTCCAGGAAGCACATCTCCTCCTGTAGCTTTGTTAGTAGTTTCTCCCCCTGGCAGAGCAGCTCCTGCAGGACCAAGTACTCCTCAACACCCTCCTGCACTTGTGGCAGCACAGTCAGCATGTCGTCACGATTCTTAAACCAGTTTACCTGCACACAGTCCACAAAATACATTCAAAATCATCCAGTGCTTGACTTCTGATAGGTGTGCACTAAAACCTTTGGGTTCCCTGATCGATTGAAATAAATGGAAGTTGTAATTCACAGGTTTTCACAACAACTTTGTACTACTTCGTATTCTCCTTTCTTCTCTATTTCTTTCCATACAATCAGAAATAAATCTAGACACTTTATATTAGGGATGTAACGATTCACTCACCTCCCGATACGATACGATTCACGATACTGGGTTCACGATACGATTCTTTCACGATTTATTTTACAAAATGAGACTGAAGAAAAATTATAACTAAAAAAGATTCCTTTAATTCTTTCATGAAAGCACTAATGCACCTCGTAATCTTTGGCTCTTACACTCGTTTGGGTGAGCGGGGCTACAAATCTGTTTGTTAGTATAGTTTGGCTTCACAGCTGCCATAGTAACGCCTGCTTGTTACAACCAACCGCCTCTGCTCTACAGCTGCTGACACTCATCACATGCAGGGTCCCAAATTAACTTTTTTACTTTTTGAATGAAAGAATTCACTGGTCAAACATATTTTTTAACAGCAGAAATAACAAATAGGGTTTTTGTGTCACATACACATCTGTTACAGTACATTTAATTGAGAAGGCATTATGTTCTGTTGAATCAATCACAGATTTAAGTCACAGATTCAATCATTTTATCAGATCAGGGAATTGAGAAATTAAAAAATATATTTGCTGGCCTTTATTTTTTAAATAGGTATACCCAGACCTGCTCCCCTCTGAACCCCCCCCCCCCCTGCATTACAACATTACAGACTAAAAACTAAAATCCTTCAGAGAATAATACATTATTATTCCACAAAACAAGTGTTCTCTTGATTTAGCTTTGACATTATTAGACACTTATACAATATAATCAGCCTGCTCATTATTAGACGTGTGTGTATCTCTGACTGCTCCTGCTGCGCGTGCATTTAGCGCGCACTATATCTGCAGTGTTTATAACGCAGCGCTGTTTCACAGAGTCTGAGTGGAGACGTTCACAGACTGAGACTACAGCAGGTGAGAGGACGTTGCTATCGTTATGTTAGCTGCAGACGAGTGAACGGAGAAAAGTCGAATCGACCGTTTGACCGGATCACATGTTCCCGACTCGGTCCGTACGGATCACGGATCAACTGTAGGCTACGTGCTGATGCACTTTAAGTTACAAGGGGCGCGCGCGCGCTGTGTGTGTGTGTGTGTATGTGTGTGCGCGCGTTTGCGCTGAAATTGGTGTGTCTCAGGCAGCGTGCTCCGCGATGCTCTCAGTCATGACAGCAGAGAGAGGAGCAGGGAAAGCCGGCTGCAGCTAAATAAAACGTGCTTAATACTCATAGCATAGTTTTTATGACTTTCTGGTCAAATATTTACCCGCCCTGTGGCAGATAACCCTCTGAAATGTACTCAACAAACGGAAAATCTACCCGCATTTGGCGCTTGGCGGGTGTGGATTTCGGACCCTGTTACTGCGATTCATTTTTCAGAGAATCGATGTGAACCTTGACAGCTTTAACTGCCTCACGATTAATCTTTACATCCCTACTTTATATGCATGAAATAAACCCAGATTCCAAAGAAAAAAGGAAGACCAACCACACAAACCAAATAATTATGCCAAATATCTTAAATTTAGAATAAGACTGCCACATCAGCAATCTTCACTCTACTATTTTGATGACCTCACCTTAATCTCAGCCACTCTGGAGGAGAAGAGAGAGCGTGTGATATCTCTCTCCATTTCCCTCTTGCTCTGCTTACTGTCAGCCTGTTGGCCTCCTCCTCCATAAACTGCACCAGCGAAGCCCACCTCCCCCCCAGCAGTCCAGTCTACCAGAGGATCATAGACAAAGGCCTCAAGCAGGGTCAGTAGGGTCTCTCTGCCCCTGCGCATCATCTGAACCACCTGAAAGGACACACCTGACTTCAGCATCTATTTAGTTGAGCAGAAACTACCCCCCAAGAAACAGAAAATTCATTTAATGAATAAAAAGAGTAGATGTTACCTACTAATTGCCTTAGGGTTAAACTATATGCTATAAACAGATGAATAGATGGTCTTATGATAGAGTCCTGAATTGTAAGTGTGAATGTGTTGGGTCCCAGGATATGTTATATGATAACCTGTTCACAGGACAGCCTGAAGATGCCCTCCACCCCAGTGACTCCTAGAGCAGTCTCAATGTTGTGGGTCATCCTGAATGGGACCTTCTCTGGCACACGAAGGCTTTTTCCTAGGGGGACATTGACACACAGACAGTAACTTAACCAGAATACCAGAGTAGATCAATATCAAGTAGGGGTAGGAATAACCAGAGGCCCCACGATACGATATTATCACGATACTTGAGCCACAATACGATATTATTGCGATTTTTTAACATTTTGCGATATGCTGAGATACAATATCGGCCATGAGACGATATAATATCGGCACACAAAATATTGTGATACTATGCTGTATCGATTTTTTCCCCTTCTTCTAATATCAAGCCCGCTTTTCCCCCCTCCTCTTTAGTAGGATCAAGACAACTTTTATGACATATTGTAGAAAAAATAAATTTACTTGAAAATTGAACGCTTATATAAGGGTCTAAAAGCCTTACATTAAATGTTTATTATTGTGATTCTGACTTAATTGACTCAACACATGGTCAAGCTGACCCTTTGAAACTGACCTTTTTCAAAGCATACGTTGTAGTCAATGTGCACCACCTCTCCAGTGGTCATGTCAATCAACACATTGTCTAGGTGACGGTCACCAAGGCCAATAATATATCCCACCATCGACATAACCGCAGTGGATCTGGCGTAGGACTTCAGCAAAAAAAGAGAGAAGGAAATATCAACTGAAAAGTACATTCATAGAGGAAGCTTACAAAGGCTTGGACTTTGTTCACTGATAACATTATTTTAATTCCTGCTGGTAATTTGAAAATGAGAAATAAAAAAAATAAAAAATAAAATAAATAGTAACAACCATAGTTACCTGAGTTACCCCCCACCACTCACTGGGTGTTGTGCAGGAACACCACAGCTCCTTGGCCAACAGGTTAGAAGGAGTAGCTTCCATCAACTCTTTCAGCACTTCCTTCATGACACTGAGAGGCCAGTCTCTTCGTGTCACATCTAGACTAAGCCCCACTGCTTTTAGAGCTGGCCCAATACGACTGTAGTAGAGCTCACTGGGGCGGGGTACTGGAGGCACTGGCTGCTGTTGGAATGAGTCTTGCGCCTGGTGGTAAACGTAAAAAAACAACATCAATTTAACTCGAGCAATACAATTGCAATGTTCTAGAATGTGACATTCCAAGAGAATTCATAGCTGTCACAGCTTTCATGTGACGTCCCACGCTTATGGAGCCGCCCACCTGGCGGGAAAGAAAGACACTCTACCACTGTACGCAACTGAGAAGTTATTGGTCTCCCTACAAGTTTTTATCAGTTTTATTTTTCAATTTTTTAAATGAAATACAGTTGTTTAATGTGATACACTGACCAGCGAGGAGACGAGCCTGGGTTTTGCTTATACAGAATTTAATCTGAGAAAGAAAACCCAGAGAGGAAGACCTTTGTGGATTAATGCAGTTTGATCCTCTGCTGCCCCTGTGAGGGAACAAAAAAGGACTTCTCCTCATCATGACATCAAAGATTGTGTTAACTTGATCTAAATATTCCTGCTACTATTGCTAACTACCATTACTGCCCCAGAACACTGAAATTGACAGCTGACAGTCATCCCGATACTATCGTTAGCTAACTTTACCTAGCTAATGTTAGCTAATAAGCACTCTCCAATGCTTGAATGATGAGGACTTTCTTGCCGTGTCGAATCAGACACATCAAAAAATACATAAAGCTGTCTGTATGTTTGTAGACTTTAATCCTACAGCGGTGTAAGCACAGGGATTCTCCTCTAACGTCTAACGTCCGACAACATACGCATTCAGCTTAAAGTCACCAGATAACATGGTCACTCTTTACAGCGTAACGCCTGCGAGGACTTTGCCGTTTCTAGTGATAGAAATAGTGTAGCGTTTGCTGTATGAGGGTCGCAAGAGCCCAAAACTCCCGATTTATTTTAATAACTCTGTTTGCTTCGGTTGTCAGGGGATATAAACATGTTAAATTAAGAAGCCTGCGCTGCAGTTCTACAGTGTTTTTCAACAGTAACCGCTACTTTCCAGGGAGCTTTTTGCCCTCCAGCCCTCCACGCTGGTCACATGACTGAAAGCTATGAAGGTGGTGGTAGTGGTAAGAAAAAGGCCTAGTGTTGTTTTGATGTCACAAATGCTTGTTCTTCTCCTTTTCCAGTACACATCTACTACTTCTGACACTACCTTTTGAGCCTGCAGCACAGCCTCCCTCTGCTGCCAGCGCTTGTACAGGCCAAAGAGCGGCGTAGCTCCATCAACCCACTGGATGAGTCCGGATCGAGTTCCAAGGGGGGTGACAGAGTAGTGGCGGGCCTGGAAACATGGCTGCTCCTGCTGGTTGATCTTGGTGAACATGGTGTTGACAATAGACAAAAACTGCATGATGCGTTCATCCAAATGCAAATCCTCCAGACCTAAATATGAGGGACAAGATGAAATTATTTTTTTTTTTACTAACAACACTGCAACTATGAATCCAGGTAAAGTATCGATCAACCAGAGAGTATCTGAAGTTAAATTAAGGTATTCTACGTACAAATTGATTTGTGTGAAATGTACTGAAGTGCAAAGCTTAACTTAAGACCAAATAATATTCTTCCTTGATAACACTATCTGTACAATCTCACTTTAATAATTGCAGCAACCATGCAATACACAAAACTTGCACTCTATTTAATGACTGCGTTAAAAGAGGTTAAGAACAGAGCAGGATAGTATTTTAATGACATTCTACACTTTGAGAAAAAAAAAGAAAAATTATAAAAACACAACACTTTTGTTGCTGCTCCAATTTTTCACGAGTTGAAATTAGGCCTGGGTGATAAAACAATAAAGATAATTATTGCAATATAATTTTTCTTACAATAAATATAAAAAATGTTCAATAAAAGTTCGATAGAATTTAAACCGTAATTACACCACCCAACCACTGGGAAACGGGGGGCGCTTATGCACAGTGAACGCTAGGTGCCACCCGACATTAAGGAGAAGAAGAAAAATACGACGAACAGCCAATCATGTCGCAGGGATATGGGTAGGCGGGCTTACAGACGTTCGGAGCGGAATGAAAGCGGGCCAGTAGGCTAACGCCGAATTTCCACCAGATCCGTGTGCATTGCGTGTCCGCTCCGGTGCGTGACGGCTCCGTGCACCCCTGTCCTTCGATACCCACCGGCTGCGTGCTCCGTCCGCAGCACGCAGAGCACAGCCGGTCAGCTGGGGTGCAGAGACAAAGGAATTCCCGCCAGCGCGAGATAATATGATGTACATGGTATTAAACTCTATATAAACCTTATAAACACATAAACAAACACACATACAGTCGTTTCTCTGAACCGTTAAAACTGAGTCTTTTATTCTGACAATAAACCGGATGTTTTAATGTTGTATCGGTGTCTGACTTCCCGTCCCGCTTGTTCTTTTGTGTGCTGAATTGATGCCTCGTGCTCCGGCATCCGGCAAAAATAGAAGTCTTGCGTATCAGCTCCGGAGGGCTCCGGACTGCCGGAGCTGAGACGCAGCGCAGCGGACCCAGTGGAAGCACACACATTGAATAAAGTGAAACGTATCAGCTCAGCTGCCGGAACGGAGCGGAGACGGACCGAACACGCATCTGGTGGAATTTGGCCGTGAGTGTTACTGCCCAGCAGCTAACTGTCATATCAGCGTTTCCAGCTCTGAGCTTATGATGGTGAAATGTTCTTTTGTTTAATTATAGTTTGTCATGTTCTGACAATAAAGAATAATTAAACCATAATTAACCATCTGGTTTCTTCAACTTTCACTCAGGAGCAAAAATCTGCTTTTAAATTTGAAAGTAGTAATGATTTAGCATTTATCATATTTAGTCATATCGCCCAGGCCTAGTTGAAATCACAAACTTTTTCTATCTACACAAAAGGCCTATTCCTCTCAATTTGTGTTCACAAATTTTTTTGAATCACGTAAAAACTTCGACCAATGTCTGCACTCAGTACGAGTTTTATGAACCAATCATTCCTCCCTGTCTCCCTGCTCGTTCTCTACCCCATGCATGAACAAGCGTACACTCAAAGCATGAGCTGAAATCCGCTTCTGGACCAATGGCGCTAGTGTGGGGCGCGGCTTTTGAGGGAGCACAGAGGGGAGGGGTTGGGTGAAGACGAAGCACGGAGAGAATGCTACTTTCAAAATCATGCTAGTTTTTGAAAATTACCAACACCGCCTTTAAAATTAGCTTAGATGCTAATAGAACTATATGTTTTACAAAAAAAAGAAGAACTCCATACTAAAGCTCTAAAATCTACTCCCGTGTACTGGGTCTTTATTTCATGGATCAAGTGTTTGTTATCTGCTAAGCTATCCTTTAAAGCAAGAGCAGAATACAACAGATAACCCAAGTTTTGAGGTAGCATGCAATTGGCCTGCTGACGGCAGGAAGGTCCACCAGAGCTGTTGCCCATAAATTGAAAGTTAATTTGTCTTCCATAAGTAGTTTCAAAAATAATTTTCCAAAAATTAGGCAGTACATCCAACCAGCCTCAAAACCGCAGACTACGTGTGACCACGCCAGCCCAGGACCTCCACATCTGGCATCTTCACCTGCAAGATCATCTGAGACCAGTCACCTGGACAGCTGATGAAACAATTGGTTTGCATAACCAAAGAATCTCTGCACAAACCGTCTCAGGGAAGCTCATCTACATGCTCCGTCGTCCTTAGCACAGCCATTCAAGAGGAGTAGACCAACATTCCAAAGGCCATAATCAACTTGATCAACTCTATGCTAAGGAGATGTGTTGCACTGCGTGAGGCAAATGGTGCTCACACCAGATACTGGTTTTCTTGCAGCATGGTCTGCTACTGCAGTACCCAACTTCCACAGGTGGAGATGTTTGTGGTAGTGCCAAGCAGAGAGCTGTATCGATAACGATCATTAGGACTAATGATGGTCTAGCCTAGCAGTGGCATAATTAGCTCTTTATTATTGGGCTGAGGGTTCCCTTAAAGATGGATGAAAAAGCTGTTTTAGGTTAAATCTGTTGCTCTTCTTTGCTAAAATGTATCAATCAATCAATCAATCAATCAATCTTTATTTGTATAGCGCCAATTCATAACAAGTGTTATCTCAAGACGCTTTACAAAAAGCAGGTAAAGGACCTTACTCTTTGTCTATTAATATTACAAAAGAGCAGGTAAAAAGACCATGCTCATTGTTATGTTACAAAAAGCAGGTAAAAGACCTTACTCATTGCTATATTACAAGGACCCGGCTTAATCCATCATGAGCACTTTAGCAAAGCAGCAAAAGTTACATTGGTAAGAAAAAACTGCCTTTTAAGAGGCAGAAATCTTCGGCCGGATCCCAGGCTCATGACGAAACAGCCTTCACAGCCTAGACTGCGCCAAATGTATGCCAGGGGTGGATATAGAAGTACACCGTGAATGTACTCAATCACAAGTAAACATTCTGCATTCAAACCTTAGTATAAACTGTAGTTTGACTACTTAAAATGTTTACATTACATAATGTGGGGTTTTACTGCTTTCGTTCTTTAGGATTTTGCATGTGTTACATTGTACAATTACTTTAAAACTGTATACATGTATTTTAAATGTATTTATTAGGAAATGAGAATGAATTCTATCAGATTATTAAAAAAACTTGTTTCCAGTGTAGCACTGACAGTAGATGTTTTGGATTGTGTGTGTGTTTGTGTGTCATCCCTAAGTTCAGGTTATCAAGACATTCTGCTGTACTTACATTTGGGGCAAGCCAAATGACTATTTAAATCCAGTGAAATATATTTTTGGATTCCAAAAAATAGTTGAATCTTCATCATACACCTGAAACCATTAGATACATTTATGGAAGCAACTAAATTGATCAGTTAACTGTCCACCACTGAATAATCGTATTTCTTTTTTTGTCGAAAGTCATGTAGTCTTGTCTGTTTTAAAGATGTAAAAATAACAGATGTTTTTCTTCACATTCTTCAGCCCACATGGGCTGAGTGGAAGTTCTGAGACAGCTCTGTGTAAAACAATTACAAATAACTTACTGCATAAAATGATTTAATTTCAGGTATTACACAAGTGAGGTTGAATTCCAATAAAATTTTACGAGGCAGAAACTGGCCTTCTAACTCTCTCTCCTTGGCTCCTGACTGTCACATCTCATGTTGTTGCTTGAATGAATGTTTTGTTGATGGATCTGGCAGTTTGTTTTTCGCAGTTTTTTTTCTATGCTGTTCAGGGATTAGGTGGTGTTGTGTTTAGTTTATGGCAGAGGGGGGCTGTCAGACCCCTGTGGGCTGGTTTGGGTGACTGACTTCTTTTGTTTTGTTCTGTCAACCAGATCATCAGCCTATTTCTGTTATCCTCTTTATTAAAAATAATGATTAATCAGGTTTGATATCTTTATTGATTGTTAAAATAAATCTTTTGGTAAATGGTAAATGGACTTGAGCTTGTATAGCGCTTTTCTAGTCTTCTGACTACTCAAAGCGCTTTTACACTGCAGGTCACACCTACCCAGTCACACCCTTTCACACACTGCTATGTAGTATCATCCATCAGAAGTAACTAATCCATTCATACACCACCATTGAAGCAGCGGGAGCAATGCGGGGTTAAGTGTCTTGCCCAAGGACACATCGGACATGTTACTCAGCTGGGGATCGAACCCTCGACCTACCAGTTGAGAGATGACGACTCTACCAACTGAGCCACAGCCACCCTTTTGCATATTTTTGACTTAATCTGACTTGTTGGTAAATATTCGACTGGTTGAAAACAAATCTTTAATTTAAGGGTTGGAAAATCAACTATATCATGTGATCTTAAAGATTTGGAGCAAGAATGAAAAAATCTGCTATAGATAAATATGGTAGCAGTCGTATTCTGTTTTAATTACCTTCTTTCATACCATTTGTGCTACAACAACTTGTGGGAGAATGGCCTTGTTTTATCCAATAATAAATCACTCACAATAGGTTACACTGCTCATCTTGCTTCCTCTCAGTTCTATTATCAAACATTTGCTGTGTGACAAACAGCGGCATAGTAAACATTTACAATTTATGCAAGATGTTCCTGCTTTATGGGTGGCAGAAGTGCCAGAATTGAATATTTTAAAGGCTTCTATTTAGTTTTTTTTTTATGCCTTTATTTAGAGAGAGTCAGGAATGCCATGCCGGAAAGGAGCCACAGGTCGGATTCGAACCCGGGACCCTCAGCTTAGAGGACTTAACCACTCAAGGCAGTGGTTCCCAAATTTTTTATGAAACACTATCATACTCTTTGCTTACAAATTTCTATATTTTCAGAATTAATCTCCAACATTGGCTGCAAAAAGAACATCATTGTGTGACAACAAACCCAAAAAACTAACAAGCAGCTTTTAAAGAGGACGCAATTTAAAAGGAGGGGATACTGCAACATGGAACTTCCTATTTTTTAGCCTTACATTTTCCTTGAAGTCCCTCCAAAATTTGCCATGCTGTGCTAGCATTGAAAACATTGTGCATTGTTTTTGTTTAGCCTTTCAGGGCCCCCCTGTGATAACTCTGGGCAATCCCGCACCCCACTTTGGGAATAACTGCTCTAAGGGATGGCAATGGGTGTATGAATGATAAGATCGATTAGATAGGCTCCTGCTGGGAAGCTTAGCATTCTGTATAGCTACCTGTGCAAACAGTGTATAAATTCTAGTGTAAAAGAGTGAATTTTTCATGTATTTGCAGTTTGAGTAGTCAGACGACATGAAATCTCTGGATTTTCATAAATAGTCCACCGTTTGCTGTCCTACCTTTAAATAGGTACGGGTAGTTACGTCCATCTGAGCCCAGGAAGAAGAGCTTCTTTGGCTTGGTCTTAGTGGGCAGGATGGTGATGGTGTTGCCGACACTCTGTATGGTGACAGCATCTGATGCCGATACTTCGCCTGGCAGAGCCATCTCTGTTGTGGTCATGGACACCAAACGAGGACTAATTTCATCCAGATGAAGCAGATAGCTTGCTCGCTTCTGAGCACGCTGTTGCAGGCTCATCATGATCTGATCAAAACACACACAAGGCTTGTCAAGCTTCCAAAAAGTTTTGCATATAATCAATGAGTGAAAATGTATAAAAAGTAAAGAAACTGCAATCTATGTAGGTTGGTTCTTTTGATGTAGTCGTTGCTTTATATTCATTCAAGGGGAGTTCAAACACAGACAGTTGCACACACACCTGCTTGAAGGGGAGCCAGCTGCTGGCAGGACTGGCAGGGTTTGAAGGGTTTCTCAGTCGCTCTAGCGCAGATGCAATGGCATCACCATAAGTCTTCTGGAACCATGTTTCATGTGGGGTCTCTGCTGGAGCGGCTGTAATGCTGCAGACGTGATCCAAGGCAAAAACTACTGGACGCATAAGGGCAGAGTGCTTCTCACGCATAATGGCGATCTTTTCATCCCTGCAGCACAACAACAGAGGTTAATACAGCTTTGCATACTTGGCAAGAATCCTTTAATGGTAAACTAAGGTCCTATTTTACAATTTTCAGGATTGTACTGTACAGCCTAAAAGCTTCCCACTGTGTGTGTAGGCTGAAAAAAATAGCTTTGTAAACAGCATAGGCTGTACATGTGCAAACAATGGAGTGGCTTGGCGTGAGACAAACAACATCCTTAAAATCCACTTGACAGCATTATACTAAAATCACAGCTGGCTTCCCTTAATGTCATGGCTCACGAGAAACTAAGATTACACAATAATGGTTTAAAAAAGGGAAGGTGTTTTTTTTTTTTTCATCATGAGTTGGCATTTTAACAAACTTTTCCAGAATCCCAAAGCCCAGCCTTAAGACCCTAGACTAACCTGGCTTGCAGACACCTAAGTAATGGATTTGTCAAAATACAGAAAGTTCCTCACAGGCAAAAGTCAATTTTTTTCTTCATCTAGTTTATATTTTCCTACTATTTTTTTTTTTTTTTAAATCACATGATGATGCCTTTAAACATCACATGAGCAAATTTATTCTGGAGTAATCTGTAGCAAGAATTTGTGAACCAAAACAAATTGTCTATCATTTAACATTTGAAAAATATTTAACTTTGAATGAGCGCACTTAAAAAACATGTTGCAGCTCTTTGGTTTGCTTTGTTGATCTTTTCTTTAAATCTGCAAGAATTAACTAGAAGTCCTTTTCAGATATAGGTAGGCAAGACTCACCTGCGGAGTGTGTTGTTGTTCTGCACCCTCTTGACCTCATCCTCGAGCTGTTGGATCCTACGCAGGACATGCATGTGTTGCTGTTGTAATACACCCAGCCACAGTTCATCCCACAGTAAGGTCACTCTGCGTAGCTCTCCAACTAGCTGCTGGACCTAATCACCATAGAGGACTTGTTAGCAGAAGGTTAGCAGCTGAAAGACTACAGCAAAAATCTGAATTAAGGCCAAACTGCAAGTGTAAGCATGATAGGGTAGACAAATTTGACTTTATTAAAACCTGAAAGTAAAGACACATACCCAGGATTTCTTTACTGTCAGACCTTGATTTTCTATTCCTCCCCATAGCCGAGTATAAGATATATTTAGATTCATTCATATAGTAATGGGTCCTATTATTATTATTGGATTAATCAAACAAAACAAAAGCCAGAGCGAGGATTTTATAGATCTATAGATAGAAGTGAACAGATGTTCAACAATTTCCCCCCGCTGTCTTAAACAAGCCTCTGGATGGGTACGCAGAGAGCATCTTAGACTATCGAAGCTTCTACTTTTTTAAGGTTATGCAGTAGTAGACGATTTGTGTATTAAAAGTGTTTAAGCCTCGTTCAAATGCCCCAGACTGTGCGCACATAAGCCAGTCCATGGTCCCTTACTTGCATACTTTGTATCGACCCTAGGAAGATAAATATATATATACTACATATTTTTTTAATCACAAAGATTATACACTGATAGGAAATTTAAAAAATCTATTTTGTTTTGTCATATATTAGACAAATCAAATCAGGTGTGTTGTTAATTATTTCATAGATATATATATTTATCTTAATTCACATCATTTTTTGTTTCCCTCTTTTTTTTTGGTTTCTTTATTACACTACAGGCTTTACCTACAATCAAAGGTAGTCCTTACACTAGTTGGAACAAATGAGGGGTGTCTCAAGAGGCGACTGCGTTATTCCTCTAAGGAAGTGTGCTTTTAGTCAGTCAGCCTTTTCTGTTATAGACTCACGTGAAAGGAACAACATTCCAACATTTGTCAGAGAGCGCAACACCTACCTGTCATTTAGTGAAACACTGGCTAATTAATAACCACATCTGTCAGCACTGAACCTGTTCCGCCAGCTACTGCCACCTTGTGTCTGGTTGTTGGTGAATGTGTCCTGTGTTTTTTAATTTATGTGGCCTGCATGCTTTAGTTGTCTATTGTGGTGAGCTTCTGGTATAGCTCGCTCAATGTTTTATATGTGGCCTCGTGTAATTTGTACTTGTTTATTGTATAATAGTGTTACATGTTGTCCTGTTGGGTGCACGTAACATTTACTTTAGTAGGTTATTGGATACATGCTTTTACCAATACCTGTATAATTTTGTATATTGTTATGTCTGCTCAATGCTGCTCCACGTCTGTCCTGCGTGTTTTATGCATTTTTAATATTAACCAAATGCTGCTTTATGTGTATCCTGCATGGTTTATGTATTTTCACCTGTGGCTACTTACCTGTCTGCTTCATTACTGTCATGATATTTCTATTTGTAAATAAAAAAATAAAATTAACTTTCATGGATGTCGTTTCAAAATAATTTAGAGAAACCTAGAAATATGCATCAAGGACATTTTGTTGCATTTTTCCTGTTGAAACACATTTGTATCGAACCATGACCCCTGTAAACCAAGTCAGTTAAACTTCAGCAATATCAATATTTCTATCTATGGTAAGGGGTTGTGATTCCATTTTACCTGCTCTGGTGCAAATGAAAGTGAAAACAGGTGCAATAGAGAAGAAGAAGCTAAGGGAATGGTTTTTCATGTAGTAGCCACAGACAATTATCCACGCTGGATGGAAGTTGTATCGAAAGAGTTTCAGTGTATGAATATCTTTGTATTTGGCTTGATAAAAAAACTATATTGATAGTCTTATCAGCAAACTTTGGCAGATACTCTGTTTCTTGTACAGAAACTCATTTAACTTCCCTGGTATCTGTAGAAATCTTTCTGTCGGTCTTGGATTAGGGTGATATTATCTACTGACATGGTGCTGCTTCTACCTTTAAATCCCTTAACACAGTTAATCAATCAGCTTAGATTCATGAATAGAGATCTCATTTACAATCATCATTATATTTAAAAAAGTTGGTTGGACTCCTCTGGCACAGAGGTGTGACACACACTTGTTTCCCTTTATCTATAAATCCCTTATTGGATGTTCATTATCTTACATACCATCTATGTTGAACTGGACCACTGGGCCCTACCAAACTAGCTCTACTGACTGTCTAATGCTTCCAATCTCACAAGTTCACACTGAACGTGGGAAACCCGTCTTGAGCTTTTTTACAACATACTCTTAAAATAGACATTCTGCTTTCTCTTGAAAAGATCCAGTCAATTATCTCGAATAATTTCACCTCAGTGTGTGATCGTTTTCTCTTACTTTTGTTCTTTGCATGTTTTAATTGTAATTGTAGTATCTCAACATCAATTTTAAGTGAGGGAAACCTTAATGATTTTCAAGGCTTAAATAAAGGTTGATGATAAAGATGATGGTGTGGCCTCCTACCTGAAGCACCATAGTAGGGTTTGCAAAGGACAGTTTCTCCACGATCTTGCTGTAACAATCCTGCATCATGGCTTGGTCCTGACTGGAGCAGAAGGTAGGCAGCTCTTCAGGAGCTCCTACTTGCCCGCAGTTATCGAGCTGCTCCTCCCCCACCTCATCCAGGCCCTCTCCCTGCATGCTGCCCAAGAATGTGGGCAGAGCTGAAGGCAATTTACTCCCTGTGAAAATATTAAATTAACAGAACTTTAGTTTTTATATTTCTAGTGGTATAAGTAATAATTTTAAATTCTTAATAATAAGACATGTTTAAGGACATCGCAGGCTCTTAAAACCAACTTTACGATATTGAAGAATACCTGCGTTATGAGCCTCCCCTCCAAGAGATAGGGAGCCCACAATTGCAGGGTAGAGGATGAGATGTGGGGAGTCCTGAGCCACTCGACATAGCAGGCTGCAAATGCTCTGTCGAATGTATGCCTCTGGATGGTTGAGACGTGAAAAAAGCTGGGGAATGATACCTAAGGAGGAGGTGTGGTGAAAGCTGGTTGTCATAAAGAGGTGGAGGACATGATAGTTAATACAAAAGGTATACTAACTAGAGTGCATCTGCTATATGTTTTCCATGTTGTCATATTCTCAAACATTTACCCGTCTACCCAGGAGACAATCAAATCTAATCTAAACATTTTCCTGCGGTTTACAAGCTTCTGTGTCTTCTACTTTTTCTCTTCCTTTTCATCTGGAAAAATAATTGCAACAACAACTAGTGCAAAGGTGAGTGGGGAAATATAAGTTAAAACTTATATTCTAAACTTATTATTGTACTCAAAGGAGAGCAACAAACTGCAATGTATCAGCTTTATTGCAATACAGGAACCTATCGGCTGTCTTCCGACGATGATTGAGTTTAAATTGATCTCTTCAGACAGATATCTGATAGCAATTTCAGCTAATACTACCGCTCATAGACGCTGTCTCTATAGCTCTATTCTCCTTTCTCGAATTGTTAGTTGGACTGTTACCAGTGCAGTTGGACTGTAACCTGTGCAAACAGGGAAAATTAAGTCCAGATGATAATTGATTAGTTCCTAGAATGGGCTAATTTCCTGAACAAGATCTTGTAGAAAGAACCACAACCAAACAGTCACACACTATTTGCAACAATCGTGTATGGAAGCTTATTTTTGCAACATGACATACCCCTCCAGGGTGCTGTTGGGGTGGAGGCTAAGCCCAGCTCAAGCCTTTCCCTTAATTCACCAGCATGCTTCACCAACAGACGTAGAAGACGTAGGGTTGCCATGACGATCAAATCATCATTGCTCTGTTTGCTATTGTGATATGACAGCAAGAGTTTAGGGTCATCCTCATCTATAGGGACCTAAAACACAAACACAGACAACATACTGTCAGTGTTGAGGACCGAACAGAAGGCTTCCTTTACTCCCAGTCCTAGTTTTCTACAGCAACATAGAACTTTACAGTCATTAGGTCTTACCTGTCCAGCATTGAGCTTGAGGAAGGTAAAATAGGCCTGGCAGGACACCCTGTAGAGGCCAAAGATGCGGCCCACCACACGTCTCCAAACCTGTATTAGACCATCTGTTACAGACTGGCCTGCCTCCCCTAGCCATGGGCATGAGCCAGTGAGATGCCGCCAGATCAAGTCCACCATGTCATCTTCATCGTCTTCCTGCTGTAGAGCCATGTCTTCATCCTGACACAAAAGAATGGAACAATCAGACCAATCTGCAGAAGCAATGGAACCAAAACCCTTGGCTAGATAACAAAGAGGTGCATATTTATGCTACTGTTAAGACTTTCAGACAACCGTTGAGGATTGATTTTTGGTCCCGAGCACAGTTTTTTTTTTTTTTGTCAACCAGAACTATGTGCAGCTTGAACATATTGTCAAACTACACTCAAAAAAGATGAATTACTCATAGAGCAGAAAGCAGAACACAAGGCCATTAAAGGAGGAATCATCTTTAAAGCAGAACTTCAAAAGGTAGCAAAAGCAAATGATCCTAACTTGAAGTGAAGTTTCACTTTTGGTTTCTATTTCTGTAAGATCTATATCAACGCACAGCTAATGAATCTTGTTGAAACTTCTAAGTGAAATACACACAGGCTAAATGCCAAATATTACACAGATACTCTTATTTACAGCTAGCTGCACTATGTCAACATATACATGAAAAATGAATTGAAATAACCCTGTTAAATAATAAAATAATATTAACTAAAAAAATGCTCCTTAAATAAAATATATAAAACGTTTTCCTTTCCGGTGTAACAAAATTCTAACAGCTACAGTATGTATTTTTCTTATGCGGGCGGTTTTTGAGTTTTGCTCAGAGAGGGAGAGAGGCTGGGCAGGGTGAAGAGGAACAGACTGAGAGGAGATGTAGGCAAACTGGCAGCTTAAAAAGATGAAACCTTAACCACAAAAGAAAAAGTGTCTGCTACAAAAAAAAACAGACTACCTGTATGCCAGTAGGTCGACACATTGCCTGCCCAAGAATGCTAAAGATGGTGTCTTTGTCTTTTTCACTGGTAGTTGCTGGCAGCAGCTCCTCAATGTCTTTCTTTTCCCCAGGAAGAAGAGGTAATCCCTCCCCTTGGCTTGAGAGAAAAACAAACCAGAAGGCAATTTCCTTCATGAATGGATGATGGGCCTATATACAAAATAATGGAGTCTAATCCATCACCAACAACAGCATCAAACCTTATAGTGGAGTTAAAACAACAAATCTGAAAAAATTGAAAATAACATAAGAATACTATATTTTTTGAATGAGTTTACTGTACAAGATCATACAAGTGAAGCTACAGGGGTTGTATATTAGCCATGGCTAGAAACCTATATGCATGGCATCTACGTTTTGTTTTACATACGAGTCTCATTGCATGTTTCTCTGTTAAACAGACACTGATATTGTTAAACTTACCTAGCATTATCCACCACTTTCCTGCCCCAACGGTAGGCCCAGCTGGCCAGGGCTGCCCAGGCCTTGGCCATCTCTGGAGCCAAGCTGACAGAGAGCTGATAGAGTTGACCCAACACAAAGTCTGGTTCCCCAACGCCAACACTCACTGCACAGGGAAAACCAACATTAAAATGTAGCTGAATTTAAATCAACAGCTCCTCTGTCCCCTTTCTGTTTAAATATAAAACCATTAATATTCTGTGAGCAATGGTACAATAAGTTGTTAGTTCAGATGTCAATGAATGCAAACATTTCTTATATGTCTATATTTGTCTGGAGTGAAGCATTGTGTTTGTGAGTGTGGAAACTACCAAAAGACCTTGAAGATAAAATATTACCTGAAATTTCAGCACTGATCTGGGGAATACCCTGGACTTCGAGAGGAAGCTCCAGGAGAGCGGATATAATCTGGGTCAGGGGTGACATGCTGCCTGCTGTATTCGATGAGTTTACTGCTCCTGTCTTCTTTAACACCTAGACCAAAAAAAAATCAACAGTCCACACATCATTTTGTTAGTTTTTACAAAATAAAAACCACAACCCATTGCAAACTTGGTCTTAAGGACTACAATATAATAAGAAAACAGCGTTTTGTATTATTCTTTCTGCCTGACAGAGACAGTATGTTATACTAGGATATCCATTGCATGCATGCTCAGGAGGTTGAGGCATAATGCCAGTTACTGTAGGTTATACAAGAAACCTAACAAGAGGCCAAATTTCAGGCACTCATCAACTACAGAATTTTGTTGCCAAGGTTTCCAGTGACAATAGTGGTCTGGTCATACAAATTTGATATAACCTTTATAGTTTGTATACATGTGCTATTTCATTCTTTCTGACACCAGAGACTCTTTATACCTGGACAACACATATCAACAAGGTAACAAATCCTTTTCATCTTCCTGCCTGAACATCCATTACATAGTATAAGGATGCAGCGTAATAAAATATGAGTAACATGTAATATTAAATTTTATAAAAAAATTTTTTTAATTAAATTGCATGCCAGCAACTTCTTATAAAGGTGAAGTTTTCTTTTTTGTTGTTGTTGCCAGTCCTCAAAATCTCTGCTATTGAGGACAGATCTACCAGTGCAAGCTCAGTAACTGCTATGCATGTTCCAATGTAGCTGACATGATCCAAGACACATCAACAAGCTGTGTGAAGCTCAGGACTTGCAGCATCTCCACCACCAGATCCGTCATATCATAATCCTCTTCTCTGTTATCACCTTGTAAGGTGCTTCTCAAGACCCTCTTACATACCCTGTTCTAGTCGGGACTGCTGTACATGTTTATGTGAAACTATTGCTAATTGTTTACATGTTTGCTTACAGTGTTCTGCTTCAGCAACATTATAAAACTCTAAAAAAAACGCTAATGCGTAATTACAGCAGAACAAGGGCTATTGATTTGAGGGCAATGAAAAAGTTTCGGGAACCCTGCCAGAGACAGACTTCCTGCCTAAAGTCTCCTTTAGCTGAGTAAGGACTGCTAAAAAATCAACACATTTTCAGCTATGCCCTTGAGGAAAAAACTGTACAGTTCCAAAATGACGTGTTGGAATACCAATCTCAACTACAGTATATGCCAATGTTTTTGTGCTACTAATTGTCAAACTTAAAAGAACACACAAACACAACTGTGCAGTTGTGCTGGTGGCCCAATACTGATACTGATCTTTCAGGTGCTCAGACTCAGAGTCCCTTGAACACTCCTCCCACCAACACAGGATTTCATTTAAATTTACACAATTTGCCTCTTCACTCTAATTGCATTCAGCGTAAAGTTAGGCCCCTGCGAGCCAGGAACTCAATTGACGTCATGTGATCTAGCTGGAGTCCAAACAATACCTGATAATCAAGCATTTTCAGCAAGGGTGGTGTATGCCCACAGGAAATGCCTCTATTTTTTAGTTGTTGCAGTGATCAATTTAGGACTTCTCTGATAGACTCTTATCCTAAAGAACTATCTGAGACCAAACTGAAATAGTACAGACGTGAAACTCTAGACTACAAGAATGATGTTTATCCTTTGCATCAGGACAGGTGGAAAGACCCACAGAGACAGGAGGAGCACTGATGTGAGATATGGCAATATATCGGCACATACTCCTTGCCAATCTGTGCATCCATACAGATGTTATAGAATCGTTATTAGGGCTGTTGCAAAGAGGAATTCGCATCGCAGTGATTAAGGTTAGCCTAACAGCAAATACCCCATTTTTTGATAGCGTGTCCAAACCAGAGGGACCGCACAAAGTTTCGCGAGAGGGTGAACACAGGAATCTTTTATCTTCCAAAAGGACTACTGGAAGCTGCCGTTCTGTCGCTGTATGTGCTGCTGTGATAAAAAACTTAATGTAAATTATACTTGGATACATCGTCAGTACATATATTGTCTTACTCAGGTCGGTTTTGCCCGTTCGTATTGATTCTACACGGAGTTCGTTAGTTCGTTTTCACGGGGGGGGGGGGGGGGGGGGGGGGGGGGGGGTGGGGGGGTATCCCATGAGACCCTGCGAGGAGTGACGTCATCTCTTTTGTTATTGTTTTGATTGAGAGCCCCCTTGCGGCAGAGGCAGATTTTACATACTGTACGTTTAAGTTTTGTTTTCACACTGCCCCCTCCAGGTTGTTTAAGTACAGGGGTGCAAACTCATCAGGGGTGAAAAAGGTGACATGGATGACATTTTTACAGTCTGATGAGAGCTGGTGATAAAGGCGCGTTACAAGTCCGCCCCTAAACTCATTATGGTCAAAGACCCTGCACGGTACTAGCAAGGACCCAGCACGGTATGGACGAGGTCACACCTTTGAAATAGGGGAAGTTTTTTTTGGAGTAGGTTCTCTGACTGAATCAATTTTTATGATAATTGATTTTCACATTTAAAATCTGGTATCGCAGATACCTTCCTGTGTGCAAGTGACCTCACATAGGAAGATGAGATGCTTGATGTCTGGCCCCTTAATTATTATTCTTGCATTACCTAAGTCTCAAGTGTGACTTTGGAGGTGTATCTTCACCTTGTGGACATGCTTTTCCAGGTACTACAAAATGTAATAAGTGAATAAAGATAAATCACTTTTCCAGTCTTCATATATTGTGCTAAAAAAAAGCCCCAGTAACATAACTTACTCTCAGGATACTTTTTTAAAACATTTACATTCAGACCGATTTCAAGGTAGAGAAGTAATTAAAAGTGAGCGTGCCTGTTTAAGCTGAGGTGTCAAGTCTTTCCAGTCAGCCAACAGCCATTTGCAGAGTGTCAGCAGTGAGCGGCATGCAGCACCTTCATTCTTCCCAACATGGCAGTAGGACAGAGCAGCTCTGCTCAGCATCTCCATAGCTGTCATGGACTGGCCTGTGAACGGAGACATTACTTAAAATACACTGCAGACAGTATTCTCAGCAACATTATCAGCACACTTTAAACATACAGGTCGTTCTGACAACTGAGAAATCAGGAACACCTTTGTCTTTGTCAGATAACAATTTGTTACCTGTGTGCCTATGCTAAACTTCCGCAAAAAAAAAATCCTATTCCACACATAGTTGTGTATGTGTGTGTTGGACTGTAAAGATTAATTATCTGTGACAATTATTAAAGTGCTGCGGTTATTTTGCTTTATGGCACTGCTGCTTAGGACAGATATACCTGAAATTCCGTACTTTGTCCATGCAAGCATAGATATATCTTTATCTATACCTTAATGGTAGTTTACAGCTTCTGAATATCTCCCGATGCTCACCTGCAGTTCTTAGGACTTTGGCCCTTTCCATCTGCAACTCTGGTCCCCATTTCTCCCCCACAGTGCCCTTCAGGGTGAGACGCTTCAAGGATTTGCACAATTCGTCCTGCTGCTCCTCCTCTTGTGTCCCGTCAGTGCACTGGCTGAGCAGGCGGGATGCCAGAGCAATGTTGCCTTTTTTCCGGGCAAATTTGACAGCAGTCAGACAAAGCTCTGTTAGGTGACCATCGATGGAGGAAGAGTAACCTGGATAAAAACAGACATCTCAGAACTCAGAATATAATCTTTCAATTGGCCCAGACTTGGTCCACCTTAGAAAAAAATACATACGTTACTGTTAATAAGAATGTGCTGAGTTATGTGATGAGGTAAAACAAACTTGTGATGATGTGATTTTACATGGAGGAATAGAACAAGGCAAAAAAAAAGAAAACCACATTGAGCAGTTACATAAAAAGGTGCAGACTACATCCTCGAAGAGGTCCACCTATACTACTTATTTAACCATGCAAAGCTGTAAAGAGGAAAAACACTACTTTTGTCCTGAGTGAAGAGAAATGATAACCCTGTTAATAACCCTACTAAACTTATTGATAATTACCTTTGACTTTATGGAGGAGTTGCCTCTGGAACATGGTGTATCTAAGGGCCTGGAGAAAAGGCTGGACATCCTGTTGCTTACAAGAGCTCAGAGCCTCACTGGACAAAGGAATCACACAGTCCTGCAAAAAAAAAAAGATAAAAAAATTGTCAGTTTCCTTGGGGAGATTTCTTATGAAGACGCAACAAAACCAAGAGAGCGCTGAATCAAATCTGCAGCAAGCAGCTGCACTAAACGGGAAAATACATCGTTTGTAGTTTTGCATTCAAAGACCTAACAGCGAACATCGTTCTCTTTTTCTCTCTCTGGTCCCCTGCAGAGTATAAAGTCCTCGCCTCTCTCTCTGTGAGAAACAGCCTACTGTATCAACACACTCCTAAAAGTAATCCTTAATATAAATTTGTATTGTTGCCTCTTTAATATGAACATTGAGTGTTTATTCATGCCTACAACATTTTTTTTTCTCCTTCTCACCGCTCAAACCCGTCTTCCAAGTGGTTGAATTTCGGATTTTATTAGAATGGTGGATTTTGAATACATTTCTTCGTTCTGACTTTTTAAACATTTATGTTAGTATTTTTTTCCAAGACCCTCAAGATATATTTAATTTCAGAATGACAGAATTTCTCAGCCCAAGGAAGTGCCTTCAGATGCAGAATCGCACAGAAGACAAACCTGCGGCTTAAAAGCAAACCCCGAAAACAATAAAAGTTTCTGCAATTGCATTAGGTGTGGTGAAAATACACTCCTCCACTGTGGAAGGAATCACAACATTAGCATTACAGTGAGTCTTTTTGTTCAAACTTAATGGACAATTTCCATCCTAATACAGATCAAGCCACCACACATTCCCCCTTTTTTACAGTTTAAGAGCTGCAGCTGTGATGGAGAGCTGGTCAGAAGCCAGTCAGCTGCCTGCCAGTTCCCAGTCGCAGAGAGTCCTCCCCTCCTCCTTGGGGAGTGCCTAGATTCCACTGTAAACGCGCCAATTTATTCAATTGCAGGGTGTCACCATGAGATAGCGCTTCCCTCACAAGAACACATTAACCTACAGTATACCTTATTTATTGTTTAGTCAGGCCTAGTTACTTGATTTTTTTCGTGAACTTAAACACATTAATTATTTCTTCACTCAAAGATACAATAACTTATAAAAACACTGACTTTCAATGTACAAACCCTTTAATGAATTTTCTTTATTTTAGTGTGCATTACTGTCATGTCGTTAAAATTTGTTGATCAAATAACAATGAAAGATTTCCTCTCATTGAGCTCACTTGGACAAGGCATCGGGTTGTAAATGGGTTTAACAGCGTGTATCACTTTCACTAACCCTTGCGGCTCAAGAAGTCCACTCATAGTCAACACAGGTAGCCTAATCTAATTTGCCACAGGGTGTCCTCAGTTTGGTTTAAGTTGTAGTTTCCCACACTTGGCTCTGCTTACTCAAGCCTGTGTCATGGCTCGTGCACCATCAGCGGTGCAGCCTAGGGGCTCATGGTAGGAGCGCAGAAGCTGCTCAGTTATTGTACGATTCTCATTGTAAAGTTTTACAGTTTTAGAGTTGCAGCTGTGATGGAGAGCAGAACAGAGAAACACACAGCCAGTAGAAGGAACCACAGCTTAGGCTGCATGTCAACAAAATCCAGTTCCTTTCCTCACCGTTGTGTGGACTTTTTTATTCTTTAAGAGTGTACCCACTGTGTGACCATTAGCAAATAACTTCTATTTTGAAAATGTTATGCTGTTTTCATTGGCGGTGCTACCTCTCTTCACTTACTCGCTATTTCACTAAACAACTGCAACTCTCTTGTGGCAGCTTTGGGTCAAATATATGACTGGAGGTTTGTTGATTATTTAAAGCTTTGAGGCTTTTAGATACTAGAGAATGTGAATTAATGACATTGCATCATTTTAAAACACATGGTATCCAAATGTATACAACTATCAATTTCTTTGACAATCCCAGACTCAGTGTCTGGTGTCCAAACTACTAAATTAAAACTACAAGAAAACAAGAAATAAGGATGGCTAGTGCATATGCATACTACAATCAATCAAATATGGGTGTACATACTTCTTGTCCAGTGAGTGTGTTCTCAAGGGTGGCAGTACAGTGGAGCTGCAAGGTAGGCAGGCTGGGCAGGGCATCAGATAGAGTGAGGGTTGACAAGCGAAGAGGACCCAAACAGATCCGTCCAGTCTGTTTCAGGCAACGCACCAATATACTGCAACACGAAATCCCAATTATTAAAATGTTTTTAGTTATGGTAAAAAGAGCAAACAAAGTTTCACATCAGATGGTTTCAATGAATGGACGAATGAACTTCGAAGGCCTACATGTTTAAGAGAATCAGCCATTCAAACCCATCTAGACCGTTTAATGGCCAGGTGTAAAAAGGTGAAGGTGTCAAGATTTACATTTGTTGTTTCTCCTGTAGCATTTTTCGTGTTTACATCAGAGTGAAACACATTTTTTAAATGCGATTCACTCAGATTTTGTAAATGTGTGGCATTAATCTATAAATTAACATAAATGGGACAGCATGTCGAGGAATGTAGCTGTGGAACACCTGGATCTCATAACTTATCAGGACCAGATTGGCATTGCTGTATGAATACTTACTCTGGACTGGCTGTGGTCTTTGGCTGCTGCTGCTGTTCACTGGCTTTCGCCATGGCACTAACAGCGCTACGAAGGAGCTGCACTTCAACGGCCTTCTGTAGCTCAGTTGGATCCGGACTTATGAAGGGAAGAAGCCTCTTAAGATCTGACACAGAGTAAAATAAATTTGGAAAGATTGGTCAGAAACATTGTATACCAAGTATAATCTAATAACATACACATAAACTACCATAAAACTTCAATAATTTTCCCTGGCTTTTTTGCTTCAAACGATTAACCTAACCTGCCTATATTTAGCACAGGTGCTTATAGTACACATCCTCTTTGGTCTTTCTAAACAAAATGTTACCGCAAAAAAGATAGGAGAAACTTTAACACTGTTTATTTAAAACCAATATGAATTCAATCACAGCAAGACAGCACATCTAGACCAACCTGCCACACTACAGTAGGAGGATAGAGAGAAACAGAGAGAGAGTAAAAGCTAGACAATCACTTTTAAGTGTTGCACTGGCCAGACATGTTGGCCTAAATTGCTGCTCAAGCACATCAGTATTTGTTTAGTTTGTTCTTTACTGCATTTGGTAAATTGTAAGAACTTTACTTGAAAGTTGGAGAAAAGATGCCGGTTATCATTGTTCTTTTAACCTTTATTTCCATCTATAAAGCTGCACAAGCACAACATCTCACAGCCCCACATATGATTCACTGGTGCGTATATTTCTTTAGCCTTTATCTAGATCAACATGTGAGACACTTTAAAATGCAGACAATTTACCCTCTTCCAACTCACACTATCCCTGGCTTTTTTACTGCCTTTATAAGAAGTTGGGATCACTGGGGATGCGTCTTGCTGTTGCTTCTCCTGATTTGTGTTCAGCAAACTTATTTGGCAGCATTCAATTCCTACTGTTTTCTCTCCAAATCCCTTTCAATAGCTGCTTTTAATTGAATATATACTGTGATATACTGATCAACTGTATTAAGCTTAAAATTAAGGTGTTGTGAACACTGTCCAAAGTGTGGCTAGCACTGTCAGTGATCCCCCCCCCCCCCCCACACATTTCATTAAAAAATGATTAGCATGATTCTGTCTTGGTGGGCACAAAATTATAACTGCCTTTTAAACCATTAAAATGAAGGTGTTGTGAACACTGTCCAAAGGGTGTCTGGCATTGTCAGTGATAAACATTTTTCATTACATTCCATAAAAAATGATTAGCATGATTCTGTCTAGGTGGACAAAAGATTATAACTGTCTTTTAAAACATTAAGTTGGAGTGAATAACTTATTTTTAGGGAATTTCAAAAGAATTTGAGGATCAGGAGTCTATCCTATAGAGGTCTTACCTAGCTTGTCCTTGGTGTTGGAGAGCGAGCTGTAGTCCTCTCCGGGTAGCAGCTCCAGCTGAACCCCACACTCATCTAGATCACCATCCTCAAAGCTGCTAAGAGCCTGGATGTAGTTGAAATCTGTACTTAGGTTGATGCTAACTGGATTGGTTGAGTTCTGTTTGATGGCTTGGATGGTGGCCTGCCACTCCTTGACAGATGCCCAATCACAGAGTGCCACATAGCACTGACACGCTTTGTTGGCCAGGAAGTTGATCACCTCAGGAGGACACTCATTGGACTTAAGTAGCACCGTCTTCTTGATGTCACCTTCAAAGAGGAGGAACCACCACCAACACCACCGCCCATCAGACAAAAAAAAAAAAAACTGAGCCTCATCTTCAACCAGACCACACGTATTTAACAAATGCAAGACACAAAATCAAATGCTAAAATACTAATCATTAGTGCTAAGCCTACAAAGACACCAGGAGCTCAAATGATAAATATATTTTTTTTTCAACATAAAAATGTGGTACAAATCTAGTGATGTCTTCAACTGCTTAGCAATATTGAGATAAGGGCAGAGGCCAATTTTAAACTCACAATATCAGCTGTCTGTTTGTCTATATGTAAGGGTTGTTAGGGTTTTTATTAATTGAATGACTTAAACAGAAAAATCTCTGTGAGACTAAGAATCTCTTTAACAAGAGTGTCCTGGCCAAGACACAAAGTGAAATACAATAAAAATCCTGTTGATGTTCAATGAAATTAAATACATTACAGCCAACTGCAGGGAGCAAAGAACATACTGTATATCTAGCTGCACAACGTTTACCTCACTCAATTATAATGTGGTTTTAACTTATCGTAAAATATGGGGTATAAGACGCACTTTTAATACCTATTTTTTCATCTTAAAAGTTGGCGGCGTCTTATACACCCGTGCGACCAATATACCAGTATATAAGACACACACGCCATCATTACCGCGGGTGCAGCAGCCACTATCACACACTGCGCGCACCCTGACGTGATTAAAAATGCATCCCCATTCATTTTGTATTGACAGCTGACTGCACGCTGTGGTGGGAAAGACAGCGACACAGACCAGTCTGGCAGCGCTACTTTTTCACATCTTTTCTTCCTCACGAGGTCAATAATCATGCATTTACAGAAAACGGTGGTATATTGTTCCGTAAATAAACCTTGTTGAGTGCTCTTTTGATTAAAAGAGTCCTATATTAAAGTTAAAGAGAGACCAGCGGAGTCTGGTAGAAAGCTCGACTGAAAGCTCAACTACCGTACTGTAGCTAGTAGGAGTGCAAGCTCCTGAAAGTGAAAACAAAGTGAACTAAAAGAGGAACAGAGCTGCACAGAAACTGCACGTTGTTGACTTTACTGAACACAATAGAAATCGCCACGCAGGAAGACAGTTTTTTCTCTCTGAGAGACCTTCAGAAACAAAGTGTGTCTTATATACTGGTGCGACTTATATTCCAGATTTTATGGTAATGGCCTGGTAAAGTTATGTTATTTATTGAATTTTGTTTTTAAGAGTTAAAACCTTAATTTGTCCATCTCATTTGATCAAGATTATAGATGGATAGAGAATCAGGAAGCTTATCATCCCTGTCTGGCTAAGCATTTTTATACATCAATTTGTGTGTATGATGACATTTTGTGTTCATTAAAATTTCCACATACAGTATGTGGAAGATATAGATCAAAACAATTTTAACAACAACATTACCGTTGTTGTTATTACAAATGTAATACAAGGGTCATATACTTCATTTAGACGGGACAGACCAAACACAGGAGGTTCCAGTCTAGCTAACTTCAAGGAGATAATGAATATTTGCTGGTTACCATTGCTGGTGTGTTTGGGACTACTTGTGTTGCTGGAGAATTTGAGCAGACAATATTCAGGGCTTTTGATGCTGCAATCCATCCCTGTAACTGCTGATAGCTGATCTTGATACTCCATAGATGCCTTCTCAAACCTACACACAAACACTATTTAGTACAGTACAACAAAATAAATGAACCAAAGGCACATGGAGGTGAATTAGGTGGAGTATTTTGCTGAATTGTGAGAATGTCTGGAATAAGATGTGCTGCTAACCGTCCCTCAGCTTGCAGTGCAACTGATGACAGCCAGCTTAGACTCCTGCCAGTAGTAAGGAGACTCCAGGCTGACAGGCCCTGGATGGCTTCAGGACAGCGCAGTTCACACAAAGCCTCCACCAGCAATGTCAAAGGAACCTCCAGCTCAGGACCCTGCCATAAGCATAAAACGATACAGTTCAAATACAAAATACTTGTATGTTATTAAAAAAAAATCTGCCATTTCAGAGCTAGCAGAGCTTCAAAGCTTCCAAAATGTAGCAGCTGTTCATCAAAATGTCTGTACAAATCTGCTGCATACACATTTAAAAACAAAGTGCCTAGGTTACTCATTAGAAGGTTAAATCTAACAGAGTATTTACACTAACCTGGGTGCTGCTGTTCTTGATCTCTGAAAGAAGGTCGAATCCATGACGAATGGTTACTGCAGGTTGACCAGAGAGAAGACCAACCCTCATTAGTGCCAGGCGGATCCTTGTCAGCCAGTCTTGGCATGTTTGCCGGTTAGTGTAGAAAAATGTCCTGATGCCCTAAGACACAAATAAGAAACGGTTTATCTTATTAACTCAACCAATGACCTTGAAACCCATAAATCAAAAACCAGCAGCCAGCCTGGAGATTTAATTTGCACACCTTTGGTGGAGCAGTGAGAGCATTTGCACAGCCCTCATAAGCATTGTACATGAGTTTTTCCAGGTTCTCCAGGTATTGAAGAAGCAGAGCAAGACGAAGTTGGTTAGAATGGTGACCATCCCCATCACCCCCAGCACCAGCCCAAGCTCCAACATCCTGTTCTGCATTCAGACTGTGGGCAGCTAGACTCCGGATCATACCTGTAAGACAGGCATATAGAGAACAAATAATGGAAGGTTAGGAAGCACTGTTATACTACAGGTTAAGGTGTTGACCCAAAACTGCTACATCTGTGGTGTGTGTCAAAAAGGGGGTATTTGCTCCATGACATGCAAATGCATTTTGAGATGCCCCATACAGATGCATAGGACATGTCTTCTTTGCACATGCTTTACTCATTTTTTTCTCAAGACAGCCTAAACTGCAAAAGTATCAATCAAATCAAATTAAACTCTCTGTAAACAATTAACTGGAACTAGTCTTTTCACCTTCAATGGTCTGGAAGGTGTCTTGAGCTCGGCCCAGTGGTGTTCTGAGTTTGGACATTACAGTGAACTGTGCAGCCTCCCACACTGCCCACTGCCACAGCACTGTCTCTGTTTTCAACAGGGCATGTGGTACTACATCCAGCCTGTTACCGTCAGCACCTCCTCGGCCGTTCCGTTTCTCCAGCCGCTGGCAGCTGTAGTATAGACGCTCCAGCCAGGGATCCTTGCTGTGGATACAGAAATGTGAAGCTTAGAAGGTCTTCTTACAGTAAGACATAGCACAGAGGCTTGTACACCTTATGGTATAAATTAACAGCATGAATAGCATTCTGCTATAATACACAAACCATGAATTAGTGTGTATAATCAAAGCTGACCAAAATAGGTAACAAGACAGTAAAAAAGCCCTTTATAAAAGAACTAAGATCCTGCTGCTATATGTTTAAAAAATCTATGGATGTGGGGAAAAGGCTATAATATTTCATGTTCATTAATAGTGTTATTCCTTCTACCTTCCTTTTCTCCCCATTGTCACAATGTAAAGTACCAACAGGCAAAAAAAAGTAGAGAGCTACCATGTTCACACATTAAAACATGCATGATTTAGCATGCCTCTGCAATACAAATGCAGTCTTAATCAATCTATCCTTGTTGCTGTCCGATCAAAAACATGGTAACAAAGTTTGTTTCCAGCTGATAACGTTGCTACAGTGACAGGTACCCTCCTCGATGCAGGACTCCATATAAGATAAAGCTGATGAGATCGCTGAAGTCCTGGGGGTGGAATGTGCTGCTTGATGCTCTACTCATATGGTTGCGGAGAGCCATTGAGATCTCCCTCATCTTATGGTGGCTGTGATTACTGGAGACGAGACAAAAGAAAAGAAGCTTGAGATGAATAAGGCTTTGTTGGAAACTACTGACCTAGAGCATAGAGTGTCGGTCAAACAAGAGAAAATATTAACAATCAGAACTGCATTACCTATTCTGTTTTTAAAATAAAAAACATTAAATTACCCACCCGGCTTTCATTTCATTAGACCACTATATATTACTCTATATTTATAAGAATTCAGTTCAGCCATTCCAGATGGAAAGTGTCATATAAAGTACATGCAACAACTAGACAGATTTGATTAGGAGAGAACAGATCCATGTTATTCTTGATGCCCTACAGAGGTAGGTGGAAGAAGTCTCACCTCAAAGCTACATCAAGGGGGATCATCCTGAGCAGCTTGCCATAGGCCTGCCTCACCCTCACTGCCGAGTGGACCAACTGGACTCTGCACACATCCACACACCTTTTGGAAAGCCCCAACAGACACACAGTATAGAATTGATTACAAAAATAACAACTACCTACAAATCGTATTTATAAACTTTAATAAAATGGTATGAGTTTTTGGGTGGTGGTGTTATGTTCACCTCTGCAGCAGCTCAGTGGACAGTGATGAAGACAGAACCTGTAAGCTGTGGCAAGTCTGAAGGCAGATACTTTGATCTTCATTCAGAGCTACCACGTGAAAACAAGGGGAACAACTTTCAACAGCAGTACTGATGAAGAACTGATTAACACAAAGCAATCCTGTGGCCTGCAAAGCCAGTGATAAACACAAGACACACATTTCTTTGTTAGAAATATTGGGAAGGTTAGGCTCACCATTAGCCAGCAGGCCCCTGCAAAACTTGTGGAATGAGGGAAGGGAGAAGAGAGGACAATAGGTGTCCGACTTCTTCATCAGCACAGAGATTTCCTGAGCCCAGGTCAGCAGCAGTCTCCTGACACAGACAAAAAACAGCTTTATTTTGTGAGCTAGATAGCAGGCTTACTTTGTCTTTTGGCACCTGCTTATCCAACAGTATTTACTGTTACAAAAGGTGTGTGTGTGTGTGTGTGTGTGTGTGTGTGTGTGTCATAGTAAGGGAGAGGGACAAAAATAACCTGGCCTCGCAGTACAGGTGCTCCTTAACCAGAAGACCTCCCAGAAGGCTTAAGAGTGTGCTGAAATGTTTCTTAGTTGCTGTGGTCACGGTGCTGATGACAGCGCCATCAAACAAGGAGGGAGACGACGATGACAGACTGGACGATATGAAGTGATCATGTCTAGAAAAACAGAAGACATGTCATTAAGAGAGGTAACTGGAAAGCAGCAAGTAAAGCGTCAACACTGTTATTCAGTGCCTTTCGTTAAGTAAGGACTTTTAATGTGACCCATTAAAGATTTCTGCTGACAGACTTCATGCCATAAAGTATTAAGTGTTTGGTGACTTGATGATGTTCTTATATTCATTTTTAAAATACATGTGAAAAAGATTCTTAAAAAATGAAAAGATTACACAAATAATCATTTATCTGACTTTAAATATTGAGCTTGTCAAAGAACAAAAAGTCTGTAATACAAACTTGGGTAAAGCTTGTATGGCGCTTTTCTAGTGTTCTGACTACCTAGCAGGTCACACCTACCCATTCACACACTGATGGCAGAGGTTGCTATGTAAAGTGTCCATCGGTATTAACTAAACAAACACATTTGTAAGCCGCCCGATAAAGCAGCGGGAGCAAATTGGGGTTAAGTGTCTTGCCCAAGGACACAATGGACATATGGCTGCAGGAGCTGGGGATAGAACCCCCAACCTTCCAGTTGAGAGACGACCGACTATCACTGAGCCACAGTCGGTGTGAATGGGTAGGTGTGACCAGCAGTGTAAAAGCCCTTTGAGTAGTTAGAAGACTAGAAAAGTGCAACACAAGCTCAAGTCGGGTAGCCCCTCATCACCTGGGGAGAGCTGTACATCTTATCTTAATGCTCTTTTGGTTTTTGATCCTATACTTCATATGCATGGAGTCAGTGGCGGATTTAGTCATTTTAGGGCCCTCTGCATCCAATGGTCTAATGTACTGTTTAACACGTCATCATTTACTTTGGGTTTCTAGCAGGTTGCAGGAGGTTGATTGCAGTCCTCCTGTGTTCAATCTTGTGTTACTACAGTGTGAAGATAACACACAAGACAATAGAGCAGTCACACAAAAAACTTCAAACAGAATTCACAACATAACACGTAAGGTTCGAACACATTCGAGCCCCCTTAATATTTCATTCGTATTAGAAAATATACATTGTAAGGCAGGTTTGGAATTGTGCCATTTTGTAAAACGTGAAATACCTCACTTCTTTGATGACTGGTTTATGCAACGCGTCAGAAGCTCAGTTAAGATAACAGTACATGCTGTAGAGGCAGGACAGCTGATGCTGTGTGATAGGCATCCATGGAGAGGGCCTGAGTTGCCACTTTAAAGGGTTTCAGTGTGTCCTTCAGTTGCTCAACCACAGACTACTCAGGAGTGCTAAGTTCCAAATTGGACATCTTTTTTTCCAAAAATGACAGCTGCCACTGCCTCTTGTTGCTCAGATGCACAACAGATCATGTCCTATCTGATATACCATCTGGTGACGCAGTCATTTCTTCTTCTTTTCTTTTTTAAAATCCAAAGTGCTCCTGCTTTTCTTCCAGGAGGCAGCTGTCCGATGGAGACCATCCAAAATGAGCTGCAGTTCGCTTCAGTCTGGAGAGGGCCGTATCAACGCCTTTCACCTCAAGCCCATTGCGCACAACTAGATTTAGCGTGTGGGCCAAACATGGTACATTAATAAGCCCAAAATTGTGAATAGCTTTTGCATAGTTCAGAGCGTTGTCCGTGGTAACGGCCACGACCACATCACAGAAATACCGAAGTCAGCCAGCGTGCTGCCAATGCTTTCTGCAACCTGGGCAGCTGTGTGGCTTCTTCTCCGCTCCTTAGTGCACAGAACATACTGTAATTCTCAAGTTCCCATAAGTCAGAAATACAGTGAGCTGTGACTGTGACGTTAGCATGAGTGGCCAGCGATGTCCACCTGTCTGTGGTACGAGAGAGTAGCGTATCCTTTAATATTGTCTTTATGTTTTCCCGTGCGGTGTCATTAAGTTTTACTATGTGACCCGAGACAGTGGTGCGACTTGGAATTGTGTATCGTGGCTCCAGTTCCATCATTAGATCCTGAAACCCCTTACCTGAAAGAATACCAATGGGCAGCATTTCCTTGTATATGAATCTTGCAATTTAATCAATGAAGGCCTCCTTCCAAGCTTCTGGCAAGGGCCGGGCTGAAAAATAGGCAGTCACACAAGGACTTTCTGCTGCTCGACTGTGGTGCCTCCTCCACCGCCTCACTTGGTTGGGAAACTATCAGGTGAGCCCGAAGACTTGTTGTCGTTGACAAGTATGACAGCTCCTTTGTACAAAGTCGAAAAACAGCCCTTTCTTTGTTTATTATTTTTCCGTGAACGGTGTAGAACCCAATATATTTCCACAGAGCGCTTCTCAGATGTTTTGGTGTCGTGATTGTCCGGTCAGGAAAACTTTCATTGCACGTGTCAATTATGGTCAATTATGGAAACACAAAAGTAATAAATATACTATAATGTTTACCCTGTCTCTTTGCCCCTGTATTGCTCTTGATCCTCTGACTCTGTATAGACGTTTTCACATATGCACTCTGGAAAATATCTAGATAATTTCGGGAGGACTGCTCCGGAGATTCTCCCGACCTGGCTGTTCACGTATGTTCCTCACAGCTGGAGACTATCCCTGTCAGACGTGAGGGGGGACGGGGGGTCTCCTGAGGTAAGATGTGACGTAAAAAAACAACGCGACAGTAGTGAACGATGCAACAGAGTTTGCTATACGGTGCTATAATGAGAATGTTTGCCTTTATATCAATGCTACGCGTATTCCAACGGAATGACATCATCAACAAAAGAGCGGAGAACAACATACTGGCGAACAGAAAACGAAATGTAGCCGCTTGATTACGTACACTGATATCGTAGTAGTCGCATGCATACAGTCTATGCACCATGCAGCAGTAACAGTATAGAAACGTCACTCCCCCTCCTATTGGCTCAAGGTGAATTCTCCAGAGAATATCCTGCAGCGTTCTCACATCAGCCCACTCGGACTTGCTGCGGAAAAAATACTAGGGGTCTGGCAACTCCGGTTGAAGTCTGAGCGAAGAATTCGGCTGTTTGCATTCACATGTACAGCTCCTCTGGGAAATAACCAGAGTTTTTCAGGAGATTTCTGCAAGTGTGAACAACAACAGTGAAAAATCAAACATTTTTCACCATCATCGCAGCAGCAGAATTACACCACAGTGATGTTGTAAAAATGGTGTAACCTTGGGCATTTTGGACAACAACCTCTCCTTTTCTTCCTTTCCCCCCCCCCCCCAACTCCTTCATACTGTCTTGTTTCTATTGTCTCTCTCTGTCACTCCCATCACTTTCGCTCTCGGTGAACTGTGTTTGTTGAGTAGATCATGTCCTCAAACATACCGCGCAGTAGGATCTGCCCATCATGGAATAGTATATGTAGTACAATCAGAAGGGGAGGGGGCCCTGAGACATTAGTTAAGATGAATAAGGCATTCTTCTGATGCCATTTTTTGCGGATTTTTAGAAAAACATAATCACTTATGTAGCCGTAGAAACTTACATAATTATATACATATATTTCTCATGTGCTTTGGGTTCACACACACATCAAGCGCCAAGCTCAATAAGATTTCTCCAATAAAGCAAGACTGCCACCCTGTGGCATAGTTCTTACCTTCTGTTTCTTTCTCTTTGTGCTTCAAAATTTGTTTTTAAAATGTTTAAGAATATTCATACTTAGTAACTATAGAATTGCAATATTAAATAGCTGAATTATACTTTATATTATTCTGTGTTTGTTTTAAAAGTTAGTTTCTTGTTTTAGATCGAATCAAAGATGCATGACTAATTTTAATTATGTCGCTTTTATTGATCTAGGTTCATTGGTTTTGTTACTGAATCAGTGTTTCCCTTACCATTATATTAGGGGGGAGCCCCGCCCTCCCAACAGCACCCTCCTGCCCCCCTTGGTGGTCAAGTTAATTTTATTTTCTATATAGCGCCAGATCACAACAGAAGTCAAAAGGATACCTTTCCTATAGAACAGGTCTATACCTTGTCCTTTTATTAAACAAACTAAATAGCCTTATGTTATTTATGTTATTTACACAACGCCATATCATTTCTGTCTCTACATGGTCGCGCGTTTCCAATTCTCCTCAGCTGCCTCTCTGTATCGCGCATGGCGCCCTGATGCGCGCGCACACACACACACACACACACACACACACACACACACAGACACACACACACACACACACAGGTGAGCACACTCCCTCCAGCGGACAGAGAACGTTCAAGCCGTCTATATGAAGTAAAAAAAAAGTAAAAAAGGTAAACTAAACCAGATCACACTTTATTGGCATATCTCTGTTTGCTGTGCAGTCACCTGGCAGCTAAGGGTATTTTTGTGTGAAATACATGCACATCCTGCACATAAACTCAATTTTATAGCCCCTGGAAACCCAAATCCACAAAAAGCTTTTGAAATGTTTACATCACATACAGATTACACGCATTTTAGCCTGTAGAAGTCCTCAAATTCTCCTATTTCAGTAAACAGCTTATTACCCACTTCTTCAAAAATGTGTTTTTTTGTATATCCATGATTTGTGTGGGTCACCCGTTTAGGTTGGAAAATCTGGAATTCTGGAAAAATCTGGAACAATCACAACCCTGGTATGATAAAGACAGTGCATGTTCAAAACAACAATTTCAAGCAACTTGGTCAGCATTGAACAGCTGGTTGCTGCTCACAGTATAGCTGTGTCTTACCTGGTACAGTGGGAGTACAGGGTGAAGAGTACAGCGTACTGGATGGCAGGGAAATGGACCGCTATCTCAGAGTGGACCAGCATTAGATTGTGGCTGAGCAGAGCGAAGACAGTAGGAGACAGTGCCCACATCTAAAAACATAAAAAGAAATCTTACCATAAACATCAGCAGGTCATCTTCTTTCAGTATAAATATTGAGAAATCCACTTCTAGCTTCAAAATGAAATCCTGTATGTATTTCCTGTATGTTGTGCTGATGGCCTAAGGTAGCATCACGCCTTCAACTGGTGCTCTGTAAGTGCTGGATGAGTGAGTGAGAGTGAGGGAGTGAGTGAGTGAGTGAGAGTGAGTGAGAAAAGAAGCAAGAGATTAAGTAAGACACCACGTAAAACTGAATCTGAACAATTCTCACACTTTTCTCAACATGGAGCCAGGCTGGCTCCATTGAGCCATGTTTTTACTATAGCCGTCAGCAGTTGTGACTTCATGAGCTTCTTTAATAATAAACTCCAAAAGATTTGAGACAAAATTAGCTACCGAATACCATTAACTGGTGTGGATCCATCTTCAATGATTGGAACCATGGAAACAGCTCTAAAAGCTCATATTTATAATTATGCTTTTCACCAACAGACCCTCCTGGATTATATTCAAAGGTCTCTGTGTCAACCTGTCCTACAGACCAATTTCAATTATGTAATAATTGACAGGCTACACTATATTGCCAAAAGTATTCACTCACACATCCAAATAATTGAAATCAGTTGTTCCAATCACTTCCATGGCCACAGGTGTATGAAATCAAGCACCAAGGCATGCAGTCTGTTTCTACAAACATTTGTGAAAGAAAGGGTCGCTCTCAGGAGCTCAGTGAATTCCAGCGTGGTACTGTGATAGGATGCCACCTGTGCAACAAGTCCAGTCGTGAAATTTCCTCGCTCCTAAATATTCCACAGTCAACTGTCAGTGGTATTATAACAAAGTGGAAGCGATTGGGAACGACAGCAACTCAGCCACGAAGTGGTAAGCCACGTAAAATCGACGGCGCGGGGTCAGCGGATGCTGAGGCGCATAGTGCACAGAGGTCGCCATCTTTCTGCAGAGTCAATCGCTACAGACCTCCAAACTTCATGTGGCCTTCAGATTAGTTCAAGAACAGTGCATAGAGAGCTTCATGGAATGGGTTTCCATGGCCGAGCAGCTGCATCCAAGCCACACATCACCAAGTACAAGGCAAAGCGTCAGATGCAGTGGTCTAAAGCACGCCCCCACTGGACTCTAGAGCAGTGGAGACGTGTTCTCTGGAGTGACGAATCGCGCTTCACCATCTGGCGATCTGATGGACGAGTCTGGGTTTGGCAGTTGCCAGGAGAACGGTACTTGTCTGACTGCATTGTGCCAAGTGTAAAGTTTGGTGGAGGGAGGATTATGGTGTGGGGTTGTTTTTCAGGATCTGGGCATGGTCCCTTAGTTCCAGTGAAAGGAACTCTGAATGCTTCAGGATACCAAGAGATTTTGGACATTTCCATGCCCCCAACTTTGTAGGAACAGTTTGGGGATAGCCCCTTCCTGTTCCAACATGACTGTGCACCAGTGCACAAAGCAAGGTCCATAAAGACATGGATGAGAGAGTTTTGTGTCGATGGACTTGACTGGCCTGTACAGAGTCCTGACCTGAACTCGATAGAACACCTTTGGGATGAATTAGAGCGGAGACTGAGAGCCAGGCCTTCTCGTCCAACATCAGTGTGTGACCTCACAAATGCGCTTCTGGAAGAATGGTCAAAAATTCCCATAAACACACTTCTAAACCTTGTGGACAGCCTTCCCAGAAAAGTTGAAGCTGTTATAGCTGCAAAGGGGTGACCGACGTCATATTAAACCCTATAGATTAAGAATGGGATGTAACCTAAGTTGATATGCGAGTCAAGGCAGGTGAGCGAATACTTTTGGCAATATAGTGTATGTATCAAAGTAATTTGAAGCAGTGGTTCTCAAAAACTTTTTCCGTCTGCCCCCCATGTAGCGGGAAACATTTCTTGATTCAGGTAGTAGTGTGCGATATAACAATCTTAGATTGTGAAGGATTAGAATGTGTTGACGATCTGCCAAAGCAGAGAGTTCGTAGAACCGGGCTAAAGTGATGCAGTTCTCTGCTCCTACACAGACACGTCTCCCCTCTCTGTTTGCTCCGGGGAGCGGGATTCATCACTGAAAATGAAAACGAAACTTAAGAGTTAGTCCGCAAAAAGAACTCCATCCCGGTTAAGATTTTTCAAAACCGACAGGGCGCAAGAAACAGTTATGTGCAGAGTTTGCACAGTTATGGTTTGTACTTCAGATGGTGATGAAACAAACTCTTAATGAGCCCGAGAGACGTTAACGTCAGTGAGTCAGACAGAGCGGAGCTCAGACAGACAGTCAGTGATGAGAGATATAATCCCGTTATTTAAACTGATGCTGCCCGTGTTTTCCTGCTCTCTCAGTTTTTAAAAGTTACTAACAAGCCTCTCCACTTGAAGATCACTTGTTGTGATAATGGAAACGAGAATTAAACTACGTTATGAAACGGAGGGAGGCACTGATTTCAGCGAGGTCCAGACCTCGGTTGTTGAAAATAGTTTTTGAGAAAATGTTTTTGAACATAAGGCTACAATAATATATTTCCATGCATTAGTATCCATGCATACTGCCTAAAGAAAGCCTAATGTCAGTCAGCAGCTCTTTCTCCTCTTGTTCAGTGAGTAACCATGGTGACTGTCTGTCAATCAACGATGTCCCGCCCCCTCCATGAATTAAACTGTTCTTTCAGTAAAACTTATTTTGACCATGTGTCACAGAATATTCACATTCTGCATTATGTTTGAAGTCTACATGTTTTTAAATGAATGCATCACTGTACGAAAATGTACCTGGTGAACACTTAAATAGATTTAAAGACACAAAAAGAGGACATAATACTAAATCATTATTTTAAAGTGGTGCAGAAAATCCTCAAATTGTGCATAAAAATTGATCAGAATGCAGGGAAAGACATATCTGGTGCTTAAAATGTTCTGGGGGTGAACGCCAGATCCCCCCAACAAAGACATTTTTCAAATAGACTAAACTTTTCAGCACAGTTTTTGTGCATTTACAAAAAATTCTACAAGGAAAAAAGTGGTTGAACTGGTCAGTAACTGCTACATTTTCTTTAAGATCAGTCTGAAAAAAATCAGTCTGCCATAAACAAATCGTGATATGATATTTTTTCCAAATCGCCCACCACTACCCACAACATTCATAGAGTTTCAGTTGAGAGACAACCAACTCTACCACTGAACCACATAAAGTTATTGTTGTTGGCCCTAAACAACTCAGAGAGACTTTTTCTAATCAGGGGCAGCAGTGGCTCAGTGGTAGAGCCGGTCATCTCTCAACCGGAAGGTCACAAGATTGATCCCCAGCTCCTGCAATCACATGTCCGATGTGTCCTTGGGCAAGACACTTAACCCCAGGTTGCTGCCACTGCTTCTCCAGCGGTGTATACATGTTTATGAATAGGACTAGGTAATATTAATGGACACTTTACATAGCAACCTCTGCCATCAGTGTGTGGATGGTTAGGTGTGACCTGTGGTGTAAAAGACGATAAAAGCTCGAGTCCATTTACCATTTAATGATATAACTGCCCTACATGGCATCAGCCTGGTGTCAATCACCACTGTCACAGCCATTTTTTACTTTCACAATATTGGTTGAGAAAAATAATAATACAACTCACCCCAATGAGAGAATTCTTTGTATTTCCAATGGTGGTGAGGGTGCTGAGGTTAAAGATAAGGATGAACTGGGCAATCTCCGGGGGCTGGGTGATGGAGGCAAAAGCAGGGTGCTCAATGCTGGGGCAAGTGTCAGGGGGTACCAGGGCCCTACCAGTGGGTTCCAGGGTTGCCATCAAGCTGGACAAGGCACACATTATCTCACCCAATACCATTTTATAAGCTGCCTCCAGTGTTGGGATGTTTTTCAGGCTTAGTAGTGCTTGGTAGACGCAATGAACAGCTGACATCACCTGTAGAGTGGAAGACAAGCAAAAACCATCTACTCAAGCAAAATTAAGAAGACAAAATGATCATTTTATCATATCTCAAAAAATAACAAAAGCAAGATAATTTTTTATAGGTTATTATTTAACCTCACTTATGAGCCAGGGAAACAAACATATCGTATCCCTGACTCTGAGTGAGCACAATCCACTTATACAAATGTATGAAACTAACGTTAAAATAAATGTTTCCACTTAAAAAAATATCTTTTTGAATGATAACTGCATCAAAAGTGCAATTATCTTTTATCCTACAATTGAACTACAAACTCAATTGGAAGAAATTTACAGAACTTACAAAACTTTATAATACATTGAAATATATCAATAGATTTGTCTTACAAACTGCAAGTAGTTGATCTGCCTTTTAGACACTCAGAAACTTAAAAGTACTTGCAGTGACTAGCTAAAAAATCTCAGGAAAGTATGGTGTTACTCCAGGTGCAAAAAGGCCTGGACCATGCACCAGGATGTTGACAGGCTGTTTTTTTTTTTTTATCACTGAATTACTTAATTGAGTGACAGGTGAGACCAGCCACACAGTATTTTAGAAGAGTAATCGCTGTTATAGCAGTAGTTAAGTGTTCTAGGCTTTCAAATACATCTTCAACCATGAAATAGTTTTGGATAATTGGGTACCAAAATACTTTTTTTATTTGATATACAGAAAAAAAACAACTCTTTATTGTATGTCATCTTTTTATATACAGTGGATTTAAAAAGTCTACACACCCTTGTAAAAATGTCAGTTTTTGTGATGTACAAAAATGAGACCAAGAAAGAGCAGTGTGGCCTATTACCTGTGCAATTCCATTGAAGAAAAAGAAAGAGATCTTTTACGGGGATTTTTTTTTAATGAAAACTAAAATAATGTGGTTGCATAAATGTACACACCCTCTAACTATTGGGGATGTGGCTGCATTCAGACTTTACAAATCACATCGGGGCGCTAGTGGCGCAGTGGTTAGTGCGCACGCCCCATTTATGGAGGCCGTAGTCCTCCAAGCGGGCGGCATGGGTTGAAATCTGACTTGTGGCTCCTTTCCCGCACGTTGTTCCCCACTCTCTCTCCCTGATTTCTAACTCTATCCACTGTCCTATCTCTACAATAAAAGGCACAAAAAGCCCAAAAGAAACATCACATAAAAATTCATGTTAAATAACAGTCAGTACACACCTACCAACAATTCAATTAATTGATTAACCGCAAATAAGATTAAGCTGTAATGGTAGGACATTCATGTCATTCACTGAGCTGCATATTATAGCAAAAGTCATGGTCCGCAAAGATCTTAACCAAGCACCAGCGGGATCTCATTGTTGAAAGGTGTCAATCAGAACAATGGTACAACATTTTCCAAAGCATTAGCTATACCATGGAATGCAGTAAAAATAGTCATCGGCAAGTGAAGATATTATGGCAGAACAGTGAAACTACCAAGAACAGGACGTCCTTCCAAAATTGATGAAAAGACAATAAGAGAAATGGTCAGGGAGACTGTCCAAAAGGCCGACAACAACATTATAGGAGCTACAGGAATGGCTGACAAGCACTGGTTGTTTCCTACATGCGACAACAATGTCTCGTATTCTCAAACCCTTTTCACACACAATTCACCTCGAGCCAATAGGTGCATAGAGTGCATAGAGTGTCTGCATGCGACCACTACGATCTACGTGCACTTAATTAAACGGCTGCATTATGTTTTCTGTTCACCAGTTTGTTGTTCTCCGCTCTTTTGTTGATGTTGTCATTCCATTGGACTACACATAGCATTGGTATAAAGGCAAATATTGTCATTATAGCTTCGTGTAGTAGACTCTGTTGCTTCGTCTGCTACTTCCGCGTTGTTTTTTTACGTCCCCCCTCCCGTCTGACAGGGATAGTCTCCAGCTGTCAAAGCTCAAAAACAACACTGCACATCACCAAAAGAACACCATGCCCACAATCAAGCATGGTGGTGGCAGCACCATGCTTTGGGGCTGCTTTTCTTTATCTGGAACTAGGGATTAAATTAAGTTAAGGGGAGTTATTTACAGTTCAAAATACAATCGATTTTGACACAAAACCTACAGGCGTCTGCTCAATGGCTGAAGATGAAGTTGAATTTCATTTTTCAGCATGACAACAACCCAAACAACAGAAGCATAGCGGCTTCACTCGAAGAAAATTAAAGTTTTAGAATGGCCCAGCCAGAGCCCAGATCTGAGTCCTGTGCACTGAAAGGCTGTGAACAGGAAATGCCTTCACAATTTGACAGATTTTGAGCTCTTTTACAAGGAAGAGTGGGCAAATATTGCCAACTCAAGATGTGCCATGCTGATAAGACTCCTACCCAAAAAGACTGAATGCTGTGATAACAATAAAAGGTGCTTCAACAATTTTATTATTTTAAAGGTGTGTATACTTATCGGAATCGGGTTTATTGCCAAGTACATTTACACATACAAGGAATTTGTCTTGGTGTATTGGTGCAAAAACCATATGCAACCACATTATTTTAGTTTTCATTAATTATTTTTTCCCATAAAGATTTCTGTCTTTTTTTCCAATGGAATTCTACAGGCAATAGGTCACACTGAAGGTGAAAAAAGTTTTGAAATGATCTTTCTTGGTCTCTTTTTTAGATCACCAAAACTAACATTTTAACAAGGGTGTGCAGACTTTTTATATCCACTGTACTCAAAGCCACACATACACACCTCTTTTTCTCGATGGAAACGCAGTTTCAGTAGCTGGGAGTCTGGTGCCAACAGTTTCTCAACAAATGACACAGGCAGCTTAGTGTTGATCTGGTCAACAATCTGAGAGTAAAGCAAAATCAATTATTACTACAACAAAACGAAAAACAACTCTACTGGTCTCCTTAAAAAAAATCACTTCTTCACATAAGACCCAAGAAAATGCTTTCAAACTCTTTGTTATGCTTAAAGCTTAAACTATAGTCTTAACAAAATGTATAGACAGAAAATTAAAAGTAAAAATTACAGTACAAGGTCCTTTTTACTTTTTCACTTTATCACACTTGGTGTGTAATGATTTTCACTCACTTTATTTAGATTGGTTTTGTTAAAGGGCACAAAGATAACTGAGAATTAGACTTGTTGAAAGTAAAAGCATGTGTGATATCAATCTTTAAGTCATTAAAAATTAAAGTTACCAGAGTAAGAAGGCTAAGCACGGCCAAATTGTAGTCAGAACCACATGCCCGGCAGCAGTCCAGTTGGTCAAGGCCATAGGCTAAGACAGCCTCCATCAGCTGACCACAGGGCTCAACACTAGCCAGCAACACACCAACACACTCATTTCCTGCTGTTAGAACGGCCTCAGAGAATTGGACCTGCTTGGCTGTGGTGACACAAGCCAGAACCCGGTTCAGAACCTGAAAAAAAAAAAAACAGAGGTTAAAGAAATTAAAGCATCAGAACAGTGGATTTTTACTTGCTTTAACCTACAGTTGTACTTGACATGTAATCATTGTTTTAATATTTGATAAATGTAAATTGTTCAGCCTGTGAATAACAAAAAGCATCATTTAAAATTGGGCTCTGATTGATGTCCTTAGTCCACATTATTGGAATTGTCCTAAAACTTCTTTTTCTCTGTTTTTCTCATGTCTTACTACTGCTTGTATTATTATCTGTGACTGATTTTAAGTTAAGAACTTCCATATAAGTGCTTCCCAGAACTATTTCCTTACTGAACTAAAGTGGATGTATGTAACAGAAATAGAGAATATGGCTAATGAAAAGTACAAATCTTTAAGGTTGGAAGATCTCTTAATTTTCCAACACAGAATTCAGGGTCCTTTATTATTTTAACACTGCTCAACCATCAGGTAGGTAAGGGCTCTTACATCATTGACATAGACCTCAGTAATGGGTGGTCCTCTGAATGGGTTGAATCGCTCTCCAATGCTGCGCACCACTGTACCGAAAACCCTCAGCAGAGCTGCCAGCTTGGGCAAAGATACTGACGGAGGGGGGATGTCTTCATCCAGCACCTCCCCAGACACAACATGATTCAGATCCTGAAGAAATCAGACACAGTCAGTTTCGTAAAATATAAGCGCTAAGTAAACAGATGTCATCATTTTGATAAGTTAGCATTGTTTTAACAAGAATTCTTTAAAGCCCTGGAAACCCGATTCCGCAAAAGCTTCTAACTTTGTTATTTATAATCTTATGTGCACATGGGCGGCTGTGGCTCAGTTGGTAGAGTCGTCATCTCTCAACCGGAAGGTCGAGGGTTCGATCCCCAGCTCGAACCCCAGCTCCTGCGAGCAACATGTCCGATGTGTCCTTGGGCAAGACACTTAACCCCGAATTGCTCCCGCTGCTTCGTCTGCGGTGTATGAATGGGATTAGTTACTTCTGATGGTCTCACTACATAGCAGTCACTGCCATCAGTGTGTGAATGGGTGTGTATGGGTAGGTGTGACATGCGGTGTAAAAGCGCTTTGAGTAGTCTGAAGACTAGTAAAGCGCTATATAAGCTCAAGTCCATTTTACCATTTACATCCCGCCCAATCAAGTGTAACAAAACTACTCTGCTTCTACCACTCAGCCTTCCTGCTTGTGTGTGCCATTCCTGGCTGCACATCCACAGGTGAGGAGAACAGCTTGTCTTGTGGTGGATTTGGAGAAACAGAGTCCTGCAAAAGCACTCCCGTATATGCTGTTCTCTTTACCCCAGAGAGTTAACCAGTTTTGTCCAGAAAGCGACGAGCTTTATCTAACACATTGAGAGGTGTCCTGCTTCCCTGCACTTCAGCCTCTCTGTGCCTGCTCACGGAAAGCCAACAGTTCAGCTAGAATCACGCTGCCCATCTAGAGTGGTCACTTGTCTTGAATTTAGATTTCTATTCAAACAAACCAGCACTCCACAAAGTTTTTTATCCAAACTGTATATTACCGTTCTCTTTGTGTGGGTGATTTTGACATAAGGGACAAAAGATGTTAAAAGGTGGCGCTGGCTGGGTATCCCAGGATGCTTATAGTAAAGAATAGGACGGCTGCATTACACAATGAATGGGGGCAAATTTAGATTTATATATGCGAGTTGCCACGCCCACACAGTCCTGCAAAATAAGCTGTTTTTGAACAAAGTTTTCTTATAATTATGAATGTTTATTTTCACTCAGATTTCTGTGGAGCTTAATGATGCATACAATTTTGATATCACGTACACATTTTTAATATTTAAAGTCAGGTTGCTCGTTGTTTGTGTTGAACTCTGTTAATTGTGCTTCTGCCTGTCTTGGCCAGGACACTCTTGAAAAAGAGATTTTTTAATCTCAACAAGTTTCTTTCCCGGTTAAATAAAATAAAAAATAATAAAAAGGTTTCCAGAGGCTTTAAGATCCCCATCTATACAACTTTCAACACAAATAATGACTTGCTCCTCACTCTGCCAAACCCATCCCTGATAATCATAATTGTCAAAGTATATAAAAATCATACACCTAAAATAATAATAATAATTTAGAATATTTGTTGTGTTAATTGTCATCAGACCAGATGCCATGGAGAAATTCAGTGTGGCCTTTAACAGTGTAAAATAACTTTACCTCTGCATACGCCTCCATATCCTCCAAGAACTGTCCTAGCAGGGTGGTTGAGAAAGTCAGATCTGCCACCCAGAACTGTTCCAGACTCTGTAACCAGCCTTAATACAAACAGGAAGAGCAGATTGGCAGGAAGAAAATCACTGGGCTCACAGTTTTCCAAAGTTCATGGACTTCTAAGGAAGGTTCATGAAAGTTAAGATACATGTGGTAAACATTTTACTTTTGTTATCAGAAGAAAGTGATTACTGAAGTTTGTAATTGTATTAATAGTATCAACCTATGCCATTTTAAAATCTTTAACAATAAGAGGTTATAGGATAAAAAAGAAAATCCAACCTACATGAAACTTGCTGAGTGACTGAATGCTTCTGTGTGTGGTCAATGTGCCAGCCCACCAAGATATCCACTGTGTCCTGTGGAAAAACAAAACACAATCGGCATTAGCAAAAGCGCTTCAGACTGGCAGGACAGATCTGCACATGTTTAAATGTTTTCAATCTGATTAAATGCTTGATGCATGTACACAAATGTCATCACTTTATTTAGCATCCGTGTAAATAGTGAAGTTGGAATCTCCAATCGGAATGATTTTAATTGTATTGAAGATCTTAAAGGCAGTGTTGGTAATTTTCTCCAGATCAACTTTTTAAGATTTAAGATGGCGTTGATGGAGCACTTAGGGAATGCTACTTTCAAAATCATGCTTGTTTTTCGAAAATTTCAAACCCTGCCTTTAAGCACATGTAAACATAGCTAATTAGTGCTGCACGATTTGAATGATGATGAAATAGAAATTTTGAAATTGCGATTATAATGGACAATATTGCAATTTGTGATTGCGATATAATAAATGGTATTATTAGTCTACTTGCTTGGTTATAAAGACACATCCAGTCGCAGGTGTTGATACAAATTGGTGGTGTTGCCACTCAAAAAAGTGACTTTAACCTTGTAAGTTTCGCACAGAACTTTCTTTCAACATCGCTGTACCTGAATCAAAAATATTCCCATACAGCAGCCATGCGTTATTTTTCGCCTACAGTTCAGCGTTGGCTTGCTCGTCATGCTACTGCTTGTTGGCATCCACATCAGTCACTCTGCGCAATGGATAGTCATGTAACGATACAAAACATGCAGTCCTCTAAAACACGCGCACAAAATCTAAACAATCAGAGGAGAGGTTGTAAATTAACTTTTTGATACAGATCAAGGTGGCAGGACGATTAAAACAAATTCAACGGCAAAGCATAATTTTTACCAGCCAAAACAATTAATTGTTTTTTTTGTTTAACATATGTTTCAGTACATTTATTGAGTTAATGAGGTATTACACTCCATTGGATCAGATCACGGACCTAAGTCACAGATCATTTTATCAGATCAGAAAATTGAGAAAAAGTAAAAATATATTTGCTCGTATTAATTTTTTATTTAAAGTAGTAGTGCCCAGTCCACCCTCGCTACACTCTGACTTAGTCTGTATGGATCACAGACTCATTTCCGTTGCACTGAATGTAAACAGGTCCGCATGGTGGCTTGCGTTCCTTTGCGTGCGCATTACTGTATGTTGTTTTTATACATGATTTTTGTACAAAGTTAACCGACCTCTGAAATGTACTCGCCAAACAGAAAATCTACCTGCATTTTGCACTCTACTTATGTGATTCAGATTCAGACAACTTTATAAATCCCAGAAGGGCAATTCAGTTTCACAGCCTACCAAGCCATTGAAAGAAGCAATTGGACCCAGGTTGTAAGTTTTACACACACACGCACGCAAAGTTATTTACAGGGGTGCAAACTCATCAGGGGTGAAAAAGGTGACATGGATCCAAACCCCCCCCCTGATGTTTTGCTCCTGCTGATTTTCATGAAGGTTATATTCCCTCTGGGCTACCTTATTACATTTGTTCAGCAGCTGTCACTTTAATGTTGCCTGAGATAATAATGAAGCAGAAAGCTGTCAAAGTTACCTTCAAGCTAGCACACATTTCTGTCAACAAGTTTTCCTATGGCTACCAAACAGTCAATATGATCCGACAGTATGTTTAACAGAAAGGCTGGCTTGGTAGCCAGACTTCAAATCATTCTGCAATGTTTTCACGGAAAAATAACGTTATGTAAATTAAATCACAGCTTTTTGCGTAGTTATGTAATTGCACATTCTCACATTGCGATTCCGATAGCAAATCGATTCATTCAGCAGCACTACTCTCAATGAAGTGGAGGAATAGCCAATAGAAAAATCACTGCTGAAACACTCACCCTGAAGTTTGTGCTGAAGACATGGGGGTAGCATCGAGCTATCTGAAGAATACATTTTACACTTTGACAAAGCAGCTCTGGGGTGTCCACATTCTCCAAGATGGACTGCAGGTTGCTCATCACCAGCTGAAACACAAAAAACAAGTTGTCCAAAAAACCATCCACTTTCTGAGGCCTTAGTGCTGTCCAAACATATTCCATTAATGATGGGAGTTGATGGGAGGAGCCTTATCCCTGTTTATTACATTCAAGTATCAACATAAATACTACTCCGTTATCACATCAGGTGAGCCTCGTGTGGAGGTTTGTTATCAAGATGCAGCAAAACCAAGAGAGTGCAGAATCATACCAGTAGCAAGCAGCTGCAGAAACATATTGAAACCAAGGCATGAGAAGCTTCAGTTATGACATCAGAAGGGTGCTGCTCAATTGGTGCATTAATGGGAGGGATGAACAGAGAGCGGACCTCTCTCTCTCGCTCACTCTCTCCTGCGGCCGACAATTTTAAGAATAAATTAAAAAGGTCGGAAATATAGGCTACTTGTGCAGCCATAAACATACCTGGGAAGCCTGCCTGAGTATTGTCTATGTGTGGGAAACACTGCAGAAGGCTGCTTGTTCTGAATGCAGTGGGAAATAAGAGCAAGTGAATCGCCTTCCCGCAGAAATTAGGTTCTGTGTTTCCCCTACCATTTTATTAAGGTCAAGTTAATTTAATTTCAATATAGCGCCAGATCACAACAGAAGTCATTTATGGTTACCTTTCCTATAGAACAGGTCTATACCTTGTCCTTTCATTAAACAAACTAAATAGGCTTATGTAATTTATCTTATTTACACAACTACTTGTCATTTCTGTCTTTACAGGGTTGCGTTTTTACAATTCTCCTCTGCTCTCTGTATCGTGCACTGCGGAGTTCCTCCTTGAAGCACACAAGCAGACACGTGCGCGCACACACACAGGTGAGCACACTCCCACAAGCGGACATAGAGCGTGCGTCGCGTTAACCACCTGAAAAAGCAGACAGAAATATCTGCGTTTTTTAAATCGCTCCCAGGGTGGTGAAGATGGCAACACTCGCTCTCCTGCGAGTAGCAGCCGGAGTAGCTCTCCTGCACCGGGTCCAAGTACAGGAAAGAACCCAAGTGTCATGCATACGTCACTCCCCCCTCCCATTGACTCGAGCTGACTTCTCTAGAGAACATACTGCTTGATCTCACATCAGCCTAATCGGACTCACTGTGGAAAAAATACTTAGGGGGCTGGCAGGAGAAACTCCAGGTGAAGTCTGAGTGTAAAAAATGTGGCTCTTTGCGTTCACACGGACAGTTTCTCCTGGAAATATCAGGAGTTTTCTGCAAGGGTTAAAGCCCTATATGTGTTTTTACCTGCATGACATGAGAGAAGGCCTTCCTTTCTCCAGCAGCCTCCAAAGCATGCTGCGCTGCAACCAGGTACAACAGCTTCACCTCATCACGGCTGCTTGTAGTCAACTTAAGGAAGAGCCACTTGAAGATACGCTCAGCCTCATAGCTGAGCACTGTGCAGAGGAGACCAAGGCAGGCTGCCGCATCCTGACGCAACTCCCACAGCAGCTTACTGCTACACGTCAACAACATAGACAAGGAGACCATATGTTAGAGACCACTTGGGAAATACAGGGATAAAAGCAAGAGACAAATATTTTGAATAAAACACTAAGGTGGTTGCGCTCTACGCCTGCTTCAACAATCAGTCAGCACACACACAGAGGCAAACAGACAGACTGACTGCCATGATGAAACAAACACCTCTTCATAATCACATATTTAATTTTAAATATTTTGTCAGCAATTGTCTCACCCTACATTACACTGAAGCACAGAGCGCGAATTCCAGACTGCATCACTCATAGGATACAACCATGTATGTTTATTCTAATACTGTGCATGTATCACCAAGTGGGATTTTTGGTGTTAATAAAGATACTGTTCTTCAAGAAAATTATATTCCTGACCTTCTTTATATATATGTAAAGATACATGAGAGAGAGATTCAAATCCAACCTAGGCCATTTTCTGCATGTAAACTTCCACTCTCTCATTAGCTGCCCTATACGATAATAGCAAAAGGCCCCCAAAAAAACAGTGGCATGTGGTTGCTGGCATTCCTGTTTGTGTGCGCGTGTGCATCAGCGCATGTTGATGTGTGTCAGTGCGCCCCTGCAACGCTCAGACATGCAAACAGCAGAGGAGCAAAAGAAGGAAGCTGCAGCTACACCAAAGTCAGCACTTTATATATCTGCGTATTTGGGTATAAACATGTAATGGCTACGTGAACAATAGCCCTGTAAAATGTTAAAAAGGGTTTTCTAAAAAATATCTAACTGCCTGCATTATTTTCGTTGTCTTCCTCTTGGTTGTAGCTATGATTCAACATAAGGAACCTTCAATCTGCCTGCTTATTTTGATTCATTTTCATTCATGAGGTGCGTTGATGATAGTATGTGGGTACTTACAGGGCAGAATGTGAGATTGTGTGTGTACGAAAACTTTTATTAAGGATTCCACATGTTCGTTTAGAAATTAGTTTAGATCTGAACTTACAAGTCCATAGTAAAGTGATCTAAGGCACACAGCTTTCCCTTACCTCTCGTTCAAAATGTCATTCAAGGTGCTGAGGATGTTGTCCATCTGTTTGACCAAGGTCTGTCCAAGAGAAATGACAGTATTAGGAGAGCAATGTGTTTGAATTCACTTCAGCACATTATAATGTGAAATGATTTCATTACTGACACTTAACAACTTTGTTAGGGGTCATAGTCTTTGTCTATTTTCCAACCAATTAGGGAGCATTTTCTGCACTTCACACATTTTGTTCCGCTGGTCTCAATCAATCTCTATTTGTAATATAATGTATGGAGTTGAGGGGTTGTAGTGCACAGCACGCGCCAGCAGGGGTCGGGTCCTATGTAGACCCCGTTACTGTGGCCACTTTCACTGCACTGTCGGAGATCGAGACAGAGCTGATAGCCCTGGGAAGTTAAACGGCCAAGCCAACATCAAAGTGGAGGAGGGAGACTTTTTCACATCTTTTCTTCTTCACAAGGTAATAATCATGCATTTACAGAAAACGGGGGTATATTGTTCTGTAAATAAACCTTGTTGAGTGCTCTTTTGATTGAAACAGTCCTATATTAAAGTTAAAGAGAGACCAGCGGAGTCTGGCAGAGAGCTCCCAAGCTAGTGTTGTGTGCTTCACAACTTTTCCTGCTGCAGACTGAGAGCTCGACTACCATACTGTAGCTAGTAGGAGTGCAAACTCCCAAAAGTGAAAACAAACGGAACTAAAAGAGCAACAGAGCTGCACAGAAACTGCATGTTGTTGACGTTACTGAACACAATAGTAATCGTCACGCAGGTAGACAGTTCAAACTTTTTTTTCTCTCTATGAGACACCTTCAAAAACAAGGTGTGTCTTATATACTGGTTCAACTTATATTCCGGATTTTACGGTAAATGAAACTCGTCTGCCGTTGTTGTTGTGCAGCATCCGAGCGAATCTTCAGCACAGCTGGGAACACAGTCACACCACAACGCTCCTAACTAAAACCGGACAATGTAGATATGCTTTTCTTCTTGGCAATAAACCTCGATGATAAGAGTGAGCAATTGCGTTATGTTATTTGAAACAGAAGTTTCAGGTGTCCTTAATTGATGTAAAAGCAAAATACAAAATGGAATTAATTTATGAGAACAGGAAAGTAAGCTAAAGCAAAACCTAGGTCATCAACCAGGTTATGAACTGTGAATGTTATCGCTACAACAGAAGATTTTTATTTATTTTTTGTACAAAAGTTTTTTTTGTGGTTTTTTTCCTAGAAATACTGTTGTACACTTTATACCCTGGTATAATGGCAAGACGGTATGATATTATGGAGAAATGGATACCGCCCAAGCCTAGCGCCAATTCAACAAATGTTGACAGCAGGCAAAAGAGCAGGTAAAATACTCTTCACATTGTTATTTTATGTTACAAAAGAGTAGGTAAAAGACCTTAGTCTTATTTATATTATACAGTTGCCGGTAGGGGTCAAAGGTTCGGCAACTGCTGAAACAACACACATTCAGAAAAACCAGCAGCATTTCCAGAAATGCTTCACATTCAAAGCAAATGCAAACTACTTAAACAAATGCAATGGCTGAAACACGCTGCAAAAGAAACAAACGGGCTGCAAAAAGGCAACTTGTGGTTTTATAATGATGTTATTCTGTGTCATTCAACTTTCCTATGTAAACAAAACTTTCTGTACCTGTCTCACTTACTCTCTCCCGTTGGTAAACAGTTCCACAGAGTGCCACTACAGGCCTGAAACACTTCTGTTGTGAAGGCTGAACTTACAGCGTTTAATTTGTTTTCTGAACGTGTGTTTTTGACTTGTTCTGTTTCTTTATCTGCAGCGCGTTTGATGTTAATGCCATTGTTTTGCCATTTTGCAGCACATTTGTTTCTTTTGCAGCATGTTTTAACTGTTGAATTTGTTTCAGGAGTTTGCATTTGCTTTTAAATGTGCAGCGTTTCTGAACATGCTGCGCGTATTTCCAACGGTGCGTTGTTACAGCAGTTGCCAATACTTTGACCCCCACAGGCCACCATAATATTTACAAAAAGACCCAACATTATTCTATCATGAGCACAGCACTAAGCAACATTTAGCAAAGTTACAGTTGTACGGAAAACTTCCTTTTAACAGGCAAAAACCTTGAGCAAAACCAGACTCGCTTTGAACAGCCATCTCCGAAATTGTGTTGGGCTTGGAAAGTGGGATAGAGGGAGATGCAGAAAAAGAGGAAGGTCTTTTACCTGTTCTTTTGTAAAATGTCTTGAGACAACATTTGTTATGAAATTGCACTGTACAAATAAAGATTGATTGATTGCTGATGAAAAAACACTAGAAATGTTCATGCCATCATTATATCACTGAATCAAGGCAATTTTTCGGAAATCACTAGCACGTGTCCCAATGAGTGACATTTAGATGTGGAGACACAGTGAAGATTGTTTATGGGAAGCAAAGAGAAACATATTCTCACCACTTTGCTCTCCCCATGGCTGATGAATTCTTTAAGCTGTTTGAGGGTGACGAGCCTTCGGTCACGATCATCTTCCCTGGAGACTCGGCGCAGGAGGTTGGCTAGCCGAGACTCCTCTGAGTGAGCCATTCCTCTGTCTGCAACAACATCAATGCACACAGTTAATGGATTTGAAGTTGTATGGCTTTTCTAGTCTTCTGACTACTCAAATCTCTTTTTACACCGCAGGTCCCACTTAACCATTCACAGTATATTCACACACTGATGACAGAGGATGCTACGTAAAGTGCCCATCAGTATACACGCTGCTGGTAGCAGAGGGAGCATCTTGACACTTCGACATGTGCTCTTTCGACAGGAGCTGGGGATTGAACCCCCAACATTCCAGTTGAAAGATGAACGACTCTGAGCCACAGCTGCCTCAATTCCCCACAGCAGTAACATCACATCAGTTGTCTTACTCCACTAATTTCACTGTAGTACAACAACTGCCATGCAACTGGTCAAAATTCCTATCATAAGTGTTTAGTGTCATAAACTTTGCAGTGAGGAAATATTTTATAAGAAAAATAACAAACCACAAATTAACTACTATATTGCTCGCTTTCACTAGTATATACTACCGTGAATGTTTATTATAATTTAAATGTCATATTTTGTTGCATTGCTAAAAAATTTTAGTTTGCTATATAGGTTAAACATTGGATAGCCCAGCATAAAAAAATCTCACTCAATGAAATGGCCTTAAAAAGTAAGCACCACTACTTCCTTGGTGTCGGACTGTATTTATTTCAATTGAACTTTCACATGATTGATACTGTTAATATGGAGAAAGCATTTAAGCTGACAAATATTTTTGAGTAAACAACCCGGATATGCGAGGATAAATTAATATTTGAGCTAAGCATTTGTCATATGGAAACTGCACACATTTCTCTTGTCACTATTTAAATACAGGAATACTGGATGTGTGTTTCAGATTACCCTGCAATTTCTTCATGTCCTTTGAAGTTAAAGCACGGTTTCCATGCTGAAAAGGAGTCAAATCTGTTGTCACGTCATCGGGCCTCAACTCTTGCCCCATCGACTTCCAACCAAACGTATTATCACAGATGCCTTGACCAGCTTCATATCCACCTATGGGACACAAATTGTTTGATAAAAATCAAATTATTGAATACAAATCTTTAACAGATATGTAAAATAACTTTAAATCAAACAAAGCAATGGAGTAGCTTGTTTCTCCAAAATATGTATCCATACTTCACATAATTCGAACACTTTTTTCACAGGAACATCTATTGGCATTAAAGAAACTGCAAAATAAGCAAGTTATAACCAGATTTTTTTTGCTGTTTATATAACAGTCTGAATTTTTGTCAGAAATAGGGATGTTAATATTTAAAAATGTATTAACCGACAATCTGTTTTTTGTACAATTGTACAGGCAGTCTCATGTAATATAATTTTATACCTAAAGAGGGGGTCCCTTATTTTGCAAAACTACTGTTATTACTACTAAAGGAAGGAGTACTGCTCCTTCCTTTTGGTTTGTAAAAAAACAACAAGATGAACAGAGACCATGGCTGTATCATTAATTCCAATAATATCCATCTTTAATCAAACAGAAGCTGATGCTGCAGAGATGTAGGACTCTATTCCTTCCTAATTTCATTTTCCTTCAACCAAATAGTCTGCTTAAATGCCCAGTGTCCCAAGTATTTAAAAATATAGTCACTCTTTGCAAATCACAGAAGTATCATAACTTGTGACAACCATTCAATGTATTTTTCATCTTGCAGTCAAAATTCTTTAAACTTGCAATTCCCTATTTTGCTAGCTACAGTTTAAGTTATCAATAAAAGACACATAACTCTTACTAGACACAGTAATATGTTGTGGTTAAATTGGATTCAATTTTGAAATGGCTCAGCTAAGCGATGCCTTTTGGACGTTTTGCTCTATTAGATATGAAAGCTGAAGAGAGACAGAAAATGTTGGGAGGAGAGAGTAGGAGATGACATGAAGCAAAGGGCCGAGGTCGCATTTAAACCAACAGCCGCTGTGACTAGGACCAGAGTCTCTGTACATAGGGAGTGCGACATAACCGCTAGGCTATCAGGCTAATTTTACACAACTAAAACTGACGTGACGTCCAATTCTACTGTTCCATAATAACAGTACATTCCTACTTTTAGTTTACATGTACGTGGCTAAGTCACAGGTCATAGCTATTTTGCTGTATTAATAAAAACAATTTTATAAATAACAGAACCATATGAAATATAAAATATTTAAGACAACCCTTGAGACAACTTTTATAAAAGAAAACATAGGCAGCAACATGAGGCTGGGAGTCAGAATCAAAATAACAAGCTACAGATCTGTTTGCCTATAGAATCTGAGGGAGTCCATATAACTTGTAGAGCTAAAACACGTACTTAGTTAGTAGAGTCTCCTTTCCACTGTAAATACCTTGTAATAATATTTGTGATGCTGGGGACTAAAATGTGATCATGATGGCCTCACCCTCTTCCTGGTGTTTATCTTCAGTAGCGTAGGCATCGCTGGGCACCACTGGTTGGTCAGGGCAGCTGGAGGGCAACACGTCGTGCAACGCTGCAGAACCAAGCTCTCTGGACTTTACTCTGTCCTGGCTGGATGACACACTGTCAAATCTGAATACATGGACACACACAAAGTCAGACACAGACAGAGATCAAACTAAAAGTATGAACAATTTCATTCAGGAATCAGGATTAATAAGTAACATCTTAATCCTTGTCATCATCAAAACCATCATCTTCATCAATATCATTATGTGCATGATGTACGATAATCTTGCCATTTCAGTGTCCCCACAACCAATCATTGTTTGTGATTTAAGAGCACCTTATCATGAGATGGGCTCATCAGCATGATTGAGATGGGCATCACACATCACTGTTCATCATAAGCATGTTTTTTTTCCAAGATTTCTGACTCTTAAAAGGAAGTTTTTCGTTGTCACTGTAATTTTGCTAAATGTTGCTTAGTGCTGTTCTCATGATGGATTAACGTTGGGTATTTGTAATAATGCAAAGGCCTTTTACCTACTTTTTGTAAAGTGTCTTGAGATAGCATTTGTGACTTGAGTTCCACTACCAGGCTCTCTATCTTACAATCAAATCCTCACCTGATGCCCTGCTCCCGCCTGCGACTCGTTATGCCAGCCAGCCAGACTGATAACATCATGGCCACATCATAACAACTTAAGATGCTACTAGCAGCTGGCGGGGGAGCAGTTAGCAAACATATCAAACAATTTTTTTTCCCTATGTTCGTTCGTCTGTTTATTCTGTTATTGAGTTGACTCATTTAATATTAATCAAAGCTAAGTATGAATTACAGAGTAAGGATGGGTACGAGAACTCAACTCGAGGACTCGTCGTTGACCTCATTATTACTTGTGCATCTGGTCAAGTGTTGTTTTTGGCTACAATGCTTGAACTTTTACAGCGTTATGTAACCGAGCTTTCTGTTTCGCCTAACAGAATATACTTGGTAAGAAAATCATTAATGTTACAGTTACAGAGATATAACTTCTCTAGCCATGGCTTCAGCTTTAGTACACCAAATTAAACACCAAGTCAGATTTCAGCATAACAAAAGCATACTAAACACAGAACAGTCTGCTACACCTGCAACATGTCCGCCAGGAAAATGATGTCTGGAAATACTTTGACAAAAAATATGACGTTTAACTTGCAGTGCAAGAGATGTGGCATTAAACTTTCATATTATAGAAATACTAGTTTGACGCTTAACCATATGTGCTTAAAGCATAAGGAGATAACAGAGACAGAAACCAGGCAGTCTCGCATCACATCATTAGCTAGCCCTGATATCACAAGTCGAGCGGCGAATAGCCTGCTAATAACCAAAATGGTGACCGGAGATATGCTCCCGTTGAGTTTTGTGGAAGGAGAAGGCTTCAGAGAGCTGATTGCATTTGTCGAGCCCGAGAACTAGCCACCATCACGGAGAACAACAGCTACGAGAGTGGAATTATTCTATGAAGAAAGAGCAGCAGAACTGACAAAGTGGCTGTTCCTACAGACTCGTGGACTGATCTCACCATGGAGTCGTATGTTATTCTGGTGTAATTATAGCTTTAAATATATCAAACATTTTTTATATTTATATTGAGAAAAATTATATTGTGATAATTAATTATATATATATTGATAATTATCGTTTTCGTTTTAACGCCCAGGCCTAACAAAATGATAAAATAAGTAAAAGTCACAATCAAAATCATCTTGCAGGCAAGATATTATTGCTGGAAGGCTAGTTACTCACCCCTGATTCACTAACAAATTTGCTTAATGAATAAAAGAAGAATCAGAACTGGACTGTGCCTCGCCTGGTGGCTAGCAAGCAAAAAGGATTATTACACATCAGGAGTAATTCAAAATGAGTTCCTTAGCTTGATGAGCACCTCATTTGTTAGGGATGCTGACAAGATTCGATCGCTTCCTCATTTGCAGTTCTCTATAATAATGCATGGCACTAGAGATCAGTCTGGAAAATAGAATGAGGCATTGTGCTTAAGGTATATTGACCATGATTTGATGACACATGAGGAATTGATTGGTCTGTATGAAGTTGCATTGACCACTGGAAAAAATCTTGCAAGGGTGGTAAAGGAGGTATTGCTACGACTAAATTTGCCCATCACAGGTTTACTTGGGCAGGAATATGATGGAGCTGCAAACGTGGCTGGTAAATATTCAGGGGCACAGGCAAGAAGCCACTAGCCCCATAAATGCACTGTAGTTTTCATTGTGTGAACCTTATCATCAAGCAAACCTGTACTAACTCAGCTGCTATTCGCAACTCCATGGAATGGGTTTATGAGCTGGGAATCAGGCAAGCTAAAGGATTTCTTTAAAGGAATCGTGAAAACTGGGGAGGGGCCACAGCTGCAGGTGCACAGTTCGCACAAGTGCCATATATGCTGTGCTGAACCAATATGAGCATGTATTGTCTGCTTTGAGTGAGATGGCAACAGGTAACTCAGATGTAGCAGGTAAGGGCACAGAGCTTGTATGTTAAATTTCAGCCTAAACATTTTACCAGCTCTGCTCCTGCACATATACATGCATTCCCTTTTGAGTACTACAGAACAGAGCTTCATAAAGCCCTTTATGATGTTGATACACAGATCAGAGAAATGTTTGAGCAGGAAGGAATGAGAATGATAAGAAACTTTGAGCAAATCCTCTTAACTAGAGAGGTAGATGATGTTGTGCAAAAGTACCCAAAAGCTGAATCCAGAATGCTTTAAGATACAACTAGCAATGTTCAAAACCAGTCTAGCAGTGAAGGTGTTTTTCAGGGGATGAGTCCTGAGGTCCATGGCCTATTAGATCCAGCTGAAACACTTGTGAGATTGCTTACTGTTATTCCAGTGTCATCTGCTGAAGCAGAGAGAGGGTTCAGTGGGCTCTGGAGTAGTGGTGTGCGATATAACGATCTTAGATCGTGTAGGATTTAAACATGTTGACTATCTGCCAAAGCAGAGAGATCAATAGAACCGGGCTGCAGTGTTTATTCTATCATGCTGCAGTTTATGCTCCTACAAAGACACGTCTCCCCCTCCCCTTTCGCTCCACAGCGGTGAAAACGAAAACGAAACTTAAGTTAGTCATCAAAAGCAACTCCATCCCGGTTATATTTGCAACTGTTTTGATATTTTCCAAACAGACACAGCGTGAGAAACAGTTAACTTATCTGCATAGTTTGCACATTAAGGTTTTCATCTCGGATAGCGACACAACAAACTCTAAACGAGTCAGCTGAGAGTCAGACAGAGCGGAGCTCAGACTGTCAGTGATGGGAGATATAACCCCGGTGTTTAAAATGTTGCCGTCGGTGTGCTCTCTCGGTTTTTAATAGTTACTAACAAGCCTCTCCACTCGAAGCTCACCTGTTGTGATAACGGAACCTATAGGGATTAGGCCAAACAACGTTATGAAATGGAGGGAAGCGATCATATCAGCGAGGTCTGGACCTTGGCTCTTAATTTTTTTTAAACAGTAGGCCTACAATCATTTATTTCTATACATTGATTTCCATGCATGCTGATGAAGTGATGTCAGTCTGCAGCTCTTTCTCCTGTCGTTCAGTGTGCAGCAGGCAGGTGAGAGTGAGTAACCATGGTGATTGTCTGTCTGTCAATCTACAATGTCCTGCCCCCTCTTTAAATAAAAGTTTTCTTTCAGTAAAACTTTGATCATGTGTCACAGTATGAACACATTCTGTATTATGTCTGATTTTATATAAACAAAACTAAAGGCTGCAGAGCCTATATGAAGCTACAGCTGTAGGAATTCTGCAGGGCTACATAGAAGAGAAACACAAGAACTTGAAGTCTACATGTTTTAAAATGAATGCATCACTGCATGGAAATGTACCTGACGAACACACAAAGAGGAAACATTACTAAATCATACTTCAAAATAGTGCAGAAAACCTTCAATTTGTTCATAAATATTATCAAATCAAGGGAAAGACTTTTCTGGTGGGAGACCTCCAGACCCCCTACAAAGGCGTTTTTCAAATAGACTAAACTTATTAGTACAGTTTTCTGTGCATTATACATTTAAATAAGTCTGGTTGAACAGGTCAGTAACTTGCAACTTAGTCTTAAGATCAGAATGAAAAAATTGTGATCGTGATTTTTCCATAAAAAAATTGTGATATGTTATTTTTTCGATATCACCCACCCACTACTCCGGAGACTTAAGACATGGCTCTGAAGCACAATGACACAAGCACTTCTAAACAGTGTGGCTGTTTGTTTTTTTTCCACAAAGAAGAAGCAACCTTGGATGCTTTGAGTTGATGCAAGCATTTTGGGTAATTTTTGCCTTTTCTTACAACTAAACTACATTATTTTTTGTTTCACCAACTCAGCTAGTCCCACAATTTAACTGAGACTACACTGTTTCCAGGCAGCACAAACATTTCCTGAACCTTGCTACTCTGAATGTTTCTACACCAGACCAGTTACTTTGTTTTTGTACATTTACTTGTTCATTAAATTGATCAAACAACCAGTAAAGTAAGTCTGTTGTGTGGTTTAGATGTACCAGCTTGATTGATTGATTAATGAAGCAATGCAACTCTGTGCTAAGGCTGAAAGACACATATGGTTTATAATCCAATGGATTTTGCACTATATTTCAATAATCAATAAAAAAGCTAGCTTTCTCTTTCTCTGACACTTGTTTTGAGTTGACTGTTTGAAATACAATTAAACTATTGATGTATTCTTGACATATCACCCAATGACACTGGGTTAGAGTCATGGACATGGTTTAGATGGACATTGTACTTTATTTGTATTTATTTTTTTAACACAAAAAGTGAAAGTGAAAGGTGGCGAATAGGATGTTTGAATTAAGTGTGTGGTGTGGTGCGGCAATGTACATCTTGTAACTTGATATTACAGTATTTGCAAATTATTGTAATGAAACGCAAAAATGCATTTTTAGGTGTGGGGGTGTTCATTTTTTCCCCTTAGAACACCCACACTTTAAAAAATCGATGCCATGCCTTACACCTGTTGTGAAATATGCATTTTAGTACGTTGACACGTCTTTCTTCTTAAGGAGTCCTAAGCTACCTCGATTGCTTGGTTTAGTTTTAGAGTCATTAGCTCTAACCGTAATGAGACAGACACGCGGTAACAAAAACGACATGCGGTAAATAAAAATACAGCAGGAAGTTATTTTCACTTGGGGTTGTTAAAGTTACAGTAGGATGGCGTCTTCCGCGTGCTAGCTGGCTATCGTTAGCCAGCGCCAATAGTTTCACGGTATTGCTAACCAGCCAAACTAACGCTGCTCAACGTGTGTCTCTTTGAAATAAACGCCAATTCACAATAACACACGTGTTCATCGTCGCGCCTCATTACTATCGTGTTTGCATGGCTGGTTTGTCTTGCTAACATTTAGCCATTGGTGTAAACGAAGCTGTTGCTCTTAACAAATCGAGCTAACGTTAGCGCCGGGCTCGCCAGTCCGTGAGGCGGGCTTGTGAACAGTAACCCCTAGACAAAACGCTTTGCCTTTGAGTATAGTTTGAAACGCTAAAAGAAAAGCAATATGGGTAAGAAGACTGTAGACAATGTGATCGCATTAACAATGTGAGGGTCGTGAGACATTAAGCATTTCCCACAGAACAAAATAGAGCAGCACACCATAGGCCCCAAGAATCCCCGATTACTATCAACCACCCTCCACCGAAACAGAACACATACCTGGACTGCCAGTCATTCCAGTGTGGCTGCAGTTTCTGGGCGCCGCTGAGCCGAGACCCCGAGGCTTTACGGCTCATTACCTTTTAGAGAGCTGCATGACCCGCTGGCAGCGGTGACAATATCTCTTCTCCAATGTTTCTTTTGTTACTGTTATACGTTTTGAAGCCTCTCAAATCAGCTAACAACTGGAAACTCCTCGTAAAGCTACCCTACGGTAGAGCTGCTACTTCTTCTTCGTTTACTTTTTTGCAGGTTGCATCTTTGACACTACATTACCGCCATCTTCTGGACTGACTTAACTCCTCCTAGGGAATCTTAAGCGTCTTTGAGTATTTAGAAAAGCGCTATATAAGTCTAATTTATTATTATTATTATTGTTATTATTATTATTAAATCATCGACTTCCATCACACTGCGGTCGAGTCATATTGATATAGGCTACCTTGAAAACATTGAATGAATTACGTTTCAACGTCAGACTAAACGTCCAGCCATCCAAATATGAAATGAATAAATTTGAGTTGAATTCAGCGTATAATTTGCTGTGAAGTTTAGAAGATATTAGATAGACATTCACGCTATTTTTATTTTACTGTTTTTACCCATCTCTCGGTCAACCTACACGAGTGACGGGTGTAGGACGGTTACCTCGACTACCGGCGCTTGCTCTTAACCAACGGAGACTGAGGGACCATCAATAAATGGCTGTTTCATAGAAATCTGACTTGCAGTATCTTCATGCTAATTAACACACACACACACACACACACACACACACACACACACACACACACACACACACACACACACACACACACACACACACGCGTCTTATTATTTCATAAATGTCCCAGGCGTTTGCACCCACGTGCGTAATTAGGCTAGTGCAGGGGTTCCCAAAGTTTTCAGCCCTAGACCCCCCCAAAATGATGGTGTCAGAGACTGGAGACCCCCAGTGTCCCTGGAAATGATTCAATCCTTTAACATTGCGTATGGCCGCATGCACTAAAAGGCATATCTAAACAGTTGCATTAGAACAACACAAAAGAACACAGCAGTCTGAAATCATTTTATTTCACATTTTTACATAATGCAGTCATGTGCAACACATAACATTAATTTCAGCACAATTTAACTACGGTTTTATTTTAAAATTGACAACTTTTATGTATAATTTCACAACAATGGGTAAAATATGCAATTTCACATAATTTAAAAAACAAATTGATTTTGGAAGGCATCTCCCGACCCCCCTCTTAGTCTTCAGCAACCCAGGGGGTCCCCTTCCAACTTTGGGAACCACTGGGCTAGTGTACACAGCCTAGCCCTAGATGGACATACATGTGTGTATTTTTTATCAATCACTTTAGGCGCTGTTATCAATATGAACATGTGTTTTTTGACCTGGTGCACACCAGGGGCAATAGTGTAGAGATAGGCATGGATATCATGAGGGACATCTGGGTTCGCAACGCCTAATTACATAGACCATGTTGGTGCTTTGTTTGTCCTTCTTCCTGCTTCTCTTCTATCCCAATATTTTATTCATGCATGTAAAAAAAAGAAACAAACACATACAAACAATAGGGGAGCTGTGGTACGGTACAGTTTTGCAAGCAGAAAAAAAAAGTAAATAAATAAAAATAAAAATTAGAAAGAGAAAAAGAAAAAGAAAATTATTTATTTTTTATATTATTTTTTATTTTGTATGGATGCAAACATGACGATTGCCAAATACACATATTAAAATTGTTGGTATTCTAATTTCCTTTCTCCTCCTTGTTTACCTGCATGTGTTGATTTCTGATGTGGCATTAACTCTCTGTCATGAAAATGGTGGTGAGAATTGTATATTTTGTTAAATTCTTGGAGCTGGTTTTTATGTGTGGCTGATTGTTTTTCCATTGTTATCTGTTGTGTTAGGTCTAACAATTTTGATGTGGTGATCTTTTTCCTGCTTTTCCAGATGAGCAGTATTGTTTTCTTGGCGATAGTTAGGGCTACAATTAGGGTTATTATGATTTATTTTGAGTTTGTGTTAAGTTCATCCAGATTGCCAAGAATACAAACAGAGGGGGATAGTGGAATGTTGTAACCAAGGAGTCGGGATAGTGTGGTGGTTATTTCTTTCCAGAAGTTATGTATTGTTGGTCATCGGCTGTATTGGATGTGCACTGAGTGCAAATGTCTGATTCAGTTAGTCCCATGATGTGCATCTTGTGTTGCGTGAGGTGTGTTCTGTGGATGATTTTGTATTGTATTAGCTGTGTGTTAGTGTTATTGGACATGATGAAAATGTTATTGCAGATTTTGTTCAAAGATTGATTGCAGTGTGGATGTTGAGGTCTTTTCCCATTTGTTGATCGGAATATGAGGTGCATCATCAGTAGAAGATATAAGCTTATACAGTTTTGAGAGTGTTTTTTTTGATAGTGCTATTTTATTAATACTGTCCAGTAGTGACTGTTGAATAAGGCGAGTGTAAGTGATCTTTATTTTTGCCTTGATTGAATATTGTTGTTGGATATATTAGACAAATTGTCTGGCAGGCACTCATCAAATAATACATGCTGTCTTTTCAACCTTATACACTTATCTCATCAAAGTAACCAAACGGGGTGCTGGTAGCCTAACGGTTTGAGCGCGCCACATGTACAGAGGCTATAGTCTGTTTCTACAAAACCCAAACAAATCGATCAAAGAACTTATGAAAACCATCAAACCATACTCCAATGTCTCTCACTATACAATAAACTGGAATAAATCTACCACCTTAACAATAAATGGAGAAGCCTCTCTTAGTACATCACAAATTCCCACTTACCACCCACCTCGCTATTAAAAACAATACAAGATGACGATGGATGACAATACCACTTTCAATTATAGGACGCATTGCTACTGTAAAAATGATGATACTACCAAAACTCAATTACTTATTCACAATGCTCCCCATCCAACATACAGAAAAATGGTTTAACACGTATAACATCATTCTATTGGAGAAAAAAAAACAGAATAAAACTAACAACATTACAACAATCAAAACTTCACTGAGGTCTACGGCGCCAAATTTCCATCACTACTACTTAACAAATCAGTTACAATACCTTATCAAATGGATCCACACAACCCATCATCATCACCCATGGCTGGACATAGAGCAAACCGAATGCACTTGAATGAATTGGCGCTGTACAAATAAAGATAGATAGATAGATAGATAGATAGATAGATAGATAGATAGATAGATAGATAGATAGATAGATAGATAGATAGATAGATAGATAGATAGATAGATAGATAGATAGATAGATAGATAGATAGATAGATAGATAGATAGATAGATAGATAGATAGATAGATAGATAGATAGATAGATAGATAGATAGATAGATAGAGATAGATAGATAGATAGATAGATAGATAGATAGATAGATAGATAGATAGATAGATAGATAGATAGATAGATAGATAGATAGATAGATAGATAGATAGATAGATAGATAGATAGATAGATAGATAGATAGATAGATAGATAGATAGATAGATAGATAGATAGATAGATAGATAGATAGATAGATAGATAGATAGATAGATAGATAGATAGATAGATAGATAGATAGATAGATAGATAGATAGATAGATAGATAGATAGATAATAGATAGATAGATAGATAGATAGATAGATAGATAGATAGATAGATAGATAGATAGATAGATAGATAGATAGATAGATAGATAGATAGATAGATAGATAGATAGATAGATAGATAGATAGATAGATAGATAGATAGATAGATAGATAGATAGATAGATAGATAGATAGATAGATAGATAGATAGATAGATAGATAGATAGATAGATAGATAGATAGATAGATAGATAGATAGATAGATAGATAGATAGATAGATAGATAGATAGATAGATAGATAGATAGATAGATAGATAGATAGATAGATAGATAGATAGATAGATAGATAGATAGATAGATAGATAGATAGATAGATAGATAGATAGATAGATAGATAGATAGATAGATAGATAGATAGATAGATAGATAGATAGATAGATAGATAGATAGATAGATAGATAGATAGATAGATTGATTGTTTGTTTGATTGACCATATCAGGGCCAACATCACCTCCACATTTTGTTCCATCTTAAAGATGGATTCAACTGCAACAGTAAAGAATAATCTGACTGTAATAAATTGTCATTTAGTATAAACTATTCATTTACACATTACATTGTTAACAGTGATGACATTACATATTCAGATATTGTAAATTTTGACTGGGAAAAAACTACATACACTTGATTTAGATTTCCAGATCACAAGTGAGCTGGCTGGTCACAACAGGGAAGACAGTTCAATCAATCAATCAATCTTTATTTGTAAAGCATCAATTTCTAAAAAGTGTTATCTCAAGACACTTTACACGAGCAGGTGAAAGAACTTAGTCATTGTTATATTGTTATATATACAAAAGAGCAGGTAAAATACCTTACTCGTTGTTAAATTATCTACAAAGACCCAACATAATCCATCATGAGCACAGCACTAACCAACATTTAGCAAAGTTACAGTGGCAAGAAAAAACATCTGTGGATGACCTCCATCAACAATGAGGGCAGCCAGATCCTCACCTGTGTCCTATAAATGCTGGAGGAGATGGGCCTGGTCACTATAGTGGAGGGTGTGATGTACAAAATAGATCTCTGGACATTGGATAAGCACTGTACAGTAGTGTTTCTCTACCTCCCTCCAAGTGGCCTGGACACAAGTTCCTGTCTACCCGTCCTCTATCTCCCCAAGAGACTCTGACACTATGCTCTTATATAGTTCACTTATTTGTTGGTTAAAATCCTAGTTTTACCAAAGTTGTGTAGTTAGAGTTAAATTATCTTTTGTAATACCTTATAATTACAAGTCACTTTAAATGGTTATTAGATGCTTTAAGTAAAGTAATGAAATCCCTAAGCAGATGTAATCCATTTCAAGCTGGTTATAATTCATTATAAAGAGTCATTGTTGGCTTTAGGTAAAGTTAAACACAATATGACTAAGTCAATACAAGAATGCAAGAAAACAAAATGCTGTAAAATGTCTTTAAACATTGATTCTCAATAAAAGTCGACATCTTTTCAACCCTCTCACTTACTTACACATTTTTTGGAGTATACACAATATAACTGTAAAAACAAATAAATAACTGAAAGAATAAGGAAGATGACCATTGATTCAAACAGGCTGCATACTTCAATTCTACTTTAATATTTGTTTAATATGTAGAAAAACCTGCTTTTTCGTGAGTGGAATCTGGAACTGTCCACATCTAACACAGTGACATGATCAAGCTATCATATAGATCATTGCAGGGATTCAGCTGTGACTTTACTAGAGGCAGGAACACACTGTACATACAGAATAAAAGTGCAGCAGATAAAACTTATATGTAAACTTTCTTTTCAAAAAATACTCTAAAAAAATTGGTCTAACCCTCAACATTCAGCCTTTAACTGATAAGTGAGAGAGTTGAGGGTAAATGACACTCATGTACTGTATGTTGTACTTTCTCATGTCGAGAACCACAGGGTCAAGCATGCCATATCAGTGGTTTCTTCCTAACCAGTTCTCCCATTCAACAGCTTTGTTGAATGGTTCTCTCTGCGGCACAATGCATGTGCCCCCTTCTAACATGTTGCTGTATGGTAGCCAAAAAAGTCTTCACTTGAATGCCGTCTGACAATTGGCCTTCTGGATGTCTGTCCTATTCCAACATCCCCAGCAACCACTTTTTTGGTTCGGCGCCAGGCTGGTCCAACTCTGCCAAGGTTTTACTTTAAAAATATGTTTTTAAGGAGAAACAATTACTCCATTATTATTCTTTTTAGTAGACCTGACCTGAACCTTGTATGCTACTTGTTTTTCTGCTATCTATATATTTCCTTTTGGTGTCAACTAAGTATACATTACATCGATTACTTTATTTTCCATTTCAGATTAAATGATATACAGTTACACTTGTGTGATAATACCTGAATTTGAATCACAGATTTGGATCAGTAATAAAGAGCAGTTTTTAAGTGCTCACCCTGAATCCTTAAAAATAGGTAGTATCAAACTGGTTCCCCAGTATAATATAAAATAATTTTCCATAAAACGATGGAATTTCTCAGTTCTAAAATGTTTTATTTTATAGCTGATAAAGCTAACATAAACAAATATGTGCACATAGAAAAAAACTGCAAAACAATAACCCAGCAACAAATAACACTAATATAGACAATAGATTTAAATGAGATATGGTGGAAGTCCAGGAGTAGCCGTTTTATGATTAGTTATGGTATTAGAAAATTGAGTTAAGTGTGAATGTTTGCAAAGTGCCTGTGGCAGTGTAATGCATCAAAATGAGTCGAGATGGTAATAAAGGAAAAAAAAGAAAAGAAAAAGGATATGTTGTTAAAGTGACCATCATACAAAAAATGATATCAATAATCCTACTATTACTACTACTAATAATAATTATAATAATTACAACTACAAATAGTGACAACAAGTTCAGTTTGAACGTTTCAAATGTTGTCTTTGTGCTATTTTCAATTAAATATGGAGTTTAATGTTTCTATTTACATTTTATAAAGCATTCAAATTCCTTTGGAAACAGGGTTGTACTTGCCTTTGGCTTGCAGCAGCTAATCTTTAAATTGACATGACTAAGTGTTACATATAATCAGATAAAGTTTAAACTTATTAAACTCATTAAATGTAATACAATGACCTCCAATGTCCTTTCTTTATTATTTATGATACAAAAAAAGGGGAAGGGACCTTACTAATTGCTATATTATCTACAAAGACGCAACATTAATCCATCATGAGCACTAAGCAACATTTAGCCTTGTTGCAGAAACATTATGCAATACCAGACTCATGTTGAACAGCCATCTGCTGACACTGTGTTGGGCTTTGAAAATAAATACAAATGAAACATTTCAAAGGAAGCTCTAACTCATTTGCATCTATAATTTTAACTGCAGGTTTAATTTTCTATTTTTATTCGGTTTAAAAAAATAAAATAAATAAATATATATTGTGTGTTTGGGCTATAAAGAAGATCAGTCCTCAAAGAAAACGTGTCTACATGTATCACATCAACTCTGATAAGAAATAATAATTGTTATTATTTTAACAATATACAGTATAAAATATTTATTTGTGAGGCAAATACAAAAAACTAATAACAACCTCTGCCTGTTTCATTTCCTGGTCTGTGAAGAGAAAAAATGTCTAAATGAGTTTAATGAAAATGTTTTGATGCTGGCCTGAATTTTGCCAAATGACGTAGTGAAAAACCCCCATAGGCATTTAAATGTTCTTTGTGGCTTGGGGATTTCATGGTAATCCCAAAGTGAGTCTGGATAAAGAATCTGTGATTCTGAAGTGTTTAACAAAAAAACATGTGATGGTCAGGATTTGTATTCCTAAATTCTCACATCATAACTGATATCTTTAATTTCTGATAGCACCATTGTTCAACTTTTGTATTTTCAAAGTAGTTTGTTTAAAAAAAAGTTTATATGACATTATCCAGTAAAACTACAAATATCCCTTCATTGACAGTGACCGTGATCTGTGAACTGCTAAAATAGAAAATAATGATGTTTACTTTAGTCCAATACATTTTTTTCATTATTTAAATTTTTAGCGAACAAAATAGACAGGTCAGTCAAGTTTAGGTTAGTACAGCTGACCTAAACTTGATCAAGAACTATTTAAGAAAAAAGTAGCAGTGTCTGGGATGTTTAAGTCACTGTGTTAAAGTAACTCAAAAACAGTGAGGGAGAAAAAGAAGAAATTTGAATTATATATTTAAAAAAAAAAAAAACATTTAATTGCATTAGTTTAACAGTGAACAGTAACATAAGTTTTGTTGTGAATTTTCAATTATTGCAAAAAGTTACATTGACATATTTGGCTATTATGTGTGTCTTTAAAAAGAAGACTTAACAAAAGGGTGAGATGTGATTTGAATGTAGGTGATTTTGGTTAGCCACTGGAGGTCGCTGTGTGACTGTCCAGTTTAGCCATAGTATGCCATGATGCCATGTTTTAGTCAGTTTGTGTACAAATTTGAGCCCAAATAAAACCATAAACCAAAGAGCACGAGTCAGTGGGCTAGGCTACATGCCACATATATATGTAGACAAATTGGTGTTTTTGGTATTTCAATTGGTTTAAACCGAGACAGGGCGACTTAGTGCCCTCTATTGACCAGTCGCCACTGCTCAGTTGTCAGCCCTGTGACTGACTGGCAGTACATGGTGTGCCAGACTCTTGCTCAATGACAGCTGGGCTCAGCTCCAGCCCCCCGTGACTCCGAACGGGACAAGGAGTATAGATGATGAATGGGAACAATATGGGGAGAAATCCCAAAGTCTGCAGTCTCATGTTACATTATAAACAGTAGGCTATTTTCACAAATAAAATAGCAAATTACAGGCAAATAGTGACATAAGGGAGAAATGGTGGCAGATGATGGCAATTAACAGCAATTGCTCTATCTCACTCGCTTAATCATTTACCCACTACACACCGGACACATATTAGAGATGAGAGAGTTCAGTTTCTGATTGTCCAAAACAGTAATATGGGTAAGAAGTCCCTGACATTCATTCTTTAAACATGTTGACTATTAAGATGATGTACCTTTCTACTTATCATGTAAGAGGTGCTATTTTTTAAATCATTGTGCAATTAAGGTGTGATCACGCAACATACTTTAATGTGTTCTGTTAAGACAGACAGACAGACAGACAGACAGACAGACAGACAGACAGACAGACAGACAGACAGACAGACAGACAGACAGACAGACAGACAGACAGACAGACAGACAGACAGACAGACAGACAGACAGACTTTATTTAGGTAAAGATTTCATGTCCAATATTATTAATGATGCATAAAATCTTAGTGCAATTTTATCCTTATAAGGTGCGATACAGTTCAATAAAACTGAAGACTGAACTGAATGTACTTGTTTTTTGAATGCAATACTTTTTTTAAATCAACTTTCTAAAAACTATTATTGATAGTCTTAAAGAGACAGTCCTTCAAGAGGTCAGTCCTCATGTCAGACACAATACATCGCCCAAAGCTGAAAAGTCTTGACATGCAGACAGATTAAAGCATTTCAGACAGGTTGGCAGTAAACTAACCACATCACTGGCACCTTGAGCTCTTATCCCCTGCTCTCTCTCTCTCTCTCTCTCTCTGCATTCATATGACATTACTGCATGTCACTACCTTTAAATCCCAGTTACTAACCACATCTTCTTCTGGGAGCTCCTGAGCTCTCTTAGGTTCCTCGGGATTGTTGCTCCTGCTGAGCCCTCTTAGGCTCAGCAGGAGCTCCCCCCCTTTTTCCCTTGTTCCCTATCCCTCTTCCTGCATCTTATCCCATCTCCCCCTATCCCGTTCCAAGCCCGGCGCAGTCTAGGCTGTGAAGGCTGTTTCGTCATGAGTCGGGGATCACTGCCGAAGATTTCTGCCTTTTAATAAGGCAGTTTTTTCTGACCAATGTATCTTTTGCTGCTTTGCTAAAGTGCTCATGATGGATTCAGCTGGGTCCTTGTAATATAGCAATAAGTAAGGTCTTTTACCTGCTTTTTGTAACATAACAATGAGCATGGTCTTTTTACCTGCTCTTTTGTAATATTAATAGACAAAGAGTAAGGTCTTTTACCTGCTTTTTGTAAAGCGTCTTGAGATAACACTTGTTATGAATTGGCGCTATACAAATAAAGATTGATTGATTGATTGATTGATTGATCACATTCATCAGACATCGTACTGCGGACCTCCATTATAGTAATTCCTGCTGCCTTACAAGATAGCTATTTAGCCCATGCAGAACCTCAGGGCATTGTTAATATCAAAGCACTACTTACGACCAAGGTTTGGTTTCCAGATATTGATCATTCAGTAGAAACAGCAGAACGCAGCTGTCTTGATGTCAGGCCAACACACACACATACTGAGCTGCTAAAAAAAAGTCCTGCCAGAAGCTCCCTGGCATACGAGGATGCAGGGACCACTTACCACTTGTCATCAGCGATGATTACACCCACTACCCAGTTGTAGAGACTGTAAAGTCATTTCAGCTAACACCATCATTCCAGTTATGAGCCACATTTGGACCGGAGGAACTATCCCGCCGAACTAAGGACCTTTTGAGGAAATATGTGCATTATTTCAAAAACAGGAACCAGGGTCTAAATGTAGTTCTGGGGTAAATGATCTACCCCTAAAAAGACCCTGCTAGGTGGGTAGCACTTTCTAAAGGCCCAGGGACTTTGGAGGCCAGGGCATGCAGTCCCTGCAGTGCTGAATGTCTCTGATTGGTAAGGCACAACAGGGTGTTAGATAACCACTGTGTTTTAAAGACTGCAGCTGAAAGCCCATTGTTTTTCACCCCACCTTTTATTTATAATCAAGGGCGCGGTCACACTGGCAATACTGTGCTCAAGCACGATTGCCCCCCCCTGCCCCATTCCCCCGCTGGCCGGCACGGCCTGTGCTCACACTGCTCCAGGACAAACCGGGCCTAAGCACGGTGACCTCTTGTACATAGCGTCATAATACAACACATGCATGCTTTATGTTATCATGAAGCGGCTCAGTTTACAAGACAGGTGGACTAGAGAAAAAAAAATAAAAAAGGAATGCGCAGTTGAGTCCGCGTCCGCACATCTGAGAACAACACACGACAGCTACTTTGTGGCTTATTTTAGGTCATGTTAGTCAGATACAGCCATAAATCTCCAGGATTTCTCCATAATGAAGGCTGTCAACGTTGTGTACCCGCGTGCTTGTGCTCGTGCATGAACTGTACCGTGCCGAAGCACACCTCTTCCAGGCATGCCAGGGCCAAGGAAGTGTACCTTGCTTTGAGCACAAGCAAGGTACCTTGGAGTAACCTTGGAGTGATCACACTGGTCAAACAAACTGGACTTTAGGGGTGAAATGTGTTTAGGCACGGTACGGATTACCAGTGTGATCGCGCCCTTAATCTGGCTGTTACAATTATAAAAAGGTAGAAAAACACACTATATCATACTAAGCACGACTCAAAGAACAAATTAACAAAACATAACTAAAAATAAAAATAAATAGAAAAGCATTACAACAAAAGAAGAACAGTCAGAGGTATAATCTGGAATCAAAACCTGTTTAGTTTTGTTTATCTCTTGAGCTTAATAACTCATTCATGAAGATAAAAAAAAACTTGGCTTGACTTCTGGTAGATGTTTGTATTGTTTGGCCAAAATATTAAAGGAATTGTTTCTTTTTTTCCCTCCATTAAAATACCACATTGACTGTGTTTTCTCCCAGAAATACAATTTTTAAAGATCCCTACAAAGATCTTGTGTATTCACAATAAATAAAACAGATGATCTAAAAGTTACAATGTCATTGGGGTCAAAAAAGGGGCTATGGATAAGACTTCTTCTTCTTTGTTGGTTTTTAAAGGCGACTGGAATCCAAAGAGTTGCACTACCACCTACCTCTGGATTTGTAGTAATACTACAGTTTCTTTACTACTTTAACAGTAACTGAAATAATAAGTATAAAATATATATAATAAAAAACTCCCCTACCTCTAAATCCATTCTCTAACAATGCTCCTCAACCTTGGCTCTGAGAAGGCCTGAAGGCCTCTCTCTAAACAATCCCTGCACTAATACCCACAATGTCCGATAACTAACTCTCGCATCCACAACAATTTTAATTGTTTCAGACTTTCGCCTTGGCAGCACAATTTATAACCATAGCAAAAAAGGCTAAGGACTTATTCTTATCATTACAAAAATACAGAAATCATGTTGCTTTGGACCTGAATTATTGTTTATGTTATCTGGAACTTTTTTTTTTAACTTTCTCATGTTTTTTTCTTCTCCTGGATCTCAGTCTTATACTTCCGTCTCTTTCTTTCTTTCTTTCTTTCTTTCTTTCTTTCTTTCTTTCTTTCTTTCTTTCTTTCTTTCTTTCTTTCTTTCTTTCTTTCTTTCTTTCAGGAAAGTCCTCTTTTCATGCTTTCATGCTTTCATGCCTCCAAACTGATTACACTTTAGTTCTTTGTCACAGTTTATGCCACTGCACATGTCATCTTCACATTTGCAGCAAATCCCTAAATAATAACTAAGGCCTTGTCTACATGTAGGTGGGTATTTTTGAAAACAGAGGTCTTCTGTGCGTTTTGGTCTTTCATACACATAGAAACAGCGTTTCAGGTCACTGAAAACGCACCTTTTGGAAAACTCCTTCCAAGGTGAAGATTTTAAGAAACTCCGTTGGTTGTTTATGTGTAGACAGGGAAAACTGGTTTTTGGGCTTATAACGTCACACTGTGCGTCGGTTTCTCCTCCGTTTGGCGTCATTGTGCGACGCTGTCACTTTTGTTTACATGAGATTAGTGCGAAAGCAGACGTAACCACCTAGTGCTGGTCTTAACGTTGCTAACTGGACTTTTTACATGCTTACACACACATATACAGTGACTCTCTCACTGTATTGACGAGCAGCGACGCCTGAATGGACTACTTTGTAAATAAAATGGTCATTGCAGAGGAGTGGCGAGAAAATTTAAGCATGTCATGGACATCGTTTTTGACTTCAATCAATCAATCAATCAATCAATCAATCAATCAATCAATCAATCATTATTTGTATAGCGCCAATTCATAACAAGTGCTATCTCAAGACGCTTCACAAAAGAGCATATGGGATAATATGCAGGGGGACGACACAGTCTGATGGTAGTGGCTGGGCATCGGGTGTTGGTTGGGACGGCACAGTCCGATGGTAGTGGCTGGGTGTCAGGCGCTGGTTGAGGGACGACACGGTCCGATGGTGGAGGCTTGGTGTCGGGCGGTGGTTGAGGGAAGACACAGTCTGATGGCATGCTCATGACAGCCGTAAAAGTGAGTTTTGCGTTTTCATGTGGACGAAGATGTTTTTTAAAAACTTAGCGTGTGGACAGGATTATTTTTTGAAACGGAGGAGGAAAACCTCAGTTTTAAAAAATACCCGCCTACGTGTGGACAAGGCCTAAATACAAGGGAACTGTGCCCACATTTCCAGCACTTTATGCACTGCAAGGGGTGTCATGATCTAGTCTTGTTTAGTTTTTCAGAGTTTAGATTTCCTTTAATTTCTCAGTCTTCCCTAGTGTGCTTAGTAGTTTTCTGTCTTATTTGGTATTGTCTATCCTAGTGTTGCTTGTTTCCCTTGTGTGTTAATGTGTCCTAGTGTTGATTGTTTACTTGTTTAGTCTTTAGTGTTTCCTGTTTTATTTTGTAATTTCTTCTCCTTGTGTCTCTCTGTGTTTTGTTACATTCTTCAGTTCTCTGTGTTTCTTAGGTGTTTCATGATTTAGATTATAGTAGTCCCCAGTGTTGTCTTTAGCGGGACACATGAAGTGTCCTCCCCCCTTTCGATAAGCTCCAGGAGCTCCACGATCAAAAGATCTGATTGGTCAGTGGGCGGAGTTTTTTACAGGTTGATCTCTTATCTTGAATATAACCTGCTCCGGAGCAGGTTAGGTGTGCAGCGTAAGTTACCGTGGCGATATACCCAGGTAAAAAGTGAACAACCTTCGTAGGATTGAAAACCCAGGGTTAACCCTGAAGTTACCTCGCTAACCCCAAATCCTGCTTCGTAGTACAGGCCCCTGGTACCCATCTAGCTTTTTAATTCCCAGTGCCTCCTTATAGTGTCTAGCACACTTTCATTGGGCGGCAGTAGCTCATTCCGTAGGGAATTGGGTTGGCAACTGGAACGTCACCTGTTCAAGTCCCGATGTGGACCATAATATGGAAGTTGGTCTGGTCGCTGGAGAGGTGCCAGGGCACTCCCCGAGCACTGCCGAGATGCCCTCGAGCAAGGCACCAAACCCCAACCGCTTTGGTGCACTCAGTGTAGCAGCCCCAATATTTTCTGCATTGATATTCCTATGCGCATGAGAACATTTAACACGTATTTAATGAAAGCAGCCTCTCTAATCTTTAAAATCTCATTCATCAAATCTAACACAACAAAAAAAATCACCTGAAAGCTCTCACTGTTTACCATTATTTAAAAAGCAGTCTCGAGGATCGTTTGAGGTGGAGCATTATGTAAAATACATTTGATCTTATCTAACAAGGAATCTGTAAACCTCTATCTGTCTGTGTAAACGGGCACTGCACTAGTATGATCTAATAATTCGCCGACAAGGACAGATTTGCTGGACAGCAAGTTCACACGGACTTGAAAACGTGCGTACACGAGCTGAAACCTGGCGTAGGATTTGAGCGTATACTAGTCAAGATTGATAGGGGCCGAAATTTGCGTGGAAATGATCGTACACCCATTTTCTGTCGTACGTACGTTTGATAAGTGAGGGCCATTGAGTCAGAAAGACAGAGTTGTGTGTGGGTGAGCCTCAGAAAATAAAACTTGGTTGCTGTGCAGTAAGTCGTTGTTCACCGCAGAAAAAATTACAGAAGCATTAAAGAGACTGACTCCGCTAAGTTTTAAAGTGCATCCCCTCAGTCCTTGAAATATATATTTATTATTATTAAAAATGTTGTTATTGTTGTTATTTTTGCTGTCTGTCTGACAGTCTTTTTCTCATTTTGGCTTCTGCATACAATATTTCAAAGACTAGTCTGGTTTATACTGGCAAAACAAAACAATATATAAAATACCCATATCATCTGCCCTTGAGAACTGTCTCACTAGCAAAACAATTATTATCCTGTGAGTCTCAGACACCAATCTTGTCATCATTTCATCAAGCTATTCGTTCAAAATCTGCCCCACAGCCCCTCCATAACCATTCCTCCCTTGGTCCTGTCTCCTCCCATTCTCTCTGTGTTTCTCTCCCTCTGCTGGCTAATAATACCTCTGTTCAAGCTTGAGCATACAGGCCGTTGATGGTGCAAGCTACTCCAGGCAGCCATGCGTCAGCCATGACGTCAAATGCATCCAAACACACAGGGCTCTGTGTAGAGGAGAAGCCTGCTTTGGGTGGGTTAGCTGGGCCTGTTAGCTGCTGCTTTGCTGCCTTTAACTTTTTTTGGTAGCATGCCATAGCATGGTGAATTGCATAGATGAATACATGGAAAAAACATGCATGGTGCATGCAGGCAGGATGAGGATTTTGCAGTAGGGACTAGAAGGAAGGAGCATGCAGTGGATAGGGAGGGTTGAAACATAACATTTTTAATGTGTAGACAATTGATAGACGAATGTGATAGCCCTTGTGCTCTGCTGATAAACATCTACTGCTATTGATATTGTATCAATGTTCTGAGTTTTCCATCTAAAGTTTATTTGATAAGGAGATGAGGGCTGATTACAGCAGGTTGCAGTACCTCATTAACCCTCGGGTATCATTCAATTTTTCACTTATATTTGACTATCATTTTAACTGTGTGACTGCGTATGGCATGATTTTTTATAAGGTTTTTTTCTAGATACATTTTGACATTTTGATTTAAATTTTTCTTTTTCTCAACTTAAGTCCTGATCAAAACTACCAAATATTCAATTATTTTCAGGATTTTAACCCTTTTGTCAGTTATAAATCATGATTTCCCAGGTTTTTATAAAACAAAAACCACAAAAAAACGAGTTATTTTCTATAAAACAAACCCAGCCATCCATCCAACCACTTTCTTCCACTTAGCAGAGGTCTGGTTGCGGTAGTAGCAGGTGCACTAAGACTTTCCTGACTTCCCTCTCCCCAGCAAAGTTTTTCAGCTCCTCCTAGGGGATTCCAAGGCGTACAGAAAACTTCCAAAGGGAGGCGTTAAGGAGTCATCCTAATCAGATGCCCAAACCACCTTAACTGGCTCCTTTCGATGTTAAGAAGTGGCTCTACTCCAAGCTCCCCCCGAATGTCTGAACTCTCCACTCTCTCTCTAAAGCCCTGTTTCGACCGGAGGAACTATCCCCCAGAACTATGGTCTTTGTGAGGAACTACATGGGTTTCGACCGAATCTACCCAGGTAAAAGTGTAGTTCCGGGTAAATAATCTACCCCGATAAAAGACCCAGCTAGGGGTTATGTACTTTCTGACGGTCTAGGGGCTTTTGGGGCAGGGCTTGCGGCGCCTGCCGGGCTGGACATCTGATTGGTCAGGCTCTTGTAGCGTAGGTAATGTCTGATTGGCTGTTTACTTACGATTTGATTTCTTTGTGTCCGAAAGCGTGAATGCGCCTCTGCCTTCACGCAGTTGCTAACAAGTGGCTAAATGAGAGTACAGTGGTTGTCGGGGACATTAAACATCATCACGCCGGACACAAACGCCGGGAACTCTCTCACTAGTCCACCTTACCCCGTGATGTCTCCTGTAGGTTTAATCTTTGGGTTAAGGCAAATATTAGGTTAATAAACAATTTACCGTGGTGTAGTTCGCTATAGCATAACGTTAGCTTTTTACTTCTGTCGACTGCATTAACACTTAAAACATCATAAAAGTTGTGTTCATTTGTGAAGATTATCCTGCTGAAATAAACGCCTACACATCAGAAACGTGTGTTTGCCACAGAGCTTATTTTCTGCAATGATCCAAAATCCAATGCAAAAATCCCATAGGCACATTCTCAGTAGACCCCATGGTGATGCTACTTACGGGTTGGCATACAAAAATGCGTAATTTGGTTTGTTCTCTATATCTCAAATCATGTATATATTTAGGCTGCTGTATGATTTAAAAAAATATCAAAATAAGCTACTTGTACGATTGTGTTAACAGTAACATAACAGGTCAGGCATAAATCATTATGCTATCCTTGCATATGATAAAAAGATCTATTTCAAATTTGATTTTTTTTCCGGCTGAATTTTAAGATGAATTTATAAGACTGCAGGTATCAGATTTAAAACACAAAATCTCTGTCATTGCAAACTGTCCTATATTTTTTAATATTGCTGAAAATATAGCAGAAAAGTAAGGTACGGTTGCATTTACATATCAACTAGATTTTTTGCCTTGATCGACGGCTTTTTTTAGACATTAGTTTTTCGACCTGCCCTGGGATCAGTGCATTAATAATATGGAGTACAGTAAAGAGAGAGAGAGAGATACTTTAGATGTGTGTGCGTGTAGGTGTCAGCAGTGGCGGATTTAGTCATTTGGGGGCCCAAGGCAAAAGTCATTTGGATCTGTTGGGCTAATGTAGTGGTTCTCAACTGATGGGTCAGAACCCATGAAGTGGGTCGCAGAGCCTTTTTCAGTCGGTAACGAATGAGTATCTGAAATTTTTTTCGTCTAAAAAGCATTTTTGTTTTGTTCTGTTCCTTGGATCAGTCGCAATATTTGTACCTACTGAGGTCCAAACTGCACAATTTTCTATTAAATAAATCTGATTGGTTGAAAATATTAGACATTTGGGTAGGCCTAACGATTTTTCATGAAGGGGTTAGTAGTGGGTCCTGAAGTTAGACCAGTTGAGAACCACTGGTCTAAGTTTCTGTTAGTAGGTTACAGATTGTAATCCTCCTGTGTTTTATCTTTTGTTACTACACTGAATGGATAACACACAAGAAAATAAAATCATGGAGACACAAAAGTAATATAGTGAAAAATATTTACCCTTTCTCTGCCTTTGTCCCTGTAGGCTTTTTCTCTTTATCCTCTCTGTCTGTGTATTTATCTTCATCCTAACTGTCTCTGTCTCTACTGTAGGACCTATTTCTCTTCTTCTCCGTCACAAAAGCCGATGAGCGTTTAGATTTCCTTAGTTCCTGAAACGCATCAGAAACGATCGATCCGATCTCCATTGAAATAAACAAGCATTTTAATATTTATATTATTCTCCTCTTGAGGACAGACTTGACAAATCTTAACATTTAATTTCTTACAAATCTGCACTACGATGTTGTTATTTCGGCAAACTTAATTCCCTTTAATTGCAAATAAATCACGAGAAAATCAGTGTATTTTTCAAGCTCATACAGCTGAAGTGAGCCAGCGTGTGGCCGCTGTTTAACTTTTAATTTCTCTTCATCTCCTCTTTCTATCTCTCTCTTCATCTCCTTTATCTCTTGTTTGTTTTTCTTTATTTCACCGTCTACACTTGCAGGGATCTGTAAACTTGTGACGTTACGGGACTTCGGGGCACCACTTTGGCGCCGATAGCCTACTGTTATAAAAAAAAAGTTAGAACTTTTGGCGACTTGGACAACAACCTCTCTTTTTCCTCCCGCCACATCCTTTTCTGCACTGCTAGATAAGCTTCGCTTTATACTGGCTTGTTACTTGTAAGTTTCTTTCTTCTCTCTCTCTCTCTTTCGCTCTTGTCTCTTTTCTATTTCTCTGTCACCTGTGATGCCACGTCAATGCTTTCTTAAACACGCTGTGCAGTAACCTGAGTGTCATGTAGTGCAGCTGGAGGGGGGAGGGGGCCCTGTGACATGATTTATAGACGAATAAGCCATTCTTCTGATAAGAAATTTCTGCGTGTGGGTTTTTAGAAAAACAAAATACCTTACCACAAAGTTTACAAAATAAAAATAAAAATAATTCTTAAACATAATTTTTTAGGGCATTTTTTGGGGCACTGCAGTTTTTTTTTTAATTTTTTATCAGTTTATTTGTCAAGGACAATACATTTAGACATTGTTACATCTAATTAAAGAGCAACCGATGCAATATATATGTAATGTAATGTTTGGGGGCCCAAAGCAATTGCCTACCTATGCCTAATGGTTAAGTCCGCCACTGGGTGTCAGGCCACAGCACAGTTTGCACTCATTAAGGTTCATCACAGACAAAACCTGCTCACATGAATATGTTGTCACAAACAAACAGAGTGTCTTTGATGCAAACAATCATCTTCGGGTAATTTGGTGCCAGGCATTGTAAAATGATACAATGTTTCCAAACGAATAGACGGGAATGTATCCTACAGCATTGTGCACTGCTGTCTGATCAGCTCCGTGTGGAGTGCATGTTCTTCAACTAAGTAAACTCAGTTAAACAACTTTTAATATGAGCCCGTTCTTCTACCTGTCCATACTAATGTAATCTAACACTGTCTCTGACATTTTATCTGTTCCATCTCCATGCGTAATTCAAGGAAGCATTTTAGCGCTGCTTCGCGGCTTGGCCAGCGGACCTCTGTATGATTGCAAAGCCTGTGTGTGATATTGTTTTCAGATAAGAAGGAAATGTTCAGTGCTAATTACATACAGTACCGTTTGATGAAAGCTGGTGATAAAGGCAGCTGGCTACTGTATTTAGAAGTGATGTCACGCTGAAACTTTTAAGTGATCAGCACAACACTTTCACCTCTGGGTGACCTAAAAAAACCTTAACTTTTTGTAAAGTAATACAAGGCAGAATGATATGATGATCTCCGTGCTACGGGTGCTCCACACTATGGGTGCTTATTTGTGAAAACACAAAGGCAGAATGCAGAATTTGCCAAATTAAGCTGTCACATAGAGCAGGATCCACAAACAACCTTCACAGACACATGAGAACTGTGCATCCAGCAGTTCAGTTGGAAGAAAAAAAGGCAGGCTAGCATGCCTGCTTCTGCCTGTCATTGGGTGGTTTCAGAGAGTTACAAGGGTCTGTAAATGCAATGAAAACAACTGGCTACAGCAATTTATTGATATTAGAAAATGTATTGATATTAGAAAATGTAATTTTTACTTTTGAATACAAAGGATGTATTGAATAATTTAAGTGATATATGTGTACACACACAAATCACAAGTCAAAACAGCGCTAAATTGGCTGAATTATGTAAGGTATAAATTGGAAAATGAAGAGCCGTTTAGTGAGCTGAGCCAAATGATCTGGCTCAATAAAAACAACCGGAATTCCCATCACTAGTGTCCGCAACCTGCACCCAGTCTGGATGTGTGGAGACGGTCTGTGCCGTTACGCACGATGGAGAGGAGTGGGTTTTTTTCTGGACAAGCTGTGAATAAACAAAATAATGTCTGTACATCTAAAGACATACACAAATTCCATCACAGGATCCACAAAGTTCCTTCGGTTGCACAATGTGTGGTGGACAAAGCCTTCGCGATATGCCCGCCATTCATCTGACAAGATGCTTGTGCCCCTTTTAACATATTGCAATATGGTACACAATAGGTCATTCCTTGAACGCCCTCTAACAATCTTAAGGGCTGGCCTCCTGGTTGCCTGTCAAACTTCTAACATCCCCAGCACCCACTTTTTGGTTCGCTGCCAGGCTGGTCCAACTCTGCCGATTGTACTGCAAAAAATGTTTTTAGTGAGAAATAATTGCACTATTGTTGTTTTACAAATTAACAGTATTGTGAATAACCACAATGAACGTCATATGTACTGCTAAGTACATATTATGGTCATGACTTTATTTTCCATTTTAGATGAAATGATATACAATTACACCCGTTTGATACTACCTGTTTTTAAGGACTGTTTCTGGATCAGCACTTTGGAGCTGTCTTTCAGTGCTTGTGCTGAATCGGTCCTTAAAAAAGTCGGTATCAAACTTGTGTCCCTAGTGATTGCCTTTGGCTTCCAACAGCTAATTTGCATAAATGACAGCGCAAAGTGTTAAACGTGATTGAATGAAGTTCATGTATGGTGCGAAGGAAAAACTAATGCAATGCAATGCAACAAACAGAAAAATATACTGTATGTCCATATGGTTTGCACAGAGGACTTTTTTTATTGGGGTGGCTGTGGCTCAATTGGTAGGGTCAAGTTCGATCCCCAGCTACATGTCCGATCTGTACTTGGGCAAGACACTTGACGCTGAATTGCTCCCGCCGCTTCGTCGGTGGCGTATGTATGTGTATGAATGTGATTAGTTACTTCTGATGGTCACTTTACATAGAAACCTGTTCCATCAGTGTGTGAATGGGTTTGAATGGGTGGGTGTGACATGCGGTGTAAAAGCGCTTTAAGTAGTCAGAATACTAGAAAAACGCTGAACAAGCTCAAGTCCATTTACCATTTGCTTTTCTTTTGTGTGAGAACTTGTTCTCATCCAACATCACAAAGCCATGGCGGCCATCAATTTTCATTTGACCTCTGTGCCGAATTTTGTCAATGGACTGTTGCAGTATCTGCAAAACATACAACCTTCGGGAAGACCAGGGAAAAGTTTCTGCGGCTGTAATTAGGATCATAGTCTGTATGGTGTTAATGTGTTTTAAACCAAAAACAGCGCTGTATGATTGTGTATGTGTCTTCAGAAGAGAGACGAGAAATTTCCCTTCCGTGTTTCCACACCCGCAATTGGATACGCGTGGTCGTTCGGGAACAAAGAAGGTCCGACGGACCGGAGTATTCGTTGTTCCCTGGATTCTTGGTGAGATCGTTTCTTGTTTCTGCTTCTTTTTTCTTTCTGGTATACCAGCGCTCGGTTGACTTTCTGTTGGATTACTTCAGTTACTTTTTTTTTGGACGATCCGAGGTTTTGGAGGAGCGAATGGCCACATCGGCGGATTATTGGATATAAGAGACTAAAAGGAGGAGGGGACGTGATGCTGTAGTAACGCGAGAGCCAGTGAGATTTTCGAGATTCAACATGGCGGCCACCAGCTGCTAGATCAGAACTTAACTAATCGCCGCTATCCGTTTTATTCATTCAATAAAACATCATATCTAAGTTTAAGTTGCTGCAAGTGTCGCTTACCGTGTCGCTCACAGTGGAGGATCTTGAGGACTTTATTGACGACTATTTCGTCCGCTGCTGCACCATGGAAGGCTCCAGCCCCACACCCGAGAATCCGAGCAAGAGGAGGAAAACAGACTCCTCGACTGACACTTCAGATCTGGAGGCCACGGACATCCAGGTAAGTGTTTTAGATTCCATTAATAAAAAACTTGACGTTCTCACTTTGCTTCACCAGGAGATTAAAGACCTGAGAGCCAGTTTGGAGTTCACGCACCAGCAGATTAACGATCTGCAGAGGGACAACGTGGAACTCCGCTCCACGCTGACAGCTGTCACCGAGGAGGTGAGTATATTAAAAAAAGACAACACGTCCCTGAGGGAGACCGTCCTGGACATCCAGTCGAGGAGCATGCGGGACAATCTAATCTTCTCAGGCATCCCAGAGTCCACGCCGGATAACCCAGAGACCCTGATTAAAAACTTCATGGTGTCGGCGCTCAAAATCCCTGCTGAAACGGTAAAAACAATCAGTTTTCACCGTGTCCACCGGCTGGGACCCCGAGGAGGAAATCGCCACCGTGCCATCATAGCCAAATTCGAGCACTTCCAGCAGAAAGTGCTCGTGAAAAGCAAAGGTCGGGAGCTAAAAGGCACCTCGTATGGCATGAACGACCAGTTCCCCCGGGAGATAAACGAGCGGCGTAAGTTATTATACCCCATCATGAAAGAACACAGGCAGAGAGGTAAGCGGACTGCACTGGTGGTGGACAAACTATATATAGACGGTCAGTTATTCCGTGAACCCTCTATAACCCCCTGGCTCTTCTAAAAAAAAAAAAATATATATATATATATATATATTTATATATATATATAAAAATAAAAAAATAAATATAATGGATAGGTAAGCAATTAAACGGCTTTGGTGTTTAAATGTATTACTTATTAATTTAAAAATCGAAAATTTAATTAAAAAAAAAAAAAAAAAAAAATCTCACTAGTGTAAATGTCTCACTCCCTTATCCTACACCCTCCGCTGGCTACCCCCACCCTACTTTTACTTTACTTTGTCTGTCTCCATTCACACCTCTCCCCCTCTCACACTCTCACCCCTCACCCTCCCTACCCTACTCACCCCTCATGTCCCCCCTCCGTTTTGTGTGTAGGTATATTTCACAATGTGTTCTCTGTTAGTTGTCCAGGCTTTGTTGTGCTTATAGATGATATTCATATAGATCATGACTTGCAGTGTACATATCTCTCTAACATCCACACAGCTTCAACCCAACACCATTCTCCTCACCACCCTGACATCCACAGCTCACAGACAGCAACATCCACTTTGCAGACAACAACAGACAGCTCACAAGGACACACACAGAAGTTATATTACTCTGCTACATACGCAATGACAGAACATCTCCTATCACTATGTCCAAGTTAAACTTTGTATCCTGGAATGTACATGGCATACGCTCACAGACAAAAAGAATTAAAATCCTGGACTATGTCTGTAAACTAAAAGCAGATATTTTGCTCCTACAAGAAACACATTTACTACAATCAGAAGAAAAATCTCTTACAGATCCAAATTATAATATTATCTTTTCATCTTGCTATAACAATAGACAGAGAGGTGTCTCCATTCTAGTCCATAAGAGAGTACCATTTACTTTAAACAGCACAGTAACAGATCCAGAGGGCAGATACATTATTATCCAGGCAACAATTTTTAATAAATTATATACAATTGCCAATCTGTATGCTCCTAATAATGACGACCCAGCCTTCTTTCACACAGTTTTTTCCTATTTAGCAGACTTATCTGCTAACTCCACAACTATTATAGGTGGTGACTTCAACATAGTCTTGAACCCTTCAGTAGATCGATCTAGTAGTCCAGTACATGCTAAACTACCACAGTCAGTCAAAGTCATACAGGATTATATGAAGGATTTTGGTCTAGATGACGTCTGGAGACTCAAAAACCCCAAAAAGAGGGATTATACTTTCTTCTCTCCAGTGCACCAGACATTTTCAAGAATTGACTTTTTTCTCTCAAATAATTCTATCGCGCATAAAATTACCACTAGAATCCATCCAATCATTATCAGCGACCATGCACCAATATCCCTAAGCCTGCAAACCGATCCCCACCGTAAATCTTCTCAGACTTGGCGCTTCAACATCTCTCTACTCAAAGACCCGGAATTTGATCAGATAATAAGGAGGGAGTGGGCAGACTTTCTAAAAAATAACGACTCTCCTGATTTATCTCCATCTTTACTTTGGGAAACTGGGAAGGCCGTAATCAGAGGTAAAATAATATCGTACTCCTCGTACAAAAAAAAGAAGGAACTACAAACAGAGAAAGTAATTGAGGAAAACGTTAAACAACTTACAGAGGATTATGCAATAAACCCAAGCGATCAATTATGGTCTAAACTACAAAGTGCAAAACTGCAGCTCGACAATATCCTATCAAAGAAAACAGAATTTTTACTTCAACAACTAAGATATAATGACTTCGAACACAACAACAAATCAGGGAAATTTCTAGCAAATCAACTCCAACGTAACAAAGAAAAATCCTTCATAACAGCAATCCAGGATCCCACTGGTAAATACACCCAATCACCACAGGAAATTAATCAAGTCTTCTACAATTATTACAGTAATTTATATTCAGCATCAGTTAACCCAAATAAAGAAGAGGTTCATGATTTTCTCAATAATCTAAACATGCCCGAATTAACAACTGAACACAGAGACATCATAGACGCTCCGTTGACCATCAATGAGTTACAATGTGCATTACACAGTATGCCAGCAGGCAAGGCACCTGGTCCTGATGGTTTCCCCGCTGAATTTCTTAAACATTTCTGGTCAATGTTAGCACCCCTTTTCTTCAGGACAGTGACAGAGATTAAGAATAATGGTTATATAAGCTCTCACATGAATACAGCCTCAATAAAGTTATTATTGAAACCAGATAAAGATCCCTCGCTTCCTTCTAGCTATCGACCTCTATCACTAATCAACACAGACATCAAAATTATCTCTAAAGCACTTGCTTCCAGGCTGGAGAAAATTATCCCAACAATAATTCACAGTGATCAGACAGGATTTATTAAAGGTCGACACTCCACCAACAATGTCAGAAGACTTCTAAATCTCATCAGTTCAACGCAGCGCTACAACAGACAAGCTATTGTTGTGTCGCTTGACGCAGAAAAAGCCTTCGACAAAGTAAATTGGTCCTTTCTCTTCGCTGTGCTCCACAAATTTGGCTTCGGAGAATCGTTTATCCAATGGGTAGCAACTCTGTACAACTCACCCAAGGCTACAGTCACCACTAATGGGATCACCTCACAAAACTTCAGTTTGCAAAGGGGAACAAGACAAGGATGCCCACTCTCTCCCTTATTGTTTGCAATGTTTATCGAACCATTGGCAACAGCGGTACGTCAAAACACAAATATCAAAGGTATCTGCTCTCAGATATCTGAACACAAAATTAATTTATATGCGGACGACATTTTACTTTACCTACAAGAACCCCAAACATCAGTAAAGGAAGTATGTAACCTTATAACAACCTTCTCACACATTTCGGACTACACCATCAACTGGTCAAAATCAATTATACTTCCAATAACAGAGAACTCGTGGAATCCTGCAGCCCAAATCTCGCATTATTCTTTTCCCATTGGCAACATTAGATATCTAGGCATTAATATTTCCTCCAAACTCTCAGAACTTGTCCACTTAAACTTCACCCCACTTCTGGACAAAATCTGTGGTGATCTGAGACGATGGAATAACCTCCCCATCTCCCTTCTGGGACGAATAGCAACAGTCAAAATGAAAATATTACCTCAAATCAACTATCTGTTCTCTATGATTCCATTTAAACCCACAGCAAAGTGGTTCCAATCGTTAGACTCTGCTATAGGTAAATTCTACTCAAAGAACAAAAAAGCTAAAATCAGCCTAACCACTCTCCAGAAGAATAAATCTGAAGGTGGACTGGAAGCTCCGAACTTCTTGTATTATTACTTAGCCAACCAACTACAGTATCTCACCAAATGGATATATCAACATGAAGAATATAACTCCTGGCTGGAACTAGAACAGATAGACTGCAACCTCATCAAACTCCAAGACCTACCCTTTATCACCTCTACCCTTAAACATCATTCCTGCTTCAAAAACCCTATGATTGCCTCCACCATGTCTGCTTGGTGGAAATCCCTGGAAGTCACAGGCTCCCAATTACTACCAGGTATACTCTCCCCAATCTGGCACAACCCAGACTTTGTAAACAACAAAATACCTCTTTATCTCAGCACATGGGCAGAGAAAGGGGTCACCCACCTCCATCACCTTTTTGATGATAACATACTTATGACATATACAACATTATTTCGAACCTTTGAAATAAAAAATGGAAATTTTCTTCAGTACCTACAGGTAAAAAAGACAATTACGAGTAGGATTCCATCGTCTCAGAACACTTTACAGCTAACTGATTTACAGCCACCTGAATTTGTCAAATACATCACGAAATTGTCTCCAAAAAATAAGAAAAATCTCTCAAAAATGTATAGTTTACTTTCAAAAACAGACTCTATACATATACCAATTCAAAAATGGGAAAAAGACTTATCCGTATCTTTTGACTCTGATTTCTGGACCCAGATCTGTGGAAACACATTCAAGATGACAAAAAACACCAATTTACAGTTAATCCAATTTAAGTTTCTTCACAGATCACATGTAACGCAAGTTAAATTGTATAAAATGGGTTTTTCGCACACCGACACATGCACTCAATGCACTCAAAACACGGCGGACACCTATTTTCACGCTCTTTGGCTATGTACACCCGTTTATCAATTTTGGTTAACAGTCACTCAGAAACTTTCCAATATTTTGGACTGCAGGATTCCGCATTCCCCGAACCTTTGCCTAATTGGCGATCTATCGACAACGACCTTATCAGACACTCAAGTCCAACCCACGCTTGCAGCTCTCGCAATTGCCAAAAAAACCATTCTGGTTAACTGGAAAGATAAGAAAGCCCTCAACATCATTCATTGGCTGAACCTCCTTACAGAACACATTTCACTCGAGAAAATATCTGCTACCCGAAAAAAACAATTGGTATCCTTTACAGAAAAATGGTCCCCATTTATTAGATCTTTAAATATTAACCTGTAACTTCCTTCTGTATGTGAGCGTATGCCATCCCCCTCATAAATTTGTGATGCTCCTGAACATATTTACTTTGTCTGTGCATATGGTCTGACTCTCCTCTGCTTTATCTCAGCTTATTATCCCTCTCCTCAACAAGGAATGACGGCACCACGGACTTCAAGGCCGTTTGCATGCACTAGGGGTGGCTTTCCCTCTTGTCCCTGGAGTTGCTATCTGGCTCTGCGGGGCCTGCTTGGTTCGGGCCCCTCCCCCTGGGGGGTGGGTGCTCCCAGTGTCTCCTCCCTTGGGCTCCGGGTCTGCTGGGGCTGCGCGCTCTCCTGGGGGTCTGGGGGGGGCGGCGGCTGGCGTCTTCCGGGGCGCTGTGGCTGGCCTTGGGGTTTGGGGTGGGTCGGCCCTCCTGTCGCTCCCCTGTCCCTCTCCGCCTCGCTTCCCTCCTCCTGCCTCTGTGCCTGCCTGCCTGCTCCGCTGCGCCCCTCTCCCCCCCTGGGTGGGCTGGGGGGGCCCTCCGCTGCCTGGGGGTCTGGTGTGGGGGCCGGGTGGTCTACTTGCGGGGGGGGTACACTGGCTCAGCCGGGCACAGGCTCCGGGCCTGTGTGCTGCCGCCGGAGTTTGGGTACTGCTAGCTGGGGGCCTTGGTCTGGGCCTGGTGCTGTCCTTGGGTTTGGTGGAGCGGGGCAGGCTTAGTGGTGCTGCGTGGTGCGCGTCCTGCATCCTCGGTGTGCCGGCTCTGGGGGGGTTGGGTGGGGGCTCGGGGCCCTTGCTTCCTACTGGTGCGGCCCGATCACCCCTCTGGGGCGGGCTGCTGCATGCGGCCGGCCTGTGGTGGGGCTATGGCGTCCGCCAGGGCGCTGCGGCTCCTGGGGTTGTAGTGTTGGCGGGACGGGCTGGTCCGTGTGGGTCCTCTGTGGCTCCTTGCCTCTTGGTTCTGGGGAGCCCTCTACATCAGGGCCAGTTTCACACCTGTCCCTCTCACTGCTCTGTCCTCACGGGCCGGACCCCTAACCAGTCTGCCTCTTAATGTACACTTCACACATCTCACACCGCACTGTATATAGTTGCTCTTAGGCACATATAGGGACACAACAATTAGGGCTCCGAGGGCGGGGGGGGTTGAGTAGGGTGGGCTCTGCGGTGGGGCGGATTGCAGGGCTATACGGCGCTATGTCCTCCCCATCCCCCCCCTGCTTGCCTCCCCTGCTCTCCAATTATTTTATTTTTTTTAATGCACCATACACACAACTTGGGGGGAGGTCTGGGGTGGCTCGGGGACTTTGGTTCAGGGTAGGTGGCAGAGTACCCATCCCCTGCAACCCTCTGGCCTGCCCCCTTGCCAGCTCACCCACCCTCCCTCCCCAACTTTTAATGCACCACATTACACTCAGGGTTACACTTGAACACGGTGTAGGGATAATGTTTCTGCGTCAGGGATCGGGAAACATAGTAAGAGGGGGGGTAAAGTTATTTATTTTCTTTTTTTTTTTTCTCTTCTCCCACCAGCATACACAAGGCCTTGCTGGGGGGGCCCGGCCCTCCCTGGCATGGAGCGGTGAGGGTGGACCATCATCTGTGTTACTGCGGCTGGGGGCCCCTGGGACTTGGGGTTGGTGGCCTGGAGGGGGTTCTCATGCGTGCCTGTTCGGTCCCTGCTGGTGCGGTGACTCTCGGTGGGCTGCGGGGGCTGGATCGGTTGGCCTGGTGGGCGCTGTGGCTGTGGCGCGGGCTGGCTGTGTGTGGTGGCTTGGTTCTGGTTGGGGGTTGGGGCGCATCTTGGGGTGCGGGGGCCCTGGGCACGCCGCGCTCCCCCTGGGGGGTGGTACGGGAGGTATGCGGGGCGCCTCCCCTCTTGCGGCGCCAGCACCTGCTGCCCCGTCCACATTTGCCCTCTGGGCTTGCATTGGGTCCTGACTTCGATTTCCTCATGCCGACACCCGGTGGCAGCCTGTTTGGCGCTGGGCTGGTTGCCCTCCCTGCGGGGGGCGCTCGGCTCCTGCATCTGGCCTCCTGGCCTGCGTGGGGCCTCCTGCCTTCTCGGGGGTGGGGGATTGGGCGTGGTGTGGGCGGGTGGGGGGTGCTGGGGCACTGGGGGGTGCTGGGGTGGGGGGGCTGGGTGTTGGGTGATGGGTTTGCCCTCGTGCCCCATGCCGCCTGGGCCTGTCCTGGCGCGCTGGGTGTGGCGGTCGCTGCCCCTCTTGTCCCCCGGGTCCGCGTGGCTCTCGGTTGCTCTGGTGGTTCTCTGGGGATACCTCCTGGGTGCTCCTGTGATCCGCGGGGGGTGCGCGCTCTGCCCGCCTGGCCCTGCTGTGCTGTGATGGCTGCTCTAGGCTTTGGAGTTCATCACACTTGCATGTTGATCAGGGCTTACTAGCTCCTGTTGAGTCCCATTGCCGAGAAAAGTTGGGACCCTCCAGAATGTGCTGAGTCTCTCCCCAGAGACCCTACACTAAACACATGCCCTCTTCTCACCTGTATCCTCGGGCGGCCTACTCTATACTTTCAGGGCATCCACAATAATGGCGTCTGACACAACTTCTTTTTTGGGTCTGATTCTCTGTTTTTTGTCTTGTCTTGTTTCTTTTTAGATGTGGAGCTGGTGGTTAGAAATAACACAGCACTCTTCGATTCTGATAGCACTGCCTGCCTATTCCCTCCCCTGTTCGCCTTGTCTCGTCCTGTCCAGCCTTTGTTTCCCCCTCAGATCACTGCGGTGCAGCACTGCCCTCCCTGGCACATAATAGGGAAATCTAATAAAGAATGTCAACTTAGCTTCCAGAGAGGGCCGGTGATGGTCACGCACACGCACTAAATATGAAAATATTTGGCTGCAAAACTAAAATATGCCTCAATCTCATAAAAAGTTGACACCCCCCTTTGTGGTGTTAAACGATGAGAAAAAATGCAGACAAATAAAAAAAGAAAAAAAAAAAAAAAGAAAAAAAAAAAAAAAAATAAGAGACTAAAAGACAGTTTAACATAAACATTTCGTGGTGCTTATTGTGTATTTCGTTTGGGCGGGATTTTTAGTTTATTTTGGAGTTGAAAAAAGATAACTCAAATGGAGATTTTGGTGGTAATTAATTTTTTTTGTTGACAAAACGCTCCTTGTGGGGGTACCTTTCTTTGAGGATTTTCCCGACGACTTGGAAGAGTTGCTGGGATAAGCTGTGTTGTGGTAAATGATTTAATTTTGGGGTTTAGTGTTCATTCACAATGATTTATAATGTATAGGTTAATGTTCCGAAAGAATCCCTGGTGTGACTAATACTGACGTTAAAAGGTTGAGTGTTACACTTTTTTTGCATTTGTTGTTTGCAGCAATGTGGTAAGTTCCCGCTTCAAATGAGTCATCTTCTCTCTTGCTAACTAGAGCAATTGCTATTCGTAATCAGTATCACCAACTAGCTAACACTAGGGGTCCTAGTGTTTGCAGATCTCCCCAGAAAATCAAGCAACCAGGTCTATGGAAACAAGGCCAAAAGAAGCGACTAGGCTCTTACATTTTTTATATATATATAAGTAACTCGAAAATATGCTTATTTGTCTTTTGCACTCATACCTCTAATTACATGGGACTGAGTTTCATTTTGCACTTGCATTCATTCTCCTTTCCATCAAAACTCTCCGTGAAGTAACCCAGCAAAACACGAAAACGGCTAATTTAAATACTACCGCCTCCACAAGATTTGCCCCTGTTATCAATTACGCAATTTTTCTTAGTTGATCACCCGCCAATTGCGCACCGACCAAATGTGTAATTTTTGGAGTGAACACACAATTTAGTTCTCTTTACTTGGGATTTTAGTAAATCAGGCCCTAAGTGTATTAACTAATCTCATTTATACACATTCACACACTGCAGACAAAGCAGCGGGAGCAACTTGGGATTACGCTATGTACGAGAAAAAAGACAAAGCAACCAATTGCAGTTTGGTAGGTTATGCTTTCTGTAGATACTAGCCAATGGAAGCCTGGTCTATTGACACCAAATTAGTTTTCCTCTGAGAGTAAACAAATACCATATGAGGAGGTTAATAATGCTGCATTTAAAAAAAACTAAATTATCTGGATGTGAGTATACACTCATTGGCCACTTTTTTTAGGTACACTTTGCTAGTACTAGGTTGGACCCCCTTTTGTCTTCAGAACTGCCTTAATTCTTCGTGGCATGGGTTCAACAAGGTGCTGGAAACATTCCTCAGAGATTTTGGTTCATATTGACATAGCATCACATAGTTGCTGCAGATTTGTCGGCTGCACATCCATGAGACGAATCTCCTGTTCCACCACATTACAAAGGTGCTCTATTGGATTGAGATTTGGTGACTCTGGAGGCCATTTGAGTACAGTGAAGCCATTGTCATGTTCAAGAAACCAGTTTGAGATGATATGAGCTTTGTGACATGGCACGTTATAGTGCTGGAAGTAGCCACAGCAGATGGATACACTGTGGTCATCAAGGCAAGGCAAGGCAAGGCAAGTTTATTTGTATAGCGCTTTTCATACACAAGGCAGACTCAAAGTGCTTCACATCATAACATGTCATACAATAAAGTGAAATAAAATGCAAGAATTAAAAGACAATTAAAAAACAGAGAATAAAAACATATTAACAATAGAAATTTTGGAGGACATTCCTTGGCATTTTTACTACTTTCAGACCCCATCAAGGGTTGGACATGGTCAGCAACAATACTCAGGTAGGCTGTGGCATTTAAAAGGGGTCATATTATGCCCTTTTTGGGGTTCATATATCTAATTTATGTGCCTAAAGTACGTTTACAATCGCTAATGTTCGAAAAAAGTGTCTGTTGTCATGTACTGCCGATCCATGCAGCCTCTCTCATCTGCCTGTGTTTGCAACGCTCTGAAGTGCACATGTACCAGGGTCCCCACGTGTGCCAAGTCTGATCTGATTGGTCGGCCGGTCTGCTCTGCCGTAATTGGTCAGTCGTTCGGCACGGTTCTCAGAAATGTCACGCCCCTTTTACCATATTGGGAATGCAGCTTGCTCTGAGCGGAGCAGAAACACCGGTATACAAACAGCAATGGTTGGTTTTCAACTTTACCAATCTGACAACGGAGAGAAGGAACAAACACCACAACCTTTGCCACAGAGGCATGAGCACGACGTTTCAGTGTTGGAGGTATTTATTTTGCAGCCTTTTCAGATGTAATATGTGCTCATCGGGTAGTTTCAACAACATCCAGAGCGAGAACCAAACTGTTTAATCCTTGTGCCCTCCTCAAATTTAATAACTGTGTACCCCTCGTGGACAAAAGTGTACACACACACAAAAACTGCTATAAAATCATCATACAACAATATTTTTTTCTGATTTTTTTTTCATAAATCACTTGATCAACTTCTTACCTGCACAAAACTACCAAACATTTAATCTATTTCTGGATTTTAACCCTTTAAATGCCAGTTTAATTATTTGAATTATTTACATTTTTTACTACAAAAACACAAAAAATGAATTATTTTCCATAAAATAAAAAGTAGGGAAATGAAACTTTGGTGGTGATTAGAGTCTTAGATATGTCAAAGATTAGCAACAAAATTGATTTGATTGCATCAGTATTTTTTGTGTCGTGTCAGATATTCCCTTTGGGACCCCTTGTGGCCAAAAATGCCCCATTGATTTCCATGTAAACCATGTTTTTAAATCTCACTGCCATTACAGTATAAAACCATGCATTCTGTAATGTCAGCATTTCATTTTGAAGAAAAGTAGTTATTTTTCACATTTTTACTGTATTCTACCAGATTCAACCGTTTTCCCATTGTAGGCCGATGCATGAAATTCTTGTACTTTTGCCAGTTATATTATGGAGCCGTGTGACTACCAGGGGTCCCCAAGAGTGGTTTGTGCATGTGTGTGTACGTATGTGCGCGTGTGTGTGTGCGAAGGATGTGTTTCATGTTTCTTTGAAGAGGTGCTTCAGTAAAAACATGTCATCCTGCCTTTATTGTGTGTGTGTTTGTGTGTGCGTGCGTGCATTTGTGCAGATGCGCACATGTGTATGTGTGAGGGATGTGTTTCATGTTTCTTTGAAGAGGTGCTTTAGTAAAAACATGTCATCCTGCCTGTATTGTGCTCTAAAAAACAAAACAAGCGTTAGTGTGTTTATGCACCTTTCACAGCCAAAGTTAACCTGCAGTGAGGCTGAGGGGTCATTTCTACAATTCTACAACTACAATTCACTTAGCAGACGCTTTTATCCAAAGCGACGTACATCAGAGGGTAAATTCATTTCATCAGTGAGCAGAGAATGAGAAAGACCTCAAGCAGAGAGGAGCAAAAATGAAGAGGCATTTCAGTGTAGAAGATGCTTTAGAATTGGTCATGCAGCCTTGATCCAACAGCGAGGCGTTCAGTGACAGGATGGAGTGATGTGGATGCCCAAGAGATTCGAGCGTACATGGGACTTCTCATCCTTGCAGGTGTACTGAACACCTCTCATGTAGGTTTGTCATATCCAGAATCAGCTTGATCATGTCAGAAGTGAAGAAAAGGTCAAAAGAGCATGCCACATCGTGGATTCTTGATATGGCATATCTCGTGGGCCCTGGCTTCATGCCGGTGGGTGCCTGAATGTAGCGCATCGTCTCGGCATGAGATGGAGACCAGACTTGCCCATTCTTCGCTGTCCACTCACTGTTAGGATGGGCAGGATCCTCAGTGTCCTCTCCACTTTCAGAGGAAGTGTCAGAGGCACTCACAGATGTGGTGGATTCCAGTGAGCATTCCATGTCAGACTCCCCCTTGAAGTTGTGTCTTCTTTAGATGAGTCCTGCAGCTCGCTGTCGGATGAAGGCTGCATGACCAATTCTAAAGCATCTTCTGCAATGAAATACCTCTTCATTTTTGCTCCTCTCTGCTTGAGGTCTTTCTCCTTCTCTGCTCACTGATGAAATGACCCCTCAGCCTCACTGCATGTTAACTTTGACTGTGAAAGCAGCCAAGTGCAAAAACACACTAACACTTGTTTTTTTTTAGAGCACAATAAAGGCAGGATGACATGTTTTTACTAAAGCACCTCTTCAAAGAAACATGAAACACATCCCTCACACACACACATGTGCGCATATGCACACATGCACGCAGGCACGCAAACACAAACACACAATAAAGGCAGGATGACATGTTTTTACTGAAGCACCTCTTCAAAGAAACATGAAACACATCCTTCGCACACACACACGCGCACATACGTACACACACATGCACAAACCACTCTTGGGGACCCCTGGTAGTCACACGGCTCCATAATATAACTGGCAAAAGTACAAGAATTTCATGCATCGGCCTACAATGGGAAAACGGTTGAATCTGGTAGAATACAGTATAAATGTCAAAAATAACTACTTTTCTTCAAAATGAAATGCTGACATTACAGAATGCATGGTTTTATACTGTAATGGCAGTGAGATTTAAAAACGTGGTTTACATGGAAATCAATGGGGCGTTTTTGGCCACAAGGGGTACCAAAGGGAGTATCTGACGCTACACAAAAAATACTCATGCAATCAAATCAATTTTGTTGCTAATCTTTGACATAAATCTAAGACTCTAATCACCACCAAAGTTATATTCCCCTACTTTTTATTTTATGGAAAATAATTCATTTTTTGTGTTTTTGTAATACATTTTTTAATAGTTCAATAATTAAACTGGCATTTAAAGGGTTAAAATCCAGAAAAAGATTAAATGTTTGGTAGTTTTGTGCAGGTAAGAAGTTGTTCAAGTGATCTATGAAAAAAAATCAGAAAAAAATATTGTTGTATGATGATTTTATAGCAGTTTTTGTGTGTGTGTACACTTTTGGCCACAAGGGGTACCAAAGGGAATATCTGATGCTACACAAAAAATACTCATGCAATCAAATCAATTTTGTTGCTAATCTTTGACATAAATCTAAGACTCTAATCACCACCAAAGTTTCATTTTCCTACTTTTTATTTTATGGAAAATAATTCATTTTTTGTGTTTTTGTAGTAAAAAATGTAAATAATTCAAATAATTAAACTGGCATTTAAAGGGTTAAAATCCAGAAACAGATTAAATGTTTGGTAGTTTTGTGCAGGTAAGAAGTTGTTCAAGTGATCTATGAAAAAAAATCAGAAATAAATATTGTTGTATGATGATTTTATAGCAGTTTTTGTGTGTGTGTACACTTGTGGCCATGAGGGTGGCGAAAGGGTACAAAGTGTATCAATAGAGTATAAAAACATGTAATAAAAAAAAAGACTGGATTTAAAAAATATTACCAGAAAGTAAGTTTCTGCCCAAAATTCATGACAAAAGCTGTAACACAGCCAAAATGATCACCAAATCAAAAAGTAAAAAAGTGAAAAATGGCCAAAAAAGGCCACAGGAGGGCACAAGGGTTAAACCCATATACACTTCAAAACATCCACAACATCTTCAGAGGAGAACATCACGGAGAACAGCAGAAGAGTATGTTCATTATGAATAATGATTTACAACTTCAATCAAATTCATTCTAATCAAACACTTTCACTATTCCAGAGGAATAAAAGTAAACAAGTGACACACTCATCTGTTTTTTGGAAACATTTACAAAGACGTTGAAGGTATATTTAAACAGGTATTTATAAGGGTATTTAAAATTTTTTGTGCTTTTGGGTTTAAAAAAATAAAAGAATTAGTAACTTACTGTAAGTTTTGTCAGGCTTTTTTTAGACTTGAGGAATGCCACCTTATAGATCGTCTGTCCTGTAGAGGTTGTTGCTTGATCACATTCAGCATTTTCGTTGTAATGCATCACAGACAGCAACAAGCTACAATACAAAAAGGTAAAATCAGCAATAAGGTAATGACATCACAGTTTTCCGATAGTCTTAGTCAGATTTCAGCAGTTGGACAATGTTTTAGGTGTGTGTGCGTACATTTGCTTGTCATCTACTCCCCTTGATCGTCCCTTAGTATACCCCAGGCCAACTGTGTGTGGACTGATGACCCCTTTGGAGGTAGGTACTGTCTGTGTGACCTCTGAGACTTGTGGGGAGTCTGTCTGCCATCCAACATCATGGAACCTTTGGTACGCTCGTTGGGATACTGGAGCTTGTGGTCTGTGTAATCTGCTGTGATGTACTCTGAAAAAAAAAGACAGAAAAATAGCAAATTTTGCATGGCAATCTAGTCTTCTTGTTCATAGCAAAATAAGCAGACCACAGATATCTTTCAAAACAAAGTGCCTGCTGCACACATCTTTACGTTTCTTTTGTTATTGTGTTTATAAATGTATTATCTATGGTTAACCCGTCCTTTTGCAGTCAGTGCTATTATCAGACAACACCACCTGAGCACTGGTCGAGCTGTTCAAATAAATTATAAATACTTTAGCAATGGCCCGACTTATTACATCGATAAAAAATCATCACGTAACAAAGCAGTTTTACGCAGAGGTGGGGATAAGACAGAGTAGAAAGAGCCTAACAACAGCTGTGTTAGCAGCTAAGTTAGCAGAGTCTTACAATGCTCAGAGGCTGTAACAAAGCGGATTTTACATTCATTAGACCGTCTCCAACCACTGTCATAAATCAGAACTTTAGCACTCTCCAAGCTTATCACACCGATAATCAAATGCCAAGTAATAAAACCGTCTTATGCAGGAGTGGAGCTACAGCAGAGTAGAAAGAGGCTAACCACAATGTCAGCCGGCATGTTTGCAGAGCTCAGAGTCCGTAAAAAAAGCGGACTTGGACCCCCAAAAACACTACATGTATCTCTGAGGGTGGTTAACAATGTTATACCTCTTACAGTTTTAGGTGAAAGTTGATAAATAGTTTAGTAGTGCTCAAATTTTCGGAACAGTAGCATTACTTAGCATCTTAGCCGAGGCTTACAGTTCAGCTACATACAACCTGCACTGAACCAATGTATCCGTAGCAGCTAAAAAGTTGTCTTCAAACTAAATAAAAAGACAATAAAAGAAGCGTACTTACATGTTATGGTTGTGAACTTCCAGAAGCACCAGAATCTCCATGGCTGCCACAGAGAGTAGGAGCTGAAACGTCTTTCTGAGTTCGTTGCTACCATGGTTGCTACCGCATATCGTGGGTGTGCCACAGAAGTTACTGGGTGTCAGCATGAGCAGACATGGGCTACTGGGCTTGCCACAACGAGCCAATGGGCTTGGATCAGTGACATCACACTGACATGATGTCACACTGACATTTTTTTTCAAGGGGGGCTAGGGACGTTTCATGCAGCTACTGCAGATGCTCACAGGAGGAGTGGGAGAAGCCCGGTTTCCGCGAACTTTGAATTTTTGCACATAGATGTGCCTAAACATGCACAAGACACATATATAGAAAACACACTAAAGAGCATATAAAACCAGAAAAAGCATAATATGACCCCTTTAAACGATGCTCAATTGGTACACAGGGACCCAAAGTGTGCCAAGAAAATATCCCCCACACCATTACACCACCACCTGCCTGAATCGTTGATACAAGAAAGGATGGATCCATGCTTTCATGTTGTTTACGCCAAATACTGACCCTACCACTCGAATGCCGCAGGAGAAATCGAAACTCATCAGACCAGGCAACATTTTTCCAATCCTCTATTGTCCAATTTTGGTGAGCCTGTGCAAATTGTAGCCTCAGTTTCCTGTTTCTAGCTGGCAGAAGTGGCACCCGGTGTGGTCTTCTGCTGCTGTAGCCCATCTGCTTCGATGTTCGACGTGTTGTGCGTTCAGAGATGCTAGTCTGCATACCTTGGTTGTAACTAGTGGTTATTTGAGTTAATATTGCCTTTCTATTAGCTCAAACCAGTCTGGCCATTCTCCTCAGACCTCTGGCATCAGCAAGGCATTTTTGCCAAGATAACTGCCGCTCATTGGATATTTTCTATTTTTTGGACCATTCTCTGTAAACCCTTGAGATGGTTGTGCGTGAAAATCCTAGTAAATTAGCAATTGCTGAAATACTCAGACTAGCCCGTCTGGCACCAACAACCATGCCAGACAGACAGACAGACAGACAGACAGACAGACAGACAGACAGACAGACAGACAGACAGACAGACAGACAGACAGACAGACAGACAGACAGACAGACAGACAGACAGACAGACAGACAGACAGACAGACAGACAGACAGACAGACAGACAGACAGACAGACAGACAGACAGACAGATAGAGAGGAACTTTATTAATCCCTTGGGAAGGTTCCCTCAGGGAAATTCAGATTCTAGCAGCAGGCAGCACAAAAGGATGGAAAAGCACACAGACACAATAAAATAAAATAAATGAAAATTAAATCCCCTTTCTTCCCCATTGTGATGCTCGGTTTGAACTTCAGCAGATCATCTTGACCATGCATTGAGTCGCTGCCATTTGATTGGCTAATTAGATATTTGCACTGAGGAGCAGTTGAACAGCGGTCCCTAATAAAGTAGCCAGGTTATTGAAGCTATTATGTATACATGTTATTTTTATATGCACCATTGATTTATATGGAGCTACAAAATGCCCATGTTTCCTCCTATATACTATAATAATGATGAAAATTTAAGCACACTTCAGTCTACTTGCATTTAGTTTTTTGCATATTGTCACTGATGTGTTGTTTCTTGTATGTTGAAACAGTGGGGCAGCATAATGGTTTATCCTCCAGAGCGGCAAAAGTGCCTGAAGCAGTTCTGACCACAGACTGTGTCATGGTGTTAGTTTTTGTTTCTTTCCCCCTCCTTCTGTTTTCTCTTGCAGTGTGTGTGTGTGCAGTGGAGGGCGTGGCTGGCTGAGCTGGAACAAGGAGCACCTGGGTCTCGTTAGGTCATCACTCCTGCCATAAAGACAGATCAAGACTCCACTCCTCTGCCAGATTATTCTCTTTGCAGTTGGTACACTGTGTCACACTAGCTCAACCTTGCAGAATTGTGAAAGTGATTTTTGTTCTTGTGTCGTGTACTGACCTGTTTTTTCTTTTATGTGCAGCCTGCCGGTGAGCCTCAGCACCTTAATTTGGATTTTCGTTTGGCCTTGCTGCACTTGAGTGTCCTGCGCCAGCCCGCCCTCTATTGCCACCACCTGCCTTAAAGGGATACTTCACCCGTTGAAACATGAATCTATATTGAAATTGGGTCATATATGTAGTAGAAATGTGAAATAATTTTTGAAGTTGGTGCCTTCTTGACCGAGAAAAGGCAGAAAGTGTCTTTTTGGTTCATGTGGATGAAAGACAACAACTCCCAGAATGCACAGCACCGCAGGCCACTCCCGCTGAAATAGAGGATTTTATGGTGCATTCACGTGGTGTCAGACACATCGGAAAAACGAGTTTCTGAGTTGTAAAATGCACATGAAACACCTGCTCAAGTCAGAACAAACACTCGAAAAACTCTGAAAAGAATTACTGTAGGTGCCCGACTTACCGACTTGATGTCAGAATCGTCATCAAATGGGGGGCAAAATATGTTTTGTTAATGTTAACATACTTTTTATTCATGCACGTATTGCACATCAACTTTTTGCTCAAATATAACTTTTTTTTTGATAACTTTTTTATTATTGATGTTTAAACACTGTCATTTGCAATAAGGAAGAAAGAGGGAAAAAAATACTACATGTGGTTTTGTCAGCAGCCCACAAATATACAGGAATCATATACATCATATACGCAATCCCTTATACAGTACATATCAAAAGAAGGTAAAGACAGCAGACAAAGGGGGCAAACAAAGATTGAATTGTCTCTCTCCCCTGGATTACTACAGCAATGAAAGTATACAACTAAGCAAAAAGAAATGGCAATAAAGGGGGGGCAAAGAACAGACTTTGCCCCATATATCCCACATCCCCACCCCACCCCATCCAATTAGAGCTGTCATTGAGCAAGACAGTATTTGGTGAGCATGGAATGGGTTTGGCCAATATGACCGATAAAATATTATAAACCTTCCTCCAAAAATCTGCAACCCCTGGACACTGCCAAACCATATGAAGAAAAGTGCCCATAGTGTTATTAGGGCATAAACTACAATTAGGGGATGGTAAGGCTTTCATTTGATGTAGAGTGGATAACTTGATGGTTTGGATTTCTGATTAAAAAAAGGCCAATTTAGATGGCAATCAGTTGATGGTAGGTCCCTCTTCCATGCATTGTAAATGGATAGAGGTTTAACAGAAGCTTTCAGCAAACTAGCATAGAAAGGTGAAACAATGCCATTGGATTTGGTCAATACTGTATGAAATGGATGGGAGCCCAGTGGACTATCCCAGGGTACGCCATAAGTACTCATTGCTGTGCGCAGCTGCAGGTAGAAGAAAAAGGAAGTTCCAGGTAAATTAAAATGCTTCTGAATGTCTTGAAATTAGTTAAGTCCCCCTTCTCCAAAAATATCCTTAAGAGTGTGTACGCCCTTATTACTCCATGTAGGGAATGAAATTGGTCGTCCCCCTGTTTGTAGGCCGTAGTTATGGAATATGGGTGAATGAAGAAGCCAGTTTGATGTAACTTTGCACAGCTTATTTGCCTGTTGCCAGACAGAAATCAACTCAGTGATGATGCAGCCGAACTTAGTTTTGAGTAGTTTGGGAGTAATATTTGAATAAATTACATCTTGCAGTCTGTGTGGATGAACAATGTTTTGTTCAATTTGGCGCCAGCAAACCATGACAGTGGGATCCAGCCATTTAGAGAGTGGTTGCAACACATATGACCAATAATACCATTGGAAATTTGGGACTCCCAATCCGCCTTCACTTTTTGCTCTCTGGAGAGTTGAAAGTTTAAGTCTGGCTTTCTTTTTTCCCCATATAAAATTGGAAATAGCAGATTGTAGTTCTTTCCAATATCCTCTAGGTGGCGGCAGAGGAAGCATAGAGCTAAAAAAAATTGTGGGAGAACATTCATTTTTATTGATTGAGATGTGAGAATGGAATGAGAGGGGTGAGTTGTTCCACCTTTGAAAGTCGGTTTTAACTTTCGCAAGCACTTTTTTATAATTAAGTGACACTGTGCAAGTAACTGACGGGCTGATAGTGATCCCTAAATATTTTAAGTTCTGAACCGCTGGGGTTAGATAGGGTTGCCACCAATGTGCCGTTTGTATTCAGAGGTAAAAGTGCTGATTTTCCCCAATTAATTTTGTATCCAGAGATCTGGCTGAAGTTGTTAAAAATGTTTAAGAGGTGGGGAAGAGACTGTGGGATATTTTGAATGAAGAGTAATATGTTGTCTGCATACAGAGAGATGAAGTGTTTGGTATCGTGAATAACAATAGGTTCATGGGAAACAGATAGCCGGATGGCCTGGGCTACGGGTTCGAGAGATATTTTAAAAAGCAGAGGGGAAAGCGGGCAGCCCTGCCGTGAACCGCGAATTACTGGGAAAAGCTTGGAGCAAGTGGAGCTATCTGCACCATTGCTGTGGGGTTATGATACAGTAATTGTACCATAGATAGAAGATTATTTCCAAGGCCCATACAACGTAGTACTGCCCACAGATAGTGCCACTCAAGGCGGTCAAATGCCTTTTCGGCATCTCAAGAAAGAACGGCATTGGATGTATTGATAGAATCTGAAATTTCCATAATGTGGAGAAGACGGCGTATATTGTCAGATGCATGACGATTCTTGATGAAGCCAGTTTGGTCATCCTTTACCAGATAAGACATGTATGGCTCCAGTCGAGAAGCTAGTGTTTTGGCATAAAGCTTCATGTCTGTGTTCAGAATGGATAAGGGGCGGTAGCTCGAGCAAAGGGTTGGGTCTTTGTCCTTTTCAGAAAGAGAGATGTAAGGGCTATGTTAGTGTTATTAGAGAATGAGCCTTTTTCAATTGCCACGTAAAACATGACAAGAATGAGAAAGCCTAACTGAGGCCAAAAGGCCAGATAAAACTCAGGGGGTATACCATCCAGGCCAGGTGACTTCCCCTTGTTCATGTTCCCAAGAGTTTTATGGCGCTCACACAGAGTTATAGGGGCATCTTGCTTTTTGTAACATAACAATGAGCATGGTCTTTTTACCTGCTCTTTTGTAATATTAATAGACAAAGAGTAAGGTCCTTTACCTGCTTTTTGTAAAGCGTCTTGAGATAACACCTGTTATGAATTGGCGCTATACAAATAAAGATTGATTGATTGATTGATTGATCTTGTAGCAATCTGGCTTCCTGGTGAAGCTATGGTAGCTGTAGGGTGAAGCTATGGTAGCTGTAGGGGTTAAGAAAGTCATTGCAACTTTGATCGCTGGGGGTTATTTCTGATGAATACAGTTTAGAGTAAAACGATAGGAAACAATTGTTGTTATCCGAAGGGGCAGTAAGCAGAACGCCTGTGGGTGATTGGACTGCAGTTATGGTCGAGAGTTGTTCGTTATTTTTGAGTTTAGAGGCGAGTAAGTAGCTTGGCTGAGCACTGTGAAGATAATACTTCTGTCTGCTCCTATGGATAATGAAGTCTGCCCTGAATCTAAGAGCTTGGTTCAATTCTTTATTCAATAATTGTCTTTTAATAGCTAAATCAGTGGTAGGATTTGAAGCCATGCAAGTCTCTATGGTTGCAATTTTCCTTTCGAGTTCATGGATATGTTTCAGTTTGGATTTATGTAAATTAGAAGAGAATCCTATTGTTTTGTCCCTAATAAACCCCTTTACTGTATCCCAAAGAACAATAGGGTCATGCACTGATGGTTTGTTTATAGCTATAAATTCATCCAGTTGTTCTCTCATCTCACCCAAAAATGATTCATTCTGCAACAGGGTCGAATTAAAGCACCAGCGAGCTGCACGTTTGGTGCTCGGGACAATTACAACTCTTCCCAAGACTGCTCTGTGATCAGAAAGTCCCATTGGGAGTAAATCAAAATCAGACGTGTTCTCATACAGATGCTTTGATACGAAAATAAAATCTATACGTGAAAAAGATCTGTGCCATGCCGAATAACAGGTAAATTCTTTTGCAGAAGGATTAGCTGTCCGCCAGACATCTACAACTGCACAATCATTAGCCCATTTCCTTAATGCTAATGATGCCAGACGTAGCTCTCTTCCCTCATTGGCTCCGGTTCTATCAAAAGTGTGCAGCCAAACAGCATTGAAATCCCCTCTATTACTAGACTATAATCTGACAATTCAAGCATTAGTTTAGTTAGATAATCCAAAAAATTGCAATCAAAGAAATTTGAAGCATAAATAGATATGAATGGTAGCTTCCTGTCACTAACCATAGTTTTGATATAGGCCACTCTGCCCTCCAAGTCCCTCCCTGATCCCAGATCTGTAAAATGAAAACTGCGTTTGGCAATGATAACTACTCCTCTGTTTTTTGTTTTATTAGAGGAGGAAGCTATAACATCATAGTATTAATTATTCAATCTGCAGACATCTTTTTCTAGTAAATGAGATTCTTGAAGAAAAGCCAAATAAGTGTTTTTCCTCCGCAGGAAATCCATTGTGCTTGTGGGTTTATGGGGAATATTTAGGCCACGTGCATTCCAAGACATTAGAGTTATGTTAATCATGGCTATCAGGATGGAATAATACTAAAAACCAGGTAATGTAAATACAGTTTTTTGATGCAACAAGTTTCTGTTTTGGTCTGTCCACAAGGTCCTGTCCCTCCGCCCCATAGCTTCCCAAATCTGTTAAAACCACACACAGCAAACCCCACAACAACCCTCCCAAAAAACCCACCAACGAAAAAGGGGGGGGGGGGGGGGGGGTTGGAAAAAAAAACATCCAAAGCTCTCCCTCGTACCCACCCTACAAAAAAAGAGTGTGACAGTGAAAAAGATAGTCAGGTAACCAATGCATCTCTTTTAAAGATACTAGCCTTTATTTGACGACTACTTAGTCAATCTGACTAAAATAATAGTAACATGAATAATAACAATAATAATCATAATAAGTACATTCCGTTTAGAATTAAAGCTTAGGTAAGGCTAGGACTAGATCAGGCAAACTAAGGTAATACACTTCACTTAGGATAGCCAGCAGCAGGTCAGCTCAAAATAGGTAGCAACTAGAGCAAATTACATAATGTTAAAAAAAAAAAGAAAAGAAAATTAGCCTTCATCGGGATTCGAACAATATACTGTATAATGAAATAAATTGTTATTTCTTAAACAAGCATTGAGCAAAATTGACGAAAGTCCGACAGTCAGCGAACACCTCTGAGTATGACATCTCGACCAGGAAGTTAACAAAGCAGCATACAGTACAGCATCGGTATTAACAGTGGACGGTAGCATGTTCATAATTACCAACCGGTCAGATAGCACGACTGTCCTCGAGTGAAGTCAAAAAACTTCTCTGCCCCAAAAAATATAACTTTTGACAGCTTTTCACTGATCTTCGTCGTAGCATCCACTTTTTGTTCTGTTATTACAACACTGAAGTCGGAAGACACTGAAGTCGGAAGAACGACTTCCCAACTCGGAGACTTGGACCACCTGAGCAGCACCTGAATGCAGCATTATTTACAGACATTTACTACAACACATACAGCTGTTTCCTCAACTGATTCCAAGATTTCTTCCAGAAGGAATTGGCATCTTGGAAATTCCTGGCAGAAAACGGACTCTATGGCTGTGTCCATAGGCAAACAGTGACAGCACCGACACCACCAGTCTCTCTCCTTGTTCTCACAGCCGCGGACCTGCTTGTCGGCAGCAGCCAGCTGGCCGACCTGCCTGTCGGCAGCAGCCAGCTCGCTGCTATATTGCGGCTCATAGAAAGAGCCACGAACATCCGATTCGAGAACAAGACCTTCAAAATCCCCTTCATCCATATCAGTTTGAAGTTGAAACATATTTTTTTCGCCATTCTCGGTTCTCATCAGCTTTCTCCATAGAGACACCCAGCTCGAGCCTGGCTCAGGCTCCCTGTCTCACAGCCACCGACTGTCTGCAGATGCCGCCCTGCTGCTATATTGCGGCTCGTAGAAAGAGCCACGAACATCCGATTGGAGCACAAGACCTTCAAAATCCCCTTCATCCATATCAGTTTGAAGTTGAAATATACTTTTTTCGCCATTCTCAGTTCTTATCAGCTTTCTCCATAGAGCCTGTTAGCATAGCTTCCAAGCAATATGGCGGACGTTGAGTTTTGATTCTGGGAGTGAGGTCCCGCCCACTGATCTGTAATAGGTCTGTAGCTTCAGTGGTTGAAAATATGAGGAACTAGTGATGTAGTTTCACCCCTGCTAACCAGAGCAGCCTCCGATGACGCAAAATGACGATTTTTGTGTCATCGGAGGCTCCTTTTCAGGGGAAAATGAGGGCGGGATGCACGACCATTCAAAAATACTACCAGGTTTCTAATGATACAAAGCTTAATGCAAATGGGTGAAGTATCCTTTTAAGTCTAACTCTATGCCGGTGTATGGTGGACTAAAAGTGCCAAAATGAAATATATAAATATATAATTAATTAAATCATTAAATGTGTCATCAATTATTGCAGAGAATGTTGATGCTGGAATTTCAACCCCTGAACAAGTGGTTAGCAAAGCAGAGGGATTTATTGAAGTAGCCTTTTCAATTAATAAAATGTATTATTGTTAATGTATTAGTGCATTAATTCCAGTATTTATTTTTCCTGCATGTATTTTTAATTATATATTTCTACTTCAGTTATTGTTTGTCCCTCATAGCAGCTATGTGTTGTTTGATTTCTGAAAAAAAGGGTTTAATTCATGTTTTATTTTGTGTGTATAATCTATGTTTCTCCACTTAAAAGTATGATCCAGGCGGGTTGTGAACCCCACTCTCCCCAGTGATATCTCTACACATTACCTCTACAGCGTACCTCTATCAGCCCTGGCTGCTGATGCAAAACATCCTGTTGATATAGATAACAGTGCCTGAAGTGAATGAAAAAAAAAAAAAGTCACAAGCGCGTACGTCTGTCAGGCTGCGTATATACATTTGGGACTTTTATGAAATAATCAGAGGTGCGGGTGTACGTCCGGCGTGCATGTGCTGACCCAAAACGCACGCAAGCACGCATACGCATACGCACACGCACGCAAGCGCGCACACACACACACACACACACACACACACACACACACACACACACACACGCACACACACTTCAGTTTACTTTCTCAGTAACCACAGTTACTAAGAGACTGATAGCAAACAGGCAGTGTTTCCATGGCATCAGCACTATTGGCTGAGTCACTGCAGCAATTGCTCTAATACCTTAGCACATGTATTTGTCTGTTTTATGTTAGTGTTACTATTTTCATCTTCTCATATAGTTATAAAGATGATAACTAGAATTCTTAAAATGCAAATGACTCACTTCTGCCTGGATTGGGCTGATGGCATTGACGTTTTAAAGCTTGCTTTGGTGTACAGGTAAAGTAGTGTACTTTAAATCCACTGTTATGCAACAAGTCCCGTCTGCCAGTTAAGCCAGTTATGCTTCCCCCTAGTCCTTTTCACATGGGGAGTCTGCAACAGCCCTAATAAAGCCGTAATGAAGCTCCACCATTATACCACCTATATACTGTTACGCTAAAAAGCATGACGTATTGGCGTCCAAATGTGGGTTTACAGTTTTAAGGTGTTGCAAAAGAGGCAAGCAAAAGAGGCCCAATATTGTAATTAACAGCAGTAGACACACACACACACACACACACACACACACACACACACACACACACACACACACACACACACACACACACACACGCGCACACACACAGCACAGATAAAGAAATGTATGGGTTATTGTCATTCTACACTTTAGAGGCCCTAGCCCCATCTGTTTATTGTAGTGTTTCTTTTCTCCACTCAGAATACCTTAATTATTAATACCATAGAAGGTGCGTTAACAAGATGCTTTTTTTCATTGCACTTGACATTTGGTTCATTTGTGCATATTTTTTCTGTACATTGTCTCTGTATTTATAGAATAGATGCATAAAATTACTTTAACTTGCAGTATATTGGTGCGTGTGCGTTTGTGTCAGCGGCATGCGTTTTTTTAGATGATTGTGCAACACTGTGTGTTTGCTTGCATTCCTACTGTCCATGGACTTTTTGTGTGTCTGTGGGTGTAACTCTTTGTGCTGAAGGGGGTGTGAGTCTGAACAGGCGGGTATGGTACTATAAATAGAAAGCTCTCCAGCTCCCGGCCTCTTTGGAGAGAGAGAGGCACACACAAAAAGAAAAATGGAGAGTTAGAAGCGGCTGCTGCTGCTGCTGCTGCTGCTGAACAAACAGTAGGAAAAACATTTACTCAACGTAATGCTTATAACAGGATAGTTTGACAGCTATCCTTCACACAATACATGCACATTTTGTGGTGTGTTTTTGAGATTTTTTTTTTAACTATGATTTAACCACAAAAACACACAATATTTCTTCAGCTGAACAGCTTGCATTGTTACTGATGACAGCATCTTATATGTGACAGCATCATTATACTGTATGTGTTAGAAGCCCAGGAGGCCTTGTCACAGCAGCAGAAGCCATATCTCGAGTAGACGGAGCTCCATCCTTCAGCGAGGTGATCTGGCACTACCACCCGACATCCCTGACGCACTACAACCACCATCAGACTGTGTCGTTCCTACAACCACCGCCGTCCTCATTCATGAGACTGGCAGTTGACTGAGGCTCTGATGAACGAATAGTCAAGTATTCCCAGATAGACAAGCAAGATTAGGGGCATATAAATCTGCGGCTACCCCCTCTCTCAGGACATCTTACTCCAGTCATCTCAACTAAACATGCAAATCAATATTAAAGAGATGATAAGTGAAAATTAAAGAGATAAAGATCTTTAATGAGTGTGTTGCCCTTTCGACTTAATGTTGGTTAGACTTTTATTTTGAAGAGAATTGTATTTTGATTTGTTTTTCATGCTTAGAGACATGTCACTCCCTGTCAGCCATTTTGATGAAGCCAGCTGGATGTGACCACATGCAACTCAGACTGTGACGCCACAGAGACGTTGTTTTTATTTTTGATACAATATGTCAAGTTACTTGAGGTCATCTTTAGTTCATTTATGTTAGTATTTTGTCATTTCCTGTTTTATTTTGTACTTACTAGTGTCTCTGTCTTTCAGATCCTACTGCCCGTGTTTTCCCGCCTTTTGCTCCTCCACTCTGATTAACAATTACAATGAATGATCGTGCCTGAACAACATTGAAAAATTCCTTTTAACAATAGCCTAAAAGCAGAAAGATATCAATACTATTCTGTAATGATAAACAGTGGCTCATCCCACCCAAATGCTGATATAGCGCACCACTATACATTGCACGGCCCTTTTTGCATCACAGTACAACTTTCAGTATCACAGTACAACATCACGCCAGGCGCTGTCCAGACGATTACTTCTGCTCCCTCTTGTTGTACGGTATCAGCTTTCCCACCGCTTTATTTTTAGCTAAACTGGCCTTGACTTCTGCATCATTTTGAATGATGTCCACAAATCTGCTGAGAAAGTCAGCTATCTTATCTCTGTTATGGTATCCTGCCAGTAGTTCTTCGAATTTATCTGGGGAAGCTATGGCAAGCTCCGGGATTGCCGCTTTAGAACTCACTGTCATGTCTGTCACACCATCGTGTGCACACGCTTCCCCCAACTTCATTCTTCTGTTGTATGCCCTCAACACCCTCTTTTATCTGTTGATGATCTCTATGGGACAATAGACTGCAAAATAAGAAAAAAGTTATTACATAAAGATAAACTGGTCAATGATTTTACAACATATTATATTTCCCACTGAGACGATGCAATATGCATCTCCATGCAGTTAACCCTGTAGAGATTTGATTTGATTAAACTATATACATTAACTTAAATGACAGCACAGCTGATAATTCGCCATATCCAATTGTACTTCTACTTCTACAGCTGTGACTGGTCTCTTAAATGATTAGAAGCATTCTTAGGGTATTTAGTAATGTAGTTTTGGGTGTAGAATAGTGTAGTGAGAAAGCAATGGACTTAAAGGGGAAGCTCAACCCAAATTACAAAAAAAAGTTCCTCTCATCAAGAGTGTCATCTATTCATCCAGATAGTTGAAGTGTGATTTGCTGAGGTTGGGAAATATCAGCCATAGTGATGTCTGCCATCAACCCAATACAATGTAGCTCAGTGGGTCAAGAATTACATTTGAAAAGTCAACAACATTCCTTTCCAGAAACCATGACACAGTTACTCAAGATAATCCACAGACCTTGTTGTGAACAGTTCCATTGAAAACTGGTTCCTCACTTAAACAATTTTTATACGCAAGGGGATGAGCCGGCCGGCCGTCCCGTCCATGTAAACACGGTGTAGACAGCATCACAGACAGCAGGACTCGGGTGTCAAAGGCATTGTAGACAGTCATGACTCAGAGAGTTATTTTCTGAAATATACTGGATTTCTGCTATATTTATGTGTAAAATGTCGCATATTCAGCCTTTAAGAATCTCTTTACAAGAGCATCCAGGCCAAGACAGGTGGCAGAACAATTAACAGGGCAGCAGACGTACAGTAAAAGACATATAAGAGCATTGAACATATATAGCTAGGCCTATATATAAGAGTTTTATAGTTAACGTTACTATGTTTTGTGCATGTGCTTCATTGATTTATGATTTTGATACTGAGCTTAGGTATGGAAACTGAAAAGTCTTAAATTAAAAACACCAACCTGCTAATTGTTGACGAAGGGAGTCCACCTCTTTGTTCAACTTCTTGATTTTTCTTTTAAGCAAACCTTCTGTTTTCTTAGCCTTTTGGAGCAGGACTGGTGCCGTTGGAGACATGCTGGTAGTCATGACTGGAAGAAATAACAGAAATAAACTTAAGCACATCTAGCCATCAATAATGTTAAGTTACGTTACATATCATAATTATGTGAAAATTATTATTAAGGAGGTTAAAATATAATTAGTATATAGAATTCATGGGAGATAGTTTTAACATGATTCACACTAGAGGTCTGCAACCCGTCCCGAGCCCTACGGAACCTAGGGCCCGACTTTGGGCTCGGTGCGGGGTGGGGCCTTGTTTAAGACATAATTTGGGCTTGCATCGGGCCTGGCTCCGTGCTTCTTTTTATTTGATGCTCTAAAGCAGTGGTTCTCAACTCGTCTAGCCTCAGCACCCACCACCAACTCCTCCCTGAAAATCGTGACCCAAATTTGATTATTTTTCATCCAATCAGATTGATTTAATTAATAATTGTGCAGTTTTTGCAGTTTGCAGCTTCTGTCAACTGATTTGTACCTCAGACAGTTCAAAACATAACAGAAGCAAAAAACTGAACAAAACTAACACGTTTGAAAAAGCTCTTGACAGACTGTTTGAGACAAGGTTTTTTCCAGGCATACGCTCGTGACCCATTAAAAACAGCTCCACGACCCACTTTGGGTCCCGAGCCACCAGTTGAGAACCACCGCTCTAAAATGTATGCTCCTTTCTAAAGCACTGACCCTAGTAAGACAGAAAGACAGACGCTGTGCAGACACGCTTGGGAGCGGACGTAAAAACATGCTGAGTCACAGAACCACAGCTCAGTGTACAGATACACTGAAACTGATACATCACCGCTTAGAAACACTAAACAGTCCGGGAGACAAGAAGACACTGTGTTAAAACTTTCCTTTTTTTCAGTGTTTAAATCCGTGTTTATATCCATACTTTTTTTATTATATTAGCCTGTATACATGCTTCCGTGTTGCGCTCTGAACAGATTTACGGCATTCAGAAAACTTAAAACTTACATTATTAAAGCCAATCTTTTAAAAAATAAATAAATAGTGTTTTAGTCGGGCTCGTGCCCAGAAATACATTTATTGAGACGGTCTGGTCTGGGTCGGACAGAACGTGCACAGGCTCAGGTTGGTTCGGTTGGAAAACTAAGGGTAAACGATACATAAATCAAACACACACACACGTGCTAACAGATTTCTCTTCGCTGCCGCTGGTAACATACAGATTAGTGGATTCATCCGAAACTTTAGCGCCAGTGTCATGGCACACGTTCTGTGGCCTTCGAAGTCATATTTTTTGGCACCTCCTTGTGGCAGTTTGTTGTAAAAACCGTGATAACTGTTAAGTGTTTTTTATTGGTCAGTACAGATCATGTGACTCATAGGTTAGAGGTCAACCAGGAAAAAAACCTGTGGTGTGTGAAAATTTCTCTTTCAAACAAAGCTGCCTCTCTACCTCTATTTTATGATATTCAAATTCAAAGCTCAAATGCTTTTCTTTAAGGTCTTTTTCTTTAAAATCCAAACGGCGCATTTCGACCTCTAGTTCCTTAAGACGGAGTAGTTCACCTGGATCATGTTGGGCAGCAGGTGAACTTCCAACCGTGGTGCTAGGATCACAGGGCAGAACGCCTTTTTCAATCAAAACAGACAATAACTCGGATTTGATCGTTGTTAGATTGTAGATTGTTAGATTGTTGTTAGATGTAACATCGTGATCAATGATTCCAATGTTTATCTGTGAAAGAACAGAAAAAAACTGATAATAAAATCCATATATTAAGCCACAAACTTAGGTAACAACAGTGTAATGGAAACTACTTCTGCTACACAAGATGTTGAGAAATAAACCACAAATACATTATGTATGCATATATTATGCAGGTACAAGACACTGCAGATGACTCTTTCCAAAGTAACACACAACATTCATGTCATCAGTTGCTTCCTGTCAAAGCGTCTTTGAGTATTTAGAAAAGCGCTATGTAAATGTTATTTATAATTATAATTATCATCTACTTAGATTATCTGCAATTTAACAACACCCTAAAACTAAAACCAGTTAGCCGAACATTGCAAGAGAAAATGAACCCATTATATGAATTAATGTACACATTTGACTTCTATACCAGCAGTAAAAACGATATATTATTCATTTCCACACAAAATAAAAGCAGCCTGGTTATGTTGATGATTGTACTTTCTTGAGGACAAATTGTTATGCTTGATCTCACTAGATTGTGCCCATCTTTTGCGAACGTCCTACAGTTACATGCAGGTCTTGTGCCAAGGCTGCAGCCTGCCTGTCGGCAGCGGTGAGGACGAGGAGCTATATGAGGAAAATATGGATTGGACAAATGAATACATCAATTACAATTTCAACCAACACACAAGTAAAAGCCATAAAGCCATCAATACCAAAACTGAAGCAGACATTAAAGCTACTCCCTGGTCATTACAGCCTCCTGCAAACAAAACCTTTCAAGTAAACCCCAACAATCCCTTTATTTGAAGATTGCAGCAAGCTGTTCTGAGTGTGATGTCATACTGTATGCTAATAACACTAGCAATCCTGATTACTGCCAAATTAGCCGCTTGTCAGGGGATTGCGGACAAGTTAAATGCGTAAGTAAGGAATATGTATAGTTATGCATTGCTGTATAAGGCTATGTTGGCTATTTATTTAAATGTGAGTGTTTGAATTTCCCTCGGGATCAATAAAGTATCTATCTATCTATCTATCTATCTATCTATCTATCTATCTATCTATCTATCTATCTATCTATCTATCTATCTATCTATCTATCTATCTATCTATCTATCTATCTATCTATCTATCTATCTATCTATCTATCTATCTATCTATCTATCTATCTATCTATCTATCTATCTATCTATCTTTCTTTCTTTCTTTCTTTCTTTCTTTCTTTCTTTCTTTCTTTCTTTCTGTCTTTCTTTCTTTGCCGTAACCTCATAATGAACTAGATAGATGATTTTCTATGATGAATGCACCTTGTTAATTTTCTATAGTTACTAGTAGGCCTACTAATTGGCCTACACTGTGTAGTTTGTTTGAATCCTATTCATATTTATATATTGTGTACTTTTTCTCCTCTTATCACTTTCAATATAGAACAAACCCAAATGTCAAGCGAACTTGGGAACAAGTTAAAGTTAAACATAAGAACATCATTCAGTGTGGTAAGTGAATATTATTTGTGCCATGGTGTTTAGTTGACAAAGTTCCCAGTGTCAATGTAGCAACATGTCATATCTTTCATATTTAGCCAACAAGAAAAGGGCTGAACAAGCAAAAACGGGAGGAGGACCGAAGACTCCAGACTTCACCCCTGCTGAGGAGCTGGACCTCCAGCACAACAGGGGGAGGCCCATTATTGAGGGTGTAGCTGGAAGCAGCTCCTTATATGAACATGCTGGCAGGGAGGTGAGGAGCTCTCATGTCAAAGGTAGGTGACCCTCATTCAATAGTTTGTTGATAATTGGTGATATGGTTAACCATTGTGACATTTTGCAGTGGATGGACATTCGATCACTCTGCTGCAGCCCCCACTACTTGTGTTGGTTGGAGGACAGGAGCATGTAAGTTTATATAGCTGCATCATTCAGTGTACTGATTATATGTATGTTCATTGTGTGTTAACAGAAGATATTCTTCAAATGTTGATAATAATTCCCAGTCCACTAACAGGAGGCAGATGATGAGGACACAGTGTCAGTGTGCTCTATCCTGGATGCTGAGAAGGTAAGGGAAGGAAACTGTAATCCTCATATCTCGATCCTTGTGAGTAGTATTTGGACTAAATCAATCCATTCCCTATAGGGGAGTACTGAATCACACCCAGCAGAGCCTGGCCCCTCTCACATAGCTAGAGATGCCCCATCTCTAGCTATGTGAGAGTACTCTTCAATACACTCACATTGTAGTAACAATATATTTAAGTTGGTAAGTATCTGACCACACAACTAAATCATGACTGTATTTCAGACAGAGAGTGAGGAAAGTGTCAGGAGTGTCTACAAACGGTACCTGCAGTCTGAAATTGCCTACAAGCAGCTGAAAATGAGAAAACTGCATAAAGAGATCAAGTTGCTTGACCGACAGCTGGCTGTAATTATGTAGGCCTAAAGCAAAGTCTTATTAATACCTCAAGCTTTATCGTGAATTGTAACTAAACTCTCTCCCTCCTTTTCAGCCTGACCAATAATAATAATAATAAAAAAAAAATGCATTCAACTTTCTCCAGTGTCTGTTGCTTCCCCCATTATAATGTGTAGGTGGCCAAATAAGGTTTAATTTTTAACACCTTTTGTGGTTCTATGTCTATCATTTGGTCAGATGAGAGCAAGGCACAATAGCGCTCTCATGTCGGCCTCAATATATTTCATCTGCTGGGATGAACATCATGGTACTACCCTTTCATATAGGTAATGTTAGACATGGCAAACCACAAGTGTGACAAAGTTTGAATACGCCACTCAATGATAGTGATTTTAATGTTGACAAAAGGGAAACTCATAATGGTCTTGAAATGAAAAAAGGAAATTTTACAATAAACTTAAATCCTAAATGAGGAAGGTTAAGTGAAATATTGTGCGGCAATGATGTCCCTTGCTGCTTGACCGGTGCGCTCGTCCAAGTAAATGGTAAATGGCAGGCCTGCATTCTGGGAGCGTAATGTTCTTCAAGGGTAGTACGGCACTATTAGCTCTTTCAAAATAAGATGGTGCCTAACCATTTAGAGCTTTGTAAGTGAGAAGAAGGATTTTAAATTCTGTTCTAGTTTTTATAGGGAGCCAGTGCAGAGAAGCCAATACAGGAGATATGTGGTCCCTTTTCCCAGTTCTAGTCAGAACACGAGCTGCAGCGTATTGGACTAGTTGAAGAGTCTTCAGAGACTTATCAGAGCACCCTGATAAAAGAGAATTATGTATATTACCCAGAGGAAGCATATATAATGTAAAGAGAATCGGTCCAAGCACTGAACCTTGTGGCACTCCATGGCTAACTTTGGTGTACATAGAGGACTTATCATTAACATGTACAAACTGAGATCAATCTGATAAATAGGATTCAAACAAACCTAAAAAGTCCCTGTAATTCCAAGTAATTGTTCTATGCTCTGTAATAGGATTTGATGGTCAATCGTGTCAAATGCAGCACTCAGATCTTACAGGACACGGACAGAGAGAAGTCCCCTTTCTGAGGCTATTAGTAGATCATTCGTAAATCAATGGTGGACTCTAAATCCTGTCTGAAAGTCCTTAAATAAACTGATGTCATGGAGAAAGTCACATAACTGATTAGTTACCACTTTCTCCAGGATCTTTGGGATAAAAGGAAGGTTAGATATAGGTCTATAGTTTGCTAGAATTCCTGAATCGAGAGTAGGCTTTTTAAGAAGAGGTTTAAAGGGATACTTTACCCATTTGCATTAAGCTTTGTATCATTAGAAACCTGGTAGTATTTTTGAATGGTCGTGCATCTGGCCCTCATTTTGCCCTGAGACGGGAAAGCTCCTTATGTCTTTGCCTGAAAAGGAGCCTCCCGATGACGCAAAAATCGTCATTTTGCGTCATCGGGAGGCTAAATGTCCGTAAATAATGCTGCACTCAGGTGCTGCTCGGGTGGTCCAAGTTTCCGAGTTGGGAAGTCGTTCTTCCGACTTCAGTGTGTTAACTACTTCAGACTTCAGTGTTGTAATAACAGCACAAAAAAGTGGATGCTACGACGAAGATCAGTAAAAGGCTGTCAAAAGTTATATTTGAGCAAAACGTTGACGTGCAATACGTGCATGAATAAAAAGTATGTTAACATTAACAAAACGTATTTTGCCCCCCATTTGATGCAGTTCTGACGTCAAGTCGGTAAATTGGGCGTCTACAGTAATTATTTTCCGAGTTTTTCGAGTTGTTGTTCTGGCTTTGGCAGGTGTTTCATGTGCATTTTACAACTCAGAACGTCGTTTTTCCTATGTGTCCGACACCACGTGAATGCACCATAACATTGGGAGTGCCCTGCGGTCCTGTATATTCTGGGAATTGTTGTCTATCATCCACATGAGCCAAAAAGACACTTTCTGCCTTTTCTTGGTCAAGAAGGCACCAACTTGAAAAATTATTTCACATTTCTACTACATATATGACCCAATTTCACTACAGATTCATGTTTCAACGGGTGAAGTATCCCTTTAATTACGGCTACTTTAAATGATTGTGGTACATAGCCTGCCAGTAAAGACATATTGATCATATCTAATATAAAGCTGCTTACTAAGGGAAATACTTCCTTAAACAGTTGGGTTCAGATTGGGTCTAAAAGACAGGTTGACGGTTTAGCCTGGCTACAGAGCTGAAAAGGTATCTAGGATTGTTTTTATTTTCTTCGATTAGAGAGGAGTCTGTTTGTGGATTTCAGCTCTGCTTTCAATACAATAATCCCAGCCCTGCTCCAGGACACGCTCTCTCAGCTGAACGTGCCTGACTCCACCTGCAGGTGGATCACAGACTTCCTGTCTGACAGGAGACAGCAGGTGAAGCTGGGGAAGAATGTCTCGGACAGCAGGACCATCAGCACTGGCACCCCTCAAGGCTGCGTTCTTTCTCCTTTACTTTTCTCCCTGTACACTAACAGCTGCACCTCCAGTCACCAGTCTGTCAAGCTCCTCAAGTTCGCAGACGACACCACTCTCATTGGACTCATCTCTGTTGGGGACGAGTCTGCCTACAGGTGGGACGCTGACCATCTGGTGACCTGGTGCAGCGAAAACAACCTAGAGCTTAACGCTCTGAAGACAGTGGAGATGGTTGTGGACTTTAGGAAAAACGCAGCCGCCTCCAGCCCCATCACCATCGGTGACTCCACGGTGTCTACTGTGGAGTCTTTCCACTTCCTGGGGACCACCATCGCCCAGGACCTCAAGTGGGAGCTTAACATCACCTCCCTCATCAAGAAAGGACAGCAGAGGATGTACTTCCTCCCGACCTGTACACCTCCAGGACCCTGAGGCATGCAGGTAAGATTGTGGCCGACCCCTCTCACCCTGCACATGAACTGTTTTTTATGCGTTACATTAACGCTCACTGGACTTTAAATTTATTTTCTTACATGCACTCTATTGCACCTTTTGTACATTGTGGGGTTTTTTTAAATTATTTTTTATATTTGACATTTTTAAATTCTATTATATATATTTTTAATTGCTTCTTATATTTTATTATTTAAGTTCTTGCTAGTTCTGTTTTATTTCCTTTGTTAAATGTTTTGCACCAATACGCCAAGTCAAATTCCTTGTATGTGTAAATGTACTTGGCAATAAAACCCAATTCTGAATCTGATTCTGAGAAGTAGGCAGCTCAAGCGTGACGTTGAGCCGCTTCATATATTTATTATGACTATCTTGCTAAAATAAACAAGATTCTTCCGTTTTGGTGGAGCACCACATTCTTTCAACGTTTGTTTTAGAGTACGGGTTTCTGAGTTGTACCATGGAGCTAGTCTCTGCCGTTTGATAACCTTCTGTTTTAGGGGGGCAATTGAATCAAGAGTAACTCTAAGCGAATCCACAGCACTATCAACAAACTGATCCAGCTGAGAGGGACTAAAGTTATTATAAGAGTTTTTAACTGGGTTAAGACATGGTATACTGAATCAAAAGCAGCTGAGATAGCTTCCTTAAATTTAGTTACAGCACTATCAGATAAACTTCTAGAGAGCACATTTTTATTGAGCAGAGTTAATTCTGGTAAGTAAAAGTAAAATGTTATTAGGAAATGATCTGATAGAAGAGGATTTTCTGGGAAAACTGTTAAGTTATGGATTTCAATGCCATAAGCTAGAACAAGGTCCAGGGTGTGGTTAAAATGACGAGAAGGTTTGTTTACGCCCTGGGTGAAGCCCATAGTCTAATAATGACATGAAAGTTGTGCTAAGGCTATCATTATCAACTTCCACATGGATATTGAAGTCACCTACAACAATTGTTTTATCACTGCTAAGGACTACATTTGATAGAAATTCTGCAAATTCAGATAGAAATTCAGAATATGGGCTAGGAGGGCGGTAAACTACAACAACTAGAACTGGCTGAAAGGTTCTTGAGACTGGATGTGAAAGACTAAGAACAGGGCTTTCAAATAAAGTGTAATTCAGCTTTGGTTGAGGATTAATTAGAAGACTAGAATTAAAAATAGCTGCTATTCCACCACCTCGCCCAGTGTCGCGAGGTATATGAGTATTATGACTGGGAGGGGTGGATTCATTTAAACTAACATATTCATCTTGACACAGCCAGGTTTCAGTTAAACAAAGTAAATCAATATGATTATCTGATACCAGACCATTTATTAATAGAGATTTAGATGCTAAGGATCTAATGTTTAATAGTACGCATTTAATTATCTGATTTTTTTTGCAAAATCGTATTCATAGTTTTAATTTTAATCAGATTTTTACGATTTACGCCTTTTTTATTTATATTTATGTTTGAATTACTTGTAACAACGGTTTTGGGCCGGGGGACAGACACAGTACCTATAGTATAATTATAATTATAGTTAGATTTACAGTCATAATTACAGCTATAGTGGCTGGGAGACAGATCTACAGGAAGCGCAGAGAAGCGTGTAAGACTGCAGCTCTGCCTCCTGGTCTGAATTCTGTGTTGTTGTCAAGGTTTGAGACATATAAACTCTGTTACGTTTCTAGATAATAGAGCTGCACCATCCAAAGTGGGATGGATGCCGTCTCTAGCTAACAGACCAGGTTTTCCCCAGAAAGACTGCCAGTTATCTATGAAGCCCACATCGTTTGCTGGACACCACCTTGACAGCCAGCAGTTGCATGATGACATGCGGCTATACATGTCATCACTGGTATGATTTGGGAGGGGTCCAGAGAACACTACGCAGATGGACACAGACATTCAGACACAGACATTCAGAAATAAATAAAAGTGGACATGTAAAAAATAAGGAAATAAATAGATAAATGATCAAATAAATAAGTAGATTAATTAAACATCCTGTTAATTCAGATAACAGCACCTGAAGTGAATGGAAGAAAAAAAACATGCATGTATGTCCGTCTGTAAATCAGGCTAGGTGTACTACTTACACAATGTGCGTGCGTGCGTGCATACCATACTTGCATACGGATGGGACTTTTATGAAATAATCACACGTGCAAGCGTATTTCCAGCGTGCATGTACATGAATCAAACGGGGCACCACACACACACACACACACACACACACACACACACACACACGCACACACACACACACACACACACACACACACACACACACACACACACACACACACACACTCTTGGTTTGATCATTATTTTGGAAGTATTAGTGCTTTGTGTTTCTTGATTTACACTTTCCTGTTGTACACTTCAACAAATAGAAGTGGCTGAAAGGTTCTTGAAACTGGATGTGAAAAACTAAGAACAAGTCGTTCAAAAGAAGTATAATTCAGCTTTTGTTAAGGGTTAGTTCGAAGACTAGAATTAAAAATAGCCACTCCATCACCTAAGCCAGTTTCTGGAGGAGATCAGTATTAAAATGACTGGGAGTAGTGGATTAATTTAAACCAATGTATTTATCTTGACACAGCCAGGTTTGTGTTAAAAAAAGTAAATCGATATGACTGTGAGATATCAGATCATTTACTAATAGAGATTTCATGCCAATGATCTAATATTTAACAGACCACATTTAATTGTCAGATTTGTTGGTCCTGCTGCATGTCCGGCAAGACACTCCAACACCCCAAGTTGCTCCCGCTGCTTCGTCAGGGGCGTATGGTCGACTTCTGATGGTCACTTTACATAGCAACCTCTGCCATCAGGGTGTGAATGGGTAGGTGTGACCTGCAGTGTAAAAGCGCTTTGAGTAGTCGGAAGACTAGAAAAGCGCTATACAAGCTCATGTCCATTTACCATTTACATTGCCAGATAAAGAAGTGTGACATTTCATTTTGAGCAACAACACAATGATCATCTGTTTTACAATGACATAGTATAATGCTACTGGAACATTTTTCAAAAAGGCAATTGACTGAGTGAAACTCAACTCATCCTCCAAGATGTTACCTAGACAAGCAGCCTTTCCCCTTGCTTTAAAGATCTGATTGCATGACTAGTTAATTAAATTAGCTGATATACTAGTAAAGCAGTTTCTTGTGGTTAATTTTTAATTTAGCTTGTCTGGACCGCAGAACAATCAGAAGCAGAGGCTGTTACATAAGACGCTGACAGAGTGGCTCTGTGCTCAGCGCTGCTCCAGCTGCCCTATCCTGTCTCTTTAAATGAGGCAGATCTGCTCTGCGTGTGTGCTTGCGTGTGTATGCGTGTGCGTGGAGAAGAAATTACGAGATAGAGAGGGCCCCTCTGTTGTGGAGGAGGACTAGGTGATATAAAATAGGCCTACAGGAGAGATATTTTTGGTGTAGATTCAAGCTGTTTTGGGGGGGCTGTTTATCGGCTCTTCTATTCGTTTGCCTGATTTTGGACCCGTGTGCTTCTCTTGTATCCATGGGCTCGGTAGGCGCATCTCTCGCCTCCCAGTAGGACATAACGGGCAGGGCTACCTCGAAATAATTATTTATTTCGCTCTCTGCCGCAACGTTGAGAGAAACGTGATCGAGAGGCAGCGATAACAGTGTCCTTATCATGGATTAATGCTCGAGTACATTTTCATCTGAAAGGTAAGAGATACTGCGAAAAAAAAGGCTTGAGGAGGATGTCTGTGGTTGCGGGATTTGTGTTGCATGTCTGTGCTTTTGATATGTCATGGAATGGTGGGTTATGGCAGTAGCACCCACACTGCGGCTCCTCCGCTCAGACGAGGCGGAAGGGTTTGGGTAATGTGGGTGAATGGCGCTGGGTGTTCCAGCTCTTTGTGTGCACAACGGGGCCTTTACTAGACAAAGCTGATCAGCCGCATCGAGATGCGTATTATTAACAAACATAATGACGTCAGCGTCTGTCAGTGACGTAACCATTTGAATTCTCGATTATGCAGCAACGTAATTTTCTTCTCTCTGCTTATGTGTGAGCAGGTGTATCACTTGTGATGCTGTGTTTGTCATTGTACCATCCCTTGTGCTCTGTCAGCTCGTTTTGAGTCTACGTGGTCTCCATGCCATGGGTCTAAACCTCCTAATGATAACGATCATGAGCGAGGAGTGAAATATTTTTTAATTAACATAAAGATCTCCCTCTTTTCCCTGAACCTCTTAAGTGTTGGAAAACATCTAATTTTATGGAACTTTGTGATCCCAAAAAACGTTCTGTAGATTTTCTTTTTTTTACAGTTCCTAAAGTTTATTATGATTGTGGGGCCTGTGGGGTTGACACTTTCCATATTTCAAGTACTAAGTAGTAGGCTATATTGCTATAATTTGCCCTGCAAATGCCAATGAGTGTCTCACACCAATACTCTAAATTAACTGTTTAGTTGTTAACAAATGCAAATTAATTTTTTCACAAATATAGTTTGTCCTTTTAGTATAGTGTTAGCACTTAATGCTTGATAGCATCTGATCAGTCTTTCATGACTTACTTTACTTTACCAACCTGAGTAATCTCATTTCAATCAAAATATGTTATGTATTGATTTTAAATTTTAAAAAGAGGTGCAGCTTATGACCAAAAGACTGCTTACTTGTGAAAATGTATTCATTTGACTATCCATCCAAGCATCGTTGTAATTACTATTTCAGCAATTGGCAAAGCAGTGTACTGGAGTTCAGCCACTACTAACATTTATTTCACAACTTATTATAAAAAATAAATGTCAAAAATAAAAATGTGAAAAGCAGCAGATGCCTGTGTGTAGGCTACTTGGGAGGGGACATCAGACGAGAGCTTCTGGTGGTTTAAGGGTAAACACACTCTGTGAAGCCTAAAGTTCAGTGTGACCACCATCTCAAATGATGAAAAATTAGCTTTGAAACACGGACAGCGTTATAAAGGTATTGCTTTTTTTGATTTATTCACTCAGATACATTTCTTAAACACAATTCTGATGACATCAGTAACCTTTTAACCCATTACGTGGTTTTACTGTTGCTTCAAAAGGCCATCTATTCACTAAGTTCAGGAAATATAAGCCCTGTACCTGAACTGATATCTTTTCTGAACACTCTGCTGACGACTGTTAAGTAACAACCCAAGGAAAAGCATTTTGCTACTCTCTTAGTTTCTTGCAACCTGAAATGTTTCTGTAGCTCATCATAACAAATGTGGATGTATATTTGCAGTGTTAGACAGATAGCCCCTTCAGTGAGCGAAGCCTGTAATCACCCTACATGAAGTTATGCTTTAATACAATGAAGCCACCTCCTAAAGATATGCAGCAGACTGAGCTACAGCAACACTGCAAACATATTTGTTCTTAACATTAAAGCTATTTTCTTTTACATTGAACCAGTCAAAGTCTTTACTTGTTGTATATTTTTATCTGGCCCGCTCTTTAAAGGCTTTATCTACATTCATTTCAAGCAAATTACTTGGAATAATTTGAATTAATTGCTTTATGATAGTGTAAGTTAAATAATGAATAAATGGCATACATTTGGTTTAACATACTATTCATACAACTGATTTGCTGGTATGTTTCTGCGACAGCCAAAACAAAGTTTTGTGTGTAAATAATTCTAAAAGTTTCTTACATGTCTCTCTCAACCACAGCTGTGTGCGTACTTAAAGCTCCTGTGAGGAACCCTCAGTTCATGTTGATGTTGGCGCCCCCTGTGGACAAAGTGCTATCTTTCATCTCTTTGCTGACATGTGAAGGTTGTTTTTGAACAAAAGTGTCATCCTGCTCTCTTTCCATAGTCAAATGTATCAGTCATCTGCTGTGGTAAAAAAAGGCTTTTTATGCAGAATGCTGTCACTCACTTTGTCTAAACCCTACCTTAGTCAAAATGTATGCTTGTTTGCTTTTTTTAGGTCACCAAGAGGCATCAATATTAATTTCAGTCTGTGTCATAACCAGTTATAAACTCCTCACAGCCAGTGCTGATTCTAGTGTCTGTTGGGGCCCTATAGGCAAAAATTTGCAGGGGCCCCCTCCAACTAGCGTTCATCACCATTATGTTATAAATAGTCTTTTACTAACAAAAAAAAGTGAAATGTACTGGTAGCAGAAGTGTCAGCATCAGTAAAATGTTATTTATAGAACAATTAAATATTGTAAATAGCTTGAAATAAGAAAAAAAAGGATATAAACATAGTTCAAAATACTGTTTTTGTCTTAAAACGGAATAATTTATTAGGGAAGTAAACCCACTCTATGAAACCAATGCTCATCAATGCCCTTAGTGCGCTGATTCTACAAATGCTAAAAACATCAAAGAAGTAATGCCATAATGTAATGATAACAGAGGTTACGTGATTCAAGTGTCATGACAGATACGCAGTTAAATACTGTAGATAGATAGATAGATAGATAGATAGATAGATAGATAGATAGATAGATAGATAGATAGATAGATAGATAGATAGATAGATAGATAGATAGATAGATAGATAGATAGATAGATAGATAGATAGATAGATAGATAGATAGATAGATAGATAGATAGATAGATAGATAGATAGATACTTTATTGATCCCGAGGAAAAAAACAGAAGTTGTGTAAGAGAAAGAAGTTTCAATAAAAGATAAAAGAGCACAGAATTATATAAAGTGAAATGCACATGTAACATGAAACAATTGTAAAACTTTCATAGCTCACACATTTAGTCTGTCGGTATTTTTCTACCATGCCATCTCCATGGCTTATTATTATCTCCAGTTTTACCTTTTACCTTTTATTAGTAATACAATCTTTAAATTCTTCGCACAGCTTAATCAGCAGCGTTGGTTCAGCTGTTGAAAAAAACGGCGATATAACTTTCCCCTCTGCATGACTCATTTGATGGTCTTTTAATCCATCAATTCATTTTGGCTTCTTATAACACAAAGCGAGACTATGCAAGTCTGTCTTGAGTCAGCCCTGATTAATTGAGGCTGGATTGCGTTCATTGGACGACTTTAACTGAATTGGGAGATGGTGTTAGTTTCAGTCTGACTTTTTCAAGTGAGCTTGGTTTTCTTTGGAATACCCCTGTTTCATAGTTTAGTCTTTAGTGTTTCCTGTTTTTATTTTGTATATCTTATTTATGTATATTGTCTTCACCTGTGTTTGATTACCCCATGTCCATTTAGTCTCAGTGTTCCTTCCCTCTTGTTGTCAAGTTCATTGTCAGATTTTCCCAGTGTCATTTGTCAACTTACTTCTGCTACCCTGTTTTCCCCTTTTGGATTTTGTTCGACTTTTTGAGATTTAAGTACGTTTTTGTTTGCCTTCGGCCTTTTTGTTTAATACATATTTTTGTTAGGTCTGCATTTGAGTCCAGTGCCTTTGTTTTTCTGTCACGTTACGGAAAAGGGGAAAACACAGGAAACACGGGTATCAGAAGTAATTTGACGATTGACACTGGGAAAATCCGACAATGAACAGACAACAAGAGGGAAGGAACACTGAGACTAAATAGACATGAGGTAATCAAACACAGGTGAGACAAATTACACAGGTGAAGACAATGAGGGCAATCAGAACTGGAGGGAAACAACCACACAGATGCAGGGAGAAATACAAGACAAGAAAAACTGGGGACTAGAACTACAATATAAATCACGAAACACTAAAGACACAGAGAACTCAAGAATGTCACAAAACACTCTAGAACATAGAGACTTTCCAAAATAAAAATAGGAAACACTGAAGACTAAACTAGGAAACATTAAGACAAAAACACACAAGGGAAACAAGAGAGGAGAAACCCAAACTCCGAAACACACAAATACACTAAACTAAACAAGACCAAATCATGACAGCTGAACAGAATAACAATCTGAAAAAGGCTCCAATTAACAAAAGCGGCACCTCTGCACATAGTTACTTTAAAGTATGTTCAGCCAAAATAACTTAGGCTAAGTTACTTTAAACAGGAGGACGGTCAACTTCCCTGAACAATTCGATAATGATGTCACAGTCATACGGACATAGGTAGTTCACTACAAAAACGTGTGTAGCCTGGAATCATGTACTGATCCTAAGAAATTTGATTTCAGGCACACAGTCACACATGTGAAGATGTTGGTTTTCGCAAATGTGAATCAGAAATGATTTATTCACATTCCCACATGTGGAAAATACACATGTGAAAAACAAGACAATGACTACGTTTACATGCACACCATATTCCGATTAAGGTCCATATTCTGGTTAAGGCAATATTCCGAAAAAGGTGTTTACATGCTCCGTAGAGTGCTGAGCTACTGGAATATTCCTGTTTACATGTTAATCAGCATATTCCGAATAAACCGTAGTAGTAGTAGTAGTAGCGTCATGACAAGACGTCATCTAGGGGCGTAAACAAATTGTTAACCTGTCCTGCTTCGGCGTTCCGACCGTGGTCAGAGCGCACAGGGGAGACTTATTTGTCTGCTCCAGGGCTGAAGTATCGTTCAACTTCGGGGCTAACCCCCGTCACTTTGACTGGGGTAAAACAGACACGGAGAGTCCGGCTGGTAGCTTAAGGTGTCGGGTCGTTTATTTCGCACACACATAACTTGTATAACAGTACCATTGAGTTTAACGTTTCTCTGCCTAATTCTGCTCCGGTCCCCGGCATCATAAAGCGCCTCTCGCACACATCTGCAGAACACACACACTCGCCTCGTTTTCTCTCTCTCCTCACTCGCTCCACCACCCACACACATGCGCACTGAGCTCCTTCACAGACAGACATCCGCTACTTGTATAACAAAATCCTTGAAGTAGCGTATTCAGGAGCATATTCCGACTAAGGCGTTTACATGGCCCAATATTCGGGTTGATACAGGCATATGCCAGGGGTCTTATTCGGGTTTTTAATAATCGGAATATGAGCTTAATCGGGTTATGGCAATTGGAATAAGGTGTTTACATGACTCCTACGCAATCGGAATATTGTCATTATTCCGATTAATACAGGAATATGGTGTGCATGTAAACGTAGCCAATGTTTTTTGGAAATGTCTTTTGTTTGTCAGTTCTTTCACATCATGCATGTCTGAAATTAACAAAAATGTTTTCCTTTAACATGTAATTTTTACATGTGGGTGCATTTATACTACATATGTGTAATACCACATCTGCCAGCAGTTTACAAAAACATATCTACTGCCCAGCAGTGCTGCATGACACACATTCACATGCCGCCAGGGTATCAGCAGGAGCAATCATAATAATTATAGGATACATTTGAGTAAAACATTGGTTCAATGGAATACATATAAGTAATTATGCAAAAATTATTTGTGGGAGCTTTCTATCTGCAGCTGTGTTTCTCTGGTTGAATGTTTTTCTTCATATTTTTCTTATATCAAAAGTTTGCTTTCACTTAGAAAAATATGCTGCCCTGCTACTATTTGACCACTCCTTTTTTTATTTGGTTTAATGCTGCAAATCGTCTTTCATCATATTTATGTTAGCGTGCTAATGGAAACCCTGGGGTGGCCATAGAGTTGAAAACCAGTGGCAATGACCAAAAATGGTTTATAGCCACTTTTAAAAAGGATAAGCAAAGCCATTTTGTAAAAAATGAAACCCTGAGTGTGTTTTAATCACTTTTGGTACAGGCCTATAGGATAAGGTGACCAGATTTCTGAAATGAAAATCGGGGACATTTTCAGCGCGATGGTCAAAATTCAAATGTTATCATTATGAAATAAATAACAGGGGCAATTACATGTTAATGTATTTTAGTTGTAATTTTAAAGCTAGGGTTGGTAATTTTCGAAAACTAGCATGATTTTGAAAGTAGCATTCTCTCCGTGCTCCGTCTTCACCCACCCCCTCCCTTCTGTGCTCCCTCAAAAGCCGCGCCCCTCACTTACATGCACTAGCGCCATTGATCCAGAAGCGGATTTCAGCTCATGCTTTGAGTGTGGGCTCGTGCATGCATGGGGTAGAGAACGAGCAGGGAGACAGGGAGGCATGATTGGTTCATAAAACTTGAACCGAGTGCAGACATTGGTCGAAGTTTTTACGAGTTTACAACTGCTACAGATGACGGATTTTCTTCGTTTCTTTTTCAGAGCACATGAATTATTAATTTCTGTCAGGACCTAAAGACAATTTCAACCAAAATCTTAAAAAGTGTATCTGGAGGAAATTACCTATACCCTACCTTTAATGTGTATTTTTAATGTGTATTAAAGCAAATGAGTAGCCAACAAGAAGTTTCAGTAGTCCCGCGTATTGTGTTTTCGGGTACCGCGATGTAACGTCAGTATGTTAGTTTAACTGGCTACCGTAATAACTGGAGTTTGCATCTGCGCGCAACTTTTTCCTCTCCCATTCAAATCGGGGACATTTTCGGGGACAGTTTTAAGAAGAGAAGCCCCCGGTCCAATTTTTACTATAGTTTACGATAGTTGTACTAAGCACATGTACATACATGCATACTCAAATGCATATGCATAGATACAGTATATACCGATAGTCATTGGATATGCTAATATTGGCCAATATTATCGGCTGGTCGATTAATCGGACGGGCTCTAATACATTCTTCTCACTTCTATCTCACCCCCACTGTGCCTTTTCATTGCCTTCAACAGTAATTTTGAAGTTAATCCCTATTGTCAAACTATGCCACTCTCTCAACTAAGCTCCAGAGTCAGCTTTTACTACCGCTAGCTAACTGGGATCTGTAGCTAACTCAAGCAGGGCTTTTTTTCCTTTATTGGATAGGACTGCTGAAGAGAGACAGGAAATGTTGGGAGAGAGTGTGGGATGACATGCAGCAAAGGGCTGAGGTCGGATTCAAACCCACGGTAGCTGCAATGGGGACTATGGCCTCCGTACATGGGGCGTAACATAACCGCTAGGCCAGGGGTGGCCAACCAGTCAGAGACTAAGAGCCACATTTTTTACTGTGTTACTTTTAAGAGCCACATCATACACACAGGCACACATGAACATCCCCCTGTCCCTTCCCATCTCTTTTGCTCTCTGCCTTTCTCTGTCCCTCCCACACTCTCGTCCTCCTCCACGTTCCTCTCTATTTCTCTCACACACAGATTTCAAATCTAAAAATTAACAATAGCCTTGACACTCACACACACACACCCTCAAACAGACAGACACTCACTCACACAGACAGGCACACACACACACACTCACAGACACACACACACAAACACACATGCACGCACGCATGCACGCACACACACACACACACACACACACACCCTCACACAGACAGACACACACTCTCACACACACACACACACGCACGCACGCACGCGCACACACACACACACACACACACACATACCTCTGCTCAGCCACATTTACTGTAAATGTCTCACACCAACATGATATTGACCAAAAATGGACTTAAAACTAACTAAGACCACAGGCCAGTCATTGTCAACAATGAATATTCACACACAAACTCTCAGTTCAATCAAGTCCACAAAAAAATATATAACAATTTACAAGAGCGTCCACTCCACATGAACAAAATGCGTGAAAATCATCGCGATCCCGTATATTGTGTTTTATTTTGAAATTGACCGGATGTTCTGTGCGTTTCCTTGTCTGACTTCCTGTCCGGTTTGTCATATTCTGTCCAACTTGACGCGTGCCTGCAGCGTACTCCGTCGAAAGTAGACTAGCAGCGTATTTGAAACGGAGCAGGGCACAGTGGCACGCTCCGGAGACAGACCGCAGCGCTCGCTGTGTGAACACAATTATTGACTAGAGTGGCAACTAAGTACAGCGTAGTGCGGGGCACTGACGGACCGCGGCGCGCACGGAGTACGTGTGAATTACTTACGCGCACGGGCAATGTTAAACACGAACACAAAAAAAGAACACACAAAATTCGATATGAACTGAGGAGCCGCATGAGACCGGGCAAAGAGCTGCATGCGGCTTGAGAGCCGCAGGTTGGCCACCCCTGCGCTAGGCTATCTGGCGCCCCCCATAAATCAAGCAGGGTGGCAGCTGGCCAAAGTGGGGCCCTAAGTAAAATCACAAAATGAAGATTTGACTTAAGATCCTTTATTTGTAAGAACAAAGCACAAGTTACTTTGTAACTTTGACCAGAGATCAATGAATATGAAATAAATAATACTGAGTGACAAATAATAAATCAATTACCAACAAAACAAGTTTTTTTTGTTTTGTTTGTTTAATAAGGTTTATTTAAGGTTTAAAATGAACTTAAACCTGAAATAAAATTCAGTAGCAGCCAGAGCCTTGTGTTTTTCAACAAAAGTAATTTTAACCTGAAATAAATACATCACAAATAAGTTAGATTTCTTATTGAGAAAGTGATTGATCATTGCAGTGATGCTTTAGGTGTCACATGACAGGACAAGTCTCTCCCTCCTCCAACTTACTTGGTGCTATATGCCAGGGGGATTCAACTTTGACAGCAATAGGGCTACTCAATAAATTGCTGGGGGTTTGTGGGCCACTAAGAAAAATGTGTTAATGAATAGCTACAAACCAACGTAATTTTCGGTATAATATTTACTTAATTAACCTGTCATCCACTTTAATTTTTTTCAATTCAATTATAATATATATTATAATATATATGCCCCTTTCTGTTTGTCACTCACTGCGTGTCTCATTAGCATAATGTTTAATTAAATCAACTTTAAACAAACTGAATTTTATATTCATTTCACCACTCATCTGTTTTTTCATTGAGCCACGTGAGGAGGGAGCTTGTCATTAATTACATTGCATATCAAAACTACTAAAATCAATGTGGTAATGTTACCAACTTACATCAGATGCATGCAGGAGGGACGTAATAAGAGGGCTTTTACACCACAGTGTGCAGTAAAACAAATTTGTATTTTTTCAATGCTTAAAAGGCTTGTCATATATACTCATGCAACTGTTGATTTACCTGGTTTGTGATGCCCAGGTAAAGTATATATATATAACATATTGGCTGTGGCTCAGTGGTAGTGTCGGGTCGGTAATCTCTCAGCTGCTCACCTGGAAGGTCGGGGATCTGGTCTCCAGCTCCTGTAGACATACATCTGTAAATGAGGCATATTTTTGAGACCAGCTATCATGCGTACAATAGGAAAATTATTAAAAGCTGTTTGATTGAGTTTTTGTTTGAGTAGGCTTTCAACAAAAAGAAAAGAAAGATAAACAACCTTCCCAAACATGAGGCCCCAGAGAGCCCGATGCACAGTTCCTGTTCTGTGTATAGGGAGGGGCTGAACATTGGCATCACTTGGCAGACGAAACTCTAGCAGAGCTATCTCTCTATCAGAAACTATTTTTGAATAACATTGTTATATTTTTATGCAAGCTTGCTGTTAATAATATTCATTATACACAGTATATGTATATTTATATAGCACTTCCGACTAAAGTGCTGTACATAGCTCATTAAAAAGACAATTTAATTTTTTTTCAAATAATTTAAAAACATTTCAAAAACACACTAAGACACAGAACATGAGGGAAGTATACAGATAACTCATGACTCATACGCGACAGTAAACAAGTTGGTCTTTATCTTTGCTTTAAACACCTCAACAGAACATGCCTGCCTAATGTCCAGGGGTAAACTGTTCCATAAAGTTGGAGCCTGGAATGAAAAAGCCAGCTCACCAACCGTCTTCTTTTTTGACCTTCGGACACTAAGAAGACCAGTCCCCTGGGAGCGCAGAGCACATATGGGGTCACCAGGTCAGTCAGGTATGCTGGTGCACTGCCATTTACAATTTTGTAAGTAAGCAGCAGCACCTTAAAGTTGACTATCACCTGGACGGGAAGCCAGGTGGCCAAGAGAGGCCAACACCGGGGTGATGTGGTCCTATTTACATGCTCCGGTCAGAACACGAGCTGCTGCATTCTAAACCATCTGGTCTTTTGATCGACCTGACAGTATAACATTACAATAATCTAAATAATCTAACCTAGATGAAACGAAGGCCTGAATAAGGACCTAACAAAGTTGTTTGGCTTGTAATGGATGACCTGGATGTACTGTCTATTTCCTACTGTCTAGGTCCTTGCTTGTGTTGTGTTTACTCTCAGATGTATGTTGCTTTGGACTAAAGCATCTGCTAAATGTAATTGTAACATTGTAACCCTGTACTGTGGCGGCTGTGGCTCGGTGGTAGTCGTCGTCTCTCAACCAGAAGGTTGGGGGTTCGATCCCCAGCTGCTGCAGCAACATGTCCGATGTGTCCTTGGGCAAGACACTTAACCCCGAATTGCCTCGTCGGCGGCATATGAATGGGATTAGTTACTTCTGATGGTCTTGCTACATAGCGACCACTGCCATCAGTGTGTGAATTGGTGTGAATGGGTAGGTGTAACATGCAGTGTAAAAGCGCTTTGAGTAGTCAGAAGACTAGAAAAGTTATATAAGCTCAAGTCCATTTACCATTTACCATTTAACTGCAGAGCATTTATCTGCCAAGGTCTTGGTTAATCATACAATTGTACTAGATGGGGTCTCCTAAAATGTCATTGATAACTTAAACATTAAATTTAAGTTCAGATGCATGTGGAAATCAATTTTGCAGCTGGCTGTGTCAGTCAAATGGGACAGTGATATTCTGTTCTATGGGAAGGGCTAAAGTCAGCATATTACATAACAGAGTGATGTGAGCCTTGGAGCAGTCCTCCTGGTGCTGATATAGAGAGATGACAGCGACAGCGATATCAGGCCATGGGCAACTGCATTCATTTCCACTAAGAATTGTTTTCACTAGGAAACAATGTCAAGCTACGTTGAATGCAAACAAGAAAACAGAGATCAGCTTTGTCAAACAGCTTTCTGATGACAGTGGTATTCTGACTCTCTTGAATACATACTTGTTTTCAGTCAAATATTAGATGAGGTAAATTATTTCAAATAGTTTAGCATTGAATAAATTAAAACATCAGTTTTGGCCACAGCCAGGAGATCATTCCTGGCTGTGGCCATTCTCTTTCTTAGCCTGCTGCTATGTCCCCCTGTTTGTTAATACATCTTAATCATTTTTGTTGTTGTTGCTGCTCTGTTTGTCCCTATCCTTCTTCCTACATCTACCTATATCCCATTTTTCAAACCTGATGCAGTTTCGACAGATGGCTGTTCATTGTGAGCCTGTTTTTGCACAAGATTTCTGCCTCTTAAGAAGTTTTTTCTTGTCACTGTAACTTTGCTAAATGTTGCTTATGCTGTGCTCATGATGGATTAACGTTGGGTCTTTGTACTATAGCAATAATAATATGCTCTTTTGTAACTTAAAGGGATACTTCACCCATCTGCATTAAGCTTTGTATCATTTGAAACCTGGTAGTATTTTTGAATGGTCGTGCATCCCGCCCTCATTTTCCACTGAGACGGGAAAGCTCCTTATTTCTTTTCTGAAAAGGAGCCTCTGATGACGCAAAAATCGTGGCTGTTTTGGTTAGCAGGGGTGAAACTACATCGCTAGTTCCTCATATTTTCGACCACTGAAGCTAGAGACCTATTACAGATCAGTGAGCAGTACCTCACTCCCAGAATCGAAACTTTACGTCCGCCATATTGCTTGGAAGCTATGCTAACAGACTCTATGGAGAAAGCTAATAAGAACCGAGAATGGCGAAAAAAGTTTAAACTTCAAACTGATATGAATGAAGGGGATTTTGAAGGTCTTGTGCTCCAATCGGTTTTTCGTGGCTCTTTCTACCAGCCGCATAATAGTGGCGAGTTGGCTGCTGCCGACAGGCAGGTCGGCGAGCTGGCTGTTGCTGACAGGCAGGTCCGCGGCTGTGACAACAAGGAGCCGGGGCAGACTGATGGTGTCGGTGCTGTCACTGTCTGCCTATGGACACAGACATAGAGTCTGTTTTCTGCAAGGAATTTCCAAGATGCCAATTCCTTCTGGAAGAAATTTCCGAAACAGTTGAGGAAATGTCCGTAAGTGTTGTTGTAAATGTCCGTACATAATGCTGCATTCAGGTGCTGCTCGGGTGGTCCAAGTTTCCGAGTTGGGAAGTTGTTCTTCCGACTTTAGTGTGTTCACTACTTCCGACTTCAGTGTTGTAATAACAGCACAAAAAAAGTGGATCACGAAGATCAGTGAAATGTTACTGTCAAAAGCTGTATTTGTGCAAAAAGTTGATGAGAAAGTATGTTAACATTAACAAAACATATTTTGCCCCCCATTTGATGACGATTCTGACGTCAAGTCGGTAAGTCGGGCACCTACAGTAATTCTTTTCAGAGTTTTTCGAGTTGTTGGTCTGACTTGAGCAGGTGTTTCATGTGCATTTGAAAACTCAGAAACTTGTTTTTCTGATGTGTCCGACACCACGAGAATGCACCATAAAATCCTCTATTTCAGCGGGAGTGGCCTGCGGTGCTGTGCATTCTGGGAGTTGTTGTCTTTCATCCACATGAGCCAAAAAGACACTTTCTGCCTTTTCTCGGTCAAGAAGGTCAAAAATTATTTTACATTTCTACTACATACTGTATATGACCCAATTTCAATACAGATTCATGTTTCAACGGGTGAAGTATCCCTTTAATAATGACTAAGGTCTTTTACCTGCTATTTTGTAATATTAGATAACAAAGAGTAAGGTCTTTTTTTATAAAGTGTCTTGAAAGAACATTTGTTATGAATTGGTGCTATAGAAATAAAGATTAATTGATAAAGATTGGTTTACTAAATGGGCTTCTGCATGTGCTTTGCCAGCACGTCATGGTGTGGGTGGGAGACATTGTCCAAGGTGACTCAGAAGTTGGACAGAATGCTCCTCTCTGGACTCCGGACTCAGTGTAGCAGAGTCCAGCTCAACCCCAACAACATCACTGGCCTTGCTGACCAGGGGGGTATTCCATCAAAAGAAGAAAGCCAGGCTCACATGAAGTCAGGTTGAAACTAACGCCATCTCCCAATTAAGCCTCAAGTCGTTCCACTAACGCAATCCAGCCTTATTTAATCAAGGCTGACTCAAGACAGGCTTGCAAAGCCTGGCTGTGTCCATGCACCTAAGATTTATAAGAAGCCCAAATGAATGGATGAATGAAAAGCCGATCAAATGAGTCACAGAGAGGGGAGAGTTAGGGCGCACTCACACTAGGCAATCTGTACCGTGCCCAAGCGCGCTTCACACTAAAGTCCAGTTCGTTTGACTAGTGTGAGTGCTGAGCGCGGTACACTTCCTTGGCCCTGGCACGCTTGGAAGAGGTGTGCAAATTTATAATAAATCCCCCCCCTCTGCAGAGTAGACTGTATGATTAGTAGTCTTGATAATATCAGAAGTATGTTTAAAATAGTGTTGTACACCAACTTGAAACCGACATCACTACAATGCATTTAGATTGTTAATTGGCCTTTCTCGGTTAGGTGGGTGTGTGTTTGTGTAAAATAAAATATAAAAATATCTTCCACAGTGGTCAGTAGCTATAATGAAATGTCAATTTTATTGTCACAATTATTCTCAAAATAATAGATAATTTTTTTTAGTTAGACTTTAATAATAGTGGTTTTCTTTCTTTCTTTCACTCTATCTAAATTCTCTCACCTAATTTTCCTTTCAGTTTATTAAGCTTTATTGGCATTTATCTCTCTCTCTCTCTGTCTTTATCTGTCTCCTTGTCTCTCTTGTTTTACCAGCCATTTAGAGAAAGTGTAGGGTCCTTGTGGGATGTGAATTATTTTATAGACTTTTTATGAAATTGTGTTCTTTTTACCTTTTTTCCCCCACGTTTTCACTTTAAGATGTATTTAATGTGTTTTGCAATATAATTAAGGTTTTTATTCATTGTTGATTTTGAAACAAAGCTGAGACATGAGTTGTATGGGCTTTTTTATTTATTATAACATGACATGAGTGAAGTGAGCTTGGAAACTCACCTGATGGAACGGTCATTTAAGAGTGTGTTTCTAGCTGTCGGACATTCATTGACACACGGCTAAATTAAGCTCGACAGTTAGCCTAGTCCGGAGCAGACTTGTTCACCAGCATAAGTCACCATAGTAACTCAGCGGGGATTCATACAGTATAAACCACGGTGATGGAACGAAACTCCCACTTAAATGAGCCAGCCTTATTGATATAAGCGAGGATACTGCTTAATCCTACTCCATGGAATACCCCTCAGTTTGTTATGTCTGTTTGTGTCCGCTACCACACAACAGTCAAACAGGATAGCAGTGGCCACCACAGATTCAGAACATCCTCAGTATCATCCTACAAATTTTTAAGGTCCTCAGCCTTCTCAGGAAGTAGAGGCTGCTCAGAGCCTTCTTGTAGACAGCCTCAGTGTTCTTGGGCCAGTCCTGTTTATTGTCCAAGTACACTCCTCAATGTCCACACTGACCTGGATCTGCTCGCACCATGTGACAAAGTTCGACCACAGCCCAATACTTAGAGCGCAGTCACACTGGCAATCCGTACCGTGCCGTACTCAAGCACGATTGCCCCCCACGCCATTCCCCCACTGGCCAGCACGGCCCGCGGTCACACTGCATCAGGACTAACTGTGCCTGAGCACGATTACCTCTTGAACATAACGTCGTAATACAGCACATGCATGCTTTATGTTGTTATAAAGCGTGCTCAGTTTACAAACAGGCGAACTCAAGAAAAAAAAAAAAAAAGGGACGCGCATTCGAGTCAGCGTCTGCACATCGGAGAACAACACAGAGAGCATGACAGCTACTTTGTGACTTATTTTGAGTCATGTTAGTCAGATACAGCAATAAAACTCTGGATTTCTCCATAATGAAGGCTGTCAGCGTTGTGTACCCGCGTGCTTGTGCTCGTGCATGAAGTGTACTGTGCCGAAGCACACCTCTCCGAAGTGTGCCAAAGCCAAGGAAGTGTATCGTGCCTGAGCACGGTACGGAGCGGTCTCACTGGCCAAAAGAACTGGACTTTAGGGTTGAAGTGTGCTTGGGCACGGTAAGGATTGCCAGTGTGACCGCGCCCTTAGCCTCCTAACCCCTGCTGATGCATCCAACTATAGCAAAGTCCTAGAAAACCGGAAGTGCGTGTGGCTTATACCAGACACATTTTTTTTAGATTTCTTGCAACAATTATCATAAAAGATGAGAACAGATGTATTCAAATAGGAAATTAACATTAAATTAAAGAAAGTCATGTTAATTCTGAAAAAGGCAGGTGTTGTGCATTCACAGTATCTAATAAATCAAAAGTCTATTGCTAGCTTCAATCATAAATAACTTTGCTATCACTTAATTGAACAAAAATCACTATGTTGTCACTTTAACTTGTTTCTGTCTATTTCAATAACATTGAAATACTACTAGACACTTCATACCTCACTATTTTTGTCTCCATTCATGGAATGTACAGTGTACCTCCACTTCCAACTTTTGAATGGTGGTGTGTAATAGGTTTTGTGTGCATTTTCTTAGTGCCCCATGTAGCTTATATCTCTTGTCTTATTGAGGAGCAAATATAACTACATTATATTTATGTTGCCCTTTTCAAATTGTAAATGTAACAAAAAAATGTTAAACTAATGTCTATGTAAGTTCTCAGTCATCCGGGTCATGGTAAATTCGAAGCTTGATCCAAAGGCAACTGTACTGGTTGAAGATCTTGAAGACATCTTACCTCTCCTCGGAAAGGCTTCTTCAGTTCTAAACTTTCTGGTGGACGGAGCTTAAAATGCAAGCCTGTGTGGTTCATTAGCATGCTAACGATCAAGGATGACTCACATCAGAGTCGTTAACCTAGCTTCGCATAGAGTCATTACCACCCCAGTCGTCTGTGAGTCATTCGAGTCGCATGTTTCAAGGTGAGTTGTTTAGGGAGAGAATTCAAAACAGCATTGTAGGTTGGTGAAAGATGGTGTCTCAGCCCACCACCTCGGTTAAGAGATGGTTTTCCACCTTAACATAGATGGCTTCTTTAACACCCCTTCCAAACCAATGGTCTTCCCTGTCGGGGATGTGCACTTTGTCATCCTCAAAGGAGTGTCCATTGTCCTTCAGATGTAATCCTGTCCTGAAGAGATGGCTCTCCTATGCTGTGTCATGTGTTTGTGTAGTAGTTGTTTAGTCTCTCCAATGTATAAATCCCTGGATTCCTCTTCGTACTGGATAGCATAAACAACATTGCTTTGTTTTTGCCTGGGAGTTTTGTCCTTGGGTTGGACCAACTTCTGCCTCAAGGTGTTGAAGGGTTTGAAGTGTACTGGAATGTTGTGTCTGTGGTATATCCTCTTGAGTTTTTGGATAGTCCAGACAAGTATGGAATAACTATGCTGTGCCGTTTGATTTTCTCCTCTTGCTTGTTAGTGCTGTTAGTGATGGTCTGTAATTCTCCTTGTGGGGAGTGGTAGGGCGGTGCCCTAGCGCCCTCTATTGATCAGCTGCCCATGACATACACTCAGACACACAAGCAGTGTTTAACTTTAGTTGTCCCCCATTAGGCCTTTGTTACTACCTTCAATGGTGGATCAGGGGCATAGTGGCTTTGTCAGACATTGCACCCAAGGCATAATGGGGCATTAGTATCCTGTCTTTAACTGGCAATCTGTAAGTGCCAACTGTCAGCTTCTCACCCAGCAGAGCTAGCCGGATGTTGTCAAAAGCACTGAAAAAGTTAAACAAATATGACCCTCACAGTGCTCTCTGGCTTGTCCAGATGAGTGTAGTTGCAGAAGAGCAGCAAAGTGAAGCATCCTGATTTCTCAGTCAGGGCTGGTGGGAGTCTGAAGGGGATCTCTGTGAGGCCTGACCCTGGGCCGAAGCTACTCCAGGAGTCACTCCAAGGTCTTAATGCTCTGACACATCGGTGTAACTAGTCCATAGTCCCTGGAGCCACTGGGACGCGGCGTCTTCTGCACAGGCACAACGCAGGATGTCTTCAACAGCACAGGGACCTTTGGAGACTGATGTACATGTTGTACCCACTCACATATGCAGAGTCACTTCATCAGTGTGATAATAAGTTAATCTGAAGCAGAGTCAGACACACACACACACACACACACACACACACACACACACACACACACACACACACACACACACACACACACACACACACACACACACACACACACACACACAAAGTAGTGCAAAAGATGCTGAAGTAAACATGAGGTAGTTATTTTTTTTAAGTATTTACATTAAAGAGTGTGCGTAGGTGGTAATTTAAATAAAATAAAAATAGTATATATTTACGTATATTTACATTCACAGTGACAGTTTTGTTCCAGGGTTTATTACACAGCGACAGGTCTGACACTGACTGTTTAGCGTTCATCAGAGTGACAGCCTGGGGGGAAAAACTAAGGTTACCGATACTTCACAGCAGCAGGTCTGACACTCTGTGACTCTGTGACTGTTTAGCGTTCATCAGAGTGACAGCCTGGGGGAAGAAACTGTTCTTATGACGGGTTGTTTTGGCGTACAGTGATCTGTAACGCCTGCCGGAGGGGAGGAGTTTGAACAGTTTGTGTCCGGGATGTGAGGGGTCTGCAGTGATGTTACCTGCCCGTTTCCTGACCCTGGACCGGTATAAGTCCTGGATGGGGGGCAGATCGACACCGATGATCTTTTCTGCAGTCCTGATTGTCCATTGCAGTCTGTGTCTGTCCAGTTTGGTTGCAGATCCAAACCAGACACCATCAGCAGCTCCTGGGGCAGGTTGAACTTCCTGAGCTGACGCAGGAAGTACATCCTTTGCTGTGCCTTCTTTCTGATTGTGTCTATGTGGGAGTTCCACTTCAGGTCTCGTGAGATTGTGGATCCCAGGAACCTCAAAACAGTCCACAGTAGACACTGTGCTGTTTAGAATGGTGAGGGGGGAGTGAGGGGGGGGCATCTCCTGAAGTCCACAGTCATCTCCACAGTCTTGAGCGGGTTCAGCTCCAGATGATTCTGACTGCACCAGAGAGCCAGCTGTTCCACCTCCCGTCTGTAGGCAGACTCGTCACCGTCCTGGATGAGACCAATGATGGTGGTGTCGTCTGCGAACTTCAGGAGTTTCACAGAAGGGTCTTCTGCCTGTAGGTCGGGATGAGGTGAATTAGACAGTGATCAGAGAGTCCTAACGCTGCACGGGGAGCAGAGCGATATGAATCCTTTATTACTGTGTAGCAGTGGTCTAGTGTGTTAGCTCCCCTGGTGGGGCACTTAATATGCTGTCTGTATTTAAGAAGTTAATGGGTTAGATTTGCTCTGTTAAAAAATGATACAAAGCTTAATGCAAATGGGTGAAGTATCCCTTTAAGTGTTCTTTGACACAAGCACAAGATCAACAAAAGGACATACTTGCAAACAGAATACATAATGAAGCAGTTTCATTACATGCATTGAGATTGCACCGGTTGCATGCATACACAGTCTATGGTTGCGCACCAATTGTAGGATATTTAATGTCACAAACCCCTCCCGTTCGAGCTCACGTTGATTTTTCCTTAATATTTGCTGCTGCATTCTTACATCAGCTCACCTTGACTTCATGCGGAAAATTAGGGGACTGGCAGGAAAAACTTGGCTGTTTGTGGCTCTCGCAGAAAACTTAAGCAAGTTCTCTCTCTTTCTCAATCTCTTAACCACTCACTCACTCACTCACTCACTCACTCACTCACTCACTCACTCACTCACTCACTCACTCACTCACTCACTCACTCACTCACTTCTCACTACATGACTAAAGTTACAGGAGAAGAGGAGAGATGTCTCAACTCACAATACTGTTCCCAAATACAGTAGTAGTAAGGTTAAGAATTAGGTTAAACTTTGAAGTAACTTCTCCAAAAATGTCAGCATATAATATTGTTTGTTTCTCTTCATCATGATAGTAGGTGCTTTTGTTAAATTACAGACAGAGCTGCAGATGATGAAGAGAGAGAAACAGCAGTAGTTGATGATGATGAAAGAGAGAGAGAAAGAGAGTGATCAGCAGAAGACGAGAGGTAAATAGTGTATTTGAATGAAAATAAGGTGGCTGCAGTGCATCAAATTACATAAAAATAGAGGTTTTTAGTAAATTAACAGTGCACCAATTAACAACAAATGTTATCTCAAGACACTTTACAAAAGAGCAGGTAATAGACCTTAATCTTTGTTATATTATTTTACAAAAGAGCAAGCAAAAAACCTTATGTATGTACTTATAATGATCAGGATTACAAAGGGTTTACAATTTGACGGTATTCTGTTACTTTCCAATCTTGTCATTGTGCAGTTATCTCTTATTCAGGATGCTTTTGAATAATGTCAGCAGAGCTGTTCTGTTCATCACCTTCAAGAGAATGATAGTGATTGATTAACCCCTCTTTCACACAGGTGTCATGGCTGTGGAAAGTCTTCATTTTCATTTTGGCGGGCATGTGATTATAGAATATTCCGTTCATTACCATTTACATGTTAAGTAACATGGTCAGATTCAGACTCCCGCCTATATGTCCCCTACATGTCATACGTCTACAGTTAAATCAACATTTTGACACCTAAACCAGCATGATACTACTGAATACCTTTTTGAGTGTTTTTCTTTATTTATTATTAATTGTAATTCTGTCCATCATATTGAAATATAGAAAAATCAAAGGATTTCAGCCATTGTTTTTGTTTTTTTGTAGCAATTGGGTAAAAGCTGCTCTTCAACTTGGTATATTACAAATGCATGAACATTCACTTTCCCTTTTCATTTAAAAAGTGCATTTAAAAAAAGCTGAGTACAACAGGCTACAAAATAAACTGCTGAATCATTTCAATAAGTGTTTGTTACCTACTCCGTGTCCACCTAGCATTTTTTGTCTGACCGCCAGCGTCTTTTTTCAATTGTTTTCAATGAGTTGAGAGCGTTCGCAGCAGAAAGCGGCCGCCTGGAGAAAAAGTGCAGCGCAAAGCATCTTTTCTTCTGAGTGAACTGCCTTTTTTGTGCGGCCCCTGCGAGCGCTCAAGTTGAAAATCTTTCAACTTTTCAGAAAGGGGCTGTTGACGTCACCGGTGCTCTTTTCCAAATGTATGATATTCACTGTATTTTTGCCGCCTACAGATCGTGTCTTGTATCCTCTTTCCTCCGTGTCTGATCGGGTAAAAAACTGTCTCAAATACAAAACATGCAGTTATAAGTAACGGAGCAGTGTCGGTCATTTAGCGGCCGTTGTCAACATTCTGTTGTCATAGAGACGTGATAGGAGGATGTGCAGCGCTTTTCTTCTCAGCACACAAACGCTTCATGCAAACACTCCCGAGCGTACAGCCAGCGCTTTTCTGCCCCGAAAAAAACACTAGGTGGACATATTACAAACCCAAACGAATATAAGAAATAGTTTTTGTCAATAACAATTTTGCTATAATCTACAAAAAACACATTTTCTTTCTCATATGAGCAGATGTGTGTATAATAAAAAAAGTATGTGTGTCTCTGTGCACTGCCTGCTGCTGCAGCTCTTGTTGTGAGTCAGACAAACAACAAACAGCCAAGCCAGAAATGTTTTGTTTTAAAAACGTGCAGAGAATGTTACAGAGAATGTTCTCGTAATGTTTTCAGTAGGAAGTTTTCTTTAAATACCCACAATGTTGTAGGATAGGGTTCTGTATAAACATTCTAAAAATGTTTGATGATCCATGTTTGTGAGGCAACAGCGCTAACCAATGCACCAGCAGGCAGCCCTGCTATGAAAATGTTAGCATGGTCAGAATGTTGCAGACAAAAAGTTATTCCTTTGTTTACTTATCATATTACAGGAACCTTCTAGAAAGGACGTTTAGTGATATGAGGCCTGGCTCCCACTGTAGGATAATCGGGCCGATTTGAGGTCCGATTCCTCCTTCCCGACAATCGCAGGGTCGCTCCCGACTCAAGGCTGCTCGGAACCGATTATCTGCCCAGATTATCTTGTAGTGTGAGTCTTACAAAGTTCCAATCTTAACGTCCCCGATCTGCTCAGCGATCGTCGGGGACGCCCCGATTTATTTCAAACATGTTTGATATTTAGAATGTAAAATCTTGACAATAAGGTCATAAACGCGTCTGGCTTGCGCATGACTACAATATTATCACATTATATAACCTCTAATTCTCTCTGCAAAACGCAGAAACCTACAGTCCTTGGTGGCTGCGGAGACGAGGACTCCTCCATCTCCGCAGCCACCTGCATGCGAGTCCATATACGCTGGCGTTTTGTTTGTTTTAGGTTTCGGTCACATGATGGCACAGATCATCAGTGCAGCACTTTTCTGAAACATTACATCCATATATCTACGTTTGTATCAACTTTCCTATATCCTACAACAACTTCCACTTCCTTCTCTTTCACCAGCCGCCGTCCCCTGGAGTCCGTTGGAGTTTTAAATGAAACTTTATTAACAATTGTCAACGCTGCGTCCCGATTTTCACTCGTACAGTGTGAGCTCTCAGGAGGTGCCCGACAATCGGGTCGTACAGTGTGAGCACATAAATCTTAAGGTCTGGTCGTGCGTCAACGATTCGGTCGTACAGTGTGAGCTGACATGCCACCCCGACTTTTATACAATCGGGGGAATATCGTACAGTGTGAGCCAGGCTTAACACATTTTTTTGGGGTGGCTGTGGTTCAGTGGTAGTTGTCGTCTCTCAACCGGAAGGTCGAGGGTTCAATCCCCAGCTGCTGCAGCAACATGTCCGAATTGTCTTTGGGCAAGACACTCAACCCCGAATTGCTCCCGCTGCTTCGTCGGCGGTGTATGAATTTGTATGAATGGGATTAGTTACTTCTGATGGTCTCACTATATTACAACCACTGCCATCAGGATGTGAATGGGTAGGTGTGACATTCAGTTCAAAAGTGCTTTGAGTAGTCAGAAGACTAGAAAAGCGTTATATAAGCTCAAGTCCATTTACCATTTTCAAAATTGTGCTTTCACAATGTTCTACCTTTGTTATCATGTAACAATATAGGAATTTCATAAAAACTTTATGTAGTCGGAGGCATCCTTCCATCCATCCATCTCTGCATTTAGGGACTAAATCTTGTCTTCAATAATGTGCCCAAGATTGACATACTCCACATGTCTTAATTGGATTATTGATTATTGCTTACTCAGAATATGACCATATTTGGAGTAAGGTTATCAGAAAAGGGTGTCCACTTCATGTGAGCTTTTCAAAATAAAGGACAGTTCTTGCATTTCTGCAGAGAATTTTCCCAAGTTTGTACAGGAAGAATGTGCAACTTTTTGATCCAGTAGAGGTCGCCCTCTACAGCTGGCAGGATTCGGGCTTGTCACTTATTGTAGAGACTAAGAGTCATGAGTCAGAGAGACATTTATAAAGGATATGATTGATTTCTGCTGTATTTATCACACATATCTGTATAATATCACACATTCTGCCTTTAAATACTGTTAATTTTTCCAAGAGCCATTTTCACATGCAATCCAAAGACATTTCTAGAGAATTTCAGGAAGACTGCCTCTGAAATCCTGATGATCTGGTTTTTCACACATGCACCTCAATCAATACTGAAATAACAAAAGATGACGTCAAGGCTAGTGGGGAATCATGTACCTTTGTTAAAAACATTAAAACTGTGTTGCATTTTCAGTTCAATGGGTAGACCATTCCAGAGATTAGCTCCTACAACAGAGAAGGCTGATTGTCCAAATGAGGATTTGCGCATTGGAATACAACAGTTACTGCTTATTGAAGCGCGTGTGTTGACTTCACTAGAATCCTGACATCTTGTAACAAATTCATCAAACAGAGAAGGTGCTAGACCATGCAGACATTTAAACATCAATTTGAGATTGTAGTAGTCAATGAAGCTTTCAAAGCTAAACATGTTATGTTTCTCTAATACGCGACAATGTTGCCATCTTTTTTGTCAGCTTCTTTGTCCATGATTTCTATTGTCTAGTTATATAGAAATATGATCGGCTTTTAAGTTGATTGTGAGGCTTGAGACCAAGAACTGATGCAGTATGATAACTGTGATAATATCATAGCTGTGCTGTGCTAAATGAGAGATACTTTCTGATGATTCTGAAGCAGTTGAGATTGGATTTAACTTTTTTGCAGATGTAATTAACGTGTTTTTGAATCGTAGGTGTGAGTCCAGAATGATCCCTTGAGTACTTGACATCTTCAACAACATTGATGGTCTCATTATTTATTTTAACTGAATTTTTTTTTATCCCTTTGTTAACACAGAAACACATATTGAGACATTTTTTTATGTTTATTTTATTTTTTATTTTTGATATAGCCAACATGCCAAATAGCAGTGGACCTACAACGGACCCCTGGGGTATCCCCATACTGTTGGTATGGAAAATTGACTTTTGCCCATTGACTCTGACACGTTGCACTCTTCCACTTAGGTACGAGTCAAACCACTGAGAAGCCTGATCAGAAAATTGAAATTTAGGACATTGTGGTTAACAGTGTGTTTTTTTACAACATGAATGATACATAATGAATGGAGAAGGGTCTAAATCAGATAAAACTAAACAAAAACAGTGAACTACAACACAGCAAAATAAAAACAAGTAAAAGAGTAAACAATAAAAAACCACCAGTTCACAGAGTTCTATGCATACAAAGCAATGCCATTTTCATGTGTTAAGCAGCCTTTTGAAAAACATTGACCTTAGACATATGAAGATTGTGTACAATGGTAAATTGAATAAGGGCTTGCCTTGCACAAATAGATGATGAGTGCATGTTTTTCGGTATTTTAGACCACTGGTTGTCAGATATATTTGAGTCTAAGTCCCTTTCCAAGTTTTCTTTTATACTTGAAATAGATGAATCTTCCCAATCGAATATAGCAGTATAAAGCCTGGGTACTGTTCCCTTAACCTCTAGTTTGGTTTCTAGGATAAAATCAAGAGGTGCTTTTGGTGGCAAGGAGGGAAAATGAGTTAACTGACATTGTGTAAAGTTTCTAATTTGCAAGAATCGGAAGAAATTATGTACTGGGAGACCGAAAATATTTTTTATCTGATCAAACGACATGAAAATGTCTTCTTTATACAGTAGTCTAATGTTCAAAATTTCCTTTTTGGCCCACTGATGAAATGCTCTGTCGATGAGGGAAGCTTGAAACAGGTGGTTAGCTGCAATTGGGGCATAAGTGGACAAGGAGACTTACCCATAGTGCTTTTTAAATTGAGACCACAATTTTAAGGAGTGTAAGACCACAATATTTTGACAGGTCTGAAGGGGTTGTATTGGGATTGATGAACACAAAAGAGCAGAGAGTGATATAGGAGTGCAAGAGTTAGATTCAATTTGTGACCAAGCAGTAATATGGGGGCTTGATGAATCCAGTAACCAGTACAATACGCCTTTAATATTTGTTGCCCAGCAATATATTTGAAAATCTGGTAAAGCCATTCCACCATCCTTTGACCTATGTAAAAACAACTTCCGAATCCGAGCTGTTTTATTATTCCAAATAAATGATGGAAATAAGGCTGTCAAACCTGTTAAATAACGCTTTTGTAAGAAAGCATGGGATGCACCGTTATAAATATAAAAACTTAGAAGAACGTTAATTTTAATAGCATTAATTCCTCCAGCTAAAGATAAGGGCATAGTGGCTCAGTGGAGGAGATCCTCCCGGGTACGATCAAGGAGTGGGACGAAAAAGCAGCTGAGAGTGGGAATTTTGTAACAGATACGCCAAGATAGTTGATCCGTGCATAGCCATGGTGAACGATGAATTATCGTGCGTGAACTTCTCCCTCTGCCTAACTTATTTCCACAGCTTTTAAAAAATGTAAAGAAAAGAGTATAAGAAGAAATTTGAGTACTTCACATGCTAGAATAGTTGTAAATATAAAAGTGGTCTGCGGAGCTCTGTACCTCATAGCCTCACATGTCGAACGTTAGACCGGAACCCCTTACATGTTTTGACATTCTTAATTGCATTTTAAACTGGTTTGTCAGGGTGTAGCTCAGTGGTAGAGTTTGTTGTCTTTCAACTGGTAGGTCAGGGGTTTTTGATCCCCTGCTCCTGCAGTCACATGTTCAGGTGTACTTGGGCAAGACACTGAACCGTTGTAGGTTGTAGCAACATTTGCCACTTTGGTCTTAAAAGTAGTGTCCACGAACCACAGACAGTGCTCAAGCCCCAATAATGATAACTTCAGTATGACTCAGAATTACACAATTAAAGTACAACAAAGATCTATGATCTAGTTTTATTCTAACAGTCTTGTTATAATGGCTTGTCTTTCTTCATACATCCTCATCATGCCACCTTGAATTCACTTAAATACTCTATGAACAGAAATGTGTCAGAGATCTGGAGAAAAATGCTTCCTGATGTAAAAAATTGCATAGCTGTGTCAAGTTGCTGTGGTCAAAGCCAAAATGTGATTTTGCTGTTTTTTTACAAGTTAATGTGTATTTTCTAAAAACTTTTAGACAACAAACACATGGAAATAAATCTGTTTAGGTCAGCATACAGATACATGGTCTTTTTTAAAATAGGTTATATAGTCATCATTTAATTAAGACTTTTTAATGTACTCTGTTATAAACAAACATTCTTTTTACTAAGATACAGATAAAAAATATCAAAAATAGATTTTAATGAGATCATTTCCATCTATGGTAATATATGGGGAAATATGGCAACCTTTACCAAACTTAAACTGATTGATTGAAACTGATGAGTGAAGCTTAGAACTGTACCTTTAGGTAAGATTATTTTGTCAAATTGACCGACAGTTTTTTAATTGGGCAACATATTTTGCCATATTACACCAGTGGATTTTAATTCTAGAAAAACAATAAACTTTATTACATTACATAGTGCCATAAATCAAAGCTGATTACATGTTTTGCAATATCTCCTATGGGATATCATATATTTACTGGAGGAAAAAATTGGCAAACAATTATCCCCAAACGCATTTGTCATTTTGGCACAATGTCTACTGATATGTAATATATGTGTTTATTTGACTTTTGGTGGCATTTTGGTAATTGCTTTTTTCCCATGGAACATTGTATATTCATAGTGGTTTCAAGGCTTGAAAGAAAATGTTCTATTTCATATTTTAACTCATGTCATAGTTCCAAAGCAGTATGTTTATATGTACACCTTAGTCCTGGGTGAATAGTATTTACACATGAGATATGAGTGTATTGACATATTTTCTCTTTCACTAGGTTCCCAATGTTGAACATGTCCACCCCCAGTGAGCTGAAGTCTCCCTGCGTGACTCGCAATGGTATGGTTAAGCTGCCTCCCAGCCAGCCCAATGGTTTGGGAAGTGCAAGTATCACCAAGGGGACACCAGCTGCCAAGAACCGCCTTTGCCAGTCCTCCTCCGTACCCTCCATCCTGCCCCCTCCATCATCATCTCTTCCATTTCACCACCACCACCTGGACGGCCCTGGAATTCACAACTCAGCAGCCTCACTCTTTGGCTCTGATCTTGAGCCTGGAAAACCTCTAGTGGGCTTGAAGCCATCCCTTCGTCAGTTTCCCCCTCTCACTCTACCTAAACCTATGCTGCTGGAGCGCCAGCTTGTCCTGGATGAGAAGCTGCTCAACCGATTGCTCTGGTATTTCACTACAGCTGAAAAATGTGTGTTGGCACAGGTATGCAAGACATGGCGCAAAGTGCTGTACCAGCCCAAGTTCTGGGAGGGCATTACACCCATCTTGCACGCCAAGGAGTTATATACTCTGTTGCCCAATGGGGAGAAGGAATTTGTTAGTCTGCAGGCCTTTGCCCTGCGTGGCTTTCAGTCCTTCTGCTTAGTGGGTGTGTCAGACTTGGACATTTGTGAGTTCATCGACAATTACCCACTGTCCAAGAAAGGTGTTCGCTCAGTGAGCCTTAAGAGGTCTACCATCACAGATGCTGGTTTGGAGGTGAGTCAGGTTTTGTTTGGAAATTACAAAATGATCATATTCGCCTGGTCTGAGAAGTGATGTATGTTAAAAAATTGCCTGGAAGATTAAAGCATTCTTAGGTGAACTCAGAGCCATTCTGGTGTTTTTTTGGGCCGAGAAGTGTCTATGAAAATGGCATGCCTCGGTTGTGAAATTTCCAGTTTTCCTTTTTTTTAAACCCTGCTTAAAACTTAAATCGATGTCATTACAACTTTTTTTTTTCTGAATTCAGCCCAATGTACAGTATATATCCAAAGCACTACTCTGCCTCCTCCTAGGAATTTTAGCATAATGCTGTTTCTTTTCTTTTCTTCAATCATTTAATTTGCTTCCACTTTGCCTTATTTGCTCTCAGTGCTACGTTTTTATCATAATAACTTGATCATTTGCACACAGATACAATACTTACCACAAGCTAAAAGCCTTTCTGAGTAAGCCCTTAATTTGAAACATATTCAGGATGAGTTGAGTTTATTTACAATAGCTACAACTTGTTTGAGATCTTGGTCCATAACACTACTAGTTGGACAAACGCTATATATAGTAAATACAGTTATTATTTATTATAGATAATGTGGTAATTATTTCTCATTAGAAAACCATCGGCGCTTAGTTATTGAAGGGACTCTGCCCTGAGCAAAATATATTCAACTCATGGAGTCAAGACACTGTTGGTTGAGGTGGTTTCCCATGACTTCTGCTAAGGCAAGTAATGATGCTGATGAGGCTGCAAATGTTGGGTATTGACTGATTGATTGATTGATTGATTGATTGATTGATTGATTGATAGGACTTTACTGTCAGACAATGTCTGAAATTTGTCTTGCATCAAAGCAGCTCCATTAACAAAATTAGAGACAAGATACAAAGATACAAACATGTGACACAACATTCAAACACCACACTAATATAAAGAGGCCTTCAACGTGCTTTGATCTGGGATTCATTCTGTTTGAAGGTAATACTTCAGAGATGATGCTTTTAGTCAGTCTTAACGTGTTTTAATTGTAGGCTGAATGATAGAGTCTCTGAAGTGGTTGGCCTAGAATCTTTGAGCAGATTTTTATTTTATGGCATTCAAAACAAAAATCTACTTTAGTCAAAGGAATATTTATATTTCACATTAAAAGGTGACAGAATTTGAGAGCCAAACGTTTTTTTTGGGAAAACATTAAATTGGAAAATAAATAAAACTTGGATGGATGGATGGATAGACTTTATTGTCTGTGCCAACAGAGACAGAATTGTCCTGTGATGTGGTTCAAACTATATGCAGAGCATTTTAAACACATTGCAGAGGCACATACAGTAAAAGGGTACTGTCAAAAAAAAGCCACTGATAAAAACTGGTGTAGCGCGGTGTCCACAAGAAGACAATTTCTGATTTCAGTGACACATCCCCTTAGGATCCTTGTTTGGTACATAAGCAAGATTAAACAAATCTAATAAGTGGTTTGTAAGAAAGCATACTGAAATTTTAAGATTAATGTACAGGATGAATGTGTTGAAATGAGAGTGAGAGAATGAGTGAGAAATTATAACTTAAATCTGTTAAAAGGTGCCTTTTAGCTCAGTAAGAACTGATTGTGGGTTATAAAGATCTTGGTCGTTTTTGATTTGGTAGTGACAGATGGAAACCTCTTTGTTCTGATAAGTGAATCAACAATGGAAGTATGAATTAAAGAAGTATGGCCCGTTACTAACAGAAACAGACAGATAAGGACCCAAAAATGCAGGCTCAAACTAAACCAGGATACAATAAAAAGGCAAAGTTCATTAAACAGTCCAGGGGTCTCATTTCTAATCAGTGTGTAGAGTCCATACTGTGCATGAAATATTTCAGATTTATAAAACCATGTCGACGAACACCTGCACATCTATAAAGCAAGATTCACCTGAATATGTGCGCATGTAAAAGCTGCCTCCTACACTCCCGCATTCAACCATAAATGGTCAATGCAAAGCATCACATGAATGAAAACGCATATGAACGAGTGGCAGATCAAAGGTTTTCAGTGCTGGTTGATGGTGACAACTGTAAGTTAGACGAGAAAAATAAACTTTCTGACCCAGAAATGGAGTTGATTGTGAATGAAGTGTGGGTTAGAAAGCACATATTGTTTGTTTGAGGGTCAAAAAATCTGAGAATGACACCACGTTGTTGCTGCATTAAAGCAGTTCTCCTGCAGTGCCAAAACATTCACCATTCATCCGTATAAGTTTGATCAGTAAGAAACAACTTTTAATTGTTTACCACATTTTATCATGGCAAACTCTGTCTGCAATGCGACTAATTATGAGCATATATATCTGCCCTTAGTGAGAGATGCCGACTTTATTTCCACACTTTACGAATTTACACAATAAATATGTGCATGTGATGAAGATGTGCTGAGTAACGAGAAGGCAAAATGTGTTTAACAGCCACTGTCGTGTCTCTGTGCGCTTTGCATGTCTTACAGCACAGCAATTTATATTAAAACTGGAAATCACACTTGATGACAAATGCACAATATTGGAATGTATAGCCTATTTAAAAAACTGGTGGCATTTGTTGTAGTCTACTTTGGATCTCTACATCAGTTGTTAGTGTACAGTCCGCTCCTCTGCGCTGCGGGATAATGATGGTGAGAGAACACTGATGAAATATGTGGCGCGGGTATAAATGAAACTGCCAGTTTTAAATTATGATGATGACATGATCTATGCCAGCTTCAGGCCCAATTTTCTGCGTGCGCAACGATTGTAAATGAGACCCCAGGTTGGTACACAGGTAATCCACAAACACCAAAGCAAACAAATCCAAAGAGGGGCAGGCGCGAGTCAAAAAGCAGGCAATGGTCTAGAAAACTCACGAGTAAAGAAAAGCTAGAATTAGGTGATAGAGAGAACACACAACGAAATGGCAGCATGAGGGAGGACACACAGGGATTATGTACAAAGACAAACAGGGGATAACAAGACGCAGGTGAGCACAACAACAGGATCTGAAAGAAAGAGACAAGGGTAGTACAATTAAAACAGGAAATGACAATAATACTAAAATAAATGGACAAAAACAAAACATGACCTTAGGTTACTTTATGGTTGTGTCAGGAACTGCCTTTGGACATCAACAAACATTTATCATTTTAACATATATCAAACCAACTTCCACAAGAATGTCTCGCACAAGAGTACCAGCATAAGGCTACTGAGTTTAATCTTGTTAAAAATTTCAGAAAATGACGTGTTTGTTTTTGTTATTTTCACAACAAGTACAATAGGATATGCATGTATAAACCTGCTGCACTAAGTATGACTAACATATGTTCAATAAGCGATGTTGTAGTGGTTAAAGACACGCAACTTGAGGTTTTTGTTACATGTTGATCAGTTGCTATTCTCCATCTCCGAAACATCGCCCACCGCCGCCCATCCCTCTCATTTTCAGCTGCAGAGACCCTCACCCACGCATTCATCACCTCCAGACTAGATTACTGCAACAGTCTCCTCTACGGTTCACCATCAAATACACTCAAGAAACTTCAATACATCCAGAACTCCGCTGCTCGTCTCCTCACTCACTCCCGCACCAGAGACCACATCACCCCCGTCCTTCATAACCTCCACTGGCTCCCCATCCCCCAGCGTACCAACTTCAAACTCCTCATCCTCATCTACAAAGCCCTAGATAACCTGGCTCCCCCCTACCTGTCTGAGCTCCTCCACCAGCACACTCCCACCCACACTCTCAGGTCTGCCGATGCGAACCTCCTGTCCCCCCCCTGCAGGACAAACTATCGGTCCTGGGGGGACAGGGCCTTCTCCATAGCTGCTCCCACCCTCTGGAACGCACTCCCAAAAAACATTAGAGACTCCCCCACACTCATTTCCTTCAAGAAATCCCTGAACATGGTACAACTGTGGTAACTAACTTTATAAGGCGTTCCTTTGTAAAATTGACATTTTTTTCAAAAGCAGTTAAACATTGGTATGTGCAAGTGCAACTTTTGTGTTCCTCAAATGTGGTTGGTCTTTAAATTCTCAAATCCAGGATTTAATTGCTTTTCTGATTTGACATGTTCTCTTTAACTACTTCTTATATCTCTGTAACAACAAGTTGTCAGCTGCATTAGTGAATTAATCTGAAACTGCTTTTTTGTTGCAGGTCATGTTGGAGCAGATGCAAGGCCTGATGCACCTTGAACTTTCAGGCTGTAACGACTTTACAGAGGCTGGCCTGTGGTCCAGTCTGAATGCCCGACTAACTTCCCTCAGTGTCAGTGACTGCATTAATGTGGCAGATGACGCCATTGCTGCTATTTCTCAGCTCCTGCCCAACCTTTCAGAGTTGAGCCTTCAGGCCTACCATGTCACTGACACAGCCATGGCCTATTTCACAGCCAAACAGGTAGGCTTTCAAAACAAGTAAAAACAACTTGGTGACTTACTGTACACATTGACACACAACAATTTTCAAATGTTTTGGAAAAATGTAAATACAGTAGGTTCTTTGAGAAATACTTCTTAATCTCAGTGCAATTTTCTATGTGATAATGTTAAAAATGCAATCTGGGTAACGTCAGTGGTTTGATTCAGGAGCAAAAGTAAACATTTCTGGTGTTTTTCATACAGAGCAACATTTTTTAACCTTGTTTGAGGCATAGTTAGGAAAGGATTTCTGATTCTGCTATGAGCCTGTAGCCTGGAATTGAGTAAAAATGTTTTACTTTTGAGATTTTAAGAAACCTTGATATGGAGCAAACAACTACCCCCTCCCTGTCAGAATGAGTGGATAGTTTACAAAAGGTGCCACAAGTGAAGCATACTCAAAATTACCTTCAATCAACAGGGCTACACAACCCACACTCTGCGGCTTCACTCCTGCTGGGAGATCACCAATCACGGTGTGGTCAACATGGTACATAGCCTTCCCAACTTGACTGCCCTCAGTCTCTCTGGCTGTTCTAAGATCACTGACGATGGTGTGGAGTTGGTTGCTGAGAACCTCCGTAAGCTTCGCAGCCTGGACTTATCTTGGTGCCCTCGGATCACTGACATGGCCCTTGAGTACATTGCCTGTGACCTGCATAAATTGGAAGAACTAGTGCTGGACAGGTCAGTTTCTTGTGATTCTGTGCTTTCACCCATGTAAAATGCAGATAGAGGGGGATATGAACTGTACCCAAGTCAACACAAATATAAGTAAAGGTAGTTCAAAAGAAATTACAAAGAATAAAATTGTATCTGACGTAAACTGCATTTCAGTACCTATAAGAGGGGCCAAGTAGCCATAACTTATTTTGGGCATCCTTGCATACTTAAGCTCAGTAAGGTATCTGTTATTATTGGAGGTAATAAAGTCCAATAATTTACCAATTAGAACTGGTGTCCAGAATGTAACTTTTGAAATTCAGCATCTGAGAAAACGGGGACACAAACAATCTAATGTAGAATGCAAAATAGGCCTGAATAGTAAAATTGTTGGAAAAAATCTACAGCAGAGTTGATGTACTGTATGTTCCAGTTATAGTGAGACCTTTCTGGTATGGGAGTACATTCTGTGTAATAATTGTATTTCTTTCAACAGCCATGTCACAGAGCACATCACCAACACGCGTACGTGTTTAAATCATGTTCAGTTAAAACTGAGGGGCCTCATGTGTGTCACAATGTTGCATCTTCAACACCAAACTTTACAGTATGGATCTGTGGATTCATTTTGTTTCCAACCATATTCTGACCCTATACAGTAGTTGCATGTTGCAACGGAAGTTTTCGATTAATCAAACCAATTTTCTCTAGCATTAGAGCCTCTGTTTTTGATGGGGTTTTTTTAATGTCTGAGAGGTGTGTGTTTTTGTGCACATTTTGGACAAAAGGGGGAATTTTACTACTTGCATACTTTTATTATGGATGCATACTTTGCAAGTGTTGCTACGATGTAAGATGATAAAAGGGGCCTTTGAGTGTCTACTGATCATGTTATTGTTATTAATTATGAAAACTGACAATACGAGTATCTAAATAGTTGTCTGTTAAAAGACTGACGATGTGGGAAAGCTTTCATTTTCATTGAATTATTCAAAAGGGATAGTCATGATTTATTCTAATTTGAATATTGTGTCAAATTGTAGGTGTGTGCGCATCACAGACACTGGCTTAGGCTACTTGTCAACCATGTCATCATTACGGAGCCTCTATCTGCGCTGGTGCTGTCAGGTAACAGAAACAATACACACACACACACACGCACGCACGCATGCACGCACGCACGCACGCACGCACACACACACACACACACACACACACACACACACGCACACACGCACACACACAGATAAATACATTAAAAAAAAAAACAGAAAAAAAATTAAGCATGAGGGACACTGTTTTAAGATACCTAGATTCAAGCAACAACATCAACATCGCAGGTTACATGGGTAATATTAACCATTTCTGTACATATTTACATGTTTTTTGCTGTACAGCCAACAGAATGAACCTTGTTGGGTTTCCATGATCAGTTGACCTTTCTTATAGTGCAACATTAATCATGAACTGTAATCGTTAACTTTTATTTTTTAACATGTTTGATGCTAATGTGACGATTCTGCATTTATACAGTAGTGCATTTATTAAGTACAAACAATAATCCTTAAATTGCCAGTCACAGTCACAATGAAAAGGATTTTTGATGTTGTGGCTCTAATGTGTGTTTGTGTGTGTGTGTGTGTGTGTGTGTGTGTGTGTGTGTGTGTGTGTGTGTGTGTGTGTGTGTGTGTGTGTGTGTAATTGCAGGTGCAAAATTTTGGACTGCAACATTTGTTTGGAATGAGGAGTCTCCGTCTACTGTCTCTTGCAGGTATGTTTTGCTCCTTCTTACCTAACAAATCTTCCGGAGCCTCCTTATAGAACCATAAAGGCCCACTTAATTGATTTTGAAATACTGGTCCTAATATCTGATACACAACAAACGCCACAATCAAAATGTATGTCAGCTTTGCACAGACATCTCACGACATAATGATAAGATTGTGATGGAACATTTACCTAATTCGTAATGTTTATTTACTATTCGTAATGTTTATCTACAGTCATATAGTAAAACAAAATGCAAAATGCCAAAAGATTTGTTGTTCCACTGACTTATTTATAAGAATGTCCTACTCTTTAAAGTCACAGTAAAATTAATGTCTTTTAGTTTCATTACATTGTTGATGTAAATAATGAGACAAAACAAAATACTTGATTTGAAAAGATTTTGTGGATATTTTTTTTAGAGTTCACTGACATTTTGTAGACCAAGGAGTAATGGATTAAGTTCAGAACTAGGCACAGATCTATTACTCTGTTATTTATCTGCATTAATGTTTTTTTATTTTTTTTATTTTTAACATGGTTGTTAATAAGAACATTTAATTATGGGAACATTTGTGATATGCTATTTTTGCTACTTGAATTCACTTTGGTCAACTCAAGTCAGCCTCATTTGCTCCTGACTCTCTGAAGAGACGAAACTGCTGACCCTTTTGTTATTCCCTTTTTCAACTGACACATCTGTATAATGTTTAGTGCCAGCCATGAAGGGGAGGAAAAGAAAGTCCCGTCTCCACTCAGGCTTTTCACATAGCTTTCATAGTAGGAACACTGAGTCGTAGGCTCTCTATACTGTCCTTGCAATGGTTGCAGATCTTCAGTGCTAGACAGTTAGCTAACAAGTGTAAGTCCTCCAAAAAATTACAAGGCGTAACTTTTCTCGTTATTTAACCCATTTAGACCTGATGAGACACAGACGTGCTTCTACCTTTAAGACCTGATGAGACGTCTACGTCGCATAAGGCCATGAACATGAGTGCAAAGGAAATTTTAATTTACAGTTAAAGCCAATAAGTTTAAGCTTTCAAATGTTTTACTTTTAAGGTCTCTATCTGATACAGAGACAAAGATTTTAGTAAACATTGAAATTCTGTGCAGTTTTTCTGAAAACCCTCAGGTTTTGGGAGGTTGATTTCACATGTTACTTATGTTTTAGAGGGCGTTTTTTTAGGCATCCTTAGGTCCAAATGGATTAATGAATGATTCACAGTATTTTCCTTTCTTTTTTGTAAAACTGCAACAAAGCACAAATTGCAAAGTACATTAGAAAGTAACAAACAGAAAACAGGGCACAAGCAACAATTAGCTAACATAAAAATGCTTTTTCATGCTGCCAAGGCTCAACTATCAATTTATTAAAATCTAATCATCTAAAGCAACAACTTAAAAAACTTATATTGTGCCTCTGTACACTAAAGAAAACAAAATAATTAATACAATTAGTGTCCAAGGCAACAATGTGGTAGAGAATTTAGCTGGAGGTGAAGCAACTGCTGTTTGCACTCCATAGCACTTAAAGGGTCTGGTGATAATTGACACCTCACATGCTCATACTGCTCAATACACTTAAACAACCAGGAGGGGGCAGTGTGAAAACAAAACTTCACTCAAACAATATTAAATGTCCTTCACAAAGGACATAATACTCTGATTGGTCAAAGGAGATGTCAATTGAATGGTATGAGTACATGAATTAGTACAGAGAAAACAGGTGAACCGTAGTGGTTATTTTTAAGCAATCCGTGGATCTTTATGGATGTAATGTGTTGGAATTAAATCTTTACCTGGATTTGAATCGTGGGGACCATTGCCGATGTAGCAGGACCATTTTTGTTGGAATATTACGAACAGACTAGTACAGTAAATTTTGAGACAAATGAATCAGAAAGACTTGTTTGTTTGTTTGTCAGTGTACTGAGAGATGCTTAGATTGTGGCTGCTGTGTTTGTTGGATCTTGAAATAGTTAACATTGTCTGATTCACAGGAATCTTCCTAGTAATGTGTAGTCTGAATGATATACAGAAAAAGCAGTTGTTTAAATGACAGTGAAAAGAAAACGCACTTACAGCCTGCTGGCAGGTGGGCCATCAGGGGAGTTGATATATGAAAAAAGTTTCTAGTATTTGAAGATTTTCATTACAGACGTGTAATTTTGATGATCATGGTCTCTTAGGAACTCTATTCTATTGACATTGCAAAAAGTGTATGTTTTTGTTTTTTTTGACTATCCTGGTGAACATTAACAGTCATTTTTAACTTCTGATAAATATTTACAGAATTAACTGAGTAACTGATATCAAAGTTAATGTCTTTGTTAACGTAAACAGTGTTTTTTTTTAATTAAGATTTATTTTAGGGCTTTTTTATGTATTTATTTTAGAGACAGGACAGTGGATAGAGTCGTAAATCTGGGACAGAGAAAGTGGGGAATGACATGCTGGAAAGGAGCTACAGGTCGTGTACCAAAACCGACTTCCCGCTTTGAAGACAACAGCCTATGTATATGATGCGCGAAGTAACCACTAGGTTCCTGGCGCCCCCGTTAGTTAACTTATTGATTAACTTTGCCCACCTCCGATTAATTTAGACAAACAATGTAATTGAACTATTAGACAAATCTGCTATTAGTGTGAAAATTAATGTGCTATCAATGAAATATTTTGTAACCTTTTGGGTGAATCAGCACCTTTCTGTTACCCAGCTCACTTCTTAATTTTTCCCTTCCTGCTGTCTCTCAGGCTGCCCTCTGCTGACTACCACTGGTCTGTCAGGCCTCATTCAGCTGCAGGAGCTTGAGGAGCTGGAACTGACCAACTGCCCTGGAGCCACTGCCGAGCTCTTCAAATATTACTCCCAGCATCTGCCACATTGCATGGTCATTGAATAAGACCACTAACCCCTCTCAACAACCAATAGTTCACCAATCTTCTTCCTTCTTCTTAATAACTTTTCATCACTCTTTTCTCAAATGTCAGCAAAGATACTGAACTGCTCCTACTATATCATGTAGTTACTCATTACCTGCCCCCTGTCTTCCTCCTTACCTTATTGAGTTGACTGATCCACAAGCTGACAGAGAGGCAGGAAGGCAGATAATGGTACATGTCAGGCCCAGGATGATGGGATAGAGTTTGAGCTTCGTTTAAGAAGACGCTGGGGAGGAAAGAGATTGGTGTAACGTCTTGTCTCACAGACAGATTTTTTTTTTTTTTTTTTTTTGAAACAACAAAAGGCTTTTGTTTTTGGAGTGGTGCATTTCTAAAGACATTGATATTTTCTTTTTGGCTAATTGATACTTAAAGGGGTGACGTGGATCCAGTTACAGCATAGATGAATCTATAAAAGGGAAGTTAAGACTTGAGGGTTTTAACTGCTATGGCAGAACTCATACGTGGGCTAATGAACTGTAAACACACACACACACACACAGACACGCACACGCACACGCACACACACACACACACACACACACACACACACACACACACACACACACACACACATACACACATACTGTGTAAGTGAAACAAATGTAAGTTCTAAAGACCATAAGTGATGATGTTTCTTTTTCCTACATTCTGTGAAATATAAATGCTGTTATTCTTTTTTTTTCAGAAGGTACAAAAGGTTTTGTTTTCTCTTGTTTAAAGAGATACTCCAGATTACAGCTGGAGAAACAGGAATCAGAGAAAACTAAAGATGCAGACCATAAAGTGGTAAACTGGGAGATTGTAGTTCTCTGTCTCTCTTTCCCTCCCTTATTGTGTGCAGTATGTAACTTGGACTCTTTTTTGGACACATTTTTCCCTTGGTGTGTCTTATCAGAAATCAGAAAAACTTTAAATAGAAAAAATGGTTACAGTTTACAGTGTTGGAAGTTAATGGGCTCATTGTTTTACATGTTCTCTTTAAAACATTTTTTTTTACATCGACAGATTTGAAGGATAAGCTGTTGTAAACTGTGAAAGTTGGGATTTTGAACATGAAACTGGTTGCTTTGGCAGCTCAAAAAGAACAAAAAAGTGAGTCAAAGAGAGGGCAGAATGTCCAAAACTGACCATGATATTTATTAACTGAGATCAGTGAAATCAAACATTTAACTTCAATAATACAGAAAAGGGGTTTTGTAAGCCCTTAATGTTCCATATTTTTCCCCATTTGGCATCATCAGTTGATTTAAACTCTTCTCAATCTTTTAACTGTGCTAATTAAAACAAATGATCTACCTTGGCTACAGTGATGCTATTTCAAAGGTAAAAAGGTATATAAGTATTTAAAATCAGCAGTATTTACAATGTCCACTAAAAACCAGGGTCAGACTGTAACAGTACCTCAGGGTCCCTGTAAAGTGGTAGGCTTGAAAATTTGACTTTGTTTGGATTGGTCTGAATGTTTTATTTAATTGCCTTTCATTTATTTATTTATTTAAATCCTGAATCATGTTTAACCTTCCTAAGCTCCATGGGATCATGTAAATGCTCTTCTTAGTCACTAGCCCTACAATTGATGACTGGTCTAACACCAGAAGGTTGTATTTCAATTGAAATATTGCAATTATGATTAACATAATGTTTGTAAAATAAAATAAAATGAGAGGTGAGTTTATATTGAACTTAATACCACAAAATGCCTTCAAAGGCAAAACATGCCTGTGAAAGCACGTCAGCATAAAATAACCTACAATAGGCTTAACAAGCTTCATTTTTTCAAGAAATTCACAAATTGTTGCTTTTCAACCTGATACGGTGTAACTCGTCTTGTGAGGATTGATGTTTTTATTTTGACAATTTGAATAGATGGAGGATGTTGTGGGAGGCAGTTAAGAATGAAGTTATGCCTGGAACGTTCAACTCCATGTCTCAAGATGAAATCTTTGAAATTTAGCTTCAGTCTTATTTCTGCAGTTTGGTTGTTTGAGAAATAAAAGTCTTAATGTATTGTAACTAGAAAGTTCATCACTTGGATCTGGGAAAGCTACTGTCAGATGATCAGACAGGTTGTAAAAAGACCAAAAGATTACTCAGAGTTATTTATAAAAAGGTGAAGGTGAATGCTAAATACGTACTATTTTTCTTAGGCTTTAATTTCTCATTTTGAAAAAATGGACACTTAAAAGCTTCTGAGAGTGTTTCTGGTTATATGTAACAAGGGAAGATTTAAAGTTTCCAATTAAGTATTTTATTTAACATGGAAAGAGGTTGTTGATGTTATCAAGTAAAAATCAATTAACTTTTAAGTCAGTAGTTGTTTCCCATTCCCGCAATCTTTCTTTATTAAGGGGGCTGAATGAGCGGAACAATGTGCCACTGTGCTGCTTTCTACATACTACTGTGTGTTCCCAGATGTTGCTGACTGCCATCTGAAGGGATTGGATCAGTGTCAGCCAGTGTTAGATTGTGCCAAATGCATCTGTAGCAGCACATAAAATGTGCCTGCTTGCCTCTGGCTGTTTGCTGACTACACTGAAGTGGACTAATAACTTTATTGACATGGCAGACCATGCATGTGTTTGGTTGGTCTGTGTTTTTGTTTGGATAGGCTAATTTTAGAGGTTCTGAATCTCTTCATTGTACATAAGTATATTTATTTATTTATCTATGTATTTATTTAAAACAAAGTCTTGCTTATTTTCATGATTTATTTATTAAGGAACCTTTCTTTCAAAGGATTTTGTTAAATGGGTTTTGCTTCAAATTTGGGCCTGCAGTGGGTTATGCAATGTTCACTGGTTTTGTTTATAACTCTCTCTTTTTTTTTTACATTTCAGAATCCTTAGTAAAACAATCCACTTGTTTACATTGAAAATACACTGTTTTAAACACCAGTGACCACATCATTAAGACTGACTTCAATTTTGAAATGTCATCATGCGCAAAGTACATTTTCCTCTGTTTTAGTGTGTCATCTTTGTATTGCTATAGGGTCCATTATTAAGTCATTGTCTTGAATGTGGGAATACAGAGTATGGTATATATGACATCATTTGACCTCTAAGATTGACCCTGTGGTGGAAAAGCAATGTTTACATTATCTGTTAATATGGCAAAGGGTTACATCTCAGAGTTGTTAATGCAGATAATGATTCGGTGGAAGCTTATTATTGACAAAACTGCTGAAAAGAGAAGTTTTAAACATGGTGAGAGCCAACATTTACGCTAGGGCCTTGCTCACTAGCTCTGTGAAAGTTTTAAGATGGAAAGTGTGCTGTTACACAGATTTTGAATTTTCCTCGTGGGGATTAATGAAGTATATCATATCATTGAAATTAACCCTTAATGGGAACTTAATAATTATGTCACATCTCGCTAATGAATGACCACCTGGAAGTTACACCTACAATTCTTGATAATATTTTACTGCTCTGGGCCTACTTGCAGAGTTACTGTGCTTTACTTGTGTGAGTTTGTACAAATCATGGATTTCATTCATAAATTGGCTGCATCTGATCAAATTCAACTACAGTTTTGCTTTTCCAAAGAAAACAGAAACATTTGAAAGGTTCATTCAAAATTTCATGTTTTGTATCTTTTTTTTTTATAACTGAATGATGTTGTTTTCATTAAACTAAGTTGACAGTTGTTTACTGTAATCCTCTGTTTAATTATCTGTGTCGGATAAGCATGCAAAATGTTTCATGTGCCATTTCAATGTCATTGATGAAGAGTTGTAAAAAGTGAATTAATAAGTAGATAATTGGGCCAGACATAATGTACTCTATCATGCTGAAAACATACTTTTCAAAATGTGTACTGCACAAACTGGTCTGTTGCTGCCTTCTCAAACTCTGGCTTCCAGTTTGTTCACTAATCTTCACAGATTTTCCTCACTTTTTCAGATCTTTGCTTTTAATAAGCTTCCAAATTATACAAATGTAAGTTTACATATTCTGAACTCAGACCTGCACAGTCATGTTTTTCTCATATACAAACATCTAACAGTGAACCTTTCTGGTGTACATTATCTAGGGTACTTTTTCTAAAGAAAATGATTCCTGTCACTTCTATCATTGCCAACTGTCTTGGGTCATAATTTGTTACCATTTTGTTACAATCCTTGTACAGCACAACCTTAGTAAGCAGTAAAATAAATACAGACAGCTTACTGATAATATTGAAAATTGAAGAATTTGTGTGCTGTTTTGGTTTCAGTGTTTTTAGCTCTCCTGTGCCTGTAACTATCTTACTTTGATTGAAGACCATCTTTGGACTGATGACCAGCAGCTTTTGTGCTTTGGTACTTTGCAGATGTTTTAGACCATTTAAATAAAGGACTGACTCATACCAACATCACACCAACAGGTCTGTGAACAAAAACCTGATGTGGTCAGTTAACGGTTTGGATTTCTGGGAAAAATAAAGATGATTATTTGCATAGTTGCTGTTCACACATGCATATTGCCCTATTTTCATTGGCATTGAGAGGTTTTAAGAATAGACAGAAAATAAAAGTATGTGTTGCAAGTTTTCCAGTAGATCTTATAAAAAATAAAATACAGAATAAATGGAAAGCACGAGGTGGACAAATAACAATAACCACAAATGTGTGTTTCCGTATTAGAATACTCCTCACTACGGTAAAAGCGTTTTTTTTCTGGTCCTCAACTACATTGCCTTTGCCATGAATGGACTTTTTCATATTATTGGGTGCCTTGGAAAAAAACGTAATCGTCAATACAATACTGACCTGAAGACGGAACCTTGCCTGAGTGACCCCTCATAATACAATCTGCCCATGTACCCTGAAATCTTTCACTTTATTAAGTATCATGGCAGCTTCATAACCATCATTAGTAGTTATAAAAGTTGGTACGAAAGCCATTGTAGGGATGCAGTGGGAAAGGTCACAGTCAGAATGTTTATTAAAATTACTTCACAATGGACTGGAAAGGTAACAAGTATTTAATTTCATGTCAACAGTGTCAGCAGGGGTTATATTAATACTACAATAAAGACAACAATAACAAAGACATCATACAAGAACTGTTAGAACATGCTGAGTATAAGACACAAGGGTGTTAACCACATTTACCACCGATTTAGAACATGGAGGAGAGCTGAGAGGAGGAGAGCTGAGAGGAAAGAGAACAGCAACACTTAAGTATAAATTGCTGTGTGTTATCAGACTCAGATTAAATGCAATATTTTTCATTGTAGATAAAAGATGTCTTCAAAGAAAAAGGTATACTTTGTAGACCGGGTTGATGAGTGAAAACTTGGGGGGGGGGAGAATTTATTTTCTGATCTTTAAACACACAAAATTGATTTAGAAAAAAGAGTAAGATGTGACCAAGCCAAATTATTCTCATTATTATTTTCCCATAGTGTTTCTACTATTAGTCCACTGTAGGTATATATTTTTATAAACACGTAGCCTACTCTCACTTCAGATTATGATCTAATTCAACAATAAACGGCAACACATTGAAATTGTCCCCCTGTCTTTAAAAATGTAATAAAGAAGAGATCAACAGAATGTAACTAATGCCATTAAGTACGATGTTATAACCAAAGCACAGATTGTTAATATTGAGTCAAGAGGTTTTTTTTTTTACATTTAATTAAACTTGAACTACTCTGTGTCCATCAGGAAATAACTTAGGTCTCAGCAGAGACAGCCTGTTTGAATTGCTTAGCTTGGACAATGAAATGTCGAATATGATCTTTGAAGTACAGGATTTAATAATAAATTAATGGAAAATTAACGATTACTGAATGAATACATTGCAAATTGTACCTTTAGTACGGGAAGGAACATAACCTCAGTTGAAACTAAAATCTCGGTGAACTGGCATACAGAAATTATGTGGCTATAACATACAATACAGCACAAGCCCAATAACTACAAATATGAAACTGTGAACACACACCAATTATAGGCATGAATTGGTTATTTACCAAGCTACACCCCATGTTGAAAGTCCTACTGTTCCTGCTTCAGGGCAGTTGCTGCATGCTTCATAGTGTCCAACACTTTACAGTGCACAGCTACATACAAAGTTGGGTCAAGGGCAAGGCACATTTTTGTCATTGTTTGTAAAACCAATAACAAACAATTTAAAAACAGACAATCTTGTTTATGCTGACCTACAGTGGAATTACTTCTCAACTTGTTGTTCATGACACTTTGTCATCAATGTTAGGTTTAAGAGGCAATAAAACAAAACTTAAATGAGAAGGCAGATAATTCAATGACTTAAGTATACCAGAAATCATTAGTAATTATGCCTATTCTAATTGGCCACACTCAAAATTAGGTTTAGAAGGAAAAAAGTCATGAAAGCAGATGAGATGTCTTCCCTAAAAATGATGCGCTCTCTGTCTGTATTTGTGAAGGCTTATTAACTTAATGAAAGGCAGGCAACACCAATCTATGAAAAAGTTCAAAAGAAGAGATTAAATTGGTTCATCTGTATTCTATCCAACTATATTGTTTGTGAAAATACATAAAACAATATTTCTAATAATGTTTTTTGTCTAATGACTAAAACAGCCCACCTTAAGAAAGCTGTTGTCCAAGGCTGCAGTTCTGAGAAGGTTAAAAGCTGCTAAAGCTTAAAATGAAGGAACGGAAAACACAAATCTGGGAAGGTTCTCACTCATCCAAGTTATTGTAATTCAAAATTTAAAACAAAAGGCAGCTGGACTTGTTGAAGTTCTTGAAAAGGTTCTAATTTGATATTTTGCTCTATGCCGAAATCTTTTAATACTTTAACATCATTTTCATTTTATTTACCTAGGACTGGAAATTGAGATTTACTGCTGCTTGATTTCATTGTTGTTCCTAAATGTCAGATGAATTCAAAAACTCTCCTTAAGTAAAAGTATCTTGATGGGTCTCTCTCTATAAACTGTAATATCGACCCAGAATAAGCATCAGAAACTCTAATGACATAAACTGCAATGATACATTACTGTACCAAAAGTTAGCAGACTTCCATTAATAGTATAGTATATAGTATAAAGACACCCAGTAATTCAACCCTTATTTTATTACTGAACGTGTGATGTGGACACCATAGGGATTAATCTGATGCTATAACAGTTTATTTTGCTCTATTTCTGATGTTATATGACAGGCCTGAACTCCTAAACCGTACTTTTGGCCATTAGTATACCATTCATATATGTGATACCAAGAAGCATAGATATTGATGGATGACAAATGTTTCAGCGTCCTCTCTTTGTGCCATATTGTGCAGCATTCTCCTTCCTGCCCTGTACAGGTCACCATCTGTAAAAACTTTTAATGGGCAGCATTAAAAAAATATATCCATATTTGATGCATTTCTTATATCTCAAAATCTCATATAATTTTTCACTTAAAGAAAATAAACTAGTTTGTTCCATTAAAAAACAAGTTAAGCAGATAAAACAATTCTCAATCTATTTTTTTAAGAGTAAAAGAATAGATTTATTTTCCCCCAAAATGCATTCTGAATCGATGAGGAGCACCATCAATTCTCCGTTTGATCTATGAAGTTGGCTGATGGAGAGATCAGAGGTGGCTTTCTGATTCAAATTTTTCCCCAGTTCCATTCTCCAGCAGCCAGGTGGACAGTCCCAGTTCACTGAAGTTCACGTTGCTCTGGTTCAGCCGTTGGACACGATAGGTCTCATAGTGAATATTGTGTGTCACATCTTTCAGGTCCTGCAGGTGAGACCTTTGCAAAAACACATAGACAAGGACTAAGGTTCATGTTTCTACTGTTTCACTAATAAATTAGATTCACAACAATATGTAATTTATTAAACTCTCTGCTGACAAGTTGACCTACAGTTTTGCTTAATGCATATTTTGTAGACTCTATAGGTCATCTGAACACTGAGTTTGGTTATCTCTCTTGCTCATTTGACAGAATTGATTTGTTCCTGTTTAATCAATATTCTTGTCCACACAGATCGTAGTACAAGTTGTATTAAATATGCTCTTCCCACCAAGAAATGGGAACAAAGTGCAATTTTATCTATCTTTTAATCAATCATCACTTAGTGATTGTATGTTGTAGGACTTGCGCTCAAGCTGTTACAGAATACATCCATTGCCAATCAAACTTTTAAAGGCCCCTTTGAAAAGCTGTGATATGACCACAATCAAAATCATATTGGGCTGCAATTCATAAAATCAGGCATTTGCAATATTATTATTTGTATTTATATATAAATTATTTTTTACATTTTAGGGGAAATATGTAACACAATGAAAGGAAATGTGTTTGAGTTCTCACTCTGGTTATAGAGCCTTCTCAAACAACCATTAAGAGCCAGATTGTACTATAAAAGTTTGTAGGAAATGTCATTACATGTCAGAAATCAAAGCTGTTTTTATCTGATCAGATTTACCACACTTAAAGACAACACAAAAGGCAAGTATTACAGAGAACAGTTAGATGCTATAATAAAATGTGAATATTGATTATGACAAATGTATCTCTCCATAAAGCTCCATGAAACCAATCTGTTCACTAAACTATAAACTTTCTTAAGAATACATAAACTAGGAAGACTGAAATTTCTGCTCTGAAATTACATTATAAAAAACTCAAGTGATTCTGATTGGACACACTCTCTGTTTAACTCCACCAGTGCAGTTTTAGCTCTGGTTACCTGAACCAGACATTAGTTATCTTACTATAGGCCTAGACTGCTGGAAATTTTTTTTAGAATGTCCAAATCTCCCCTCTTTTATATTTTTGTGCCTTTTCACAAATCTATGGGATTGCAAGACACTGCATTCCTTCCATAACACTAGCAGCTACACCTGAGATTACTAGTGTTATAATCATCATAACTGCCACAATTATAACTTTATGAAGGCCATGTAGTTCCACAGAGAGATTTCCCACATTAAAATACCCCACATAAATGTAACACCCAAATGTCAGTGAATTAACAGTTTAAGTCGTAAACTTACTTTAATTTCAGAAACTCTTAATTTTCTCAAGGAATGTCATCCACTTACCCAGATATGGCATAAATAGTTTATATGTTTTCTATTTTTTTTTTACCTATGCTGGCACAAATACGGTTTTATACTAATCCACTGAATGTGTGGTACCCATAGACTGCTGAGTGACGTCAGCCATTTGTTAGGGCAGGGGGCTGCGGTGGCTCATCGGCAGCAGCCGCCATGCTGGAAATGCTGTCTCACCCTAATTTTCAGTCAACCTAACGACAGGCTTATAGCCGAAGCTGAGGCGGGTTTTAAGCCTCTTGACAAACCGTTACATTGCGCCCACCCGTCAGTCACGTCAGCTAAGCACCTAACTATGGATAACATGTATCGTTTTCAAAATCAACACAGAGCTGTTAAAAAAAAAATCAACCCCCGTACAGTGTGTGCCAGTGATCTCAATAACTAATTAGACCTATTTCGTTTTTTGTACCAGGCTGTAAACATGTTAATTTATGCTGTAAAAACGTCTTTTTTGCCAGTCACGACTTCCGGTGTTCCTGGAGCCAGCCTCAAGCGGACACTCCAGGAACTGCAGGATTTTGCACTTCCGCATTGGCTTCATTTTTCAAGACCGGAGGTTGCCGCTTGGTGGCACCATGATTACAATAATAAAAACTGTAGATTAGTTTAAATGTCAAAAGTTTTTGAGCATGCCTTTAACTGCTGTTGCTTACATGATTCAAATCTCATACATCATAGCTGCCCAACATCTAATGACTTTTAATGTCCTCATAAGTTACTCAAATCTCATCAGTTTTATAAAGAACCAACTGTAGAGGTGCAGTAAAACTTACCTGATAAGTAGATCCCGAAGGTTGGCAAACTCACAGTGTGCCACATTTTCAACTGTTGACAGAGAAAAAGATAAGTTTTACTGTCAGTTTTAAAAGGTACACACTTTGAGACCATGTGTCCAAATGAGAGCAATGAAAACGGTGACTTAAGTATCAACTAATTTGTTATTACTTTCCTAAGCCCTATTCCTTCCTTAAAGTTTGACCTGTTTTATGATTCATTAACTTTTGTTTAATTTGTTATTGCATGTTACGGGTGTTTTTTCTATCCATTTTCTTTTAAATTACCAAACTGTCAGTTAAGTTAAGACTCAACTGAACTCATGGTTAAAATGTGTATGATTAATGTCCAATTTTAATATATTTATGTAATTGTCTCTAACTACTCTGAGAACATTTATTGAAATTCCAAAAACTCTTACATTTTGTACCGAAAATTATTTCCAGGAGGCACTTCAAAGTGATGAACATGACTACATTTGTTTTTTTTAATTCTGAAGGTATTATACTCAGCTACCTTTAAGTTCAGTTGTCAAATTTATTGAAACCAAAAGTTTTATTTTAGGTACAACAAGTGTTATTTTTTTTATAATAAATAAATAAAAACTTCTGAATAACTTGCTTTACTGGCTTCATGGGTTAAAGTCCTGATTGTGGCACCACAGCAACTGTCAAAACCAAATAAACCTTACAAATGCCCATACCATGTGTTTATTGTCCTCAGGAAGATTCTACTTTAAAAATCGAGCCCCCTGTACATCAAAATGCTTCACTTTATATCATGTAATTAGCCAATGCAAATTAACTAAATAAAGATCTTAATTTAAGTTTAGTCATAGATGTTTAACAACAGATGGAAATTAGCTAGTTAACTAAAACTGGTATCTCCTCTCTTCTGAGGCTAATGTTTTTTTTTTGTACTCTGTCCCTGATTCAAATAAACTAATAGATTAAACTAATAAAATTACACGTTTGAGTTTTTGATGAACTTTGCATTCAATCTTTATTTGAACTACTGCATTATTGTGATGGCATCTGTCACTACACTTCTGGTGAATGCCTTATTCTTTGTGTGAAACCACCTCCATGTCCCACATCTATCTGGACAGCTCAATATGATCAAAATGTGCCATTTGTTGCCAAATATGTAAGGTAAGGAGCTGCATGATGCATAAAGGTTACATCAGATGCCTTACCTTCAATTATTCCCCACTTTGTTTTACGGCCCAGCACCTTGTTTCCATTCACCTGGTGCTCCTTGTCAGTTCCCACCACAGCAAAGGGAATGTTATCCTGGAAACAGAATATTAGCATTTCTCTGTAAGTCTGGTTTAAGATATTCATGTATTATAACAAGCTTTCTCTATTGTATTGAGACTATCTATTCAACCAGCTACATATTACATATGTTCAGGGAATGTCCCCAGCTGACAGATGATGTGGATAATTGTTAAGGACAAACAAAAATACTTCCTGCATCTTATCCCATTTCCCATCTCCCATCTCCCCCTTTCCCATTTTCTTTTGTATCATAACAGGGTAACAGTGAGTAAGGTCTGCTACCTGCTCCTTTGTAATATTAAATAAGAGTATGTTTTTTTACCTGCTCTTTTGTCATATTAAATAACAACTTGTAAGTCTTTTACCTGCTTATTGTAAAGTGTCTCGAGATAATGTTTGTTATGAATTGGCGCTATACAAATAATGGTTCTTTCTCTGATAGACACCTGACTGTGAGCAACGTCAGAGGTAGTCTGGTCTGGAGTACATTTGTATACATATACTGAAAAGTGTTGAGGTTACAGTGAATAAGTGTAACTAAAAGTTAAACCTATCAACCAAATTATATTGATATTGTAATATTTATATTTTTCCCATAAACTCACTTGTTTCTTGAAAACAACTTCACCAGTATAATTAAGATAAAAGAGCAAAGTTTCTGCTGTGAGACGTTACCCTGATTCTGTTATTGAGGATTCGTTCTTCTGGATCCTCATCATACTCTTTCAGGGGGTAAACACAAATCCCATTGGCTGTCAAGTCTTGCCTTATCTGTCAAAGGTTCAAAGGTTAAACACAGGTTAAACGAGTCAGGTTTACTGGTTTACACTGAAAGCTAAATGCTAATGTAGAAATATGTGAACTTAAAATATGCATGGTGACAGGTGTGGTAGTGAAGACATAAATGGTAAATGGGCTTGAGCTTATATAGCCCTTTTCTAGTCTTCTGACTACTCAGAGGGCTTTTACTCTGAGCAGCGGGAGCAACTTGGGGTTAAATGTCTTGCCCAAGGACATGTGGCTACAGGAGCTGGGGATTTCCCCGGCCTTCCTGTTGCGAGACGACCGGAAGCCACAGCCACCCCTCAATACTCAAGTATGAAACCATTTTTACAATCAGAACAACATCTGCAGGAAAAGACGGGTTCTACCAGTGCAAGCCGTGAGTATGTATGTGTCTTCTATTACCCTCTCTTTGAATTCCAGTCTCTCCTCAATCGTGAGTGTGTCCGCTTTGGCGATGACAGGTACAATGCTAACTATATTACCCAGTCTCTTCATAAATTCAATGTCGATGGGGCGTAACCTGGAAACAAATTAATGTATTTGGTCAGCAAAAAATTGTTGAGCATGTTTGCTTGATTGACAGGGACCTAAAGACTGAATGCATGTTCAAATTGCTTTGAACCATCACTATGTACACATTTAGCAGTCGAGGTTGCTTGTCTCCCGTTAACAATCTTTCCCTTTTGTATGGCTAAATTATTAAAGGTTAAGTACTTTTAGTTAGTTAGTTTAATTTCAATGTCATCCTTACCTGTGTACATGTATGTGGTGAGTAGAGTTCAGATCATTTTTCTTAGCTCTATCTTTAAGTAGAGTAACGTTTAAAAAACAACCTTTTAAGAGCCTTATAACTGTGTTTATTGAGTTACTATCTGTTACTTTTTGTTGAAGCTTGAAAGGTAAATAGAAACCAACATTTACACTTCACAACAGGTTTTCTTGGGCCTTGACAGCTTGGTCACTGAACTTAACCTTATTCTTTTTTTAAACATAAAGAACACTTGATTGACACAGTGTACAAACAATTGTCATTGAAATATGCAATACTGTATATGTACTGACCTGTGTCCTGTGGCAGGGAGAAAGTAGATGCAGCAGTGGACTCTGCTGTCTGGTATTCTCCTTTTACGGTTGACATTCAGCTCCTCTATTAGGTACTTTTCATACTGCTCATTGACATACTTCACTATTGGCTCCCAACTGGAAAGTAGAGCAGCAGAGAAGTGTCAGTGGAGGGATATTCTGTTAATTTCATTAGGATAAGGTTTATTATTTATTCTTACACAAATCTGTAAGAAAATACACAAAATCCACTTGTGCTTCTCTGTTTATAAGTAATTTAAGACTTCACTAGTAAATAGATCAGAAACTTTGAAATATTTGTTTTAAATTTCTAACAAAGGACACCCCCCCCCCCCCCCCCCCCCCACACACACACACACACACACACACACACACACACACACACACTTAAAAAAAACAACATAAGATGTTTAAGGATTATGCATAGTAGTCTTAATTTTGTACAGAAGTATGGTGTATAATTGAGTCAACATACATTATAACTTGTGAGTTGATGGTCCAACCAAGATTGATAGGCAAAATGTTAAGGCTTATAAAAATAATCTTAGATTATAATATCTTAGAGGGGGAATATAATAGTTATTAATTGATAACTAGTACGGTTTCAAAAATGTATTTTTAGAGCAAGCATAGCCATACTGATGCAAAAACATTTTCATAAGATGAAAATGTTTTTGCATCAGTATGGCTATGCTTAGGAATGCTGAAAGGCTGTTTTTTAAACATGTAACTTTATCTACAGTAGTAGATAGTACTTATACTATGTCAACCAGTTCTAGTGCAGAACAACATCTGCTCAGGTATGATGCCCTGCAACATAGTAAGCTACAGAGTCAAAGCACACTATGCAAGACAGACTATGTAATGACATCAACAAACTAGTCTATAGAAAAAAGACAGATAGTCTGCATGTTAAAATATTACCACAAATATTACCAATAAGGGAAGGGAAAAGAAGACGGTCATAAAAACTGGAGAAATTAAAATAAATGGCTGTCTGAGGTTAAAGTCTTCACTTTAAGGTTTTGATCCTGTTTTAGGTAATTTTATCCATACTAGATGTAAACAATAATACCTTGACATATTAATACAATGTCTCTTAAATTGAGGACAGTGCATTAATCCATGTCCAAACAACAGTTTATTTGAGGATTTTCAGTCAGGATTTAGAGTCCACCATAGCACTGAGACTGCACTAGTTAAAGTTACGAATGAGCTACTTCTAGCCTCAGACAGGGGACTTCTCTGTGCTCGTCCTGTTAGATCTAAGTGCTTCTTTTGACACGATTGACCATCAAATCCTATTACAGAGACTAGAACAATTACTTGGAATTACAGGGACTGCTTTAAGATGGTTTAATCCTATTTAGCAGATCGATCTTAGTTTGTACAAGTTAATGAAAGTCCTATATGCACAAAAGTGAGCCATGGAGTTCCACAAGGTTTAGCGCTTGGACCAATTTTATTCACCTTATATATGCTTCCTCTGGGTAATATTATGAGGAAACACTCCATACATTTCTATTATGATGCAGATGATACTAAACTATGCATACCAATGAAGCCTGAAGACACCAATCAGTTATGTAAACTAGGTGAACATATTTTCACCTTATTATATAATATAAGGTCAGGCATTTCCTGTCGCAAAACAATACAGAAAAACTAGTCCATGCATTTGTTACCACCAGGTTGGATTATTATAATTCTCTTTTATCAGGCTGCTCTAGTAAGTCTCTAAAGACTCTTTAACAAGTCTAAAATTCTGCAGCTCGTGTACTGACTATAACTAGGAAAAGGGACCATATTATTCCTGTATTGGCTTCTCTGCACTGGCTCCCTATAAAATATAGAAGATGGGATAGAATAATGGGAGGTAGAGCCTTCAGTTATCAGGCCCCTCTCCTTTGGAATCATCTACCAGTCAGGATCCGGGAGGCAGACATACACATACTGAACTTTTAAGAGCAGGCTTAAAACTTTCCTTTTTGATAAAGCTTATAAGTTAGAGCTGGCGCAGGTATGGACCAGCTCCTAGTTATGCTGCCATGGGAACTGGGACATTGAGCTCCTATCTCTCCCTCTCTCTCTCTGCATTCACTGCATGTTACTATCTGTAAATCTTCATGTACTATGTAAGTTACTAACCACAAATGTTCCTGGGAGCTCAAAGTGCCATCTTTGATTCATTCATTTTCCTTTTTCATCTTCGCTGCCACGATACTCACCAGTTCTCATTGTTGATATTGTCACCAAATCCTGGAGTATCAGTCACTGTTAATTTCATCTTCACCCCCTTCTCCTCAATCACTAGAGAGGAAAGACAGAGAAGGGTTATAAACAGATCTTTGGCTGAAAGGTTTACAGTTCTTACACAATCCAGAACATCTTCATGCTGGTGTCTCAAATCTGCAGCCAGTGTGCAGGAATATTAGTGTAGTATAACCATTAACTGAATCGGAAATTTTAATGAGAAATTTGTGTTGTATTCAGTTCTTCATAGTATTTTATTCCCCTTACTAACAGAAGAGGCCAAAAAGAGTTTTGCTCATTCATAAACAATTACATTTTGAATATGATAATAAACTCTTATTGCTAATCTTCATTACATTTCAAAGAAAATGCATCAATCATCATTGCAATATACTGTATGTACTTTAAGTAAAAAAACAAAAAATCAATGAGATAAACAATTCACAAATGCAAAAAGCTTATTTTGGGCATATATAGTGGAACTAAAGTATTATGATTTCCAATAACAAACCCTGTGTGTGCTTGTGGGTCATTAGTGTTGATTTTTAGAAAGACTGGTGGACATTCCCGTCATGGATATAAGGCTGTAAGGATCAGCCACAAGCAAATAAAAAAGACAAACATGCTAATTTGTGTTGTGACATAAAATGTAATTAATTATTAAATGAACCAAGTCTAAGATTCTACATTCCTAGATAATACACTCACACAGTGCGCAATTTAAGTGCATTAAAGTTCATCATGGGGGTGATCCTTGGCCCTGTGACAGGAAGAAGAAGTGGGCTTCGGCATGGTACTGTAGTTTATGAACGAGCACAAGCAAGGGAAAGCAATGTGGACATGACGTATAATCAGTCTCTGCCTTGCATAATCAAGAAATCCAGGTGTGTTAAGAGGGCCGCAACTAACCGTGACTACTCAAAATAAGCCATAAAGTCAGTTATGTTGCAGTCTTGTTCTCCATTGTTAGACAAGAGAAAATTCTTGGTGCCGCTATCATACTGTCTGGCAGCTATTAGACAGCTACTAGAATCTGAATGACAGAGGTTGCAAGTTGGGGAACTAACAAAACACTGTACCTTTCACAAAAACATAACACATAAGTGGGCCTTAGGTTATTTTAAGGTGGAAGAAGAGCATAGCCCTTCAAACCACCCACTAATTCTATCAAAACGATAGACAAGCATAACATTTGAGTCCAAAACAAAAGATCAGTAGGAATCAAAGAACATAGGGGTAAAGGAAGGAGTCACAAAATGGCCGAAAGAAAAATTTATTTTCAAAACACACACAACTGAGAGCTTCATTCAAAAACAAAAACAAAGAAAGACAACTGTTGGTGTTGCCTCTCTGGATACACACAACCAACTGAACAAAGAAAGCATTCCACCTCCCTATATAGCCTCCCAGCAACATCAGGTGAGGAGAGCATCACAGGTGCAGTCAATAGCTTCTGACGAGCAAGGAAACCTGTGACCTAGTTCCCTTGGGAATCTATCCATAACACAAGTCACCTTAAATGTCAAAATGATAACTTTGTGTTGTGTTTTTTTTAAATCTCTCTCTTGCATGTCACTAGTGACGATTGGATCTTGGATTGCGCAGAAAAGTGTATATGAATTTCAACCGGATTATGCAAATTGCAAATATTCTATTTCCTCACTTGAGGAAATAAAGTCACGGAATGCTGTTCCGGTCACTCTCACCGGGTTACTCTCTTAACTTCTAAAGTTAACTCTTGTTAATGCATCATTACCATACGTGTAGTGCTGCATTAACAAGAGTTAACTTTAGAAGTTAAGAGAGTAACCCGGTTCGCTGAAACATGAGTAAGGTATCTCACAATGGAAAATTGACTGCACAGTTACTCCATTGCAATTTTTGTAAATTTTGTGTTTTTATATTCTATTTTATATTTTTTGTATTGCTTTATTTTGTATTCTATCTCATTCTATTAAAAGTCCCTGTCAGCAGGAGCACTGCTGTTTTAAAGCTTCTTACTATTTTTGCTTTAGTCCGTTGCTAATTGTTTTGCACCAAAAGTGAAATTACTTGTATGTGCAAATGTACTTGCCAGTAAAAACAATTGTGCTTCTGTTCTGAAGATTAAACTAGCCATTTAACTAGCTAAATCTGTGCCATGCGCTTTGGACTGTGCACTTTAGATAGTATAAATAGGGCCGTGATATGTTAAATGAACCTCGTTTGAACGTCAAATCAAGACATCATGCCATGGTTCAAACATGGTTTCAACATGAAAGTTGTTCTGACATTTTGGATGTTACCTGGCCATCAGATAGACATTGTTTGGATGTTTAATTCATATATTATTACTAACAAAACTTTTCACTATTTTTTACAAACTCTGTGTCCATTTAATAGCTCTACTTACATCTTTTAGCTCTCATCCATAATGTCCAGAGTAACAATGTAATAAACCAGTTTACTGGGCGGCTGTGGCTCAGTTGGTAGAGTCCATACAAAAAAGTCAAAAAGGCACGCACATCCCAGAAGGTTAAAGTGCTGGGTGCTGGACCAAAAGACATCAAAGATAGAAAAAAGTACTGAGTCTGCACATCATGAAGGGCGAGGGCCCGAAACGTTACACGTGAGAGTCCATTAAATTTAATTTATTGGAGCAACTTATGGTGTGCGGACTACTTTTTTCTATCAGTTGGTAGAGTCGTCGTCTCTCAACCGGAAGGTCGAGGGTTCGATCCCCAGCTCCTGCAGCAACATGTCCAATGTGTCCTTAGGCAAGACACTTAGTCCCAAAATTGCTCCCGCTGCTTCGTCGGCGACGTATGAATGCGTATGAATGGGATCAGTTACTTCTGATGGTCTCATAACATAGTAACCTCTGCCATCAGTGTGTGAATGGGTGTGAATTGGTAGGTGTGACATGCGGTGTAAAAGTACTTTGAAAGCGCTATACAAGCTCAAGTCCATTTACCATTTACCGTCACTGTTTGAACAGCAGGTCTGGTTGGTATAGAACTACATTTCTATACAAAACTTAAAGAACGTATCAGAATCAAGTATTTAACAGAGCCATGTAATAATTAGCTCGATCAATCTGCTCACAGTACAATGGCTTCTATGCTTATTTTTGAAGCTTGTTTACTTGATTCAATCACAGCACTGCTGTAAATAAGAGTGATGCAAACAGTGTAATTTAACAGGGCTATAATACATGAAATATATCCTCGACTGCATGCCTTCTTAATGAACTTATTTACAGTTGATTATTGTGCAATCATCCCTAGTGCCTATTCATTGAAAGGGACTGTACATGCAACTGAATTTAATGCATCTTATAACTTAGAAAATAAACTCGCTGTGTTAAAACGCACATTATGATGAGGTTATTCAAAGTAGTTGACTAATAATTGATTAAACAACAGTTCAGAGAATCAAGAATTTGTGAACATAAATGTTCTATATACAATCATGATGTAAAAGGCTAGAAATTGTAACAGCCATAATCATTCAACAGCAGATCTCAGGTACATGAGCATAGAGACAGTTAGAACTCCACCTAGAGGTGGGAATCGGGAAGGACTGCTTCTGCAAAGAGAATCTTTTTTGATTCATTTCCTGGAAACTCAGGGGCCAAGAGGACTCAATGATGGACTGATTTAGTCTTTTCTTGACTAAAACAGGCTATGCTGAACGTTACTGAATGTATTTTATGAGATGTTGCAAAATTGTGTCAATTTTCAGTTTAAAAAAAAGTTAGATATATAAAAACAAGTTTATTTTTGATCTGTTATTGTTGTTTTTGTAACATATTTTTTTGTTTATCGATATTAGATTTTTTTTAATGAAATATTTTATATATTTTATATGTATTGTTTTCGTATGTCCTATTGTGAGTAGTCTACTGTTTAGATTTTGGGGTTAAGGTCTTTGGGAGCTGCTGTAGCAATATTAGCCTACTTATATGTGTTCATAGCGAGTGATCAGTTAGTCTGAGTTTGTCTGCTTAAAGCCACTGAAGAAGGGCTTTGTCCAAAATGTCTGCAGCAATAAAAAAGTGGATATTTAACATTTTGGTGTGCTGTCCTGATATCTGTTCGAAAAGGATAACTTCACTTTTTCAAATAGTTGTTTATTTGGAACCTTTACCCAGACACTGTTGGATATCAAAATCTGCCCCACAGCGTGACAAAGGCAGACAGAGGCATACAAGCAACAGATAGAGGTGTGTCTTGCTGTGTTACTGAAGAACCCTTGTACCCCATCACCCTAGTACAGAGGTTCCCAAAGTGGTGGTCGGGACCTCCTGGGGGGTCGCAAGTCACTGAGAAGGAGATCGCGAGATTCTTCCAAAACATATAAAAATTAAAAATGACTTGAAATTATATATTTGACCCATTATTTTGAAAATATATACAAAGAAGAAGTTCAAGAGATTACTTATGTTCTACTTCTAGCACTTCTTACAATAAATTACTAAAATAATACTACCTTTTTTCGGCTGTTGTATTCTTTTGTGTTGTTATAATGCAAGGCATGTAAGTGTGCCCGGCTGTTCAGTAAATGTTTTAACCACATCCATGGACAGTGTGGGTCCCCAGTCTCTAGCAACTATTTTTGGGGGTCATGGGCTGAAAAGTTTGTGAATCCCTGCCCTAGTATGCACAGAAATTACCATAAAATCTTGATAGCACATTCATTAGAATGAAATGTCGCCACCAGTGGGCCTCAAGGTTATCTAAGGCAACCCGTGGGGCAGCCCCACGTGGGTTAAGTCGATAAAATGCATGCATCTTCTGAGGTCAATACTCATTTGCATATATTAGCTCTAGAGTTGTGTCAGTTATCCAAGTCACATTTGAGTAAGGAACCACAAGTAACTTAAACACATTAGCAGACAAAAAAGTGTCTGTGTTGTATGTATATAATGCTGCTCAAAGTGTGTGCACAAAATACGCAACTGAAGAATCAATTATCTGAGTGCTGAGACTGTGATACATATCGAACCCAAGACTGTTAGAGATGCAATTACTGTGACCATTTTCAATTTATTACATTTACTTATCTTGTTTTATTATCCTGTTCTTCAATTAATTATAAAGCACATTGAACTACTCCAAACTAATAGAGATGAGAAAGGAGAAGTTGTATAAAAGTAGGATGTGAGTGCTGTCTAGTCATAACTGGTAGAAAAAAACATCCTCAGTGATAGCACAAAGGGGAAGAAAGACAGCACAAAAATATACGGCTGAAACATACACACACACGTTACACACATACATGTGTGTGTGGAGACTCACCATGGCTGACTGAATGCAGTTTGACAGTTTTTGAGATTGTCTCTTCGTAGTTAGGTGTGCAAGACTTCCGGCTGACTTTGGACTTGAACAAAGTGTTGACCAGCGTGGACTTCCCCAATCCACTCTGACCTGAAGATACATGAAACCAAAAATTCAGCTTCAACCTTTCTGCAAGTGTTTGCAAGAGGGTTTGTTTTTTGCGTATTTTCTTTCCATGTCTGGAAATGTAAAAGCTTTAGGTAGTCAAATTGATCAAATGGCCACCTTGACATGAGCAAAGATTAAACATTAGCTTTGCTGCATGGTCTAACAAGCAAACATAATACATAAACTTACTGATCAAAGTGGCATTTGTTCCGAGGCATATGTTGCATGTTGTCTCTTCATGCAAGCACATTCTCTTTTGAATGCACTATTCAGATATTTTATAACATAATGACTTAAAAGGTACCTCCTCTCTCTCACTACCAGTAAACATGTTGGGTAGCTTGTTGTAGAGTACCATAGCCCAAGAACCAAGAGCTCTCTCACTGTGTTGGACTTCATGTAAAGATGTCATATTTATCTTGTACATGGCAAGAGAGGTCTCCCATCATCAAAGCTAAAACATGCTTACTGACTTGATATCACAAAGTAACCTAATGATTATAAAAACATGTGTGACACTCATGTGTGTGAGACTCACCAACCACCATGATGTTGAACTCAACGCCTGCCTTCATGGTCTTGCTCCTCATCTGGTCCAGAACTGCTTCAATGCCCACATAGCCAAACAGGTCACTTCCCCTGATATAGCTCATCTGCAGGTCTTGGACTGACTGGCAGAGCTCCACCTTTACTTCTGCCTCTAGCTCAATTTCTTTCTTCATCTGTCCTTCCTCCATTCCCTTCTCCTTCCCCTTCTCATCCATTTCTGAACGGAGTTCAACACAGTTTTTCCCCATTTCTGTCATAGCATTCCAGGTATTCATGCTTGCAGCTTGTCTTTGACTCTTGCCTTTGTCTCCTTGCTCCTGTACCATAATGCCTCCCCCATTCTCCTTTCTCTCCTCCATCAGGGTGATTGAGTCCGTCTCCAGCTCTTCAGCTGCTTCTGTAGGTAAAAAAACAGATTAAATCATAGAATGATTCAGATGTTTTCCTTTTTTTGAGGGCCATTTTAAAATAGAAAAAACTAATTGTCAAGTGTGTTGTGTTTTTTACTGACATGTTTCTACTGCTTAATACTGGAAATACAGAGAAACGTTGACTGTTTTTATAAGGTGAGCTTGAAACCAGGGGGAGCTGGCCAAAATAGGGCGCAAAGGCATCCTCCTTGAGCCACAAACACACCAACACTGCATTTTGATACAAATAGTAGACTGACTTATCATGCACTGTATTGTATTTTCATGCAAATAAATACTTTCAGTTGATTTGATGTAGATGCTGAACTCTCCAAGAACTATTTATAATGAGTGAAGGTTATATTTTTAAGGGATGTAACATAATGTGCAAACACTCATCAAGCATGATGAGAAACTATATTTGGTTCTCCAAGGCTAACACAGTTTACATGCTCCTTAAAAGAAGTCCCTGCTCAGAGCTTGTGTGTGTTTGCAGTCTGGTCGCAGCTGTAATAGGATTTACTGGCACAGACAATCCCTTTGGGAACTTGAACTTGTGTGTGCACGTTTGTCTGTGCGTTTGTGTGGACTTAAATACTCTCAAATAAATTACCTGTTTGTTCGTTTGTTTGAATAATTCTTCACACACTAAGAGTTACAGAGACACAGACACACACGCATACACACACGCACACATACAAAAACACACACACGCACGCGCGCGCACACACACACACACACACACACAAGCACGCATGCACGCACGCACGCACGCACACACACACACACACACACACACACACACACTCACACACACACACGTTGGCTCTTGGTTTGTGCTAGTCCAAGTCCACATAATTAAATCAGCTATAAATGTCCCCCCCTACAGCCATTAAAGCAGAACTAATCCTCATCAGTCAGGACAGAGAAGCGCAGAGTAAGAGACACTGTTAAGTAATTTAAAATAGTGATTACAAAAATGTATACATTTGTATTAAACTCTACTGAACTAAACATTAAATAAGCAGGATGTCATTGGCTTTAACAAAAAAATATGGGCAAAACACAGATGGAGTGTATATGTTAATAAATAATGAAACTTCAAAAAAGTTGCTTTCACAGATGAGAAGGCTCCAAGACATATTGATGATTCTTGATCGATACGGTAGTACCTTGCTTTTCTAAAGATTTAATTATACCAACGAATTAAAGTCGTGATGCCCCAGCCTCTAATGTGTAGTTATTTTCCATTACCCTGTTATTTTTACTCTTGTGAGTCAAATATATGACGTTTCTATAAAAAATCAAAGAGGGATCTTTAAATTAGGAAAACCTTCATCACTTCTAATAAAGGTATGTGTCATCAGATACAATTTCCTGTATAGTTTAATCTTTAAAAACTTGAAACGCAGTCTTAACAGATTCCTCCTTAAAATAAACATGGACCGTTCCTGTACTTACAGTAGTTTTTTTATTTAACTCATTATTTATTTTGTGTGTGTCTGGTCCTGCATGTTTAATAAAATGTATTTTGTTACAATTAAGTCCATTAAAAACGTAACAGGAAATATGTAAGATGATATTTTGACAATCTTTTTTGCTAATTTGTTGGTGTTTGTTTGGTATACAGCTCAGAATGTCATTGTAGAGACCTAAAAGCAACATTATTTCATTAGAATTTGTTTAAAATTAAAAAATGACCTTTGCATGTCACTTACAATATTAAAATATGTCTGATCTATATCTGAGCGCCCACTTCTTTCTATTCTTTCTATTAACTCATCGTGGAAGAATCAAACAACCAATAAGGTTTCTATATCTCCTTAGTCTACAATGACATGTATTGCAAAAGAAGCCACAATAAAGAAAGCCCTTAGAGGAGAAAAAAACCCTGAATAAAAGAAGAATCAGATGAGGGTGAACACTGAAGAGGCATTTTTGAGATGCTGACAGCTTCAGGCGCTTAAAGGGATATTTCACCCATTTGCATTAAGCTTTGTATCATTAGGAACCTGGTAGTATTTTTGAATGGTCATGCATCCCGCCCTTATTTTCCCCTGAGACGGGAGAGCTCCTTATTTCTTTTCTGAAAAGGAGCCTCCGATGACGCAAAAATCGTCATTTTGCGTCATTGGAGGCTACTTTGGTTAGAGGGGGTGAAACTACATTGCTAGTTCCTCATGTTTTCGACCCACTGAAGCTACAGACCTATTACAGGTCAGTGGGTGGGACCTCACTGCCAGAATCTAAAAGTAACGTCCGCCAGCTTGCTAGGAAGCTATGCTAACAGGCTCTGTGGAGAAAGCTGAGAAGAATCGACAATAGCGAAAAACGTATGTTTCAACTTAAAACTGATATGGATGAAGGGGATTTTGAAGGTCTTGTGCGCGAAGCGGACGTTCGTCGCTATCTCTACGAGCTGCAATATAGCTATCAGCAAGTGAGGCTGATGGAGGAACAGGAGGCGGCTGCTGCCCACCGGCAGGTGGTGGTGAGGACAGGGAGCCCGGGCCAACTCGAGCTGGGGCAGACTGGTGGTGTCGGTGCTCTCACTGTTTGCCTATGGACACAGACATAGAGTCCGTTTGCTGCCAGGAATTTCTAAGATGCCAATTCCTTCTGGAAGAAATCTCAGAATCAGTATAGGAAACGCCGTATAGACTGTTAGTAGAGCACCCTAGCTACAGTGGGAGTGGCCTGCAGTGCTGTGCATTCTGGGAGCTGTTGTCTTTCATCCACGAGCCAAAAAGACACTTTCTGCCTTTTCTCGGTCAGGAAGGCACCAACTTCAACATTTATTTTACATTTCTCCTACATATATGACCCAATTTCAATACAGATTCATGTTTCAACGGGTGAAGTATCTCTTTAAGAGGCTGAAGAGTGATGCTAAGGTTCCTTCTTGCCCTATTACTTGTTGACAGGTGATGGAAACTCTAACAGTAACAGGTAACAGTAGCACAAGGCTAAAACATCTTAAAGTAAAAGGGCCATCCACACGTTAGTCCTTGAGAACATTTTTCAACAATGAATATAGTTTTTATAACGCCTCAAAAACAACCAAATTCTGTTTCAAACCCTTACGCTTATGTCTTCACCCTTTTCACCTATCAGCCCTAATAATCTACCCATCATCCAACCTCACTTAACATTTTTATCTCTGCCTTTCTTTTTTTGACAATAAACTATTCTAAATCCATATCTTTCTTGGTGTGGTCTTTGTTAGTGAAAGTATAAGTATTGAAATAAACAAAATTGTCTCTCTCACTTACTTACTCTCCCCATCTCTACTCGTCTTGGTGGTGCAAAGAGACGTACAGCACAACGGCTGTGTGGCACAAGTAGGCTACTACTGTAAACTTTTTTGCAGATATATATATTGATGGATTGCGATAAGTGTCCGACTGGAACAGACAGTTTGCAGTAACAACGCTTGGCAACTTTGACTTCCTGGTTCTAACCCAGCAATATGTGTGTCCATGTTTTGTCTGTCATTTGGTGGGATGGGCTTACTGTAGAATTATGAGGTAGCTGAGGGAACGGTGGAAGTGTTTTTCCATTGAATATTCATCTTGATTACTGTCACTTTTATTCAACAAGTAAGTCCCTTGAGATAGGATGGCCTGACCAACTGTAGAAACACAGAGAAATGTAGAATAAAAATGAACCACTAGACACAGATACAAATCAGACAGACTTTGTGGTCACTATAGATACTTGTGAAAAGCAAACAGTGTGTCCAACCACTAGATAAATATAGGCCTCAAGGCAGTATTTGCTGGGGGAAGCAAAACTTTGAATGAAAGAAAAGTAAAGAAAGTCAGAATGAGACAATCTGGCTTTGAGTAAAATCCTGTGAAGTTTTTTTTTAAGAGCTTACAATACATAGATATGGCCGATACATAGAAACATAGAGAACACAAAACTACATTCTTTTACATTACATACTCAGCATAACGATGATTTTAATTCTGACCATTGCCAGTTGTCCATTCAGCAAAAACTTCAGCACTGTCAAACTAATACATAATCATTTTGTAATCTATTTTGTCCTGCCTCCTCTTTAAATGTCTGAACAAAGTTTGGGTCTTTGAAATTGTTGTAAAGGTTCATCAACATTATTTACATTAGCAAGCTTATTGAGGATAATTCCCCTTAGGTTGATGTAAATCCTTTTGTGCAGTTTTTGCCATATAGTCTTTATTTTATAACAATGTTCTTTTAAAATCAGTTACTTAGACCTTGTAAGACTGTGACTTTACACACGCACAGGCAGCTGATCAGACAGCTTAGAAGCAAACACTTTATCCAGATTAATTAAACCATTTTATTTTGAGATTGGACCAAAAGTCAACACACCTGGAATGTTGCTATATTATCACATTGCATCCAAAAACTGTTTGTACACAACCACAGTAAGTACAGTAGATCTAAAGTGGTAAAGTGGCCAATAACTTTAAATAGGTTGGGCGATTGGGTTCTTTTTTCCATACCTTTGTGATCATCTGACTGCTCTTGTTAATTAACCCATCTTTTCTTTTTGTAGCGATATACCAAGTTTTAATAAACTGGAATAATCTTTTAGTCATATGTTATCATGAAAACAAAATCTCAAAAGAAATAAGAATTATATGATGAGGCTAAAGTGGTATTAGACACCTATTTATAAATCAGTGATTTTAGTCAATTTTGCAAAAATGAAAGCAAAAAAAGAGCTTACACAGTTCTAGGTTTTTTACTTTCTCTTATAAATAAGAGTTTGCTGGATTTGTTGTTCCTTTGTGTGACATAGTAAATTACATTTTTTTTGGTTTAGGAGTGTTATTTCAAGGTCCATGATGCTACTTTGTTCTTTAGAAAAATGTAATGGTCTTAACTCAGTTTTCTGCTGTTATACCACATTTTGAGTCAGGTAAATATACTCGTTGATGTAGTTCATGAAAACAAGAATTATAACCAGATTGCATGTGTAATAAAACACAGAAAGGTAAGCATATTAACAGCATGAGTGTGAAAACAACAACAATTGCTTGATTGATATAGAGTAACTCATAAAAGGATAAAATAAAATAAAGACTTTAAATGTGTAACGTAAAGTGACAAAAAGAAATGTGGTATTAGTATTTTAGCAAAATAAACTGTCTTGGCATTCATTCAGATACTACTTTGTTATCACATAGTTTCATAGAAGTTGCATAGACGTTTCATTAATGCTTAACCCCTCCCCCTTCTGACACCCCCCAACCCACACTCACACACACACACACACACACACACACACACACACATGCACACACGCACACACACACACACACACACACACACACACACACACACACACACACACACACACACACACACACACACACACACACACACACACACACACAGGCATACACACATGCAAACATCATCCCCCACCCTAAACCAGCGAAGTCGCTCATTACTGTCAGCTTTCATTGTTATCTCAGTAGAGAGAGCATACACCACCAATATGCAGCCTTGGGATGACAGAAACAAGAATGATCCTACCTTCTCTCATTTACAAAAGCAAGCTGTGAGTCCCTGGTTTGAAGTGAGGCACTCTAGAAAGACTATTGTCGCTTTCTAAACTGGTTTTCCAGCTAAGTTTGTTCTCTCTCTGACCACCTCAATGTCCCCTTCCCTCTCTGGTTCCTCAGGAGTGTAAGGAGTGCAGAAGTAGTGAGAGACAAAGAGAGAGACCGACAGAGAGAGGGAGGGTGATGTTCGGTCGCTAAAGCAGCTCAAGGTCCCATTCACATGCAAATGGCCGAAGAAGCTTTCACTAATCCCTGAGAGGAGAAGGACTACGCCTCCCCTCTCTTCCCCTCATCCCCCTCCCCTGTCAGAATCATTTACTCAGCAGTGGCTGAACTGTCAGCTTGAGCCCTGTACCTTCATCCCAAAAGTGAAGTTCCATATGGGTCTGTAAATGACCAATAACAGCAAGTAGAACATTCTCAAAAAATGTTCACTGTGCATTCTTATCCCTGCACTAATGATTCCGGGGCAATATATATGTATGTGTATCTGCATTTGTGTGTTGTAGAATTATCGAGGGTTGAGTTACTTTAACCACACAGGTTTATTGTAGGAAACCAAAATACAACTCCAAACAGTTTCAACAGTGGCAATAACACAGTGCCCAAAGCATGTTCCCTCTGCCGTAAAGCAGCCTTGTGCTATAAGACATAACGCTGTCGTAACAACTCCTGTAACAGTCTTTAACTTGAAATACTGATAAATAGATAGATGTTAAAGTTGACCACAAGGTGGTGATAGTGGTTCACGATGAGAGCTTCAGTACATGTTTAGGACCGGACAGACCAGATATAAGAAAAAGGAAAGTAAGACTGAAGCTATCTGTGTGTTCTCTGCAATACAGAAAGGGTTCATAAACAGTCAAAAGACTATTCTAAGTATTCTTTTGCAAAAAAAAAAAGAACTACAATGATTTTGTCCCTGGTTCCATACATTCAGACTTTATTTTGAACCAATAAAATCAGAAATCAGGATGCAAGATTTTTAGGGACTTTCACATTGACTCATTTTTTGAAACCCAGAGGCTACATCCTCTTCTTTCATACACTCTGCTTTACAAACAGGAAGAGCAAGGGTAAGAAATGTTAAAAAAAATGACGCAAGGGAACTAAAATGCAGAAGTGTGACTGTATTATGAAACTTTCTCTAACTCTTCTTACAAGCTGCTGCAAAACTATCACAGACTCATGTTTTTAAACTGTTAAAAAATTGAGTGAAAATCTTGCTGTTATAAGCAAAAGCATCTTATCTTAGACTTAATAATTGTGGTGAACTGTAAAACAGTGTGCAAAAAGCACAAGTGTATCATAATCATTACATTGTTCACTTCAGAGTTAGATTAGGGTGATTTTTTCACTCTGCAGGTTACACCTTCTTTTACTATACTGAATCATATGAACAGTTGAGTTAGCCACTCACAAACAACAAATTAAAATGCCACATTATCTAGCAAATCAAAAAAGGTGATGTGACTAATATCTACATCATCACATTGTCCATATCTTTTATCACACTGCTTAGGAAGTTTCTAAGTAGAAGGATAACTTCTGTTTACTTTCTTATTGTATTTCACCTAAGTTTGCTCTGTGTTATAATTTACATCACTTTAAAACAACAGTTACTTCTTCAAAAGGCCATACCCATTTGTGTTATTTTATATACATTATAAGGACTGGAGATGTTTGTGTAGCTTGCAGTTCTGTGAATGAGGCACACGTCATCTGTCGCTCATTTATCCCCAATTCTGAAGTCAGCATGTAATTGAAAATGGCATGCTGCATTAGTACATAAACTTAATGATCACAAAAGGCACAGAGATCACCATCGGCTTTCAATCAATCAATCAATCAATCAATCAATCAATCAATCAATCAATCAATCAATCAACCAGTCAGTCAGTCAATCATAACAAATGTTATCTCAGGACCATTTACAAAAGAGCAGGTAAAATACCTTACTCTTTACTTTATTATGTTACAAAGAGCAGGTAATAGACCTTACTCATTGTAATATCTTAAAAGCCAAACTAATTCATCATGAGCAAAGCACTAAGCAACATTTAGCAAAGTCACAGTGGCAAGGAAAACATTCCTTTAAGAGGCAGAAGCCTTGAGCAGTACCAGACTTATGTTAAATAGCCATCTGCCAAAACTGTGTTGGGCTTGGAAGGGGATAGAGGGAGATGCAGGGAGAAGGAGAAGGATAGGGACAAACAGAGGATCAACAACAATAAATAAGATAGATTTAAAGCTACAATGCCAGTAATAATCATAAAATTATGTGTAGTATTAGCATTAACTGCTAAGTATGATAAGAGACTGATCAGTTTAATATTAACATGAACAGCTGTAATGATGATGAAACGGGGAGGACTAATTACGTTTATAATAGAGGTTGAAGTTGAGCAGCTCTGAGATTGGCTTTCATGTTTATATTATTGATAATATGTAAGGCTGATGTTAATAGTTGCCACAGTTTGAGTCAGGATGGGAGGGGGGGGGGGGGGGTCATTAGTAGCTGGCGGTCCCCAACAATGATCCACAACCTTCAAGACGAGGGTTTGATATTGATTACAGTAGCTGTAAGATGGGCCTGGTGCTCAAGCACAACCATGAGCCCACAGAGAACCTCAGTTAGGGAGGCTGGCACCAAAAGAGTCATAAGGACAAGGAGGCAGTTTGCAATGACCAGCGCCAGAATCAGAACATGGGTGTGGACGGCAAGGGAATGGGCTAGAGTTTGGGGCATCAGAAAGCAAGAAAGCTGTCTTCTCTTCCCCTCTCTACCTTAAACAACGAGGATCCTGAGTTATATAAGGGTTTAAAAGGCAAAACCTCTGTTAGCAATGAAGTAGAGAAAGGGTCAGATTGCACTGAGGAGGAGGAAGACTGGGGTGGCTCACTGGAAAAGTAAATTGTCTCTCAACCGTAAGGTTGGGGGTTCGATCACCAGCTCCTGCAGCCACATGTCGAGGTGTCCTTGGGCAACACACTGAGCAGAGTGTTAATGTGTATGAATGGATTAGTTATTACTGATGGACACTTTAGCGTCTGCAATCCGTGTGTGAATGTGTAAGTGTGACCTGCTGTATAAAAAGGGTTTTGAGTAGTCTGAAGACTACAAAAGCATTACACAAGCTCCAGAGCTTGTGTAAATGGGTAGCAAAATAACATGTGTGGTCTCCCACGGTAAATAGTTAAATGTCTGGGCAAAAAATGTGCTCCTTAACCGTAATGTGAACGGGATTACTCCATCTGTTGTCAATGAGCCAGTTTCAGTGAAGCTGACTCCTGGCTATATTTTCAACACAGGCACGTGTGATATTATTGAGCTTTCTGAGTCATTGTGGTCTCAAAAGGACTCCTAACTATTGACATTGCAAAAGTTGTATGTTTTTGTTTTGATAATACCGGTTAACATTAATGTTTATTTTATCTAGGTCAAATATTTACATACTGTAATTAACTGATTAACTGATATCGAAGTTAACGTCTTTGTTAATGGATTAAAGGTTAACAGAGTTACGTTTTTGATGAAAAAGAGTAGCTTTTGTGCAGCTACAACAATAAATAAATTAACATGAAGTAGTTCCCTTTTTTGGACAACAAAAAGCGAAACTTTGTTTATCCGTATCAAAGTGGATGCCCTATGCACAGCCCCTTATTTTGTTATTTGTGGACTGAACTTTGAGCAAGCCCTTTTTAAGTCAGAACTTGCACAACACTGCTACGTCATAAAACTCACCTTAAAAAAAGTCCAATCATACACCCTGGACTACGATCACACCCAATTTAACATGTTGTCATTTATCTAGTTTCTGAGAAGCATTCAACTGTTCTTAGTTTGCACTACAATTGAGATGTCGTCAACATGTATTTGCACTAAGATGCCAAACCACTCACATTTGTAAAAGATGAAAATTAATTGTAACAAGTTTGGACCTGAAGTTCCAGTGTTTAGACAAATGCACCACTGTACAACTGCCCACATTTAGTGTTAAAAACATGTGAAAGAAATTGCCTCATAAATACAAAGGGCTTTGTTCCAGTTAACCCTTAACAAGAATAAAAGCAGGAAAGAGTTATTTACCTTGTTTTGAACACGGAAGTCAGCATTAACACACATGTTCAACTGACCAAAAAGTAATATCTGTTTCTTGGTATATGTGGAGAGGCGTGGCCCTAAGCGTGTGTGGGTGGATGTGTGTGTGTGTGTGTGTGTGTGTGTGTGTGTGTGTGTGTGTGTGTGTGTGTGTGTGTGTGTGTGTGTCAGAGGATGTTTCACTTCCTGGCATGTGCGGGAAACTGTCTCCTGGTAAGATCTTCTGCTTGATTTGATAACTCATTTAAAACAGATGATCAGAATTTAAGTGTTTATATAACCTTGTTGTATTCTGCACAGTGTAGTATTCCAATGCTGTCATCAAGATGCTGTGAATGGAAAGCAGTTTCTACAATGTTGTCTCTCAAGATTTCAGACTTGCATCTATTAATGTTTGTCCATGTGAGGGCAGCAAAACATGCTAAAAAAAGCCTAAAAATCTATTTACACAACCAGCATACACAGAGAAAGTACATTGCAGTCTTGTTTCTTTACACCAAATGAATCTGCAATTTTACTTTTTCTTTTTTATTTAAGCTGTCATGATTTTCACAAACTCGTGAAAAAATCAGGCTCCCTTTACCGAAATTATACATAATATTCAACTACCAATGACTTTGTCTGTCCAGTGGTGCTGAACGGATAACAGTTGATCCATGAGCCTTTTGATCACCCTCCACGGTTTCAGGCTGTAAGGGATTTTACAGATAGAAAATTTGTCAACACGGTGTAAAACAAATGCTGCTAAATGCTTTTGCAGAGTCTCGGACAATTTACTCGCAATATAGATCAAGGTGAATACAACCAGAGAGGTGAAGAGTGTCTGTACAATAACTGTGAGTAAAGCCAGTTCAGATAGAGGAAGAGAGGGATTGAATACCTAACAATGTGTCCTGGCTGATCATAACAGTATTGCTCTAAGCACAGTTGTTCATACCTGGCCAAAACAGCACATCTCAAAATATAACTCCAGCGAACACCTGGGAACACTCTTTCCAGCTTCATATGCAAATAAACACAGAGCCCTATCCACCTTCAATAGCAGTCAAAGTGCTCGGTTCATTTTGTGATCGGATGAATCGGTGCACCAATATGATAATGGAAAGACTCTCATTGCAGATTGGTCATTGAAGATAAAAGCTGGTGAGTTTTGGCTTTTTATCAACCAACAAAAAAGTGTCAGCAAGACATGTTTCAGGACATTCCATGTAACATGTGCTGCAGTGTGACTATTGCAATACATTAATACATATTGTGCAGTCCTATTGTATATGCTTCTGTGAATGTCTCGCATTATCAGTGATTGGCTTGTGAAAGATGAATATTTATGTCCATAAACAGCATTTTAACAGATTGAAATTCTATAAAATATGTAGCAAACCTTTCTCAATGGAAAAACATTAAACATGCAGAACAGGTCATTCAAATCTCAGTAACTTTAAATATTGGGTTTCCCTGTTTAAATAAAGGTCATATATGGCTAGGTTAGGGCTGCCCTTTGGCAGCGGCAATGGTTTTAGAATGGAGATTAAACAAGCTTATATACTGTAGCTGTGAGGGTCACATGTCTACTGACTTTGGTTGTATAATGTTTCTAGAAAACAATGAGTTACCTTTTCCTTAATGTCCGCAATTTTTTCAGCTCAACTGTTACCTCTTGGATGTGGATGTCAGAGCGGAGCCAGTGTGTCATGTACACGTCTCCATAGAATCATCCAGCAAAGAGGTTATCTCACAAAAAAAACATGTCACAACAGACAAACGTCCACAAAGTCAAACATGTGTTTTTAAGAATGCAAGAATACTCACTTCCACACTAAGGGCTCCATTAAAGATGAGTCAGGCTCTTAACCTTTGCTCAAGGTAGTACTTGAAGATTTACAGTTTCCTAAATGATGTGAAGTTCAGCAAAGTACCATGTGGCCCTGGGCCCACAACATAAATTAACACCACAAACACACACATACACACAAAAACACACACACACTTGTGTATTCACGCATGTGCTCTGTGTAAGAAGTGCACACAATTGGACTTACATTGGTGCGTGTGTTTTTTTTCTCCAATCACTTCGGTGCTATTATCTACAGTATATCAAGAGGATGTTTCATACTTTTCTCAAGATTTCACATTTATCATTCAACGTTACCAGTAATAGTACATTGTGTGTACTGTGCCCATAGTAAGGATTACTGAAGTATCTACCGAGTGGACTTAGGAAAACAACAAAGTCTTTAATCGTAGTATTTACAGAAACATTACTGTATCTGTAAAGGAAGAGTTTTAGTTATCTTACAACCTGTTCATGACGGCTCACAGAGCTCGCTGTTAACGTTGTTGGTAATATATCAGGGTGTGAAATATGTCCAAAGTTAGGATAACTGAAGTATCTACTGAGGGGATGTAGCTTATAGAGTAATAATACTCACTCTGCTACTGTAATGTACATATTATGCATTGCTGAACATCATGTTTAAGTTTACATGAGTGTGTTTTTTCTGTGCTGCCTTCCCACAGTGTACTTCTCAATGAATTGTTACATTCTTAATCTGCATTAGAAATACTTTCTTTATTCCTGGGGAGGGAAATTCAGGCATTGAGTCACTCCTTTACAGAATATAGGCATGAAGAATTCAATTGTCTTGGTTGTTTACAGAACAATTTATTTTCCTGTAAAATTAACTAGTGATCAACTAGAGCGCGGTCACACTGGCAATCCGTACCGTGCCCAAGCACACTTCAACCCTAAAGTCCAGTTTGTTTGGACAGTGTGACCGCTCCGTACCGTGCTCAGGCACAGTACACTTCCTTGGCTTCGGCACACTTCGGAGAGGTGTGCTTCGGCACGGTACACTTCATGCACGAGCACAAGCATGCGGGTACACAATGCTGACAGCCTTCATTATGGAGAAATCCAGAGTTTTATGGCTGTAACATGACTCAAAATAAGTACACTATTTCTCTCTGCCTGTTTGTCCTTCTTCCTCTGTGTCTACCACTCACACACAGAAAACAATTCTGTTTTCACATTTTGGTCACATATATGGCAGAGGCACATTAAAGTGCATGCACATTATCAAACCATTAAATCAATGCTATCTTGCTTATATCAGTGCTATCATTGCATTGAACCATGACAAAAGTTGACAACATTAATCGTAAACACACACTTCCTCTCTCTATCATTATCTCGCTCCAATCTGTCAACCACACACAAAATGTTTAACATTTTAAATTAAATATTGCGGTCACTTCTGACCCAATTATTTCAAAGTGCAAAAACAAAATAAAGAGCTCCAAATGCCATGTCAGATTTGTCCGTGAATTCATCGACTGCAATGACATCTGCCTTTTTCAGTTCATCTAACAGCTTTTCAAAAACATCTGTAGTCAGTATTTGAACCCTGTGAATAGTAGTGTCTGTGTCAGACGGGTATGATTAAATAGCAGATGCCACACTGACTTTAATTTTTGCATCTTCCATCACGTCATCCTTAACGGCCAGCATGCATTTTCTTAACTACTTGGAGTCATGACACACATAGGGAAGCTGCTGTGGCGCTCTGTCGGGCTGTGCAGGACTGCTCTGGGGTTATGTCCCCGTTCATAAGCTGCAGACAAACTCTATACTTTAACGTCCCTCTCCTGTGATCGGGAAAGTTAGTCCAGATAAGTTTGGTGTTTTTCAAAGTGATGCATCCAAACGTTATATTATTTTATATTCTTAATTCTAGATCCTGATGTTTGTTGCTTTGGATTAAAGGTTCTGCTATATGAATTGTAGAATTGAAGAATGACCTCCATCAACATGAGGGCAGTCGGATCCTCTACTGTGTCCTCGAAGTGCGGCTGGGGACAACCTGGACACTACGGTGGAGGGTGTGATGTAATGAATAGATGTCTGGACAATGGATTGGTAGTGTTCCTCTACCTCTCACACAGTGGCTTGGACACTGGATTATTTCCTCTCTACCCCTCCTCTATTTCCTCAAGAGACTCTGACACTATCATCTTTGTATATAGGTCATTTAGTTTTTGGTTGTGCTTGTTCCTACGATTATGTATGCTCCTGTAACACCTCTGTTACTACCTCCAATGGTGACACAGAGGTTGGATGACTTTGTCCCATCATTACACCTCTATAACATTCAAATTAAAGGCAGACTTCACAGTGACGTACATATGGCACCTGAATAGGGCTAATGTAAAAACCCTTAACAGCCAGGGTGAGATAATCTTATCTCTTTCAGGAAACACATTGCAGGGCCTTGACCAAAACAACTGGACGGGAAATATATCTAACATTAGCTGATGGGAAGGACACCCCAGCGAACTGAAACAACAACAGCAGAGAGGTTGTTCCATCATGTAAGGATTCAATTGGTTGTTTCTTTTAAGGACAACTATCGCAATTATCATATAGCAGTTGTTTAACTGATTCAAGCTTGTTGCAGTTTATGTCCATCAGTGTTTCTCACAATATGACAGTGCATCTGTGGCAGGTACAGATGAAAGGAAAAAAATACTTGTATACTGAAAAAACTTAAAAGAATACTACCCTTAAAACATTAGCATTAGCAGGAGAAGAACAGGAGAAGTCATGCAAAAGAATGCCTTTCTGTATCTCTTTTTCTCTCATGTGATCCACAATAGACCTTCTGTTGACAGTGGAACAGGACTCCCCAGAAAGCAGGTTCTAAATTATCATCATGAAAATTATCATTTCATCTCATGTGAAGGCTGTGAGAACGCTGCATCAACAAGCAAGGAACAATTGAAAAAGATCATCCCCATCAAAAAATATAGATACATACCGGATCCATATTTATAACCTTTATGTTTAACAATTAGGTGAATATTCATGAGAAAGCCCTGCATCAACAAATTGTGCTAGCTACCGTCCGCTCTCGTTACTAAATGCAGAAGTTACATTATTTTCTAGTTAGGTACTCTTGGCCCATCTGGAGAACTACCTGCCTAAATTGGTTCATCCATTTCAAAGTGGATTTGTCAAAAGGCGTCTTTCAGCTGCCAATATACGTTGTGTATTACACATTCTTGAGGCTTCCAATAAACTGTCATCATCTGCTATAGTATCTGTTGATGCAGAGAAAGCTTTCGACCGCCTTGAATGGCCTTTTCTATGGTGTGTGTTGAAACAGATGGGTTTGGGTGCAAATTCTATTAACATGGTCAAAACAACACACCACTCAAAATTAGATCTACCCAACATTACATATCCCTTTTTGCTGATGATGTCCTTCTCTTTTATTCCGATATAAAAAACTCTCTTCCACATATACTTGCTACATTTGAACAGTTTAGTATTGTCTCTAGTTACAAAGTTAATTGGACTAAGTCTTCAATATAACATTTAAATGTTATAATTAATAAGGAATGCAAACTTTTTAAAAAATTATGTGAATACACTTCAAATGATTAAATATGATCTGGAAAGATGGCATAACTCATCAATTTTCTCTCAATAATTAAAATGAACGTCCTACCTTAACTAAATTTTTTTAGTTACATGTTACCCTTAGCACCCCCTCCAAGATTATGGGACAAAATACAAAGCATTATTACCAGATTTATATGGAAGGGTAGATGCCCTAATATAAAACTGACTAACTTGCAAAAAAAGAAGCAATTAGGGGGATTTTTGTTATCTAACTTTAAATTAGACTTTATGGCTCTTACCATTTGCCCAATAATAAATTGGGTTAACTGCAATTTTTCCACTCCATGGATAAACATTGAGAGGGACCAAACATTTCTGGAAGACACTAATACTATACATGCCCACAAATATATATAATGATGCCATATTATGACGTTTTATTTTTGTTCTAATAACATATTTGGTAGTTGGAAGTTTTTATTTAAATGGTTGCAGCAAAGCTGTTAGCATGTGATTAATGGACAGCACCTTATACATCTTCCCGCCCCTTAACTTATTACCTCCACTTATCCAAATACAAAACGAACTTTCTGCTACTGAGTTGATAAAAGCAAGGGAAGACAAGTGCTTAAACATCTACCAGGGAGGTATTTATTGTTTAAATAACTATCATTAAAGCTTGAATCTGAAAGAGAGAGGGATTGGGTCTGGGAGTTTCAACAAGACAGGGCATGAATGCTAAGGATTTAGAGGTAGGTAGGAGGTAATAGAAAAGGAACAAATCAAATCACTAAAAAGAATGACTAAATGAAAGTTGATAAAAGTTCTATAATAATGGTTCTGTTGGGGCTGTTTTGACACCACATATTATGGTAGCTGTAGGACAGTGGTTCCATTAAGATACATTTTTAGTTTACATGGTATGTAGAAAGAATGAGAGAAAGAAAGGAATGCAGAATTGATGTAGTGTGTAAAACAGAAGGACAGATAAGAGGTTTTTCAAGGCAGAGGAAATATGTGGAAGGTATAACCATGAAGAAATCTACGGGGATGAGGGTGGGGGATGGGTGATTACTATTCAGTACGTTTTAGGAGTAACATATTCCACAGAGGTCTCCTCCTTGTATAGAAACAAAAATTAATACCCTTGAAAAACACATAATATAATACAATAGAATGGCCATCTGAAGCTGTGGGCAAGGGTGGGCTCAGCCCATCCAAACATGGGTCTTGCCCGCTCAAACAAAAGTTGTGGCAAAAAAAAGTTTGTTCATCCAATTTAGAATGACATTTAAGAATGCTGGTAAGGTTTCCAACGTCTGATTGGTGGGCATTCAGCACGTAAATTCACCCTGAGCCCACCTGTTAACATTGTTTTCAGACCAGTGGCAGCTTGTTAATGAAGGGCACTGATGCACCATCCGCTCCAAACTTCCAGGGAAGAACATCAAGTCAAACCAAGCGGCAACAGCTGGTGTTGAAAAATAAAGCCGATGCAGAAGTGCAAAATTGTGCAGTTTATTGAGTGTCTGCTTGAGGCTGACTGCAGAAGCACCAAGAGTCACATACTAACCCATTCAAAAAGCCTGTTTTTACAGCTGAAATTAACATGTTTACATGGTTCAAAAAAGGAAATTGGTCTGATTAGCTCATGTCTCGATCGGCACACACTGTTCGGGGGTTTAATTTTTTTATAACAAATCCCATTTAAATTTAAGAAGGATAAGCATTATTCATAATTAGGTGCGTAGCTGAGCTGTTTGACAGGTGCGAGCAGTGTCACGGGTTGTCAAGAAGCTTAAAACCTGCCTCAGCTCCAGCTCTTAGCATGTCGTTAGGTTGACTGAAAGTTAGGTTGAGACAGCATTTCCAGCATGGCGCCTGCCATCGATGGGACTCCAAAGCCCCCTGCAGTAGCGGATGGATGACGTCACTCAGGCTTCGTCCATTAATATTTACAGTCAATGACTCAAGCATGTTAAACATAAATTCATTAGATAATGTAAACAATCCAGTCAGTCAGTGCCTGTCAGCGCAAAATGGGTTCCAAAACATACTGGATTATTTCTGTGTGAATAAATATTCTATACACTATAAAAGTGTATGCAAAGCAAGTGACTTGAGGCTTCTTTCATATTGTATTGTATCAAATCAATTTCCCAAGGGTCACAGATCTCTGTTTCCCTGAAACCACTTAAATTGGCAGTCAATTGAGGTTGTAATGGTTCCCAAAAAATGTCTCTAATGTGAAATCAATGGGTGATATCATTGACACTAGGTCAATGTTTTATACAGTTTATGTTTCAGACAAAGACCCAGGGCTCTGATAAAGACCACAAGCTAAGCAAACAGTACTTTACTTGCATTACTGAGCTGCAAAAGCTGAGTAGGTAGATCTGCGTGCTGCACATTACATATCAAAAAAGCAGAGCAGCAGACCCTGTGTCTCTCGAATTCAGATAACACCAGTAATTCCATATGACCAAAGCCACACGCTATGTAGTGCGCAGTGTATCACACTTAGAACGCCAGGTATATTAATGGCCGCCCAGGTGTGTTTTCTGCCAATATGATCAGCATTTAAGACCAATGAACTAGCAGGTAATCTATCTCTGTCATTCTGTACCCCTCGCATACATGTTGCAGGTCTGTATACTCTGCATGTGACCAGTGAAAGGGAAAGAAAAGAGAGAGCGATCCCCACTATTAAGTCTCTTTGAATGCATTTGTTGCAGTGCAACTTTTGTTATTCCAAAATACAAATGCCGTTCTTCTTTGTTCATTTTCTGCATTTGCTTGCTGATGATGCGATTCTGCTCACTCTTACTTTTACGTCTCGATAACAATCACACTATCACACGAACCCTCAACCTTCCAGTTGAGAGACAACGACTCTGCCAACTGAGCTACAGCCGCCCCTTATTTAGTGACAAGTGACTGCATAAAAATACACTACAGAGGAAATAAAGCCTTTAACCCTCAAAATGTCCTTAGGGAGGAATCCCTGATACCCCCCTACACACACGTCAGACCAATCCATGTGTCCCTACCATTATTGCAGCAAAACCTAAGGATGGAACAATTCACATTCCCAGATTTACATTAAGATCCTATATTTAGCAATTTCTTCAATAAAATCTCTTGTGTTATTTACCCCCCCTCCCCTGAACATGACAACTATAGTGTTTCAATTAGATGGCCCTGTAATAAAATAGAGTAGAAGGCCTTTATTGTAAATGCACATTGTACAAATAATTGCTGTGCAAAAGATTAACATTCACCACATGCCCACATTAAGCCTAAGGAATAGGGAATGTATCTTCTTATTTTTATTGATTGGTACCATGGGGACTGGATTACTGTGTCCTTTGAGTATATCATTCTGACACTTAGGGCCTGATTTACTAAAGGTTAGCGTGTCTTAAAACGTGTGCAAACTTGATACCACCGGGCAAAAAATGTGCTATCTGATCTACTAATGGTGCGCAGTGAGGATTGCATCTTTCATATGAGCAAAACAACACGCATTGTCCATTTAGTAGGTTTGCCTTAATGAATATGCAATATGGGGCGTTTCTGCCCTAGCGTGCAAAATACTCAGAGGAGAAAATGCAAATAAATAAAGTTAGTACACGCATTGCGATTTACCAAGCCAGGCAAAAATTGCGGTGATGAATTTAACACCTTTGAAAGGAAGGTGCTAATCGTTACGCACAACAGGCTGCTGTTATGTAGTTACAGTAGGAGGAGACAAAGACAAAATAAAAGAAGGCCCAAATATCACCCCCCCCCACACTTGTTAACATGTTTCGAATGACAGAAAAATAAATGGCATGCATTTATTTTGTATTTCGATTCAATAATAGTTAACAAAGAGAAACACCAGGATTAAACTAATATAACTGAACATTCACAGCCTCTGCATTCTAAAGAATTTCAACATTGACATTAATGTCGTCCTATTTCCCTCTTTTCGGCAATATTATAATTTAAAGTTTGGATTTCCTTTTTCTCGGGTTGCGCGTCTCTCCCCCAGCTCGTCCCCTCCGGTGCGCTCCTCTCCCTATCGCGCTCGCCTCCTCTCTCAGCAGCCTCCTGCTGCTACGCTGTAGGACGCTTGGATTTGGGGACCTCACCAATGCTTGTACCCCCGTCTTTGATACCTCTTGGGGGCATTTATGTCCGATCATACACAGCGCTGGCCAGCTGTCTGGTGCGCAACAATGGCCCGAGTGGCGCGCCTGAGCGCCCGTGCCACAGAGGACACAGTTCGCACCTCCTGCCCAATGTATGACAATTCATTCAAAAGATGGAGGAAAGAAAAGAGAGGCCCTGTTTAATGCCAAGGTTTTCTTATAAGCCCAATTTTCTTTTTGTTATATTCAGATTTATCTGCTATAACTCGAAAATACTGTACGTTCATTCTAAGTAGATCACCCACAAAATGCCCACCAACCGAACGTGCAATTTTTTGGAGTGAACACGCAATTTAGTACTCTTTAATTGGGATCTTAGTACATCAGGCCCTTAATAATTAACTTAATGCAGCTTAATGCAGCTTTAAACTCTTTATGATCTAATAATATTATAACTTTCCATTCCAAGATGATTATGATTTATTATAACCCCAATCATGTCTTCCTTTGACATGTTTATTATGAGTATTCAAACCAAAAAGGTCCATTTAGTAGTCTTATAAACTACTAATAGGAGTTCTCATGCTACTGTAAGTAACATGTAAGGCTTTTGCAGGAAACGACATACCAAAAAAATCCCAACTAACTCCATTGTTTATGTCTTGTTTTATCACATAAGTATTAGACTTATTCCCTGATGACATTGGAGAAGACAAGTGGAAAGTCCCCACAGGCTTCTCAAAACAGATATCTCCTTTCTTTTTTCAACAGCTCAACTAGGCTTGCACTACAGAAGATTTCCACTTCATATTCAGGCATCAGATAAGACTTAATAAAAGCGGGACTAGGACAAGGTTCCTGTTACTGATAGAGATTTACAAATAACTAAAAGGGATGAAAGAAAGTTATATGGTTTTAGTGCTGTACAAGACATGCATTTGGAGAAACAATGTGGGCTTCAGTATCTTGGGGACTCATCAATTCAAATTTATCGAAGCATGTTTTGTAAATGTGGTGCTGAAGCACAAAAAATGTAACTTTGCTGCCAGAAGACGCAAAAGCCAGCTGGCCTGGGAGACAGTTTAAAAATATAAGATAAGCTTTTAAAATCTAGAAAAAATGTCAGACCATTAATACAACCTGTCTATGTTTAGTTTTCTGTGGATCAAAATGAAACAACTAACCAATGAAAACAAAACAATTTTGATGTACCTATTGTTTATGTATTTCTATGAGTACTATAAATCCTTAAATAATAAAAAGTGCCTTTATTTACTTCACTGCAGAAGGATACCAGGCCTTTATATGAAGCAGGCCTTTCCCTGTCTGAGAAGTTTAATTGTTCAAATTTTAGTACAAAGCGATAATTTTTGAACTAATGCCCTTTGCACTACTTAAACGTACAGTATGTAAAATCCGCCCCTAGGGGGCTCTCACGGGGTATTATGGGAGAAAACGAATGAACTCCGTGTTGAATCAATATGAACGGGCAAAACCGACCTGAGAAAGACAATATAATATGTGCAGCAAATACAGCAACAGAACGGCAGCTTTCAGTAGCAGCTAGCGCTACCTTATGCAGAGGTCTTTGACGTAACGTCCGGTGTTTCCTTGACAACGATCAACAATTCGTGTCTATCGTGGTGGCTCATCATGGCGGCCGCCTACAGGACACGGCACGTTACAACTATAAACTTACGGATTTCTTTGGCTTTGATAACTTTTGAAAATATTTGAGGTAATGTAAGTACTCAACTAAAAAATATATATAACATGGGTTTAGTCAATTTTTAATTTAACTTAGATATTTTAATGTAAACATTAGCATGCAATTCTACATACTGTACCTTTAAGTTACTGATAAGATTCCGTAACTGCTGCTTGTAATTTTCAAAACCTCTTTATAATAAACAATTAACACCTGCTTCTCTCTCTTTATCTCCTTTATGTCCCACTTTCACACTTTATTTTGTTTAGTGTGACGATCTGCACTGTTTAAAATAGACCTAAAAAAATTTTCATTTACTTTGCGATCCTCAACAAGTTCCTTTTTCCGCTGTAAGTTAAAGGGATACTTCACCCATTTGCATTAAGCTTTGTATCAGTAGTAAACTTGTGTTTTTATTGAATGGTCTTGCATCCAGCCCTCATTTCCCCCCGAGACGGGAAAAATCTGTATTTTCTTTTCTGAGATGCTGCCGCGAGTGACGCAATATGACGATTTTTGCGTCACTCGCGGCTGTTGTGGTTAGCAGGGTAAAACTACATCGCTAGTTCCTCATGTTTTCGACCACTGAAGCTACAGACCTATCACAGATCATTGGGCGGGACCTCACTGCCAGAATCGAAACTTAACATCCGCCATCTTGCTTGGAAGCTATGCTACCAGGCTCTATGGAGAATGCTAATAACAAACCTAGAATGGCGTAAAAAGTATGTTTCAACTTCAAACTGATATGGATGAAGGGGATTTTAAAGGTTTTGTGCTCGAATCGGATGTTCGTGGCTCTTTCTACGAGCCGCAATATAGCGGCGAGCTGGCTGCTGGTGCCGACAGGCAGGCTAGCTAGCCTAGCTGGCTAGGTCCGCGGCTGTGAGAGGAAGAAGGAGCCGGGGCAGACTTGTGTTTTCGGTGCTGTCACTGTTTGCCTATGGACACAGACTGTTTTCTTCCAGGAATTTCCAAGATGCCAATTCCTTCTGGAAGAAATCTCTGAATCAGTTGTGGAAACTGCTGTATTATTGTCCGCGAGTAATGCTGCATTCAGGTGCTGCTCGGGTGGTCCAAGTTTCCGAGTTGGGAAGTCGTTCTTCCGACTTCCCAACTCGGAGAAATCTTATAGTCAAGTTATATTTAAGCAAAAAATTGATGTTCAATACGTGCATGAATAAAAAGTATGTTAACAAAACACAAAACCGACTTGAGCAGGTGTTTCATGTGCATTTTACAACTCGGAATCTCATTTTTCCGATACCACATGAATGCACCTCTCCTTCAGCGGGAGTGTCCTGCGGTGCTGTGCATTCTGGGAGTTGTTGTCTGTGCCGAGAAAAGGCAAAAAGACACTTTTTGCCTTTTCTCGGTCAAGAAGGCACCAATTTCAAAATTTATTTCACATTTCTACTAAATATATGACCCAATTTCACTACAGATTCATGTTTCAACGGGTGAAGTATCCCTTTAATGTTATAATTTACTATCTACCAGAAAGTCATCTACCAGTAGGTGTACCCTTAGCTGAACACACACACACACACACACACACACACACACACACACACACACGCACACACGCACACACACACACACACACACACACACACACACACACACACACACACACACACACACACATATAAACTGACTATAAATCCAGACATCCAGGTAGCCTCAAATGCACACACACTGACACAGATGACAACCAATTAAACCACTAACAACAGAGGGTTTTAAGGGGCCCATGCCTGGCACAGTCAAATAAACATTCAATAACAATACAACTTTATATTCAATTAAAAAAAGTCTTACCTTCATGGCCCTTCTTCTCCCATTTACATGCAAGTACAGAAGTAATCTCAGCTGGACAGCCAAATGTAGATGACAACCCTTCTTTGCTTTGGACTGTGGGAGGCTGGGTCTCAGCTGCTATAGTGTCATTTGTAGTATTCTGAGAGAAGGAAGCAATCCTCTGTAAAATTGAGCCAACACTATCTCTGGTACACCCTACACCATCTTCTAAAGACTCAATGGCTTTGGGACTGGAGGGGCTGGATGAGATGTGAGGGCTAGGCAGGTTTGAAACCATCTGGAAAACGTTAAGCTCTGACAGAATCTCCAGCTGGGGGCTCTGAACTGTAGAAAGGGGCACCAGTGAGCAACTCATCTCATGGGCAGGTATGGAGCCTTGCGAGAGAGTAGGAGAACATAGGTAAAAAGGCTCAAATGAATGGTGGACAGAAAGGGGTGGGCTGTCAGAGCTGTCCAGGCTGCTCAGAGATGCTGAACAGCTAGCTGAGGTGGAGTTTGGGCTGGTGGGGTGTTGGGGGCCGCCTATGCTCCTCAGAGTAGGCTTTGTGAGAGTGGGGCTCATGTATCCTCCTTCAGCCTTGGTGGGAGAAGAAGTTGAGGAGCTGGTTACAAAGCTGTCCAGATCCAAGGGAAACTTGTTAAGACGTGGAGTCTCTTTAACCTTAGACGCAGGTGCCTTTAGCATCTGGTGCCCTTGTTGGCTGATGTTTTTGGAGCCTTGCTCCCCAAAGAAAGTGGCATTATGAAGACAACCATTCCAGCTTGCATTTGAATTGGCATACCTCAACCCTGGTGACATTATCGTGCCACCTCCACCCCTCTGCATATTAAACATTCCTCCTCCTCCATCACAAGTTTGAAGCTCTAGGCTGGGCATTGAGCCATGGTTCACAACCCAGGGCTCTGGAACATCCAGCAGAACCCCTGCTACTGAGTCCATCTCAGAGTGGAATACATTACCATGGGAGGAGAACTTCTTCAGGTTGGGGTTGCTTCTCAAGTTGAGACCTTCCTCTAGGTGTTGTTGTGGAAGCTGTGGATGGGTGTGCTGGAACTCCCCCCGAGATGGAGTACTAGGATATGACCTAAGCTTAGAAGGTGGGAAAGCATTCCCACCGCCACCAGTGTACTCCAGGCTGGATGTGGAGCTGTGAAGGCTGTCATTGTCACTACCTGCTCCAGAGAACAATAAGTTACCATTTGGGTTTAACCTACTCTGGAAGGATGCAGCTCTGGCCACAGAGGAGCCATTGTTGTGGATAGCTGGCTTAAACATGGTCCCTCGGTTAAAGGATAGGCTGCTGCCTACAGTACGCGACTTAAGCACTTGACTAGGTTTAGGACTCAGGCTGTTATTGGAGTGTTTAGCTATTGACCTCAGGCTGTTGTTGCCAGTGCAATTTAATGAAGAAGATGGACCTCCTCCTCCCTGCTCCTCATTGACCTTGTCGTGAATGTGAAACAAATGGCTGGAAGAAGGAGAAACTGTGGTGGAGACAGGACAATCAGTAGAAAAGGATGGTGTAGCTTCCACATCTTCAACATCAAAGGATCTCTTCAGTGCTGCAGGGGGGAGAGAGAACACAGAGAGTTGTAAATAACATTTCTCTTTTAACCAACAGGTAGTGGATTTGTTTTGTCAAATATACAAGTGATGAGCATCTAAATATTCCATTGTAAATCCAATATGGCATTTATATGCTCCCTGGTAAACTGCAAATATTCTCGTACTGAACATTTGGCAGAATGTGGCCTCTCACATCCCCAGAGATATCTGTTTCAGGCTTTGTTTCAATCTGGGATTGACAAAGACAGTCATCAAATATACATGGGAACAGGTCATCAGATATTTTGCTGGGATGGTGACAATTTGCCCAATTGTGCTACTGATTATATTTCTTAACTTATTTTAGTGGTATCATGAAATTCAAAAAGTTTAGTTAATATAGTAATATAGTTGTTGTTACTTAAGACAATGAATCAATCAATCAATCATTATTTGTATAGCACCAATTCACAACAAGTGTTATCTCGAGACGCTTTTCAAAATAGCATATGGGATAATATGCAGGCAGGATTTCTCCTTTTTATTCCTCGCGTTCCTGTTGTCCACACTTCCTTGCCGCTGAGGTGGGGTCGGAGCTGGCCGTGCATGAATGACGAGCTCCATCTACTCGAGAGCCTGGCTTCTGCTGCCGGGAAAAGGCCTACTGGGCTTCTAATAAAGACCTGAGCCCATAGAGCTACATCCTGTCTCTACAGTGAGATGGACATTAATGTGATTTAAAAAGTGTGATGACATCACAACTGATGACAATGATCCATTATACAAAAAGAAAATTGGATTGGAAAATAAAGATAACTGTATGGTTTGCCTTTTCTCACTTGAACTATATACGTTTCTTTCAACATAGTTTTGAAAGTATGTCATTTTAACAAAGTGTCTACCAGTTTTAACATTTCAATTAAAGAATTGTAACACAATATACAGATTTTTTATTAATTGTTAATTGACAAGGGTTGAGATGGTCTCTGTTGAACACACACACACACGCACGCACACACACACGCGCACACACACGCACACACACACACACACACACACGAAAACACACACACACACACACACACACACACACACACACACACACACACACACACACACACACACACGTGGCTAGCTGCCAAGCCATTCTTCTCTAATGGTTCAGAATTTGGCAAGACATCACTGTAGGAAGCCCTCTGCTCAGACATGTCTGAGGTTGTCAGGCCCTTGAGGCACACTGGATCAGTTTTAATGAACCAATGAGAGAGCAGAGACAAAACCATTACTGCAGGGAAAGTATGAGGACAATGGTTTAAAGATGCGTTTCAAATCTTTATAGTTCAGCTCATTTGTTTTGTTGATCTAATTACATGTCAATACAGGTATGTTTTTAGTCTTTCACCAATTGTACTGGTTTGTTTGGCCTAGAGATAAATGGGCACTTCGGCTGGTTAGTTACAAATTTGAACATGTGACTGAATTGAGTATGCAAAGATTCTATGTTGTTAATTGGAAAAAACAGTGACCTTAACCACTCCAAAACGTATCATCCAAAGTAGTCTGAAAAGCTGTGTCTATAGGCCTTGGAAGGCTTTATGGACAAGATTAATCTACAATCCCACCAAAATTAAACAAGAACAATATTGCCTTAAGACTTTTTGTAGGATGTTAATAAATCCAAGTCTTTGTCTTTGTTCTCTAACAAAAAAAGAAATTCCAAACTCTGTGTCCACACAGTTACTTGGTAATTGAAAAAATCTCTATATTTTAAGAGGTTTTTAAAATCAATATTGATTCCATATTGACAGCTCGTTACACCTAAAGTGGATTAAAGGAGTAAGCATGTCATGTTTAAAAAATATCTTTATACAATTAAAAACTAAATAATTATTAAACAGTTATATGATGTGATGACTCTTGGCATGCACATTTATGACCTTTGCCGATGCACCTAGTGTTAATCAAGTCTTAGAGACTCTTTTTAAATTCAATTTTAACCATTCTTTTAAGAAAGGTTTACCTCAAATATTGGAGACTTCAGTTTGAGAACCTATACAACATAACATAACATTTATTTGTTACTATATATCACTGTGCTGTTCTAACTTTCTCTAAAACACTGGAAGCACTAGCAGTTAAACTTTGAATCTATTGTACCCCAATAGACCCTTGTCTCTGTCCAATGTTTTTCAGTCATCAGTTGAAGTGAGTCAATGGGCAGACATCTGTGTGTGTGTGTGTGTGTGTGTGTGTGTGTGTGTGTGTGTGTGTGTGTGTGTCTATGGGTCCCCAGGCCCTGTGTTATTTTCAGAGTTACAACATTGGAAACGACTGCTAGGAATGTGTCTTCCAGATGTGCTTAAGTGGAAGTTCTTGAAGATGTTTGTTTGTGTGTGTGACTGTGGCTGAGGGAGAATTAGGGTGTCTGCACTGTTTTGTGAATGCAAAGTGTGTGTTCACACGTGTGTTCACGCATGTCAATAGACATGCATCCTAGACTGTCAGAGAGTTCCACCTGTATGGAATGTGCAGACAAGGCTGGGGGGTTGAATGCGGACATGCCCAGACTCAGAATCCCCTCGTTGAGTGTCCACATAACTACATCCCGCCATTCAGGAGCTAACTGGTTTCTATCTTAAGCTGTTTTCACATATGCACTCCTGAACATATCTAGGTAATTATTCTGTCCTGGCTGTTCACATGTGCACCTCACAGTGGTAGACTTTCCCTTTCGGACGGGGGGGGCAAAACATGGCATAAAAAGAAAGACGCAGAAGTGGCGGATGAAGCAACAGAGTCCGCTTTACAATGCTTTAATGAGAATATTTGCCTTTATATTAATGCTACATGTAGTTCAATGGAACAAAAATATCAACAAAAGAGCGGATAAGAATTTACTGAAGAACAGAAAACCTAATGCAGCCGTTTAATTACTCACAGAGATCTTAGTGGTTGCGTGTACCATGCAACGGCCAAAGGATATGAACATCACCACCCCTTCCCACTCCCTTGAGGTGAATTCTCCAGATAAAATCCTTCTGCATTCTCACATCAGCTCACTCAGACTTAATGCAGAAAAAATATTAGGGGGCTGGTAAGAGAAACTTCAGGTAAAGTAAGACTGAAAAATGTGCCTTTTTGCATTCACAGTTACATTTCCTCTTGAAAGTATCAGTAGTTGTTTAGGAGCCCTATTACTGACCTATATGGCTAGGAATTATCATAGGGGTTAGATTTGTCAATGACTTAAAGGTTTTTAAGCCTTTTTAAGTATTGAGGAAACAATATTTGCACACAAGGTGTGTGCAACCCATCACGTCTTTAATGTCAACACTTTTGAAATAACTAGTTATTTTCTCTCCAGAAAAAGGCTCCACTTGACAGGAAGTGTAGCATTTAACCATCAGCATTTAAGGACATTTGCTAATAGACGACAATAATATTAAACACAGAGACACACAAAGGCAAACAAATAAACACACACATACACACACACAGAAACAAAAGCACATGCATTCACACACGCGCACACACATGCACACACACACACACACACACACACACACACACACACACACAGTAAAGACATCACCCTTGCAAGCTAGTTGTTCTATGTTTTCCTTTTGGTTGTTCCTCTGTCTTTTTGTAAAAGACTGCATCGACTGCATCTCCTCCCTTGCAAGCGTTAACAGACTTTAGAACAAGAACACACATTAACCCTTTTCAGACCTGTTTGTCATTTCATAAATGAGATAGCAAACATAGACCGCAAATGTAACAGAGTTGAGACAGGGTGCACTGTCACCGCAATTATTTCCCCAGTGTTTGACAATTACCTGATACCAGAAATCCTTATCTTTGTAAGTAGGGCAGGTTCACACTTGTAACCTAAGCGAACTCTGCCGAGACCAAAGAACACCCCTCCCAACCCAAACACGCAAATACACACACACACACACACAGACACACACAAAAGGGTCGATAACCCATAGCTGTCAGGTTGCAACGGGGTAGTTTTGAGCATAAAAGTATTAATGATTTTGGGTTCTGTTCGGGTTCAGTCACCCGGGCTGAACAATTGGCAGTCAACATTTCACTTTCAACTACTAACAGTTACAGTTAAGTTCATCAGCTCACGAGGACTAGGACAGGACAATCACCAATAGTCAGACTCAAATATGATTTGAAATATTGAGTTTTAACATGATGTCTGAAGATAACACACTGTTTCTTATATACATATTTCTTATAAAAATGTGTTGTTGTCTCCTTGAGGGATGTTATTTGGCTATCATAAGCTGTTGATTCATGGTAGTAGCTTATGTGCTAACCAAGCTACCGTAAAGCTAAATGTAGAGTTTACCGCAGACATGTATGATGCCACTGACATAAAAGGAACAGCTGATCACACATTGCATAATGTTTGTTAATTAAACAATTTACATGCAGCCAAATTACAATTCATTTCACAGTCCATTAATGTGTAATCTGCAGGATGGCCATCTGGACGTTCGGCTGACCCATTCCATGCCGAACCGGCATGAGGTCATAGAGGTTCTACTTTTCAGTTTCTGATGTCAGTAGTTGCTATATTGATGGTCTAGCCCAGTGCAGACAGCAGCACAGAGCGGAACGCTGCTTGTGAGACAGGGCCAAATACTTCCAAAAATAATTATTATAATGTTTTTTACTTGTCAAGGCCAGTGTCCCTTTTTGTGGTGATGAGGGACAGCTTATAGTCAGTTATGGTGAGGAGGAGGAGCAAGAGGAAAACAGAGCAGTAACCAGCATAAAGAAAATAACAAAGCTGGCAGGTACAGGTGCAATGTGCAGGGCTGGGTAGGAAATCATATTCTGCATAGATTTAGATATTTTATTGAGTCATGTATGGTCAAGTCTGAGTACCACTGGTCTTGAGTATTTAACTTGATAAGAGAACAGGAGCAACGATGATGTATGGCAAAGCGCGCAATCTAATATTAGACCTCTCCATCTCAAGGTCGAATTTAGAAAGGTTGAATTCATATCCAAGCACATCCCTAGTAATCTTTGTAAACCAGCAAGCTGTTACCATGGTAGCGAAATTACCTCTGTAACACCTTTGTTACTACCTCTAAAGACATTACAAAGGTGGGATCACTTTGTCCACCCATTAAACCAGCTGCTAAGCCAGTAATGGGCCTACCCACAAAACACACTGGCCCAACCAGCCAGAGTGACAAAACACAATATTTCAGAGAAAAAATAAAATTAATTATATAAAGACATAAATGTACACTTGTTTGATCATAACTTATTGTGTATGCTTGGCTCATCCACTTATTAAAACGGAACTGTTTCAAGTTACATTCATCCGGCGAGGTTGGATTGTGGGTGCATGTGCTCCTGGCATAAGTATCCTTGCAGAGGTAAAGGACATGCAGGAGGTGGCAATCAGAAAGAAAGCAGCAGAGATGGTTAAAGGATTTACCTTCTTCTTTTGTCAACTCCCTTGGGAAGGGGGGCGTTGACGGTGGGGTGTATCGTACGGGCTGCAAAGATTGACAGTACAGTATGGAGTCAAGAGTTCCCCAGTATGTGTATTGATTAAGCTGCTGTATGCGGCCACCTGCCCGGTTAGTGAAAGTGGTAATTTTAGAAACCAGTCCCTCCAGAATGTAAGGCCTAAGGCCGGATATAAGGATCTAACTGGCCACCCCAAAATCCTGAACTATGATTGGCTGTTTGCCTTGTCAGAGGTTTAGTTCAAATCAACTATTTTGGCTGTATTACAACAGGCAGCTATAGTGTCTCCTTTGCACTTCAATGTAGCCCATTTCATTTGGTTTTTATTTTTATTAGTAACTTTGGACATAGGGAGCCGTTTGCAGTGGGTGGTAAATGTGTGCCTGGAAAAAAATGATGTCAAAAAGTCTTTGAAGTACCTTTTAAATATTGTTTTTGTTCTATTTCTTTGTTCTGCCACGTTTTGTACCATCTAGGGTCCAAACTGCACAATTTTTCATCTGAATGGTCAAAAATATCAGAATTTGGGTCATGATTTATGATGAGGAGTTGGTTGTAGGTGCTGAGGCCAGATGAGAATCATTGATCTAAATGTTGCCACTTTATTGTCAGCCGTGCATCTATGTGTGTGTTGTTGAATGTATGACACAGATTGTGTGTGATAGTGTATAGGGTGTGTACAGTATGCGTGTCTATATGCTAGTGCTGTGCATCATCACTGGTCTCACGATTCGATTCCACCACGATTGTCCAGTCAACGATTTGATTTGATTCGATATCACGATGCATCAAGATGCATCACTATTCATCTTACATTTTCTATATTACTGCAGATGTCTACTTTTTCATAAACAAAGACAAGCAGTCTTATAAATATGAACAGCTTTTGTATAATTTAGAAAGTGCTTTAGATATCAATTTCAATATGGATGTCTTTACAATGTAAAGTTTACACTGTAAGCTAAAATAAATAAATAATATACGTATTGTATAGGTAATGAGTATACGTTTCTGTGTATTCAGTTTATTTGACCAGAGAAAGATGTTTTTAAATCATTGTGTGTTCAGTTTTCAGGACATTGTGGCTGAATCTGTGAGATTTGTTCAGGGTTTGTTTAGTTTCTCTCTTGTGGTTTTATTTCAGACAAGTTGTGTTAAGATGCTACTGCTAAACTCCCTGTTTCCTGATATGAATGTTTCACATTAAAAGCACTACAATTACAGATAGGCCAGGAACTTTTATTGTCAAGAACTTGTCGGAAATAGAATGAGTTTATCATCGAATGAACGCAGCTTTAGCGGAGCTACAGCGGTGATCCTCGATGACGCCATCAGGAGCAAGCAGCAACCTCAGGTCTTGAAAATGCGGAAGTGCAAAATCCTGCAGTTCGTGGAGTGTCCACTTGAGGCTGGCTCCAGGAGCCCCAGAAGTCACATACACACCACAGCCAAAAAACCCTTTTTTACAGCATAAATTTACATGCTTACAGCCTAGTACAAAAAACAAAATAGGTCTGATTAGTTACTGTCATCAAGGACACACTGTACGTGGGGTGAAGATTTTTTAAACAGCTCCATTTTTAGTTTTATGAACGATACGTGTTGTCCAAAGTTAGACGCATAGCTGACCTGATTGACAGATGTGCCAGATTTGACGGTTCGTCAAGAGGCTGAAAACCAGAACCTCAGCTCCAGCTCTCAGCCTGTCATTAGGTTGACTGAAAGTTAGGCTGTGACAGGGTTTCCAGCATGGCGGCTGCTGCTGATGAGCCTCCGGAACCCCCTTCCGTAACAGATGGGTGACTTCACTCAGGCTTTGTCCATTTAATAATTACAGTCTATGGTCCGGAGTCAACTGTGTTTACCTCTGCTCCTTTAACCACGGGTCACCGACACAGCCCCCTTCACACAAAACATCAGTTCAAACAAACCTTCGGCAAGTAGACCCGCTGTAATGATGATGCTAATCCTTGCTCCGGCTAAAGAGACACCGAGCCAAGCCATTCCAGCACATAGCCTATCACTGTAAACACTGACACGAGGAGCAGTGGAGCCCTGTGGTCTGAGCAAGCAGGACAAGCTGTGCTGCTCTTAAAAGTCAACAAGCACAGGACCTGGATTCAATTTATGTTGTTTTCTGTCACAAATCCCTCTGTTCGCCTACGTTACTTTTGTTTACTCACCACTGTGGCCGGTAGGTTGAACAAACTCACTCGACCCTGTGCAAAACGCCCGAATTTGGCGGTAATAATAATAATAATGCATTTTAAATATGAGTGCCTTTCACCTCACTCAAGGTCACCTTACAGTCACAGCAGTAAAACAGTAAGTAAAAACAAGAACACAAGCAACTACATAAAAACAACAAGGGTGTGGTCAGACAGAATAGGCTAATCTAAAAAGGTGTGTTTTGAGCTGTGATTTGAAGGTGGGGAGAGAGTTATTGTCACAGCTGGTTTGTGGGAGAGAGTTCCAGAGACGGGGGGCTGCACGGCTAAAGGCTCCAGACCCCATTGATTATAGGCGGGAAGGAGGTGTGGTGAGGAGCATGGAGGGGGCAGAACGGAGGGTCCCGAAGGGTGTGTAGGTGTGAAAGAGATCAGAAAGGTACGGAGGTGCGAGGTTATGGAGAGCCTTGAAAGTGAGATGGATAATCTTATAGTCAATGCTACATTTGACAGGGAGCCAGCGAAGTTGTCGAAGGACAGGAGTGATGTGATCTATGGAGGGGGTTCTGGTGATGATCCGGGCAGCTGAGTTCTGGACCAGTTGGAGTTTATGGAGAAGCTTGAGAGGTAGACCAGAGAGGAGAGAGTTGCAATAGTCACTACGGGAGGTGACCAGGGTATGGACAAAGATGGCGGTGCTGTTAGGTGTGAGAGATAGGCGGAGACGGTTGATGTTGCGCAGGTGGAAACCAGAAACATCAAAAATCTATTTTGTTCAATCCTTACATTCATCTTGGCCTCTGTGCATTTTAATGTGCTGACATAGGTTATTTTTTATTTAGTTAGAGGGCAGTGACTGCTGAGAATCCTGGAGCTCAGTAAATTGTAATGTGAGAAAAAAAGAGAATGAGTAACTATCCTCACCTTGAGTCCTAAAGATTCCTTTCAAAGGCATTGACAATTCAGCTGGTGAATAAGCACTTTGGGGGAAGCAGCTGTCTGAGTAAGCCTAGATTACATTAAAGACATTCTTACTCTTTTATCATGTGCTACATGCACATAACAGCAGACAATGGCTAAAGAGCAGAGAAGTGGAGGGAGCAGAGCAAAGGGGAGAGGGGCTTTTCTGGAACTATGCAAATCAGTTTTTTCAACAAGCCTCTCGAGGGCAGATCTGTCACTTTCTGACGCGAGAAAGCTCATTTGTGAAGTTGCAAGGACAGATTTGAGTGGTTGTAATCCCTGTTGTGCTTGTAATGATACATTGACTCAAGTTAAACAATAATTAGGTGAGTAAATGTTGCTTTACAAGTTTGCAGCTGTCTTTGAATTCATCTAAATATCAATCTAGGCATTAAAAAAAAGTTCTGTGACTTCACATCAAGAACACACGTGTGTGAATATTTTCTGGGGGAAAATTTCAACAGACAAGTACCAATTTGTCTGCAAGCTCTCATGTACTTTTCTTTCTGTGAGTTTGATTTTAGCTCACGTGTATGAATATTTTATACAAGTGAAAATGTATACAAACAAGTTTACATTTTTGTTCTTCAAGATTCACATCATATTTTACAAGCTCTCACATCAAGTCGACAAGCTCTTGCTCGATGCCACACGTACCTTCATAAAAAACACTGCCATTGGAGACTACAGAACCTGAGAAACAGGCTGATACTGCTGTATCTGTGTGTGTGTGTGTGTGTGTGTGTGTGTGTGTGTGTGTGTGTGTGTTTATGTTCATCTATGTATGTGTTGTATGTTGTATAACTGAGTGTTCAAGAAGCAAATGTATTGAGTTCCTGCCACCTGAATAGCTCCATATTTCACTTTGAATGACAACAGAATAACCCAACGAGTGACTGGCTGGTGTTTCTCAGGCTGTTGTGCTTCACTGGGTTAATGCAGGTTGGAATGTCAGAGGGAAACCTACATAGGTTCTTTTGGATAGAGTACCACTTGTCATGTCCAAAAACAACATGCTTTGTGTGTATGTGTGTGTGGTCACTGGGTCAATAAGTCATGGGACCCTCTCTGATCTTTGTAGGGTTTCCACCCTGCTGCAGAGTGGTACCAGGATATGACAGGACTGGGAGGGGCAGCTCTTGGCCTCTCTGACCTCCTCTAATCTCCCTTGTCAACTAAAGCCCCTAATCCTGTCTGTCCCTCCAATCAGTTGCACACCCTCTACTTTGTCTTCTGATTCACAGAAAAGTGACTTGAGCCTGACCTCACCTTGACAAGATTCTGGTGTTACAGAACAGCAGTTAATGATATAGTGTTAATTACGAGAATTTTTAAAACTACATTTAATTTCTAATTAATGATGAGCTTCTCCAAAACTTAAGTGATGTCCCAGAGCGACATTAATCTTAAAATTACAAAATTCTTCGTCAAATTATGAGTGCAATAGTATCCATGCGAAACTCTGGTATCATCTTGCATTAAGCTTGAGCACAGGATTCTTGGATGCTCTGTTAGTTCTATAAATTGCACAGCAAGACATAATATTTTTCCAATATTTGCACGAAAATGCCCAAAAGGTGTTAACTTAAGGGGTCAACTTAAGGGGTTAAGTTGAGTAACTGAATTAGTTGTGTTGACATCTAGTAGACAGGTAGCAGCAAACACTTGTCAGTCAAAACAACCATGCCCCTAAGTATGGGTAACTTAAACACTGAATGTAATTTTACCATTTAAAAATCCCGCTCCAGTACAATTGTCATGCAAAAAAGCAAAATATTTTGTTAAATACTTAAGTCAAATTGGGCATTTTTATATGTAGCCTAAAGGGAATACTTTTAAGCAAGCCTCAAGGAGCCTTTTTTTTTTTTAAACTGCAGGTTTTGGCAGTGCTGTGGTGGCTTCATTTCTCAGCCCCAGAGGGTACTATTAGGGTCACAGCTTTTAAATCGCTGCAAAGCATGCTGGAATTTCGCTTGCGTGCTGTAACATAACCCTTACAACATCTTACTACTCCTGCCACCCCCATGTGATTGGATCACCTTTTGGAATTTTTAAGTAGAGATAGTAAAGATGTGAATGCCCTCTCTTATCTAAAAGTTTAGCAGAGGAAAGACTTACCTCTGATAATGGGCTAGGTATGGAAGACACTCTACAGCAAATCATTTACCATTTGTGTTTGGTTGCATCAACATGTATAGAAATAAAAACAGAGTTGAGTAAAGAAATGCAGACAAAATGTACAGTAAATATAAAGGGATAGATTATTTGAAGTGGGGTTGTATGAGGTACTTATCAATAGTAAACGTATTAGCCACAGGAGATGAAGGTCCCTTTATTGCAAAATTGTTCAGAGTGCAGGCACAGAAGCTATTTGTCTATATTATAAAGAATTTTATGAATATTAACTAAAATGAACAACTAAAATAATAAATATTGCTGAAAATGTTATAATTTCAATTGACTCTAACTCTAACTGATGGTTGTGTTTTGATTTTGTTACTAAGTGATTTCTAAAAATGCTTGGTATTCAGAAGTGTTATGGCTGTGGTATTAAGTGTCATATAGTTTGTTTGTTTGACCGAGGAATAGATAAAAACCTGTCGAAACAGAAGAATGTGGAAAGAAAATATAAATGAAGGAAGAGAAGGCAGTTTTGTTGTATTGTCCCTCCAGTGACCCATGACATGATGGATTACCCTAAGGAAGAACAAAGTCTGGTTATTCCAGACAAACCAAATCATACTGCTTAATCTTAAATAATATAAATAAATAAAGTAAAAACGAATATAGAAAAATTATATCTTGTCCTTGTTAATTTGACCTATCATAACGTGCCACATTCAAATTCTTAAAGTTTGATTGGTTGGTCCGGTAATATAAAAACAGTATACAGCGGGGAGATCAGTTACTTAACTACACACAGATCGCTACTCAGTGCTAAGGCTGCTTATATCTTACATATGGCTGGGTGGCCAGCCCAGGTATAGACTATGAGCCAGATACACTAGAATGGATTGCGCCCGCTAATAGAGATCAATGACTGCCCCCTTTTCGGCAGCTCTGGTTCTGGAAGGAAATTTCCCTATTCAAATCCTTCATTGAATCCTTATACCAAGAGATTGACGCCTGGAACCAAGACAACCAGTCTGGAACCAAGAACACCAGCTACCCCAATACTTGTGACTTTAAAACATTTGGCTCAAAAACGGAGAAAGGGGCAAAGGTAAGAGACTGTGTACATTTTTCTTCCGGAGTCAAGGAACTACCCATACCAGAATCCATTACTATTGATACCACTTCTTCTTACGCTTAACTTTTGTCTTTGTTACAGTATTTGCACTGTTAATACAAGTGTTGTAATATCCTTTAGATTGTGTTGTGGGAATATATAAATTACATTCACTGCATCATATCAAGGTTGTTGGTATAGATACCTACAGTAATTAGCTAGCCTGCTAGCGAAACTATCTGTTCGCATATGACGTTGAGGGGCGGGAAACATTGCATGTTCATAAGAACTTGTGTGTCTTCTACAAGAGCATATACTAATGTTTCACACTCAGGTAGGTTGTGGTAAGTCTGCCTTGGATGGCTATGACATTATGGCTAATTTTCAAATCTGCTATGGTGAAAAATGAATGGGATTTTTACTTCTGGAACCACTATGATGAGCCCTATAGCACTAAGAATTGCGCAAAAGAAAATGTAACCACAATCTCTGCGGTTTTAGCACCTGATCCTCAAAAAAATGTGCACTATTTATATGCCAGCGCTAACATGCCCACAAAGTTGTCTTGCTCCTTGCAGTTTCCTCGTCTTGGGTCTGAATGTGGAGAAAAGCAGTCTGCACCTTTGGCCTTGGCGGAGCTGCACTCTAAGCTGATGAAGCTGTTTTGCCCACATAAAGATGATAAGCTAGGAGGGGACGGGACACTTTTTCAGGGTTGATTTTGATGCCAAACTTGAAACATGTAAAATGTATTTAATTGTATAGAACAAAGCTTCCTCTCTGAATGGAGCAAGCAATGGAAACTCTGGGGGGGGGAAAGTGCATCCTTGTGCATAACGGCTCCAAAGTTTTCCACAGATATTCTACAATTCTACAATTCTACAATTCACCTAGCAGACGCTTTTATCCAAAGCGACGTACATCAGAGAGTAAGTACAACACAAGCAAGGATCTAGAAAAGAGGAAACAATGTCAGTAAGTGCAAACGATCAGCTTTAAGTCCGATTGGACACAAAGGTGCTGACCGGCATTGTACAGAGGCAAAGCATAACATTGACAGCAGTTCTTGAGAGCTCTAACCAGTATAGAAACCATCTTAAAAGCCATCGTTATCAAACAAAACCATCGTCATTACCATCATCATCATCATCATCATCATCAATAATATCGAGACCATATGGATATGAGTGTCGGACCTAGTGTTGAGTCGCTGACAACCCTGGAATAATTTAAGCCCTGATTATATTAAAAATAGTAATGTCAAAGTTATATCATCAGAATTAACAGATCATTTACTTTAAAGTCATACAGTGGCAGCGTTGTTGTCATGATCACTGAAAGTTTTGGCGTGACATCACTTACAAATAGGAAACTGTCTGTGCTTTTGTAGACTTACTCTTATTATCTCTGTTTTTCTGCAGTTGTCAGGTGATATATGGTTATAAAAAATCGATAGCTCCTGGTCTAAATTGATGGCACAATGGCAACCAGATTTCACTAATTACAGTTTCCCCTGTTTTATACACACAAAAAATGGAACAATGCACACATTTCTGAAACTTGAAGCTTATGCATCTAAAACATTACTCCAGTCCAAACTGCTAAAGTCTAAGAATAATTCCATTGGTCTCACCAAATATCATTTTAAATCACACTTTTACAAAACTCTGAATACAAACTGCATCATTTAGCACACTTTTTTTTTTTTTACAGAGAAACACTGGCCTTCCAAATGCAACACCCTGGGTACCAATTAGTCTCAATATGTTGCATCTGTACAAACTCAATTGGAAGAACATTTCAATCATGTGTCAGAGTATAGAGGGAGTGATTTATGTAGGTTTAAGGCAAGAAGTTGAAGCACTTTGTATTGCAGTAATGGATTTCATATTCCTATTGTTATCTTTTTGTATCTGTGCACTGACTTTTTTCTGTCATGTTTTTAATTGGACTTACAGTAGGTGAAATTACTAAGATTTGCTACATACTATAAAATAGGTAACATTTGTGTTGCACATGTCGTACTCTAAATGCTATTTCGGGACAAAACCCCCCACACCTAACCAAAACGATAAAACGGAAAGTTATTTACAAACACTACTATGAATTTAGCACAGCTTTATAAAGCCAAAACATACATGAACACTTTTGATGGCAGTGTTTTACATGTATTATATCAGTGTTTATTTGATGCTCTGTAAGACATAAGCATATTATAGTGTGTATTGTCTTTGTATCGTTTTAGTGGAAGGAATCAGTTTTGAGAAGAGAGAACGTGGTTTTGGGTGCTGTGTTTCATTTTGCAATATATTTGTTTAAATGTGATTTAAATTTTGACAAAGTATAGAACTCTTTTGCAGTTTGTGTTTAGAGTTTTGGAAAATTGAGCCCCGGTTTCTGGAAATTAGTTTAAACACTTGGGAAAAATTGTAAGCAGTGCACAACATGGGCGCATAGTAAGTCACAGGGTGAAAATGGATTGTTTGAAGTCCCTTAATATGTGTATATTCATGTGTAACATGAATCATACCAATCAGAGTGTTATGGGGATACCAGGGAATACTGGTAGTTATGTAAAGGCCTTAAATATACATTTTGCATGTGAAAGGGTGAGTGTGTATATCTAATATGGCAAACAGCTGAGTGAGGAGCTTTGTTTCCGTCTCTATGTACTTTAGGCCCCGTGCAGGGCTCCAGCAGGATTTCCTGAGGTGAAGCAAGCGTGGGAGGGGGTAGTGTTGAGTGTATCCTTGACTTCTTGTATCACCAAAACAGCTGAACAATGCCTAAAGCACTAACATGATGTCTAGGGAGAGAGGAAACAGAAGGTCATCTTCCCTTAGTCATTTGCACCAACAAAACTCTATGTGACTTTTATAAGAGTAACTGATAATTAACCAAGGAGAAGGAGCTCTGCTGCGCGTCTGTGTGTAACTATCACAGTGAGAGTGCAAATCCACCTTCAACAGTGCAGATAATTATTTGTTAAAAAGTGATAGGGATAAAAAAAAAATGCCTTGAGAACAGGTTTCTGTTAGTCAAAGGTGAAGTTGCTTTCTGCTGCCTCAAGATAGCAAGGTACCACATATTTGCCGTGAAAAACTAGTGACTGTGCCAGTCTAAAACTAGTGATGTTGTTTCACCGTGAATTGCACCAGGAGTTAGATAAAGCCCAAACTGTCTTTGAAAGGACTGAGCTCACATACTCAGTCACTCAATCTGTGGCTCTCTCTCTCTCTCTCTCTCTCTCTCTCTCTCTCTCACACACACACACACACACACACACACACACACACACACACACACACACACACACACACACACACACACACACACACACACACACACACACACACACACATACGCACACAGGAGCCACAGTTTGCAAACAAAAGGCTTTTCATGTCTTTGCTTGAACTGTGTTATTAGTGCAGCTCTTTTTCCTGTCCCAGCATTTTCACATCTGACCTCAGTAATCATAGTGTAAGTCTGTTTAAAATGCACACAAGTCCAAGTGTAACTTTTATAACCATTTAAATCGAATTAAATACCCAAGAACTAGGGAAACAGATTATTAACCAGCGTTATCTATATTCAGAACACCACAATTTAGATATTGTGTCATGCATCCATAGCACTTATATTAGTGTGCTATAAATGTATTTTATAATAGTGGATGTTCTATTCTCTTTATGGTCATAAACTGAGATAGAACCACGGCTGCTCTGATAAATAGTTTTTGAATTTCCCTCGGGATCAATAAAGTATCTATCTATCTATCTATCTATCTATCTATCTATCTATCTATCTATCTATCTATCTATCTATCTATCTATCTATCTATCTATCTATCTATCTATCTATCTAATTCTACAATAAATATAATAAACACTAAAATGTTCGAAAAAGATAAAATACTTGAACCAATGCCACATATGTGCTCCTAAAAAATTAGGTATAAAACATGCTGCCCCTGACTAGCTTGTTCACAGGCACCTCACAGCCCCCACATCGAGAGGCTACCCTGTTGAACGGTAGGGGGCTAGCAGGAACAATGCCTGGTAAATAAAGTTTTTCAGAAGTGTTGATGGTAAAGCACCATAAGGAACATGCAAACATTTAATTATGTTTTCTTTAAGTGTAAAGCTCATCTGAGGAACTTTTGATTTGTGTCGATCTTGCCCCCTGCTGACTAGGCAGTGTACATTTTATCTCTGCTGTAGTACTGTGTAATTTGTGTTTTCTGACAAAAAAATCCTATTCTGTTGTCTTTTTACAACAGGATAGGACTCATTAACTCATTCTGAATCTGGGCTTCAGAAAAAGTAAACAATGCTTGTTCTTCAGGGCTAAGTCTTATTCCAACCCTGCAGCAGCATTTACAGGCATTTAAATAACTTTAAAGAAATAATAAGTCTTCTTACTGGACATCTCTTTTTACTTGTGTAGCTCATACAATCATATTAATTTCAATCTGTTTCATAACCAGCCTCCTCACAGGAACTTTAATGTCCATTGATAATGCGTAGCTCTCCAACAACAAATACGAATGATATTGAATGCCATGTTCGTTTTTATAATTTGCTATTTGTCAGTGTTTTGCACACTTAACAATCTTTCTCTTAAAAAAAAAAAAAAAGAAAATCAATTTCACAAGAAAGTGCCAGTTAATGCTCCAGTAGCCTTTGGCCACGAAGCAGACACGAGTTTTCCTTGGCTTTTAATAGGCTAGATTTGACATCCAATATTTGATTTAGGATAGCCTACGTGCCAACAAAGCAGAGATCAGTAATGGAATGAAAGATAACAGCCTACATACCTTCAAAATCTGATAAAATCCCTTCGAGGTGGTCATTCACGGAAAGTTCCGACATGCTGTCTCTGTGCAGAGTGCTCAGCGATGCCGCTCCGAGCCAGACGAGATTAGGCTACTTTACTCTATAAAGAACGTCCCTGTTGAGGAATAACTGTAGTCGATGATGTGTTCCGGCTGTGAGCCTACTGGGCTGTCCTGATCAATGATTACTGTCCAGTCGCTGCTATGCGTCTCCTCAATGTCCCAACGAAGTTGAGTATCAGGGGAGTTGGCGTGTAGGTAACCCAGCCCCCCGGTCGCTCGCACACTGGACCCGGGGGGGACAGGTGGCGGAGGAGGGATGACTGGGGGGCGGGGACGAATGCAACACCTGGAAAAAATCCTAGCTGAAATGTTCTTCTCTTCGCTTTCTGTCCTGGCTTTCTCTCCTGGCAGTTTTTTCTCTGTCCGAAGTCATCAGATTGGCAGAGAATGCAACCAGAACACAAAAGTGTAGTCCAAATCAGCCGACCTACAGCCCTTTTTCCAACCCTGAACAAAACTAAAGTGTCATCCAAGTTTTTAAATTTTTTAGGTAAGAACGTTAATATTTCCGAAAAATAAAACCTAAAGTTCTTCGGACTTGAGGTCTTGTAAACCCTCTCCATGATTTTGGATTATTATCTGGTTATGACCTGTCTGATCTTTCACCTTTGTATAACCATCCTATCTTTGAGATAGACTACCTGATTGTTTTCTTTGCCGGTTGGCTTCTCTTTACAGCAAGTTCTAGTAGGCCGATTTATCAGATTCCACAAACTTCATGTTGAAGTAGGCTAATTAAAAATAATTTAGTCTACTTCACTTTACAACAATGCTAGAGAAGCAGAAGCCACTTATAAAAGTTATGAGGCGAGGAGACAGAAATGCTAGATTTGTAAATATACAGTAAATATAAAATGATTAAGACATTATAGACAACAGGGGGATTCGGATGTTGCAACTGTATCACTTGAGGGTATGAGTTTGGCTCATGGCTCCACACAGACTGTAAGACATCACTAGCATTAATTTTATATAAAAAAAAACAAAAAACAATAACACAAGACAAAAAAGATAAATAAAGTAGCCTACAGTATGTTGTTATAAAAGTGCAGAACTCAGGTACTCAATGCAGTGATCCTATGCTTTCAGAATGTTGCCTCACCTCATTAAAAATAATGTCCTTGAGAGAATACTGTCCTTAATGTAGGCCTACATGTAATTAAATTATCTTGTTAGTGTAATGAAAACAAGCAGAGCACAAAATGTTGTAAATAGTTCAAAAAATGAACTATTGGCTCTCAGGAAATCTTTCCAAAACTTCTGAGGGTGGCAGAGTGTTTGCACTCAAGTAGCCCACTAACCACCCTCCCCCCCAAGCCCCCTCCCCACACACAGACAGACACAAACACACACACACACACACACACACACACACACACACACACACACACACACACACACACACACACACACACACACACACACACACACACACACACACACACACACACACATTCCAGCCCCAGCCTCAGTGCAGATCATGAAAAGCCACTTTGACATTAATCTTCCCTGGTTCAAAGCCACAGGGCTAATGAGATCCCCTTGCTCGCCATTCCTAACAAGTGGGAATGCATGTGGTTGCATGTATGACAGTAAGAAAGACAGTAAAAAAAACTTGAATTATGAATACAAGGTAGAATTAGAATAATAATAAGGTTTTTATTTGCAATCAAATTCTGGAATCACATTTATTTGGGTAAAATGTAGGAGTACAGACACTCAAACATGGATTTGTATCCAAGGGTTGGTATGTGTTACGTGGGACACATTGTGGTAGCAGTGGGAATTTAGTCACATGCATCTTCCATTGTTTCTCTCTCTCTCACCAAGACCACTTAATTGGCCTGTTTCCTGTGATATGCTTGATGGTTCCAGACAGTGAATCTGTGTATACGTGTGTGTGTGACTACAAGGGTGTGTGTGTGTGTGTGTGTTCGGTCGTGCTCCAACTTGCCTGAGGATATCTTCTTGCATAGTGGTGGATGTCTGCCCTGCATTCCCAGGGCCAAAATATTGAGGCACCACATACCAAAGCAATTCAGATAAAAAGGCCCATACACATGATGGAATAGTTAGCATGCACATTAGCTCAGAGGAAAAGTCCTTTACTTTACTTTTGTTTACTATCGAGATATGTTATTTTTCATGCCACACAGAATATGACATGACTTCACAGACCAGCTTCAGTGCAGAGTTTGAATGTGTGAAACAGCACCATCCACTGTAAAGCGACAGATCTGGGGTCATGGTACCTGGCAAAAATACAGGAGATTGCTGGCTTTAGGCTGATAGGGCATAGCCTTCCGATGTAAAAGAATTTATCGTGAGATGTTGCTGATAAGTGGGGGTAGATAGATGTTTGGTGTAGCCTGCTTTCGTAAAGGGGTCCTGTTAACAGTTGATCTAGGTTTCAAATTTACCTGTTTCAGTTTATGTTTCAGTTAATGAAGTAAGTGCTGGGCTTGACTAGTTTGTTTAGTTGTTCTTTAAAGTGTATAAGCCATGGTCTAAAGGGTATGGTGCTAATGCAATATTGGCATCTCCAGCTCCACTCTGCTAGTTTGCTAGCACATAATCCTGGCAGGAAGTCTTAATGGTGCAAAAGGGAGAAAGTGAATTACCTTTGTTAATGGCACAAATATGTTACTGTAACAAAAAACATTAACCACTTTGTAAATCTACTCTGTTCATATACTTTCTCTCATTCAATGGCCAACCATTTGCATTTATGTCTATACCATCACCTTAAATGTATGTCCAATCTTCATAAAGTTACTTGAGCACATGTCTTATCTTGTTGCTGGTAGGGTGTAAGGAAAAAGCATGCACCAACTAAGTGACTTAAAAACATTTTTTTCCTGTAATTTTGTCTTTTTTGTGTGTAAAATGCGTTCTCAATCTAAACCCTTGGAATGGAAACATTTTCAATAAAACATTCATTTTCAAGTCTGTTTATCATACCAACTTCAAAGACTTTCAGGGGCAACAAAGAAGTGCATTTGAGAACTTAATTGTAGGTTTATAAAACACAATTCATAAATCAGGAGGGCACTTTAAATGCTACACCTTTAATGTTTAGGTTTAATGTTACACCCCATCTAGGAGGGTTTCAACACAACATAAAAGTTAAATAGTTTATCGCTCCATGGTCCCCAAACCAAGTTTGAACCATTTATTGTCAAATAAATTGATTGATTTATTACACCACAAACTGTGGCAATAAATGAAAGCACTGAGAGTTAACCAAGGCACAACAACAACAAACAGAATCTAAGTCCTGAAATATTTCCTTATCATAGCTGGAACAAACAAGCAAAACAAAATATTCACCTGGTCCTCAACAATACAGTAATAGAGCTTCAGTGAATATACAACTGTGGGCTATATGTGCTCAAGTTTTATAGACATGTCCAGATCCACCCTGGGTGCTAGGCTAAACAAATTCTCAGACATAAAACTGTAAGTATTTTATATACATTTTATGAGGCAGAGGACAAAACTGACAAGCTGCAGACAGCTTGCGGTCTTTGGATTTTTGGAAAACCCAGAGCAAGTTCAGCTCAGACAGAATGTTTCTTTTAGTAGAAATGGTGATGCACTGAGCACTTTATATGGTTACCTGTTTAGTAAATCAAAACCTCTGTAACGCTTCAACGCCAAGAGTAGAAGCCCCTTGAGATGTTTCAGCTTGTTTTCGAGGGAATCCTAGAAGATATAAAAATGTACTAATATGTAATAATATGAAACAGCATATTTCAGATTAAATGTTAGTAGGCCATTTTAAAAGGCAAGATGTTGAATGATGTTGAACCAACCATCATGAGACGCTCAGGCCAAAACTACAAATCAAGCCTGTCTAATAGCAAAGCAGCCCTTTTCCTCTTTGGTGTGAATTATCAGGTCTGGGTCATAAGCATTTGCGTCTCATAAGCCGTTTTCACATCTGCATTCCTGAAAGTTTCCTGAGAATTTCAGGAGGACTGCCCCTGAAATCCTCCTGATCTGGTTGTTCACACATGCACCTCACAGTTGGAGACTTTGCCTGTTGGACAGGAAGGGGGTGGGGGAAGAATGACGTGGAAGTGGCAGACGAAGCAACAGAGTTCGCTATACGACGTTACCATGAGAATATTTGCCTTCATATTAATGCTATGTGTAGTTCAATAGAATCACATAATCAACCAAAGAGCGAAGGAACTTATCGCAGGGAATAAACATCAACCCCCCCTCACTTGTTCGAGGTGAATTCTACTGCTGCATTCTCAAGTGTGCTCATTCGGGATTCATATGGGAAAAAATACTGGGGGGGTGGACAGAGAAACTATGGATATAGTCCGAGTGAAAAATGTGGCTGTTTAAGTTCACACATGCGCCTCACCCCAACATCTAACAGGAACAAAGACACCATCATGTCTGCATGTTTGTTTGACCTGTAACAGCTCTACCATCTTGTCGGTCTGAATGAGATGACAAAGTGGTGCTCAAAGCTTTAATATCTGACGCCAACAATATTGGAACACATTGAGCACTGGGAGGGCCAGATAAATAGTGGCAATTGTGGGTGAGTGTATCTATGTGATACTGAGGGTTGATTAAATGGTAAATAGAATTGAGCTTGTATAGCGCTTTTCTTGACTACTCAAAGCACTTTTACACCTACCCATTCAAACACTGATGGCAGTGGTTACGATATAGTGAGACCATCAGAAGTAACTAATCACATTCATACACTTTCATACGCCTGACGAAGCAGCAGGAGCAATTCTGGGTTTAGTGTCTTGCCCAAGGACACATCGGACATGTTGCTGCAGGTGGTATCGATCCTTCAACCTTCCGGTTGAGAGACTGACTCTACCAACTGAGCCACAGCCGCCCCGTGTTCATGATCACTATTCCTTCAGCATAGGTTGAGTACCTAAGGAGCCTTTTCATTTTCTAGTACATGCATACAAGTAATATTCCTTTCGAGGTGCTGTGTTTTCAAAGGTGTTTGAAAGTGCCTGTGTCACTTCATCAACTACAAGCCAGACACTCATTGATCAGAAAACTGACAGATATGCCACGGCAGAAGCTTAAATGGTGATGTCCCAAAGATAACGCAACATTAGTTAGTAAGTATGTCTATGATAATTACTCCTGATTCACTGAGGGCAGAGGTCAGTACACATCACATACCTGTCTCCAGAGTCACTCCAGGCAGAACCCTCAGGCATCTAGGGGCAACGGTCAAAGGTTAACTATTATGAAATTGAAAATAAGCTTTAAATTGAGTGCAGTATTAAAGCAAAGGTCAGGAAATTAATGCAGTCAATGAGGGCTGCACAGCAAGTAAATTGATCTCAAAATTCAGATTAATAACAACTGAATATAGTCATTAAGAATGTGTGGTAATATAGGCTTTCTGCTGGTCACATTTATTTTAGGTATATGTGACAACAGTCTGTCATCAGACGGTATTGCTGTCTGCCTTTTCTACAATAGAACAGTCTCAAAAGATAATCTAATAGTTTTATGAACCACTTTAACTTTGACAGATTTTACAAGACTATAAAACAGAGCTCTCCCACTCTCAACCCTCTTCATGAAGACAGTCCCCCAAAATATACCCAACTGCAAAGGTTTGATAGTGCATGTAAGAAGGCCTGCCAGTAGAGAGTTGCAATAGTAAATGTGTGATATCACAAGAGCCTGTACCAGGAGCTGTGTAGCATGTTCTGACAGGTAAGGTCTGATCTTCATGGCACTTCATGGGTTAGTTGTTTGACAGTAGTCAAAATAGCATTGTGCCTCGGATGCAATTGGATATCCTGACCATGCATTTCCACACATCTCGTACGTTTCTCCCAACTGTATAAGGGCAAGTTGCTGGGCAAATTGCTTTAGTAGTCTAAAGCCCCGTTTCGACTGGAAGAAATATCCCCCAGAACTATGGTCTTTTAGAGGAACTACTTGCGTTTCCACCAAATCTACCAGGGTAGAAATGTAGTTCTGGGGTAGAAGTTTACCCCTAAAAAGACCCTGCTAGGGGTTATGTACTTTCTGAAGGTCCAGGGACTTTTGACAATAGGGCATGCAGCCCCTGCAGAGCTGAATGGCTCTGATTGGTCAGTCACAGCAGGGTATTAGGTCACCCACTATGTTTGAAAGACTGCAGCTGAAAGCCCATTGTTTTTACCCTACCTTTATTTTAATCAAAGTTTGACTGTTACAATTATAAAAAGGTACAAACACATTATTTTAGATTAGACTAAGTATGACTTTAAGAACAAATTAACTAAACTAAATTGAAAAGCAAACAACAGAAGAGTCAGAGGTTTAATCTGGATTTAAAACCTTAATTTTTTTTTTTTAATCTCTTAAACTTGTTTAGATTTATTTAAGTGTATTTTAAGTTATTCATTCATGGAGATAAAACAACTTGGTTTGACTTCTACAGAAAGAATCTACTTTTATGTTTGTATAAAATAATGATTCTGATTTCTTTATTCTCCATAAAAAAACCCATCTTTAAATAAAATATATTCTAACTTTGGTGACTGAAAATCTTTTTCAGAAATACAATTTCAAAATGATCCCTTCACAGATCTTGTGTATTCACAATAAAAAATCAGATGTTCTAAAGTCTAAAGTTTAAATGTCATAATCACAAAAAAATACTTTACCCTAATATTAACTTTAAGAAATTCATTGCATATGTTACGGCTGTATGTTTCCCTGTACTGTTTGTCCCTTCTCCCTTTCTGTTGTTCTCCAGCCCAGGTGAAGTCACTGATTGAACAACGAGGCTCACCTGGCCTCAGAGCTTAAAAGGCCAGAGCTGGCTTCAGCAAAAGGGAGGCATGTGGAGTTGGGACTGCTGTGCTTCTCAGTCAGGGATTGTCTGTTGTGTCTTGTCACATTAGTTTGAGTTGATCTCTGTTAGTTTAGTTTGTATAATGTTAATAAATCCCTTCCTGTTTTGACTTTGTTAAGGTGGTAATGTGTTTTAATGGGTCAATGTGTGGATTGTTGTTAGCCCCATAGGGCCGCCTTAAAGGTGGGGCGTAACAGGGGTTAATATCTTTATCTTCCTAAAAGGTGTGTCTTGGTGAAATGATGGGAGTGAGGTATCCAGTGTTAATTCTTCTAGCATTTTGATTAGAGTACTCTTTCCTTTAATGACACACTAAACACAGCACTCATCTTCTTTCCATTGTTAATCAATGAAGTCATTTATACTTTGCGGTGGAAACGCAGACAACTATGAGCAACAGGAACCTTTTAGTTCATTGAAGAGAAGTCCCTGAACCTTTTAGTTCTGGGGGCCTTTGGTCGAAACGGGGCTTACATAATTGCCTGAATAAGTATTAGGATTGATGATTATTTAACCTTTATTACTGTACAGAATACATTTTGGGTTATTTTTATTGAGTTTATTAAACCAATATATGATGCTTATTAAGATGGACAGTAGACTGTATTGGATTTAATATTTCATGAGGAAATTCCTCTTTACCAATTCCAATTTTTAAATAAAATGATCATTTCACATTTATTCACTGCACTTTGAGTATTATTTATGTTTACATGTGTAACATTTTATTTGCTAATTTATATTATTTTGCCTTGTTCTGAACCTTGTTGTTTGAGCAGGGACAGTGTAGCGTTACTCATGCAGCTTCAGCACCTGTAGCTGGTGTAATATTGAAGTGAAGCGCTGTGCTGTCTTGTCTTACTGTGCTGATGTTGATAAGAGTTCAATAAAGACAACTGTTGGAAGAGATATTGTAACCTGCTTTTTACCCACAGCCAGATGAACTAGATAGATAGATAGATAGATAGATAGATAGATAGATAGATAGATAGATAGATAGATAGATAGATAGATAGATAGATAGATAGATAGATAGATAGATAGATAGATAGATAGATAGATAGATAGATAGATACTTTATTGATCCCGAGGGAAATTCAAGGCATCCAGTAGCAGTATACAAACATGCAAGACACATAGCAATTGTTACATAAACACCCCCTGTCCCCCCTCCCATACACATATTACCCGACAACAAAGATTTAAGGAGCCCCTATATATAAGAATAAAAAATTAAAATTATTAACCAAGAAACTATGAATGTGTGTGTGTGTAAATGGTGGGACTATTATGAATGCAAATGTGTCTTTTTTAAGTATGTGAACCACTAAACTACCACTAAACTAAAATTTCTAAAGAAATTAAAGACTATATAAACTCAAAAAAAGCATCCAGAAATCCTGGGGGAAAAAAGGTGGCCTAGTATTTTAATGGTCAATGCAATGATTATTTTTTTAACAAACTTACTATCAATGTTCCATACCATGATTGAATATTATAAGGGAAGGTTTGGGCATACAGAGCATCTAATGAAAAATATAAATTATATACATAATGCAACTTCCTGTATCCAGAGATAATGGATTTAGACAAGGTGTTCAACCTGAAAAAGTTCCCACTAGCAGGAGGCCCCTCAACATTCCATTGTCTGTCTACTCTTTTTTTTCAGGGTCAATACTGAAAGCCCAAAATAAGGAGCTTTATTCCACTGTATGCTTAAAAGTTTGCAAACAAGAAGCATTTCTAAGTGAAAATTACTTTTTCATTTTGAGTTTATTTATAATGGAAATGTATTACTTTTCAAAACATTTTACATGCCAAGAAAACTCTTTTTAAATGTTCAGTTTCAATGACCATAGGAACCAGGATGCATTAAATAAGCTCTTACCTCTCTTTGCCTCAGTAACTGGAGTTTTTAAGCATAATCTTTCCTTCTGTGAATGTGTCGTTTCTTCATCACCTGACCTATGGGCCAATCTATTTCTATCTGTTTCCACCTGCATCATTTCATTTAATTATAAAAAAGTAGCACATCCTTTCTTTCCATGCGTTTACCTGCTTGCAGTTTCTTCCTCGTTTCTGTCTTCTCTCTATATATGTCTTTATGCATTCCTCTACTCTCTAGAAAAACTTTTAGTTTTAACAGTGCATGAAGCAGCATTTTATTTTAATATTGTGTTCAATAATGACAATATAGGAACAACTCTGAAGTTTACATAATGTGTAAAAAAAGCATGTTAACAGGGTACTCTCCCACAGCCCTGTTGCTACCAGATCTTTTTAGAATTTGACTGTTTGTTTTTGAGACGCTTCTTCAGGGCCAGGAGGTCAATGTAGAGGATCTGATTGAGGACAGCAGAAGCACAGAGTAGCCCACCGTGCAGAGCCCCAGCCATACCATTACAGAATACGTCCTGACCTGCACACAAACACACAGAAACATTAAGCATGGTGTGTCTGTTTCAGTCTCTGTTGAAACTAGTTTACATATTATGACCATCAGTCAGGTCACCTGTTAGGTACAGTCCATCGATGGGTGTCTGTGATCGTGTCTTGGCAATTGTTTCTGGGCTGAAACGCTCCAAGTTGTGTTCAGCACCATACATCTCTCCTCTTGGAGCACCCAAATAATGGACATTAGTTAGAGGAGTGGCTGCATCAACCATCACCACCTGAAAAACATTTATACAGAAGGGGACATGTTATGAAAAATCCACTTTTACAGTGTTTTTGAACATATATATTTGGGTAACATGAGTGTCTACCGACCCACAAGATGTGAAATAAACCCATCCAGTCTTTTGTTTGTGGTCTGCACAAGTCTTACAACACAGAGAAAAGTGCTCCGTTTCAAATGTGCTCTCCTTGTGATGTCACAGTGGGATTCTGATTAAAAAAAAGACCCGCCCCTCCTGTGTCGTCTCCAGCAGTAATGTTTTTCCCAGGGGGCACGCTGACGAGTTGCCATGGAAGCTCAAAGCTGAACTTGTGTCGGCACTGGTCGGCAAACCCCGCGGGGTGAGGGAGAGCTCATTGCATTTAAAGAGACACACACACTCCAAAACGGAGCGGTCTGAGAGAGCTGGTTTATACAGGGTCACAAACCTCCTCTGGTGCTTGATTCATGTTAAATTTTGACCAAAGCACAGATGTTTCATTTAGACCACAGGGGACTGTTTTAAAAGGTGGAAAAGGGGTATAATATGTCCTCTTTAAACTTGACCCCATAAATCATGGCTAGCTACCTCAGAGCCAATAATACTGGGCTGAGTTGTGTTTTATAATTTATTTTTATTGCAGATCTTTATCAGGAAAGAGTAAGTTAAGCTTCTCCTTCAAAAATGATACAAAATGACTGCATAGCTGGCTCCCTGGGGACCCCAAGTACAAACAACAGTTAAAACAACTAACAAGGCAAAACATTAACCTACTTCTTCTTAAAACGCTTAAAAGTGATCCAATTGATGGTAGCTACAAATACCAGATATTGTTTCAGGAAAGTTACCTTATTTGCAAATTGTATAGAGGGAGGTTAAAAGTGCTAGTGTGGTTGAAAATTGCTGAGTGCCCCCCAGAAACCTGTTCTCCTGCATTAGGCCCCTCACTAGGATCATTTTAAAAATAGCAAAAAAAATTGATGTGTGTATAACGGTTGTTTAGATCAGCTAGGTAGATGTGGATGGAGGAATCCCAGAAGTGCTAAAATCTAGCTGTATGCAAAAGCACACATTTATCCAAATACAAACATTGACAAACACCTTGTCTCGCAGTTGAGGGAAAATTGTTAGTGCCCAGTCCAGCAACTCCTGGGCCATGCTGTTTTTCAGACTTGTGTAGTCCTCTCCCCTTTTGCCGAGCTTTGTCCCCTCCCATTCTTCGAACCACTCATAGCGTGCCATGGTAAGCAAAGTCATACAGGACTTACCTAAGAGATACACAGGGAAATGAAGAAAGAACATTCGATCATCTTACAAAGACAACTGTTACCTCCCAGGTACTGACACAAATGATTACAGTGGTATTTCATTTGTTGTATAACTCTGCCTGCTTTTAGGATACCAACTGTTCCAAGAGCAGCCAGTGGGGACTGCAAACCTTTTATGGCAATGAAATGATTTTATGCAAACCATCAGTTTATAGGACTTTTTGGCCAAACTACATCACACTTGATAATCATAATCAAATGCCATTTTGATACCAGATATACAACCATGCACTATCAATAACAGGCATTACTCTTGAAGCACACAATGAAGCCGTGTGTAATGGGGATGCTCAAATCAGACAGTCGTTTAAAGAAGGAAAACATCAGCAGCATCTACATCTCAGCCAACTACTTTTGATGAACTAATCATGTGATTGAATTTTTGCAAGAATACATTCAGAAGGTTGATATTAAGACAGAGCTGAAGATGGCAAGGCAGTCAAAGAAGATGTGATACAAGATTTTAAACTAACAAAAACTAAAAAAAAATCCCAAAGTATAAACTTGGTTTTGAATATACTGTAGGTTCCAGCGGGGGTTCCAGCTTGATCAACCAAGTCAAAAACCTCCATCTGTAATGTTAATTTGCTTTATACTGAACACCTAAGGTGGAGTGTTACACATTGCTAAAACATTTCCCGATGTTGTACTTGATGTCAGAATTCATGCCTTTTGTCCATTTAAATTATTGGTCAGAACTAACTGTTGTATAATGTGAGTTACCTGGATGTCTGATGCTGGATGTAGGATCTTTGGCGGATGGAAAGGTGATGAACATCATAGGAATGTTGCCCAGTACCTCCTCTCTGCTCAATGAAGAGTATTTCTCCATACTTAACACAGAATTGAGAGTAAACAAACACATACACACACACAAACACACACACACACACACACACAGAAGGTTAGCAAATGGAGCAGGAGCAAAAGTCGATGCAATACAGTACAAAACACAATAACATGGAGAAAGGGACAGTTTAATTATCATGGAATGCGGGTTTTACCTAAGAACTCATAACCATATCACTTATATTTAATTTGCACAATAACTTACTTTTCTGTAGGTTGATTAAATGACTTAAATATGACAAAATACTCAGTGAAAGCTCAATGATACAAGGAGTGTAAGGATTGAAGAATATAAAAAAAACCTACAAATAAATAACTGTTTCTTTAAAAACACCTGTTTGTCTGTCTTGCCTTTTGTGAGGTTTTTGTTATTGATGGCCATGTATGAAGTGTACCTTTTTTTTATAGAAAAACAAAAGAAATATAAATATATAAAAAAAAAAAAACTTACAGTACATCCAAATCATTGTCTTTGTACATCCAGAAGTTGGTGGAAACAATCCCCAGCTCCTCTTTTGTTCCATCAAGACCAACAAAGACCAGGAAAGAACCCATACCATGACGCACCATACCCAAAAGTGATTGGATCTCTATACACACAAGGAAATATGCAAAGGACAGAACAGACACATGGACCATTAAGTTGTTTCAGCCAAAGTCCACAGGGTTTGAATTCCTTATATTTATTCTTCTTAATGACACTGAAACCATTTCATGAGAAACTTTTAAATGTTCTTTAAGTATTAAAGGTGGAACACCATTTCCCATTTGAATGTTCTTCTGTTAAGTATTTGCTTTGTATTTTATAAGTTGAGCTTATTTTGAACTATTTTGTACCGCAGTCAACTAATGATTACTTTCAACATTATTCATCTGCTGAATATATTCTTTATACACAGATGTTGTATTTTTAAAAAAATGCTGCAAATAGATGTAAATTCCAATAACAAGTAAATAGCTGATAGCAAAAACAAGAATTGGTAGAGAAAGGAGTATTTAAAGTTATAAAAACTGTGAAGCAGAGTAAAAATTGGCTGACACTAAATTATGAGTTCCTGTGATTTGTTCTTAGGTTCTAATTCTTTCACTACTAATAAATGTGTACAGTGATTCTGTGCGTGGATTGGCTCTGCCTCTCCAAAAACTCTCCTACAACATCCTTTTTCGGACTGCCTGTTGTGCAGCAGACAAGAGTAAAGCTGCATCTTCGTTATAATTTCAGCCTCCCCATATGAAGAGTCGTGTGGGTCTGAGTGAGGCTGCTGCTCAACTGTTTCTTGTGTCAGGTCTCAGGAAGTTATTTAAAATGTTAAAGCTACATCAGGGATGGAAGAAATGCCATGTACCCACTATTTGTATTATTTTATACTATTAGTTATTCAAAGAAATTCATTCAAAGGACTGGCTTGAAAGTATTCAAGTATCAGTTCCACTGGATCGATCTGCCATTGTGCATTGAACAATTACAAATACAGATAACATTAAATTACAACTCTAGCCTATTCTATATTACCTGGTTTTTGCTGTATGTGCTGGGGCAGAAATTTCTGGAAGGTGTTGAAGATTCCCGCATTGGAAATGACAATAGGGGCACGGACTTCAATCTCCTCTTGTCCTTTCAACACTGTCACACCTTACGGACATAAACAAAAAACGGTTATCTTAAGGAAAACACATTTGATATTAAAAGAAAGATCATTTCACAAGGGTCCATGTTTGTACTGTCTTTTAGGGAATAGTAGGGTGATTCATTTTAAAGGCTGGGTATATGATGTTGTTGCTTGTAGTGATTTAGCACTCTATCACATTGATCCTGTCAGATCAATATCTTTACTTGCAATTGTCCCGAAAGACCTAAGAAATGTATCTGATAAAATAATTCTCACCATAGACCTTCCCCTGCTGGTTGAGCAGGATGCGTTGAACAGGGGCCCTGACAAGCACAGCTCCACCTGCCTGCTGAATTACTGGTATGATGTGAAACGCAAATTCACTGGAACCCCCCCGTGGGTAATACGCTCCACGCTTGTAGTGATGGAGAAGGAGGGCATTGATGAGAAAGCTGGACTCTTTAGGCGGGACACCTAAAATGACATAATGAAGAGCATTAAGAGGAAATGCAAAGTGAGCGTGACCGACATATGCAAGTGTGTATTTTTATTACCATAGAACAGGTAGGCCGACAATGCCTGCAAGTCCTTGTTCTGTGTGAGGCGCGACATTACTTCTGAATGGTTGGTTGCTGCTAGGCGGAACACTGATGATATGTAATGTAATAGGCCTGTACGGACCAGAAAGTTAACCAGCCAATAGGGAATCATTTTCAGGATGGCAATGAGGGGTGTCCGTCTTGACGCTAGCTGCAGAGGAGGTAAATTACAAGAATCAGCGACACACTTATATTAAAAATATTTTCTTGAAAGAAGTGTTTTAGGTGATTTGCATTTAATGTACTTTCATTCACCTGCTTTACTGCTATTTGCCTGGCAGTCTCAGCATGCCCTCCTACCTCTACCTAATACCCTGACTATCACAATGGAGCTACTTTTCAGCAGTAGACAGTTAGTATGTTTGTATCTCAGTTTTTTAGGTGGGATGAAGACATGTGAACAAACTTTTAATAGATTTGTGAAAAAGGACATTTTGGACTTAGTAAATGGATTTCAGCCTGTAAAGTGCTTTTCTAGTCTTTTGACTACTTAAAACAGTTTTCACACCGCAGGTTACATTCAACCATTAACATCACATTCACACATTGATGGCAGAGGCTGCTATGTAAAGTATCCATCAGTATTAACTAATCTCATTCATACGCATTCACATGCTGCCTACACAGCAGCAGGAGCAGTTTGAGGTTCACTAGCAAAGGGAAACAACATGTGCATGCAGGAGCTGGGGATCGAACCCTGACATCCTATTTGAAAGACATGTGACTACCACAGAGCCACAGCTGCTCAGTTATGTTGTACATCAAGGAAGACAAAGGAGGGGCTCTTTGAATCAACTACCTTGATTGTCTATATACCTCTGCCTACTGACTTGTTTTATCTCCACTTTCCCTTTCATCTCTATCAATTAGTCTAAATAATCATTATGTCCCTCCCATTCCACCTTCATTAATCTTGCAAATTCATCAATGGAGTCCTCTTCTCCTGGAAACTGCTTCTTCAGGCTAGCTGCCATCTCAGTCTTCCCTGCATGGATGTGATACTCCCTGTGAATGAGATAAGAAGATGGGTAAAACAATGTGGAATATTTTGATTAGTTTGAAGGTTATTAGTCCAGTGCAGATACTTTCAAAACGATGAAAAAGGACACCTATAGGTTCATTGTGAAATATGAAAAAGAAATATAGTTCATTTTCAGGTTTACTTTTGTTGTAGTTGTTTTTGTAGTTTATGACTTCTACAAAATCATAATTAATTTGCTCATAAGCTATGCACAGCAAATACAGAAAGAAAAAAATAATCAATGATAAAAGTAAGAAAGAATCAAGAACAATAGTTGTAAGACATGCCTTACCTGCGTTTGTCATGCTGACCCAAAATCAGTGTGTCAAAGTGCTCTTCCAGGCGTGTGAACTGTAGTTGTCCATCTGTGATCTGATCCAGGGCAACCCTTAACATGCTGTTGTTATGAAGCTGGCCTAGGTAATGAATACCTGTTGGTAACAGAAGAGAGATTTTATATTGTCAAAGTGTAAAACAACACTGAAAACAGTACTGTCCTAAAGTTTATAGCATAAGGAGTTACTCAAGATTTTTTAAAATGAGTGTACAGTATTTTTGTACAGAGTATTTGTGTGTGCTAGTGTGTTTGTTTGCTTTCTTACCAACATCAAACTCAAATCCCTTATTCTGGAAGGTGTGAGTGCAGCCACCAGCCTGATCATGTTGCTCCAGAACTACAACCCTTTTCCCAGCTTTGGACAAAAGGGCTGCTGCAGTCAAACCTCCCACACCGCTTCCAATAACTACTGCGTCCAACTCAGGGGGAACTCTGTCTACACGAAACCCTGTGAGAAAACACACATTACACATTTAGTAGAGGGTTGTGAGACTGCTTTAAAAAATGCTTTCTGTACTTATGTATAATTGATCAATTACATTAATGGCTTCACATATTTATAGACCCTTATGTTGACTTCAGTTATTTGGGGTATTTTTCAGACACAATTTTCAGAATAACCACAACACTAGAAAGTGTTATTGCTTCTTGAAACACTGAACCTGGGTCCTATAGCAGGAGAAAAAGATAGGCCATCTGAACGTAGAGAGGCCTTAATCAACTGCAGATCAGCATGTTGTACATAACACTCAGGGGACCGTACACTGATGAACTTATTTCTTTAGATGCCGTTGTGTCAGTTGTAAGAAGGCTTACATATTTTTAAAAATATTTTCTGGACCTAAATATTGAAAAAATCAGGGAACGACTGGTAATTTGTTATTCAAGACATTTTCCCCTGCATCTGGTTGCATAGTAGTCATTGCTGGGCTCCTCCCCCTCTGGACCTTTTCTCATAGAATGACAGAATTAAAACCAAGGAGGGCATGTCAAGAGATCAGAGGACCAGGGGAAAAGGGAAAAGGGGGTGGTTAGGAGAAGGTAAGGGGACTACGTTTATTTCAATAGTAATAGATATTGAAAAATGCTCATATATAACTAATACCTTTTGGCAGCAGGGAGTGCTGCAGCTTCAATATTTTCTTCGACAGCTTTACTCACCATCATGCAGCTGAAGGTGACTGAAGGGGAGGTGGCTGACAGGGGGAGCGTATCATCGCTGGCTAGTGAGAACGATGCATCTCTATAAAGACTTGTTAAATAAACCAAAAAATCTGCTTGTAGCTTTGTGCATTACTAAGCTAGTCCAAGACTTTTTTTTTTTTGTTTTAATCTTTTTTTTCATTATATAGCATGTATTTATATATATATAGAGAGAGAGAGTTGGTTGTTTCTCATCTGTAAGATTGGGGTTCTAACCCAACTCCTGCGGTCACATGTATAAGTGTCCTTTGACAAACTGAAATCCCTGCTATGCCGGTTGCGTGTGAATGGATTAGTGCTGATGAGCAGTTTGGCCCTTTACATAGCAGCCTCTGTCATCAGTGTGTGAGTGGGTGAATGTGACATGGAGTTAAAGAGCGGTTTGAGTAGTCAGAGGACTAGAATAATCCAAGTCCATGGATAGATGTTTGCACTTCATTCTGATCCCCATGGAGTCATTATAGAGTAAGTGACTAGACACACATGTCCTTGGCTCATGAAATCATTGTAGTTTTAAAAAAATAGTTAAGCTGGATATTTAATAGTAGTAAAAGAAGGGTGTGCTGGTAGATCTTTATTAACAGATTTTGAGAGACCGGTCTGGACCAAATTTCAAATCTAAGGCCAAGGCAAAACAGCAAGGCTTCTCAGTCAAGGCAATTTAAACCAGGGCTTTGTGACACACCCTTCAGAACAACACCCTGTACCCCAGTACCCTTTTATGTCTCTCTTTGCCCCATCCATCTCCCCTGATGGCCGTCCCAGACAGACTAAATTGTCAATTCAATCACATCACTTAGAGCAGTTGCTCTGAGCGTTTAATATTAGTAGTTCAAAGTTCAATGTGTCTAATGCAAGCACAAAAGTAGGTCCTTTTTTGTATAAGAAGCTAAGGCCTGTGATGAAGATGAGAACAGGATGTCAAGAACACTGGGATGAATAGCCTTGAACATTTAGACATCCGGAGGATTAATCCTTCTGCTCCAGAATCTTGATTTAGATTTTGACCTGAAGCTTCACTGAAGGGCAAAGTAAGAAGATAACCAAGGCCTTAACAATTTATCCTACTGCCATCTGCTCGCAGTAGAAGAATATCAGAGGATGTCAAAGAGTCTTTGGATCTTTGGAGGGTCATGACAGAGTAGTGGTAGACTCACTGATACAATCACAAGAGCCACTGATATTTCTACTGCAAGTAATTTTGAACATTAGGCTTTCAGTCATAGAAAACTTGCTGCTAGCAATTCTTTTCCGAGTTTTCCAAATTATTTCTATATCAACAGCCCAAGCAACAAATATTCCAACGTTACACTTGTGTATGAACACAAGTGTTTTTGATAAAGTAAAACATATTAAAAGTTCAAAATGAGTTGAGTTTCGAAGAATAATACGAAGCTCAGGTGGACAGTACAATTATATCTGCCAGTAATAATGAGACACCATGATTCTAAGGGTTCTAGACTGTCAGAAACAACATTTCTTACCTCTCTTCAGCCTTTCATCCCTCTCTCTGCTGTCTGTGACCAAGGGCGCTGGTGGCCTCAGGCACTTTTCGCTGAACACCTTGTAGCGTTGCCCAGTGATCAGGAAGAACGTGATGATCACTGCCAGCATTGAGCAGCTTAGTAAGCCTAGCAGCCACCACCACATGGTTCGTCCACAATACAGCACTGACAACAGGATGAAAATGGGGAAATAAATAACAGTAGAAAAAAAGTGGTGAGGTAGATTGAGAGAGTAATCCAAAATGGGAAAAGATGGGGAGAAGGTAGGGCTGAAAGATATCTTCCACAAAAGGCTCTCCCTTTTAAAAGAGTGCCTAAACTGTATGAGAAATTATTAAAGGGAGGGGAAAAGTAAAAGTAAAAGGAGGGAAAATGCATATTCAAGTAATGGAAGCAAAGTCAAGGAACCTTTAACACATGACATTTTGGTAATTCCAACTCCTCAAAAAGCAGATAACACATTCTCCACGCTTCAGACATGAGACCTGCAGAGAAGAGAGAGCTGGCTGTTTCTCACTTCACCAGGCTCCATTCAGACTGGTGTTCACAGCAAGAATTGATTTGCTGCTTGTTACTTAAATGCCTCAGGGCAGTTATATTTTATAGACATATTACTGTAGCTGACATCATATTGGTTCCTCTACATAATGAAAAACAAGGATTCCTTTAGAGTGGCTCTAAATCAGTTACTAAAAGGGCACTTGGCTGATATGGTAGATTGGCTGAGGTGCATGAATTTTTACTTCAGAGTTACTTTAACTGGGCCTAGAGAAACACGTTTACCTCTTTTAAAAAACAAAATGCATTTGATTTCTTTCAACACTCTTTTGATCAGATTTGTTTTTCGGATGAATTTCTTAAATGTCAAGTTTCCATTAACAACTACAGTGAAATGCTTTGTACCAGGTCTTTGATGCTGTTGGAAGAAGGATAGTGTCAAACAGATGATAATGATTAAGCTACTTAGCGTACCAATTATAACGTATGTGGTATTTCCGGATAAGAGTAATTTGCTAAATTTGGAACAAAGCTGCTCCGTCATAGATTGCGCGGGCAGGCTACGGAAAGTCCGACACAAATACGCACAAACCAAACTTTCCCTGCTCCACTCCAGCAACATCGCGTAATTTAAAGCTTACCATTACCCTATTTTCCCTCCTCGTTTCCACAGTTCGACCAAGGGTGCCCACTTTGACTTCTACTTTGAAACTACTGTATAAGCAAACATTTCGACTACAACAGCATGGACTGTAGCTCATGCTGACATTATTTAATGGTTATTAAGCCAAAAATAAAGTCATGTGCTTGCAGTGATTTAGTAATGTAAGGCCCCTATGTTTTACTATCTGATCGTTGTCTCTGCTTTCCCATTTTATATTGTTTCAGTTGAGTGACTGTGTCACGTTCAGTCAAAAACTAAGGAGGTGGACCCAAGTGCAGAATAAGGAAACTATTTATTAAACAAAAAGGCAAATAAAACTACTTACAAAAAGTGTCCAAACAAAGTTCATCAAAATCCACAAGGAAAAACCAAAGAGCCACGAGGAAAAACACTGGTAAGGTCTGGCATGGGGAATAGTAATAAACAAGTTACAACAATGATCTGACACAGAAGGGAAGAAACACAGAGGGTGCGTTCGAATTGCCCCTCCTATCTACTTCCACAATCCACTTTACCTTAACCCCGTGGAAAACGTCATGGGGTTAAGGAAAGGTGTTAGGAGAATTCATAAAGGAATTAGGGAAAGGCAATCGCTTTGTTTTGACAATCCGACTGACTGCAATGCCACTAGGCGACGTAATAATGCGACGACGGCGGAGGTTAGTGACGTGGGTCTGCCGGAGTGAATATACAATTTTCAGAAAATTGATTAATTAAAGCTCATCTAAAAACGTTCCTCTCTGCCTTCTTACCGGTGAAATAATCCTAATTATCACAAGGTTGGACTTAAAATAAAAGGAATAAAGGCTACCTGTTCACCTCTGGATTTAAGATTGTTGAAAGTTGTTCAAGTCATATTATTGCAGTGGTAACTTCCATGATCTGCGTCCCTTTTCCTTTTCTTTTAACAAGGTTTTATACTACAATTTCTCGTATCAAATAACACCAAAGCATCTCCACGAAACATGATACAAGAATGTAAAAAAGCAATGTTCACCTTCTTCACACACAAAATAAAAAGAAAGAAATAAAATAAATACAAAGGCCGTAACAAATTATAAGTCTAATCAATATATAAACCAATTGCTGTCTCCACATTTCTCCTCCAACGGATCGTTAGTTTTCGTGAACGGTCGGATGCGCGACTCGCTTTAAGGCGGGCATACACTGTGCGATGTTTTCGATCGTTTTGAAAATCTCAGACTCAAACTGCACGAGTAAATCGCATGCGATGAAAAGTCAAGCTCACGATTTATGTGCGCACACTGGCCCTCACTTATCAATCTGGTGTAGAAACCAGCGCAGATTTGGGTGTAGAAATCATCGTACGACAGGGTCCACGTGGGACCTATGAAATGTGCGTATCTGGCTGATCACAGCGTACGCATGACCGGGCGTTGATACTGTAAGTGTGGCGGCTGGAAACCATCGTCATTTAAATATCACGCCCCTATATATTCACGGTTCAGCCGCCCTCGCCCCAGAGTTTACAGCATGGAGATACGTAATACGCTAAAAAAGAGAAACCAGATATGACCTGAGTGACACCATAACAAAGAGAAGTAAAGAGCAATAACTGTGTTGTTTGGCAGCCTGAAATGTAGAATTAAAGACTGCGGTCAAGCCAGCCGTGGTTCGCTTTTGCTTGGTAAAAATCAGCCGCACGTTTTTTTCCAGTGCGCGAATCTACTAACATTTACGGTAATCGTAATGAAACCGCTCTGAAGAGCTGCTGGTAGTGACTGTGGGGCAGACTGCAGTCTCACAATCAGACCCATGAAACATACGATACTTTTAACAGAAATTATTCCCGGTGATACTTAGTACTTCCTAGACTACTTGCATGAATAATATGAAGTACTTTTACTGTGTACTTTTTAAGTAATCCTGAGTCAAAATCCTTAACAGAAGACAAGATTAAGGATATTTCATCCAACTTTGACATGGAATAAAAAAACTTATTTTCCATAAGTAGTCTATGATTCATATACTGCTGAACTTAGTACTTCCTGGACTACTTGCATGAATAATATGAAGTACTTTTACTGTGTACTTTTTGAGTAATCCTGAGTCAAAATCCTTAACAGAAGACGAGATCAAGGATGTTTTGCCCAACTTTGACATGGAATAAAAAACTTATTTTCCATAAGTAGTCTATGATTCATATACCGCTGAACTTAGTACTTCCTAGACTACTTGCATGAATAATATGAAGTACTTTTACTGTGTACTTTTTGAGTAATCCTGAGTCAAAATCCTTAACAGAAGACGAGATCAAGGATATTTTGCCCAACTTTGATGTGGAATAAAACACTTATTTTCCATTAGTAGTCTATGATTCATATACCGCCGAACTTAGTACTTCCTAGACTATTTGCATGAATAATATGAAGTACTTTTACTGTGTACTTTTTGAGAAACCCACCATCAAAGTCTGTAACAGAGCACAAGATCAAGGATGTTTTGCCCAACTTTGACATGGCATAAAAAACACTTATTTTCCATAAGTAGTCCATGATTCATATACCACTGAACTAAGTACTTCTTAGACTACTTGCATGAATAATATGAAGTATTTTTACTGTGTACTTTTTGAGTAATCCTGTGTCAAAATCCTTAACAGAAGACAAGATCAAGGATGTTTTGCCCAACTTTGACATGGAATAAAAAACGTATTTTCCATAAGTAGTCTATGATTCATATACCACTGAACTAAGTACTTCTTAGACTACTTGCATGAATAATATGAAGTACTTTTACTGTGTACTTTTTGAGAAATCCTGTGTCAAAATCCTTAACAGAAGACAAGATCAAGGATGTTTTGCCCAACTTTGACATGGAATAAAAAACGTATTTTCCATAAGTAGTCTATGATTCATATACCGCTGAACTAAGTACTTCTTAGACCACTTGCATGATTAATATGAAGTACTTTTACTTTTAAAGTTTCAAGTCTCTCCACCTCTGTGCGTAATGGCACACTCGCGCTTATCTGTATGAGCTCACTCCCTTTCAGAGGTTGTTCTGCAGTTATTAAAATAATAATCAACTAAAACTCCAGAATCTAGGATAGCATCTAGTTGCTGCTCTGTCTGACAGGATGATCAAACGTCTTCGGTTTCTTTGATTATGTTGAAAACGTCTCCGCAACACTTCAACGTGATCGCAACGATATACAAGCTCTGACCAGCTGGGAGTTGTAGGCCTGTCACTCTGCAGAAACTATTAGTAAGTTTAAATGTTTTAATAACCTGCACAAAACTCCAGCTTCACGAGTCCCGACTGTATATATGTGACCTGACCACGATCTGACCTCTCGCTCTAACCCTCTTTCTTATATAGATTTAAAAATGCATACAAGCAGAAAAACATGAGATTCACAGTTATTTAAATACAAAAAGAATGTCAGAACAGATAACATTATATTGCGCCAAATTTAATGAGAGATTTGGATAGTGACAAAGGTGCTGGATCCAAACAAACAGGTTGCCGGTCCCAATCTGGTAGTTGCCGGATCTTGTTCCGGCAGTATCCGGCACAAATTAAGCAATGCAAAACAAGTCTGGCCTCCATGTCCTTAGTCCAAACCACACGCTGCGGCGGCACCGACATGACACACTTCTTCTTCTGGACGTGGTAATGATTAGGCTACATTTGTCACGCAGGCGCAATGAGGGGAAAACCCACTGATCTCAGGTGAATCGGCTCGTAGCGCTGCTTTAACTGTGCGATACCCACGAGGGGCGACCAAAATATCAAACAGGTTTGATTTTCAGGCGACCAGCCGATTGCCGGTCGGGAGGGGTATATCGGTGCTCGTTGCTCCCTGTATACTACACGACTCACGACTCACGATTAAGCTGAAATTCGGCCCGACTCTAAAAATTCTCGCACGACTCAGAAATCGGCCGAAAATAGGGAAAAAAATCGTAAAGTGTATGCCCGTCTTTAAATGTTGCGGCCGCAAGGAATTAAGGGGCGGCATTATCTCGTCTCCTTTCGTAAAGGATGGTCCAGTGTTTCCTATTCTATAGGAGGTTATAAAGGAAGCATTGACCCACCTTTCCTTAGCTTTTAGAGTATTCGAACCGCTCTAGCATGGTCACCACTTAAACTCTTCCGGGGTTTAGGTAAAAAGGATAGACTAAATAGACGGGGTAATCAGACACAGGTGAGGACAATCAGGGCAATCAGGACTGAGGGAAACACAGAGAGGCAGGAATGAACACAAGACCAACACTGAGGACAACTACAAAGTAAATCATGAAACACTGAAGACACACAGGCCTTGTTCACATTGCACCTCCAAATCTGATTTTTAGCACATCCAGATTGTATGTAGTTTGTTTTTTTGCCAGTCTGGACACAAAAAGCCACATGAGATCTGATTTTTCCAAATCTGATTTTTTTTCTGATGTATCCTGTGTTTTTTTCTTAAATTTCCTTTTATAGTTTGTGTGATGGTTTGTGTGGTATACTGCTGGCTGTAAAGCAAACTGCCCTTCTGGGTTAATAAAGAAGTTCTTGATCATCCTCGTTCTTTTGCTGCTCTCTTGTAGTATTCCCTCTTACAATCTGCTTGCTAAGCTCAGAGTGCAAGGAGAGTTACCTCACACACCGTGGGAAGAATGGAACCAACTTTGTAGATCTAAAAACTCAGGGATAACAGTGAAGTTACCAAAAAACCACAAATTCTCACAATAAAAACAACCAACAGCTGATTTCAATCAAATGTATTTACTCAGTTTCAGGTAAAACATGAACAATGTCTGATTCTACAATCACAAGTCCTGCAATAAATTGACATGGTTCATGCTTGATCGGAACTTTTGTTGAAGGGTTTTATATGAAATGCAGACCACTGAACCTAAAGGATCACTCCACAACTCAGCCACTGAAAACTGTTTTTGATTGGTGTCACATATGTTTTAGCTTAGTGTGGCTTTCTCTAAAAGTTTCGAAAATAACCCATGATGACGTGAAATTGATGTCTCAATTGTTATTTTGTTTTGAGCCAGGTTTTTCATCTAGACCAATTCCTTTTAAATAAACTGAAACGTTTATTAATTCTCCTAATATGCTTCATTTTGGTATAAAACCCTTCAATAACAAGTTTTTGGCACATCAAGAGTATACATGTACAGTAAACCTAAACTTGGAGCAACCTCCTATTTTATTTACTCAAAAATATAGCCAACAAACCTTTATTCATAGGAACTGGATATAAATCGGTAAACTCAATTCACTAGTCACTTGACAAAGTTATGGCTGTTCCATGATTTTCAAGTTTAATTGATATCGTTAAATAAAGATACAGCCAACATGGTTTTATTGCATTCATGACATTTTATAGAATAAGGACACAATGAGGTTTTGGAATGTCCTCAAGAGACCACCGTGTGGTGCATTACAACACCAAAGACTCCAAATATAGCTGTCAGTCAAAGAATATCTGCTATGTTCAAGCAACTTTTGAAAACTAGAGCATACATAGAAATGTTATTTACAAGACCCGATAAAAAGGTCTTCTCTAATACAACTATTTCTATACCGCCTAACAATTCAGTGTGTATCAACAGTACTCAGTAGCTGCCACAATATCATATCTGAGTACAAACAAGCTGCTCAAGGAGCATTCTTCAATTGGCACCATGGGCAGTGTCACATGCACGGTGACCCACAAGGGCACAGCACAACAGCTGAATGCAGCAGTAAAGAGGAAACTTCTTTTTAATTTAAACTCTTTAAAAAGTTAGCTTAACATTTTTAAAGTGATTAAACTGTGGCAGGTGTCTGCCATTTGTGTTGTGTTGTACACTCCCATGGAAGTGTTTACATGGCACAACTGATGTTATTAAAAGTTCACATTTCGTTAATACTAAGCAAGAATCTCAAACTTACTTAAACAGGAGCTATTATATTACTATGTATCTACATGCTATCTACAGCTGAGTTAAGACTACAAAAAATGGTTGAATTTAAATTATAGATTAAAAATAAGGTAAAAGTGCAAATTATAAATAATAGTTTGAGTTCAGAGTGGAATTTATTTCCACTAAAAACATGTCTTCAGTGTTGTAAGTTTTCAGGAGAAACTGATTATTTTTCAGCTGATGTGTTTGATGGATTTTGTATTATGATATTCTACGCTTGTTGATGCATTACACCAGTTTCAACTGTTCTGCACCTGATAAGCAGTTTTGTTTCAATGTGCTGTTGTTTAATTGCTTCATGGTACACTTCACGGATATAATGAACCAGGAGCTGTATATGATTTTGTGATCTTTGAAAGCGTTTGAGTTTGTGTGTAACGCGGCAGCACAAAACTGTGTTTTTTCCACTGCAATTTAAATATGAATAAATAAAGGAATCTGTCACCTGATTCATTTAGGGATATTCATGCAATTCACTTTTATAACTGATATCCTTAACATTTCATGGATAAATCAAATACCCCCTCCTACTTCTTTAGGGCTCAGACTTTAGGGCTCAGCAATTCTCAGACGCGTGCCTGGACAGGTGAAGACAGTAAACCAGTGGAGCGACTTGTTTCTTAATCAACTTTGGGATCAACCTCTGTTTCACAGTAACTTGCATGTAGTCTACCCCTTCTAATGTTGTCTAATCAGCATGATCTACCAGCCCTGTGACAGTCACTTTTTGAAATGAATGCTCACCTTCCTGTACTGACATTGACTCACACATAACACATCAAATACAACGTATGTGCGCTACATGTTGAGCCACTGTAAGGATGCATGCTGCAGCATGTTTGTCCTGTTAAAATTCTGCATATGTAGCCTCGAGGTGCGGCTGATAAGGGGAATACAAGTTCTTATTGCCACCTTGTGGATCTGCTTTCGGAATTCAGCTGATATTGTCAGTGACAATAAACATGTATGTTCACAGGTATAGGAATCTAAAAAGTGCATGCATGGCAGTCAGTTCTCCCTACACTCTGGTAAAAGGTTTCTTCTCATTACACAATTCAGATTTTACCTGGATTAGTTATGCAGAAGGAGAACCTTCATTTTTGTATCAAGCAGCCAAAAAGTAGCAGTGTGAGGGGTTTTGGTTAATATTTGTGACTTCACATGTCCTGCAATGAGACAATTACACATGCATACTTCGCACTGTCAATACTGAAACAACAAATTATGCACCTGTGTGCAAATTAAATTAAATTAAATATATGCTTACAAAAGAGAGAACAGATTGACAGTGGAGTTTACTTTCTTTGTTGGCACCTGGTAAAATAAAGATTGATATGTTCTTTAAAAAAGTAGTTTGACAATAGAAAATGTGTGTTTTGTGCTTTTCACAGCAACTAAAGCATTGCATGGGTTAGACAATTAATAGTTTAAAGATGAATTATACAAACAATTTGCCTTTTTCATTTATGCTTTTGTAAATTGAGGACATTATTGGCGGCCACACTTTTAAACAAACAGCTTTAATGTATCTAATTTGTTGTTGTGATAGGCATTTGTCAATTTCTTTTTAACATTCTAGGATAACGTTTTGGTCCGTTGATCAGGTTGTGCTACGTAATTTACTGGCACTAACTGCGTACAAATGAGGTGTTAACTCAGTGCTGATCTCTCTGATCATGAAATGTAAACAATGACAACATCTGCTGATGATCATCAGTAATGGCACACAGATAATTAAGAAATACAAAAGTGTCTGCTCTAAAATCAAGCACAAATAGACAACTGCACACGCACACACTCACTCACTCACTCACTCACACACAAACACATGCACACACATTTTTTCTCAATTCTTTCACTGACTTCTTTCTCATTCATGTTTCTGACTATTCCTTTTTTTCTGTCCTCTAAGCAAAGACAAATGTATTCCTGTTTAAATAATGGATGTCTTATCTAACACAATATAAAATGTTCAGCATTCTCCCCTGCATGGCTCCTTTAAAAAATACTTTTGTAAGGGTCAGATCAGATTTTGTGTTGATAGGAACTTGTGAAATTGTTTTAAACACATCCAATTTTTACACAGTTTTATATTTAACTTTACACAGTAGCATATTTTCAGTGCTATTCACTCCCCTTTATTTCCTCTTTAGTCTTCCCTCCACAGATGCCCTCTAGAAAACCCAGGTAACGGGGACCCACTGAGGGTTTTTAGAAACCGTTTCCAAGGCCGCCTTGACTGTGCGGTAGGTCTCATCCAGGTTGTCATTGATGATGCTGAGGTCAAAGTAGTGGCCGTAGGCTGCCTGGAGTTTAGTGCTCTCGTCACATGTCCTCTGAAGCTCCCCATCCTAAGATGGAAAACACAAGGTTTCATATAAAATTTCTTTTGATTTCTAATGGAATCTCAGGAACTTTCCTGGTACCTTTTCAAGTTCATACTTTTTATGCAGCTAACTGAGCTTAAAGTGTTCAGGGTTCCGTTTATTTGGAATTTGTCTCATGTATCTGCACACATAAAAAGAGAAAATTATGTTCTCACAGCCCGAGCAGTGCGACAGAAAAACATGTAACATATATATATATATATATAATATATATATATATATATATATAGATAGATATATAAATAAACCTAAAAATCAACTAAGATTTACAGTAAACAATTACACTAAATATAAAATACAAAAAATAACTTAGATACAAAAAACAGACAAGAAATAAAACAAGCAGCACACAGTTAGCCCCACAGTCATTCAATTTGTGTCTAACGTGAATTTAGTTGTGAAGTTTAAGTGCAAGTGCAGCACAGGTCCATCTATTACTGATTTGTGTGACAGGGGAGGGGGCACAGTTTGGTAATGATCATGACAGCCTGTGGAAGAAAAACTGTTAAGCATTCTGCTGGATTTGGCAGTAAATGCTCCAATACCTCTTGCGTGATGGTAGGAGGGAGAAAAGTTTGTGAGATGGATGGTGGTGGTCCTTTATGATTCTGGAGGCCCTGCACAGCGCTGATTGTAAATCTACAGCAGGAGGGGAGAATGATGTTTCTTTTCTCTTCATATAAATGAAGATGCTGTGAGTTTTTCTTACCGTCAAGGTCTTGGTAACCACTCCTGCCTCTGCAGCCGACTGGTTCATCGCCTTGAGCACCTCGAAGTCAGGAGACTGAAGGAACACCACATAGGGCAGAAACTCCGAGGTCCTCAGCACTTTGAGAGACTGGAATATAACATGACCACAGAAACACTTTTGATTACAAAGAGTGTGTTGAAAATACAGTACTAGGTTAGGATTCCACCAGATGGCTGGGGTTTCCTTACTGGCCACACTTAAGTACTTGCTTTGTGCAGTCCTATTCCTATCAGAAAAATGCCCTTGAGTAAGGCACATGACACTCAGCTGACAGAATTGAGTTACACCACATTTTCAAGGCTGTTCTTGGTGATTAACCTTCACTGGACAGTGTTCACATGAAATGTATTTGTATTGGTTTTATGTTTTGTTATTGGTAAAGTGTGTAGGCTATAAAGGATAGAAAGCATAATGCCACTTAAACAGCACTACAAAGCAAATGCTCAAAAATGTGGCATTTCGTTGTGTACCTGAGGGTTTGCATCTAGTATGCAGACACGTCCTGCCTCCACGACTTCATGTATGGAGTCGATCTTGATTCCATAGAGGTTGCCGTCATACTCTCCATGTTCAAGATAGCATCCGTTCTTGACATCGGCCTCCATCTTGCTGCGGCTGGTGAAAGCATACATCCGACTCTCTTGATCTCCTTTTTTGGGCTTTCTAGAAGTGTCTGGGTAGTGGGAAAATAATCATGAACATGCACAGATAGGTGTTAATAATCTTTGGCACTGACCCCTCAAAAACTGATGACAAAGGTTTTTTTGGTGGCCACATGTAAACTGACAATCTGATAACAATAGAAAAAATTAAATTTAACACAGCACAACACTTCTTTTTTGATTTAAACTATGCATAATCAACTCAAAACCTAAGTTATCTGTAAACAATGGGGGCTTTAACTGACAGTCTATTAGCTCACTGCTTCTTGCACAACCCCAATTCCCTTTCTGACCAAGCCTTGGCTGTGTTTCCCCTAGGTTTTACTTCTAGGGGTGGTGGCCCACCCGGGGCAGGGTACACATATTTCTTAACTGTACTTAATTCATTAAAAATCACAGACTTTTTTGTTTTTAACAGTACATTATCAATTATAAATTTGAGAATTCTACAATAACATATTTTAGTTACTTTAATATTAGTTGGTTTCGCCCCTGCTTGTTGAAATAACGCGCTTACAAGCACTTCATGTTACTTTAGCCAGCAGCAGAACAGAGTAGCAACAAGTAAAGGACAGGGACTCAACTTTCACCCATGTCAAAGTCAAACAACTTCTCAAGAACAAACATAAAAAGCAGAAGATAGTGCTGAAAGTTCCAGCCTACTCTGATCGTCACTAAATTGTCTTAAAAGCACACACTGTTTCGAGACACACTCATCAACAGACAGCGCAGTGCGCATTTCTCTCTCTCGCAATAAAAGTCAATGTAGATCATCAACGAGCTCTCTCCCTCCGCTATGAACATAAACCAATAATAATCCATCCAGATCATCAAAAAGAGCAATAGACAATGTCATGTTTAATGTGTGATTACTTACATGGAATGGTGGTGCCAAAGAGTAAAGGATCCCTTAGTAGAAGCTTATTCTTTAGTCTCCGCCGCCCAACACCTTGGGCACCAATCAGAATGAGAGTTTTCCTCTTAAAAGGTGGGAACTTTGCCACCTCCTCATAGAGCAATATTTCATGTCTGTCAAACTCTAAGAAAGTAAGTCAGACAGAAGAGAAAAAAGGAAAGAAGACAAAGAAAAAAGAACAGAAAACTCACTGTTTTTACAGAGGAAAATTAGTGAAAACTTGATTTACCAATGGACTTAGTTTAATGACTAGGCCCAACAATAAGCAGCATGATTTAAAGGAGAGGCTTTGTTACCTGCATTTTTCGTGGTCACGTACATCATTTTCTTCTTTTTCTTCACTCCAACACCAGTACAAAGATTTCCTGCGGCATAAATGAAGCATTACATTACTTCAAGCACTGAAGTAATTAAGACCAGGCAAATTCTTCATTCAACCACCCTTCTCTCTTAACTAAGCAAAAAAAGAACAACAACAACCAAAGATCGAGTGAAAATAGCCAGAGGGGATCAGTGTGAAGGAAACACTTTTGGCCTACCAAAACCTAGGTGTTTAAATACATAATCACTGTTTAACAGGGGGTGATGCTATAATTACCCCTGAGCCGCCAAGCCAATCATCTTATTGCCACTTTACCCACTGTTTATCCAATAAGAGAAAGTCAAACAATCCAGTGGGGGTACCAGTTCCAATCTCACCAACCTCTGAGCCATAACACTAAACCACTATGGACAGATATGAAGTCAGGCACAAAGTCAAGAATATATCCCCAGAATGTGTTTATGACATTACAGTGTTTATACATTTAGTGAACAACCAAACATTTGGAGAGCCATGAATGTAAATCTTTTGTAGATGTTTGACTTAAAATACAAAACTGTAAACATTAAGAAACAGACAGTAGCTAGATGCTCTCTTGCAGTTGAACTTCGAAGTTTTTTTCTCTCTCTTAACAATCCATACTTGCTTTGCTTTTATTCAGGGAGGCTTGACAACAAAGTTTTACATGTCACCAATTTCACTGTGAACTATGAAAAGGCTACACATACACAGATTCAAACAAGGGAAAGTACCATTTGCCTTGTAAGTCTGAATTAGAGTACTCATGTGCTAGGTCATTTTAAAGTGAGCCAGCTCTAAGTAGGGACCTGAAGTCAGAAATCCATGGGACGGACGAAAACAATGTGTTTTTGAAAAAAATGTACAGGTAAAAATTGCATCAAATATCAAATCATATGTCTTGTGGTGATGGTGGCTGTGTTATGTACAAACTACGGAACAACAATATTAAAAAGTTCAGAGGCGCTGTGATGAGCAGGAGCTTGTCAGGTACTTCTGCCCTAATAAACCAGATAAAATATTTGATATCAAAAGTCTTCAAATCATAAATGTTAATCACATTACTCAAACATTTAAGACAGATTTGAACAATCTATATTTAACTAAGCCACACTCCTGCACATGTGGCCTTGTATTTTGCACATTTTCTTTACTAATAATTTATACAAGTAGATCAAATTGAGAAGTTGGTTTAAGCAAGCAGATTGTTAGTCACTCTATCAACCTATCAAAGACATACAAAGTCATTGTATCCAGACTATCTTATCTGTGACAAGCTGTGTTATGTTTATGGCCTGGTGAAACTGTGCTCTTCATACACACTGACCAGTTCACTATGTGCTCTGTTGAATGGGCCCACATGTGATGTTATTTCCAAACAGAGATTTATTGTAAAAAATTAGTCATGGAAAAAGAGATCCCTAGGAGTTATCATTTTCTGCACGACAGCAGAAAAGTTGAAGCATGACATGTTAACAGTTCATTCAAGTCAAATGCTCTTATTTGCAGAACAAGATCACAGGGTCTCCAATGTGCCTATATAACATATACATATGCAAAGCAGATGAAAAGCGTACTCTTGCTGGTCGTCAAAAGTTATCTTCCCATGCAGACAAGGAATAACCTTAAATACCATTACTATGTTCTTCTTATTTATTTTTCTAACAGTTACCTGCTGGTGCAAGCTCAACATTTGTCTTGACAAATGCTTTCCTCTTCTCCTCCAGCATCTGACTGGGAATCAGCCCTGTGCTACCACCCTCTACATGACGAGCCTGTTTAAACACATACAAAGACCCATTACAGAATACAAGCAAACAACAAAAACCACAATCAGTGCTCATGTGATTGCATTAAACTATAATCGATGGAAAATTGATTTAGAATCTAAATTTGAAATGCTTAAAGCTTTCTGTTAATAACGAATAACATAAAAGGAGAAACTAATGCAAATGCATATAAAAAAACACTTTATGTTTTTGTACTCCACCTGCCACCAGTTGACATCATCTTGGTTGACTATCTGCAGAATGTCTCCTGTCTCAAACCTTAAGCCCGCCTCTTTACAGGGAATCAGGTTGTCATTACCTGGGTCATAGTCATAGTGACACTTAAAGAACACCTGGAAAAAATGCAAATACAGAAAAGGGTCTTAATAACATGTTTGCTTTTTTGCATTCTCAAAGATGCATTCTACAACTGTGCTACTTAATTAATATTATATCTGACCATTTGTTGATCCATTTTAACTAAACTAATGACTGGCACAGCAATTCTCTGTGTTCTGTGTTTGTAGCTTTTACCTGTCTTAGTGGTATTGCTTCATGGTAGCTGGGTAGTATCTTCAGTACCACACTTCCACTGGCTGCCTGCAGCTCCTCCTGCAGCACCCTAGAGTCCTGCCCCACCTCTCGTCCATTCACCTTTGAACACATTTGATAAAGGAACCTTTCTGAATTGACTGATAGACAAATTAGCGGCCCCTTTAATGGATTATGCCATATTGTCAAGGAGGTCTCAAACACAACAAGACTCTAGGTCACAGGACAGATCTTTAGGCCTTCACAGACACAAGATCAGATAAGGATAGGGAGTCACATCACATGCCTTGGTTGACAAGAATTGCTGTTTGTAATTATATCTGAATAGCAATCCAAAGAAAGTATTATAATAGCAAACAATACTAGAAATTCCATACATTTCTTTTGAACTCATTAAAAGAGCAATGGAACAGAAACAGCTGCCACAGTAATGAACATTGGTGTAGGTTCAAGTGTGGAAACAAGAACTGATGATAAGCAAGGTGAGCAGATAAAGAAGCATGTGAATTTAGACTACCATAACATAGAGAATGATACTTGAAATAGGGTCGTACAGACCAAATGAGTTTAAATGTGATTAAATGCGTTTTTACAAAAAATATTGATATGTGATTAATTTATATTAAGATCTTAATTACGATTAATAAATGACTTAACAACAGTGGTTTTGCAAGTTGTCTAACATAAAAAACAATAAACAATTCATCTTTAAAAGTCTCAACTAGGATAAACAATTATCTATCAATTATCGTGTTACCTACAGTCTCTAAATGTACTATGGGAGGTAGAGCCTTCAGTTATAAGGCGCCGCTCCTCTGGAATCATCTACCAGTCGGGGTCCGGGGGGCAGACACACTATGTACTTTCAAGAATAGACTTAAGACTTTTCTTTTTGATAAATCTTATAGTTAGGGCTGGCACAGGTATAGACCAGCTCATAGTTATGCTGCTATAGGCCTAGACTACTGGGGGAACTGGCACCTTGAGCTCTTATCCCCTGCTCTCTCTCTCTCTCTGCATTCATATGACATTACTGCATGTCACTACCTTTAAATCCCAGTTACTAACCACATCTTCTTCTGGGAGCTCCTGAGCTCTCTTAGGTTCCTCGGGATTGTTGCTCCTGCTGAGCCCTCTTAGGCTCCACGGGATCGTTGGTGGACGGCCTGCCAAAACAACCCTCCCCCCCTCCCTTCGGGATCGTAGGTGGACGGCCTACCTGAACAACACCCCCCCCCCCCCTTTTTCCCTTGTTCCCTATCCCTCTTCCTGCATCTTATCCCATCTCCCCCTATCCCTTTCCAAGCCCGGCGCAGTCTAGGCTGTGAAGGCTGTTTCGTCATGAGCCGGGGATCACTGCCAAAGATTTCTGCCTTTTAATAAGGCAGTTTTTTCTGACCAATGTATCTTTTGCTGCTTTGCTAAAGTGCTCATGATGGATTCAGCTGGGTCCTTGTAATATAGCAATAAGTAAGGTCTTTTACCTGCTTTTTGTAACATAACAATGAGCATGGTCTTTTTACCTGCTCTTTTGTAATATTAATAGACAAAGAGTAAGGTCTTTTACCTGCTTTTTGTAAAGCGTCTTGAGATAACACTTGTTATGAATTGGCGCTATACAAATAAAGATTGATTGAGATTGATTGATTAACTTACCAAGCCCCCCAGTCCTTTGGTGCTAAGCTACTCTGACCAGACACTGGCAGCAGCTCCATGTTTAGCAAAAAGTCATATGCAGTGGGTAATCAGATTACAGTTACATGATAATATACGTTTGGGCCAGATGGGAATGAGAATTATTTATGGTTAAGAAATACAAAAGAACCAAACATTCATTAATTACAATTATTTTTTTATATCATTGCTTATTTGAGATTATTTTGGTTTTAGCTTTTGTAAATTGATATGGGGTATTTGTGCCGTGTTCCTCCCTCTTTGGAGCAGAGCCGCTGCGTATCGGTGGCAGGAATTTAAGGTGATTGATGACACCTGGGGGACACTGGTGAGAGTGGGAAGCGGGACAGTTTTTCGACTGCAAACGGCAGCTAAAGATAAATATGAAAGCGACCTGATTTGTTTATTTTATTTTGACGAGTTAAGTTTTTATCCCAAACTACAATGTTTTAGATAGACATTAAGTTGGGTCATACAGTGCTCATGGGGTCATCAGAACTTAGATTTCAGAAGTCAAAGTGTTTCCATAGTTGAATTTCAGTCAACCTTCATCATAAATAAATTAAAATCTCAGTAAAGATAACACGTGTTATTGTCTTGCTTACCTCTTTGATTATATCTCCAACATGCAGCAGTCCTTGCTGGTCTATCATCCCCCCATGGAGGATGCGAGCTATAATTAGCTCACCAGCCTCCACCTTAAATGTCACACCCTGTAGCAAAACAGATTTGAGTTTATTGTTAACCTCATTGTAAAGTACTTAACATTGTGTCCTTTTTTATTAAAAGCACAAACATGAGAATTAGTTTGTGTATGTTTAAATAATACCCACCAGATGCTCCCCTGCTACTTTGCGTATGCCCACCATGCGTACTGCATCAGGTGGTGGGTGTAGGTTGTGTTTGTGGCCGTCCTCCTGCTCATGATCCACACAATCACATGGGCTGGGGGGTGGGCTATCGCATGCCTGGGATGCTACTGAATCATGAGTCTCAAGTAGAGACTGGTGAGATAAAAAGTAAAATAATCATTATAAGACATACAAAAAATCTATCTATAAATACTATCTGCTTCTTTGGTCAAATTAAATCAAATTCTGTTTTTAACTGTATGATTGGAAAATGGTCAAACAACCCATTGTATTGGCATTTTCATCAAAACAACCAGCCTTAATGGACCATGTTTCCTCTGCCCATGGTGCATCTCGACAATAACATTAGACATGTGGCTATGCTTACTGTAGGACGGTAGATGGGTTTTTGGATAGTAGATCAGGTATAGAAATATGACCAAATATTTATCACGTAATAAATTGAAGAACATTTTAAATACAGAGATAATTCATGTACTGTATATGAAAACCCTTGATGTCTAATGAGCCCACTCACCAACCCACTCACCAATACATTTCTCTATTTGTGGCAATCTGTAGTAGCTTGTCCCCCCCACAATTCAGCACCATTAATTAATACAATCCAAGTTGAAGACAATTTTCAAGTGAACTATATTTCCACTTTTTATTACATGTATATGTGATCTGCACCTGAAAGTGAGGCTGTGTTAGTATGCGTGCTAGCTCAGCTGCAGTGTCAGAGCGGTTTGTGAAGGGATTGAGGTCTCTCAGGATTTCCTGCAGGAGCTCGACGTTGTTCTCCCTCACTGGTGACAGTCGTGGCTCTTTCAGGCTCTCCTCTTGTTCCTAACATGCATACATGTATGCAAAGACACAACATTATGTTTGAGATTCTTATTTTTGTGTATATATGAACATATGATCCATGTAAAATTGTACAAAACTGTGTGTAAATGTGCATGTGTGTACCACACCAGAGGGCTCTCCATGATGCCTTTGAGATAAATGAGGTCCAGGTCCTTGGCCGTGGTGGAGCTGGTGGTGCTGTCACTCACCACATCCAAGACCTGGGGGACTATACACACACACACACACACAACGAAAACAGGAACACCAGTTTTGTGTAAATGAATACTTAGTCTTGGCATGGTAACAACAACTATTTTTTCCAATTAGCTATGGTCTTTAGTGGAGCTGTTGGCATTTGAGTCATTGCTGTGCCTGCCCTATATCTTTAAAAGATTAAGTTAAAGCACATTTCTAAAATATGTGCATACGAGTCTAAATAATTTCCCCAACATGTGATAGAAGTCCTACAGCCATTCACAAACAACTACATGTGTAGCTATTGCACAGGTAGTTTTGAACAAAGACCCCACTCTACTTTAGTATTACATAGATGAAACATTACTGAAACAAGTGAAGCATTTTTTTTTGTATTCCCTTTACAACCCATTAAAGAGCTATATTCTAAAGTGAATACAAAAGAGAAAAGGAATATAGATCCAATTAGATCTCTGGTCTTACCAGGCTCTGTCTTAGTCGAGGCCACAGGCATTGTAGAGCTTCAGTCAATCTAAGAGAGAAAGATGAGGAAAAGAAGCGACATATGAGTAATGAAGAAAGTCCATTGATACAAGGAGTCAAAAAAAACAGAAAGAGGGTATTGTTGTTAGTTTCATAAGCAAATGCATTTATCTTTTTTAATTGTCTCTATTTTTCATATTGCAATATATTTCGCAGATAGAAAGGATATTGCAATATCAGTTTTTTCCAATATTGTGCAGCCCTAGTTTATATTAAGTATTAAAAAATTGGAGTCAGTGTAACTGTGTACAAAACTGTCTGTTTCAAGAGCAGTCTTTAATGAATTTTAAGGCCCACAGACAGCAATATACTAACCCTAAACTTCTCCACTCTAGCTGTACAGTAATAAAAGACGGCTGCAGTTGCAAAATACATTATCTAATAGGAAGGGAAGAGATACGCGAGAGGCTTCTTTAGAGAAATTAAATACACATATACTGACAGAGAGAAAATCAATGCAGCTCTCATGTCTGCACTGTAAATGCTAAGCATGATGTTGGCTTATTTGTGTTATTGTCCAACAGCAATAACTTCTTTTGTTAACCTTATCAACCTCTTTTGTTTCCGACCAAAACACAACACAAGAAAACCCCACAAATACACAACAGGCTGTGATGCAGCACAGGAGGGCAGAGCTCCAGTGATAGCTCTAGAAATAAGCATCCCAACTGTAAACGCAAGAGAGCGAGAGATTAAAAAGTGACGAGTTATTGTAAGAGAGGGGGGTGGGGGGAACTTTTCCTCACATTGCCATGACGACAGACACAATAACATAGCAATTTGAGGAGAGCAAAAGAGAGAGACTCTTTGTCAGTTTTTTTCCTCTTAAACACAAACACACATAATCAGGCAAGAGCAGGTGATATTGGAAACCCCTTTTCACAGAAGTATTCTGCACCCTAAAGCCCAAACAGTCCTGTAACTGCATATGCAAATCTGTTTTTTTTTTTTACACAAAACAACACAACATTGTAATTTTGGTGGTTCAGTATGTGATTTTCAAAGCATTCCAGTGTTGTTGTATCCCACCCTGAACAGGCTGTGTAAACGGGACTTGAAGAGAAGAGGAGATTTAAAGCAAATATAAAGAACTTAAAATTTTACGAGGACAACAGGATGTAGGGATGAAAATGTACTTGATGAAAATGTAGTCTGAAAAACATCACCCACCTACTGCCTATTTTTAGATGATATTATGCAGGCTTAAGGCAGCTCATTCTTGAAAAAAAAAAAGACCAATACAGTTGTAGACAGATGCGCAAAAGTTTTTTTTTCTTGTTCTTCAGAACACAGGACTGATGGAGACAGCTGAAACTAACTACTTCAAACATATTTTTAAAGATTCGGGATGCAATTTCTGGCTGAATACTGGCAGCTTGAATGTTGTAACAGATTCAAACTATAAGTGATGGCATTGTGTGTAACAAAGTCAAATTTAAAGAAATTTTTTACCAGGATATGCACATAATGTAATCTGTGGCTCACAGCTACTGAGCGTGTTGCAGAAATAAAACCCTTTGGGGAAACCCCCCAAAAATCAGGAATCAGGACAATCATGACACCAAATCCAACTCAAGCAATAAACCACTGCTCCTGCTTCTGTGTTGTGTTTCCTCCTGAGATGCTCCATCAGAAGCAATTCAAAACTGAATTTGGATCCAGTTTAAACCACTAGTCTTATATACACTTCTAGACAACAGGATTTTAGTAGATGTCTGTAAATTAGTTATGGTTCAGTTCCAGCTCCTAAACAAAGCCACAGCCAAGATGGAGATACACCCTTTTTTTAAACGTCAAACAACACATTTTCAATACCTTCAATAGTTTTACAAATTTTAATCACAACATTTCTTGGTTCTAACAATTAGGAAACCTCTTTGAACATTTTGGCTCCTGACATAAAACAAAAAACATGTGCTAATAGATAGATGGCTGCTCAAGGCTTAGAGCTGTTCAGATAGATTGTTTTACCTTCTGGATTAAACCTATTTATGTGTTGCCTTAAAGGTACATATTATGAAGAAAAAACGTTTAGGTTTGTGTCAAACTACATAAAACTACTTGATTTGTTTCCGGTGGAAGGCAGGAAGAGTAGCTGTTGCTCTGGATCAAGCTATTGGGATGACGAATGAAGGGGGGAAAACAGGGTGGAGAGAAAAACATTTTTAAAAGCTTGAACAACTACTTTTCACCTGATCTATAATAATAGAAAAATATTCTCACACTTACTAATCTTTCATTGCTGTGAACTCCCTCTGCTACCCTCTATTATTCTCTTTCTCCGTACTCCTTTAATTTCCTCCTACTCATCACATTTGTTCACTTATCTTCGTCAACATCACCAACTTCTGTCATTGCCCATGCGCATACTCTAATATCTTCCTTAATCTTCTGCCATTGCCTAGTGGCCCTACTGTATCATCCTTACCTTCATTTTCTCCCCCCTCCCGATTATTCCCTTAATAATCCCCCCCCCTCCTCCTGACTCCCACCGTCACCCATCTGCTCTGCTGCACCAGTATACTGTAAAGAAACAAATGGAGACACACATAAGGTGTTCTTGTAATGTCGAGTAACCTTGCACATTTATCCTGCAAACCTGTTTTCTTAAATAATAATTCTTAAATTAACCGTCGAAAAAACAATTTATTTTTACATTTGTTTTGTATTTTCCATGTTTACATAATTTTAAATGGATGTCTTTTGCAAGTTTATAGGCTATTATTATTACGGTTAATATTCTATTTAATTTTCCATGGATTATTGAATAAAATTTGAGTGAACATGTGAGTGTAACAGAGAGTGCGTGTGCGTGATGTGAGCAGGTGGGGGATTTTTTTACGTCACCTGAACCCCATAAGCACTAGTGTGTTTCATGGGCTCTCATTTTTATTAACGTTGTTTAATGTTTAGTTTGTTGATACTGTGAATGCAATCACTTAATGTGTAAACACAATTTACGTAGTATAAGTGGACGATACGGTACCCACACAAACAGAGAAGGGTCTTCTAATTATTCTCTGGAGTCATAACAAAGCATAATGGCGTAGCCTACACATATAGGCACACAAAGACGCACATTCACAGGCAAACCAAACAAAAATGCTTACAAAAAAAGGTTTGTCTCTTTACATAGCATATCGCCCGTATACTATAACGTTATTTTAAGCATTTTGTTAAAACACATACAAAGCACACGCTCGCACCTTTGTCAAAGCAGTCCAGTGTAACGTTAGCTGCTCTCTCAGGCAAACGAGAGATGGTAGGAAAAGAAAGAGAAAAATACGTACAACAATCGCAACAGTAGGGCTAACGGTCAAAAATGTGAATTAAAAACCATGCAGCAAGTACCTTTTGCACAATGAGACAATATACCCACTCGCTGTGATGTCTCGTGCGCTTCTTGTTGATGTCTGTTTTTTGATTTGTTTGAATCGTCATCAATAGGCTACCATCAATAACACAGGAGAAAGCATGCAACTTCCGGGAATATTTCAAACTTAAATCCCATTTTGCATATTTACAATACGTTATACAGAAAAAACAAGTTAATATTATTGTTATAATCATGAGATGAACTTTACTGGAGCTATTAACTGAATTCACTTTGTGGAACGCAGAATGATGTAGGCCAGGTGGAATTTTAGCAGGTAGCCTACATAATTATGGAGGCGTCTTCAAGCTTCCGGTAAGATTCCTTATATAACTTGTCTCTTGATTCCCACCATTAGAGGAGGAAGAACCAGTTTTGCGTTTTCTCTTTTGCTGTCAATTACAAACTGAAAGTAGCCACAGCTTTATATAAACGTTGTTTTGTGGAGGGAAAAATCAGTTAATAGTGGATTGTGTTAAAGAAGTTAATTTTGAATAAAAAAGACAGCTTAATATTCAGTAGCTTTGTAGTACAAATTAATGCGAATAACGAGCAATATGTTTCTAATGATGTATTTGCTTCACACAAAAAGGCAAACTAGGGTACAACTGGTCAGCCTATTGTTGTTTAATATGTTTTTTGGAGTAAACATTATTTTGGTCTAAAGAAAAAAAAAACAAGACCCTTGCAGTTTGAATAATAAATGACAAATGATAAAACCAAAATATGAAACCAGCCCAATTTAGTCCCCCCCTTCACCTATTGAAGTCTTATTTGTTTGTTTTTTATATTTTTTCCAAAATCTTTGAAGAAGTGAAGAGGTGCAGTGGCATGCCATGAAGTGAAAGTAAATATTTCCAAAACAAATGCTTTTTTGGTTGAGAAACAGATCCTTTGCTGTTTGAATGTTTGAGAATTAATGGCAAGGCAAGTCAGGCAACCTTCAGCACAAAAGCTTTAAGCTCATCTGATCAATTTAGGTATCATTTATTTTTGTGAGATTATTATTATATTAACTTGCCTTGCTCAATGATTTTATTCCAATTTCTAGGCCCATTTGGATTATTTTTCCTCCTATCAAGTAACATTTGCAACAAACTTGGTGTTTAGCAAATTCTTACTTTAGTTTCATTCTCTTTTTTAAACTAAAAGGTTATCCTGTATTTTTTATTTTAAATTTATTGTGATAAATGGAATCATCATGGTAGGAAAATAAATACCACCACAACAGCCAGATCCCATCAAAGTCAAATGAAGGGGCTGCTGAGATTTCAGCTGCTGACAGTTCTGTCAAGTTTGGTCTCTGAGACGGTTAAAGATTTTTTTTGGCATAATATTTATTTAAATTATGCTGAATTAATAGCTACCATGGGAAATTTAACTATTAATGAACAGCCAAGAATTACAGGATTACTTTATACGCCTTACTAGATATGATTTTGAGTTTAGTTTTCCCTAAACATTCAGCATCTATGCTGATTTGTACCCTGACAGTGAATGTCAAGCACAGTGGAAACAGACATGGTTTGTAAAAATGCATTATGCAACAACACTGCATTAAGTAATAACTTGAGAAAATGTTATACATTTTCACTTCATTATGTAATAACACTTGTATTTTGTTATAAGCTGCTGCATTTTGGAAGAAACATCCTGAACCCTATATGTAATATTCATTTCCCTGCGTTTTGATTACATATTGTGGTGGTTATTATTGAATGTGGGAGCGTGTACTTCATTATGAAAATGTTATTATATGGTGCGTAATACATAATAACCATCCAGAAAGCATGTCTTCATTCAAAGAAATCAATATACATTATAAAAATATGCATTCTAACATGTAAGCTATGGCCTGCTTTCAGTAAAGGACATGCTGGATGGAAAATGTCTTTCTATTGATACATGGAAAAGTTGTTTTTGGAAATTAAAACTAAACTTTTTGTTGACTTAGAAATTCACTGCAAATTATTTTGTTGTTGGGATATATGCTGCAGCTGTTCCATAAAATCACTTCAATACTCAAACATAATTAAAGAAAAGTCTAAATATTTATCCTTGTGTTGTTGGTCACTACAATATGGCACATGTTTGCCTAAACATGCTATACTAATGCGTTGAGATAATACTATTTTGAAAAAAAATTCTGTTTTATATTGGTGTTATGTTGTGCAACAATTTCTGTATAGAATCTGCATAACCCTGGTTGCTTAATAATGGCGAGTGTGTGTGTGTGTGTGTGTGTGTGTGTGTGTGTGTGTGTGTGCGTGCGTGTGTGTGTGTGTGTGTGTGTGTGTGTGTGTGTGTAAAAAACGCTATAATGCAGTGCCATGCAGTTTCTTTAGGTCTCTATATTTCAAGGTACATTTTCTATTAAGCTAATGAATACAGACACCTGACACCCCATGGAAGATACTACTTTGCTAATCTACTACATTTATTGTATGTTTTTAAAATGATTTGAGGAAATATTATTCATGCTAAAATGCATAAAATGAACGTTTATATAATGTCTATTGTTTTGTTTTTTTTATGAATTAGGACATCCATGCTGGTTGGTTATTACATATTGCATCAAATTATTGAATTTTCAGAACAAAGTGCAAATTCTGCATTTTGTATCAATTTTACTACTGACCCATCATCTAGGGCTGAAGCATCTCGCCCATTTTTTTCTTGTAAGACATAGAAATAATTGTTGCATTGGGTATTGTAGAATTTTTTTGCTAATTTTTAGCCAATGGAAATTTGCTTTTTGTGTCCAGTTTGTTTGATGCCTTGAAAAAGAGTAATTTCTCCTTTGCCAAAAACAAACCGCCTAAACAAATAGATTAACAGACAGGATGCTGCACAAACTTGAACAATGCAAAGTCAAAAACACACATATCAAATATCAAAATGCAACAGAAAAATGCAGCCTATGTTATCACAATACCTGGTCTAAAGGGGCTCAAAATGGATTTCCATTCTGGATCAAACATTTTTTATGAAGAAAATAATAAAAAAGTATCTACATTATGATGGTAAGTTGAAAAAATAACAGGGCTGGCCCGTGGCATATAGGCAGTATAGGCAAATGCTAGGGGCGCCTTCCGTCCATAGGGGGCGTCCTGGCACCCAAAATGAGTACGGAAGAAAAGTTGAAGATAATACGAAGAAAAAGAAGTAAACATATATTTATCTGTTACTTAATGTTATTTTATCTAATGTAATTGTCATGCTTTTATTCAGTGATATAACAAAAGAAGCCAAGAACACATAACTACATCACCTATTTAAAAAGGCTCTATTTTCTTGCTCCCTGCTCAACCTGACACATCACAACACCGCTGCTCGTTACCTGGGGTAGAGTTACGCCTCTTTGTGGGGGAGGAGGGCAGACGAGTAATCAGAAGTGAGTGACACTGACTGTACCGATATACATCAGGTTTAAATAAAGAAAAGCTGTAAAACATAAAGCTGTATGCCAGTTTTCTTTAAGTGTATGAATATTGTGATTGGGGGTGGAATTGGTTGCAATAGAAGGGACACCAGCTAAAATTTTGCCTAGGGCAAGAATGTTTAACGTGTTTGATCAAGTAGTCGCTGTAAACGAGGATGATTTGTGTGGCATTTTTGTTCTGAAAACAAGTTTCAGATTACATAATTTACATGTTAAGCAATACTACAGGTCTGTTGGGCAGTGGGCCCATCAGAGAATAAACCTTCATAGAGGCAAATAAGGTGGTGAACAAACACATCTGGAATGACCTACACAAACATGGACATCATGTGCTCTGAAAAATAATCACAATTCCAAACTCCATTCAATCTGAGTCCCTTTGCACTTTTAAGAAAAAGCTAAAGACCCAGCTCTTTCAACAATACCTACGACCTTAATGATGATGATGACGATGGTTTTGATATTATTGATGATGATGATGGTAATGACGATAGTTTTGTTTGACAAGGACGATTTTTAAGATGGTTTCTATACTGATTAGAGCTCTCAAGAACAGCCATCAATGTTGTGCTTTGCCTCTGTGCAATACCTGTCAGCACCTGTGTGTCCAATCAGACTTAAAGCTGTTTGTTTGCACTTACTGACGCGTTTCCTCTTTTGTAGATCCTTGCTTGTGTTGTACTTACTCTCTGATGTACGTCGCTTTGGATAAAAGCGTCTGCTAAGTGAATTGTAGAATTGTAGAAAATTCTGTTAAAGTCATTTGAATATCACTAATAAGGTTTAGCAATTGTTGCAACCATATGATTATATCTGCCCAAATTACAGATCAAAGAAAATAAATCAAATCTCACAATTGTTTGAAGAATTAGCTCTCCTGAAGCTGTAGGTTTCATTTTAAAGTTAAAACAAAGATAAAGACAATTCTGGTAGATAAAAAAAGACAAGTTGAGTGGTGGAGTCAGCACTTCAGCCACACAACAGTCTGTCTGTGTGAGGTAATAACTGGGATACCACACAATGAAAAATATTAGGTTTTTATAGGGCGTACACCAAAATTAAATGTTGTCAGTTAATTAAGAAAATGTCCATGGTAATTAAAAAGCTCCCTTGCAGCTCTGTAGTGGGAAGGTTACCAGATAGGTGAAAACTGTGCAACAACAGCATGCAGTGATGGGACTTGAGTATAACACCAGAATTGAGTACACTTGTTTAACAGCTGAGTTACCTCAATATGGTGGACAGCTGAGTTTATTGTTCATATGACAGCTGCAGAAAAACTCAGGGATGGAGAAGTATCTTGTGAAAACAGAGTGTAAGCAGGGCATTGGTGATACCACTGGTATGACGTTGGTGGGGTTTCACTAGCAAGGACCACGCCACAACCATAGATGTTTTAGATACAGTATTTAATGATAGATCATATGAATGATGAGACAGATGAATATATGCTAAGCTAATGATTGTGATGGAGGAGGATATTGTCGGTTGGCTGGTCTGGAAGGATGAACTGACTGCAGGGCAGAGGGAGACTCTGAGTGGGGATACCGTCTCAAGCGTAGTTCTGCCCGAGCTGATCACGGTCCAGACTGTACCTAGAATTTAGACAAATGAGATGGAGGTATGAGGAAGGAGGTTGAGTGCATGAGAAGAAGGGAAGGGAGGGTGGGCCATCGAAGAACTGAGACAAGCGGTGTGGAGTGGGATGGCTCAGTATAAGTAGGCTTGTCAGGTGATTGGAGGTGTAGTTTGGGCGTGGTCCTGCTCCCGAACCTAAGTTAATATACATTAACTCCCTTTATTTGAATTTTGGAGTAACAGTGCAAAACATGATGACAACGATGTTTAAAACAGCATACATAAAGAAGGATGGAACATCTCATATTGGCATTTCAGGAAATGTACAGTATATGTTAACAATTTCTTATAAAAATACAATGAGTAGTGTGTTTTTTTCATTGTGAATTTTAACATGATTCTATTTTCATTTGTTTTTTGTGACATTGCCGTCTCATTATCATTGTCTGGAGTCCAACAGATCAAGTAATGGAAAAAAAAAACAAGACAATTGTAAAATGGGCCATTTGGGCATTTGAACTTCAGCATCTGTCTCACGCTAGTATTGTTGGTGCCAGTATTTCTGATTCCTCTTTACCCCTAAGGGCTCATCCTCCATAAAGAGGCTTAATGTACTGGAACTGATCTTCCCATCAGCTCAAATGCCTACCTTCTATCCCAACCCAGAACTCTCACAGCTTTTCATACAATTGGACATGGGAGACAGTTGTCTTTGACATGCTGTGAGATGACACAGCAGCTGTTTTCATAGAAGTTACCCCATTGGTCAAAAGTTACATGTCTTTGAGTGTTGCCAGTCCTTTCAAAAATAATCCTGACTTTTATTAAAAAAGAGTAAAAGCTCTAAAAAAAATCAGACAGAGACGTTCGGCTTGTGAATCAAGGATCTGTTTTTTCCACTTGGAGCAGTTCTTTTGTATCATCATCAACATCCTTTTACGGGCAATCAAATCACCAAGTACTTACAACATGAGTCATAAACAAATATCATCATCAGGATAGGCAACTTCCTTTTTAGGGCAGGAATGGTGTATCTGTGTGTGTGTATGCGTACTGTACGTGTGTATCAAAACAAGTTCTCATGATCTGGCCGAATCCAAGGGTCAAACAACAACTGGCTTGTGCCTGTTGTTGCCCAAACTATGTGTCTCTGTTATACTTTAATCTTTCAAACTCCTACTTCATCTGGGGGTACATTTCGGACTAAGAGGAATATTATTTATCTGTTTTTTAGATGGACTTGCAATATACTCCCGATGTGTTTTGCCTGAATTGATAATCTTTACTATGAAACCCCTTTAAGACAAAATAAAAACATTATCGTAGTCTACTTTTGTATATCCAAAAGCACTGATTGTATACAGTTACATTGGGTTCACTTGGTTTCCATTAAACACATTTATTTGTTTTAATTGGACTAAGTTCCACAAATCTATTCCTCAAAACCCAAATGTGTACTAACTAGAGTACGAAATAAGGTCCATACTGCCCTTAAAAAAGTCCCCGTAAATTAATAAATATTGTCATGACTGACTAATGCTTCATAAATACTAAGGTGAGTACAACTGAATATTTGTGACATGTTTAAATCATGTTTTGCTTTTTTTTGGTTACCAATAGGCTTGATCTGCTTGAAATAAAAAAAAATGTTTTTTTGAAAAATGCTGTATGTAGTGGTGGACTCACAAATAATTGTGATTTTTTGACGATATGAGAACAAATAAACACCAGCCTTATGTTTAGATACATATTTAAAGTAGTAGTCTTAGCAAACCCCCTCTGTTTTTGATTGCACTCTGAATAGAAATCTAAAAACCATTACCATGTATTAGCATTTGGCATAATTATGATCCAAAAACAACACAGATTTGAATATCTCTGCTTATGTAGATTGTCATATCATGAATACCCAAAGAGAGTCATTCATCAACCAATTTTAATCACACAGAAAAGTTTATTGATCTCTTCTAATGTTGCTTTTGACAGCAGCAACGGTAAAACAAGACCTTTCTCCTGTAAACAGCATTGGACAGCGGCGGGACGTTAATGCTGACACACACAGACACATTCTGATTAGTATAGCTCTGATCTTATATATATATTTTACTTCAATAGTAATGAATACGCAATTCTGTTGTAATGACAAGATGTACAGTAAGACAGTGACAAAAGGGACAAAGAGAGCTTGAGTTGTGGTCAGTGAAGGTTACTGGTTGGGGTAGGGTTCAGGGGTCAGAGGCGAGAGGCACATTTTGGCCCCTCAAGGTGCATTGGGATGCACCCAGAGGGAATGCCTGATGAGGAGGGAGAAACGTGGTGGAGTCACCACATGTAGGAGTCATCGTTTCTGTGAAAGAACAAAAGAAAGGACTTGTTAATCTTTTATGAAAACCACTTGTATTGGTTAATTGAGGGTCACAGGACTCCCTAAACGTATGTTCATGAGGGTATTTACCGTGATCTCTGGCCTCTGTTGCTGTCGCCACCAAACAACAGCTCTGCAAACACATCCTCCTGACCTGAACGCTTTCCATACCTGTGACAGAGAGAGGTAGAGCACTTCTAAGACATGCTAGCAGCAAATTTATTGACAGCTATTGGCTAGCTCTCCTAACTCTTGCCTAATAATTTGTGACCTAAAAAGTGCAAAACTCATCATATGAAATAGTGCAAATTTACTTAGAGAATTGCACTTCTACTGTACAGCATTTTGGAACTCTCCAGGTAACTTGGTTTTTAATTAATCCTATGGGTCGATCCACTAAATCCTTTTTTTTTCCAATGATCCAATCACATTCATCTTTTTAATCTTGATTCTCCCTCCTTAAAAAAGCCATCATCTGGCAGACTCCACACCTTCAGTTTGTGTAGCAAGTTCTTTTAAAAATGCTAATTCCAAACTTAATCCTGATGAAATCTATGAAATGTGATGCAACAATTTGACTCATTACCTGAGCTTTATTTATGATATGTATGTTGAGTTCCTATAACCCAACCTTATGCCTTTTCTCTGAACTTTGCCCTCGGCAATCTGTGTGTGTGTGTGTGTGTGTGTGTGTGTGTGTGCGTGTGTGTGTGTGTGTGTGTGTGTGTGTGTGTGTGTGTGTGTGCGTGTGTGTGTGTGTGTGTGTGTGTGCGTGTGCGTGTGTGTTTGTGTGTGTACTGTATGTTCATAAGAGAGCGTTTCTGGGGGTATTTCTAGGTCATGATGAGTCTGACAATTCTTTTGATAAGAAATCTGTGGGCTCCAAGGGAGCTGCAAATGTAAAACCACGGAGCGGTTAACCAAAAGGTTTACTTGGTAATGAGTGTGTGATTATATGTGGGTATAACAATGAAACAGCATCAGTTTGCACAAACCCTGCGGTACAACCTGCTGTATCGCTGTTTTCCCATCAGCCACCTGTTCACCCCCTCTTATGACCCCAGCAGCCAATCTTATGCTTCGTTACACAAACAGAAGTATGTGTATGCATGTGTGTGTGTGTTTGTGTTTTTTCTTGCCCTGTAGGAAAGCAGTCAGGCAACTCAAATCTTCTGTCTCAGCTGGCACCCAGTGTGTGACACATCAGGATGTAAAATGTTTCCTCTCTGATAATGGCTCGTCTGCTTCCCTCCCTGAGTCTCTCAGACTGGTCCTGCTCTTAACATTTGTCTGACTGGCTTTCTCTTGGTTTTTGTGTGCCTATATTCATTAATGTCTCTATTATATTAACTGTGTGGTTTAACTGTTCATGTCTTTTCATATCTTTTCCTGTCTGATTTGCTTTCTGATTTCTTTTGTTGCACTATCCAATTTATTTTCTGTTTACATTTATTTTTAATTTATTTTGGTTATTACAAAAATCACACTTTTTTTTGCATACACATTGCCTCTGAGTCACGAAGTTGAGAATCTGGTTTCCCCCAAGAGAAAAAGCATTTCAGTCTTTGTAAAACCCAAAGGCTCAAGGTTAAGAACACACACTGTTGCTCTAAATATTTTCTGAATCCTGAAAGATGGTCCTATACACCTGAATTAAAGGAAATTTGCTCTTCATATCTAGGTACGTAGGTAAGACATACTATATGTCTGTGCTGTTTTTTTTTTGAAAACCCAAGCAAAATATTAGCAGTTTATTTCCCATGAACATTTTAAATATGAAAAGTTATTGTCAATATGTCAAAAACAGAACAAAAGAAATGATTCATTTTAAACTATGTTGAACAAAGAGATACTGTACATGGTTTCGACATTTGTTCGGAACAAATTAAACTGGTTAAATAAATAGACAAAAACAGAACATGATTTCATTTATTTGGTATGGATTCCCTAGTAAACAGGCTTGGTAAAAAAAAAAGTTTATTTAAATATTTAAAAATCTTTCTATGACAGGGAAAGTCTTTTGAAAGCAAGAGTTGAAAGTCATAGAAATTATTCTTGAAAGATACTCTTGGTGGAAAAATTCCAGACTTGACTGCACAGCTATTATTTTAGGTTTTGTTAATATTGAGATATTAAAATTATGCAATGCTAAAACTACCAAATAAAGTTATTGACAAAAGACCATCCACCATTTTTATCTGAGGTGTTAAACTGACAGCAGTCACTTCTCACATCATTTAAATTGATAATGCACACCATTATATACCTTTAATAATAACATATTTCTTTATATTGTACTCCCCATTGAAAAGTTAAAGGTTTAAACTTCACATAAATTGAGTCTTTCGCCAAGTATCTGTATTTAATGACCTATTTGACTTTCATGAATAAGAACAGATAGCATATGAGCCAGGCTGCTTTCAATAATAAAAAAGAATGCCTTCTTACAATGGTGATTTCTACACCTGAAAGCAGCAGGCCACCGCTCAGGCCCTGCTAACTGGATTTGAGATTCTTTCTTCGTATCATCTGTACCCATTTTATTGCTCTGATCCTACTGATGGGAAGGCCTGGAGGTTGTGGGGAGTGGCTGGTAATCTAATCTACAGTACTCAGCTGCTGTGTGCTGGCAAAGGGCTAAGGAGGTGGAAGAGGGGGAAGCGCATCACACACTTAAGAACAAGAATGTAATAGATCTTGGTCACTATACACTATATAAGGATTAAAGAAAAATGCATAACAGGTTCAGCTACTGCTAACAGCTGTAAATTAGTTTGGGAGTTTTTTGGATATCAATATGTAGTCCATTACAAATATGATTAGGTATCCTGTCCTTCTGAGGTCTGTCTGTTATGAGTTAGTAAAGTCATGGATTTCTGTATTAACACAAACACCTTTGTCATTCCTGAACATGTTTTTGTGTGTACATACCTCTGCCTGGTGATCAGATTGATGTAGTGTCTCAGGGCTGTGTAGTACTTGGCAAGCTCCTCAGGTGGGGCATCTTCACCAGGGTTCTCAGGTTTAGGAGGGTAGGCATCCGCCAGTGTTCCCAGACACATCAATACACACAGCACCACAGCTGCCAGCACTGTCCATGCTTTCATCATGATGGCCATCTGCAATAGGGCAGCAAAAATTTGGAAGTAATGTTGAATTCCAGCCATCATTCTGTTGATCAGTTTAGATTTTTTACTTTAAGGTTTTTGTTTAATTATTTAATTTTAGGATTTTGTTGTAATTGTACTATGCTCAGGTCTTCTGTTTTTATCCATCATTATAAAGAAAACAATGATAAGAATAAAAATCAAACATTGGAAATAAAAAATATATTTTGTTAAGGAATCTGTTAAAGAAAGAATCATTTGCTATCACTTATGATCTTTTAAATAAATCCCATTAAAAAACTGTAAACTGTGTTGTCTGTTGTTGCGGATGAGGAAATAAAGGTCTGAGTAGCAGCCAAAAAAGCCAATAAATGACAATAACTCTTCAGGCTTACAGTGACATATTGTCAGGCTGTTTCTTTCATTTAGAGCCCGAGGAAGGCAAAGGAAATGGCTCGACTCCAAATGGGAAATTCATTCGACTTTATCAAGGGGTCTGCTAGTTTGAGAAATAAGTGAAACACTTATCACAGTATGCTATTTAAGATATGTAAGCAATACTCATTACTCTGTTTGGGCACATTCAGTTCCATTGAGGTGTTTAAAAGGTTTTTAATTTTGTCATTTATGGTATTTCTAGGTATCTTCTTCATCTTCTCGTTATGATTACAATTATTATCATTATTAGTTGTAGTTGCACTAGGAATACTAGTGGTAGTATTAGTATACTTAGCCAGCGGCCTGGTGTTATAGTTGTTTAATTACTTTTTTTCCCGTAAGGATGACTGAAAATTTACATTTTGGCGTTGCCCCCAAAAACTTTCATAACGATTAATGAACATCTTTGCTCGAAAGGTTGCACTCTAAAAATGTCAGATATGTCTTTGTGTCCAATATAGTTTTATTTTTATTTATTATTTAGATCAATTCCTTTTATTAAAATGTGCATAATCATTTACATTTTCATAAACTATCTCAAGGTGTGATAAAACTTCTAGCAGAATCAAATGAGTTCTTTTTTGCCTTGTTTTATCAATAATTGTGATATTGGAATGTAAGCACTGCTTATAGTGCCAAAACAAAAGGACACAAAATATACTAGTTTCTCAAATGTGATGTCTGTGCCTATATGTGGTGAAAAAGTCTAAACTGTTAAAGAATTCCAGTACACCAGTAAACCACATCAGGTGTTCTCAAGTGCAGGTTATGAAATATTGCTCATTGTAAAACAGTCAAAATATCTTCTTTATCATGTTTCCTCTGCCAAACCACAAGCTACATTGAAATGTTTGTTTCTGCTTGAGTTGGGTCGTGAAATGAATAAATAAGTAGATATCCTGTTTAAAAACCCAATTTAAAATCCTAAGCAATAATCTTTCGTCTATGTTTTAAAAATGTCAGAAAGTATGTTTAAAGTTAAGACGAGTACCAGGCCGTATTAACTGTTTGGCTGCTCGTGTGCTTAAATGCGCTTTTTAACAAATACTTCTCATTGTACTTTGGGCTACACATCATTTTCTGATCCACACGGTGAACGGAATTATCCTCACTGTTTCCCAAAAGCAGTATGAAATAGAGCGAGTCAGCTAAAGCCAACTTTCAATGCCTTCAATAATGGAAAAAGAAAAAGAAGTCATGAACGGAACTTGTGGTTCACAATCGATTTAAAAAACTACGCGCCGCTGTCCATGGTGCTGGATACATTCCTAGCAATCAACTATAGAAGAGCATATTAGTTTAGCTTAATGCATAAACACAAACTCGGAGGAGTTAATGGCGTTTTACAATAAAGACAGGACAAACGTTTGTGCAGACGATAAGGACTGTGTAATAAGTAGCTACCTTTACGGTCCACATCCAGCGGCCACGTTAACTCCTATATTACGATGTGGAGTTTTAATTTCAAGTTTAAAGTGCATGCTAAGAATAAAATGCACATCCCAACAGCTCAAGAGGAATATTTTGGAAAAAATAAATTATACTTAACCAATACTTTGGATGGGAAAGATGCGACCATCTGGGATGTAGGCTATAGGCTATGAAATAATAGGACATCTTGTATTTTCTTTTGTTTGCAAAAGTTGAAGAAAGAATGGCTTAACCAAAAATGATGTACAAGAAGGCTTTTACTTAATTTTTTTTTAACAAAAAACGTTGAAACTTTTCTCTGCAAAAAAAAACATCGAGTGTGCAAGCACAATTAACTTCCTTTTATGATTTCCAGTTTATCAGTGCTACATGAGTCATTACAAACATTGTTAGAATTCCATAAATGCATTTTCATGTTCAAATAATTGTTTATATAGATATAAAGAGTGAGCGCTACAAAGACTTACTTGTAGATTTTGGAGGTTGAAAGTTGAAGTTGGAACCACAGGTGGTTTTTCACAGCAGCAGAGGACTGTTTGTTGTCTTCCCTTCTTGTTTATCTGGTTATACTCTGAAGGTCGCTTAGTTTGGTTGGTTTCAAACTCCGACTGAGGTGATTTTTTTTTTATAGCTTACCAGTGTGGGGAGGAGGGAGGGGTTACACCACACCGTACTGCTATTGTGCGCGCGCATGTACGTGTGTAGAGATGGCTGCAGAGGCCAAATGCGTCAGATGGTGATGATGATCGAGACATTACTAACGCGACGGTCACGCTGTCAGTCCTGTGTTTTTGATAGAGTTGACAGATGACATTTTGTTCCATGACACTCAGGAGCTTCCTTGTTGAAGAAAAAAAAGATGAAACTGATTTCCATCTGTTTCCTCAACAAAACCTTTATTCCAACTTGGTTCAGACCAAATTTGCTAGAATATCCGGCCAGACTAGAAATAACAAGTCTGATATATATTTATATGATAGACCTGTACCAAGCTGTCTGATATCTTACATTACTGATTGCAATAATCTAAGAAAGGAAGTGAATAAAAGCCTCCTAATAGTACATTATACATTTTCAGTACTTTTTTTTAGTAGGAGTGAGTTATCACATATCTGCAAAATATAACTTATATGAAGGATATTAATAACAACCAACCATTCATAACTCAACTTTCATATTCAATCAATTCTCTTTCTATAATTACTATTCGGGAATCACCAAAAGCTTTACACTATTAAAGCAAACACATGATACATAACACAAAACACTTTGTGTATTGATAGGGCAAAATGATGTTATGTGTGGAAAAATGATAAGGTATCAGTTTCAGATGCAAATAAAACAAAAACTAATCAGATAAATCGAATTGTATTCTAAAACAGATTCGAAAGAATAATGTGAATTTATAGAGGAGCCGATTTGCTCACTGTGATGGATGCTGTGTTTTAATGGGGGCTGCCTCAGAGGTTAGAAATTATTCTTCAGTTATTTGTTTTGTTTTTTTAGAGGGGATGGAAAATTCTGTTTGTTTTAGTTATCAAATGGCTCTAATATTGCAACTGAAGCATGCTTGATAGCAAGCCAGATAAGAGTGAAAATGGTAACTCCTAAATTAGTAATGTAATTAAACTTCTAAAGTACCTTTTGTGTTATTCTTCTCCTGTAAGTTCTGAGAATAATACAAACACATATCCAAATAAAAGTAGTTTATGTCATTGGTTTTCTTCTCTGTCTCAGTTGATCTTTTCCCATATAAAACCTAACAGCAAATAAAAATGATGAAAAGAAATACTTTTATTTCCCTATTTTTTTCCAAACTATCATCCATTCATGCAGCATTCAAGCCTTTTTTTTATTGTTTTACTTCCCCTGTTCAGACAAAGAAAGGCCATAAGCGCAGTACAAAATGGTCTTAGATCTGCTCTGAGCTGTGGTTTTTTCCCTTAAAAAAACACAGAAGTCAACTGCCTAATGTGTGTGTGTGTGTGTGTGTGTGTGTGTGTGTGTGTGCGTGTGTGTGTGTGTGTGTGTGTGTGTGTGTCTGTATGTGTGTGTTTGATGAAATGAAATCAGAAAAATGACAAGACTAAAAAAGACAGAAACATTTGATGTCAGTGTGTTTAAAAAGAAGAAAACCAAATGACACTGAACAGAAAAATGTTTTGACGATAACAGTCCATTGAATAGAGTGCAATATTGTGCCTGCTGATCAAACTGAACTTTTCCTTAATTTGATATTGATTTGACTACTGTACCTTACAGTATATCATATGTTTGCTGCCGCTGTATTATCATAAGGCAAGTGTTAAGGTAAACAGGTGGCCAGTCAGTTCTAATTACTGTGGAAATCAATCAATGGTTTTATATTAATTATAGATCACATTACTTTTTTATAAAAAAAGGTCAGTCATAATAATGAAACCACAGAGTATCATAAAAAAGTCCTTGTTTTAGCATCTGAAGGTCCACAACTACTTTTGGTTCACTCTCAGCTGTAACCATTTATGTTGAGGGATGTTGCAACAGTGCTGATTGTCCCAGTGCTGTGTGTGATGTTCGTCAGCCTCATTTGTAGCCTCCATTCAGTCACGGATTGGTGATCCACTGACAGGTCGAAGCTCGAACGGAGAGCAGGGTGGGTTGGTTGTAGAGGATTTAAGAAATGGTGGCGTTGAAAACAGAGCTGAAGTCCACAAAAGGGATACTTGCGTACATCCCAAGTGAGTCAAGGTGCTACAGGATGTAGTGCAGCCTCATACTGACTGCATCATCCACATACTTGTTCGTCAGGTAGGAAAACAGCAAGGGATCCAGTAGCCTGGACCTGCCTTTCAAAGGATTGAAATCTTGCATTTTAAAATTATGCAACTTTGTTTTTGCCTATATGCACTTAAGTAGCCAACAACAAGGATGTGAACATTTTTGTCCAGTCTGCCCATTATCAATTGCATCGCCTCCAAAAATGTATTTTGCAGGGAAATGTCCTAGACAGCTGATAAAAAAAGAAACTTCAGTTCAAAAGTCAACTGTTGAAAGTCATGTTAGTAGTGACATTAGGTGTTGGTGTGTTGTCCCACAGCAAATGATGAGGCAGGGTGCAGTCTTAGTGGATCTGGAGGTAAATTTAATGTGACAGTTCTCTCTTAAACTCTGTCCTCTCGCTCTATTTTTCTCAGACTCCCCTGGGCTGTCTGTTCATCTTTTTTTGCAGCACCTGTTGCAGGTCCTAAGGCCACAGATGCATCCACACATAACCCCCCCCCCCCCATCACACACATACATACAAACACCCACACATGTGCACATGTAAAATGATTTTAGAACATCACAGACTGAGAGTTATTTCCCCTTCAAAATGATCTTTTTCCATAAGCTTTTACGTTTTGGAATTTGTACATTTTAATTCAATCTAAATAATCATATTCTACCTACTAAAAGATGTGGCTGTATGAGCGGCTGCAGGGATATGAACAACATGGCTTTGTAAAGAAGTAGGGAGAGTATGCTTCCAAACCTTAAAAGGTGAATACATAAAAACATAACCAATTATGAGTTTCTTAGAATATCTTGAAAATGTATTTTTTATCCCATTTAACAGTTTTTTTTGGTTGTTGTATTTGCAAGAGTGCACATAATGTTGATCAAGGATCATCGTTGTCATTATTTGTTGATCCAACTCATCAACAGGTGACTAGTTGAGAGCTCTGGTCCTCTTTTCACATGATTATCCAAGACATACAGTATGGCTGCAGATCTGATAATAATCTAATCTAAGAATCACTCCTTGCTTGACAATTGTGTTTTAATGGCCAATAAATAAACTGGACAGATTTCCAAAAACAAACAAACAAAAAACACTTACTCTCAGTGTCTCTAGGGAACGTCTTCCAGGACTTAGCCCAGTGACTACAAGGAGGCTTCAAACTCTGTTTAGTGAATGCGCATAAACTAGTCAGAGCCTTATTGTCTGCAATTTGCTGTCCAAAGAAGCAACCATCTATCATTATTTGCATAGGGCCAATTCATAAAAAAATTCATTTCAAGAGACTTTGAAGAAAGAGCAGGTCTTAAACTTACTCTTTGTAATACTATGACAAATACTCAACATTAATCTGCTCATCCAAGGTCCGGTAGGGATGGCAGCAGGCGAAGTAAGTCAACCCAGACGTTCCTCTCCACAGCAACAAAGCTCCTCCTGGAGGATTCCTAAGCATTTCCTGGCCAGACTGGAAATGCGACATATAGCTTAAATGTCAAATGTTATGTAATTATAATACAGACCAGTAATCAATGCTTCTTTCGATTAATGTGGACAACCATAATACAATACCTGCTCTGTTTAGGAATCGCTCCAACAAACTCTGGGTCTACCATAGGGGTCTCCTCCCTGTTGGGCGTGCCCAGAAAACCTCCACAGTGTGGCGTCCAGGAGGCATCCTAATCAGAGGCCCGAACCAACTCAACTGGTTCCTTTCGATGCGAAGGAGTAGATGCTCTACTCTGCGTTTCCCCTGAATGTCTGAGCACCTCACCTTATCTCTAAGGCTGAACCCAGTCTCCCTTAGGAATTAACTCATGAACACTAGTATCCACGATCTTATTTCTTTGGTCACTACACAAAGCTCATGACCATAGGTGAGGGTAAGAAAAAAGATCAAATGGTAAATCTGCATTACTGCTGACACTGAGCCAATACGCCTGTCAATCTAATGGTCCATGAAAATCATAAAGAGACCAGCAAGCCAGCCAGCCAGCCAGCCAGTCAGCCCTCTGACTATGTGCTGAAATAAATCGCCTTCAAACCTTCCAATTGCATCTGTGTCCGCTTCTGGATTCCTATCTAACAGGAAGCCTTAAAAAAATAATTGCTTATATATGTACTCTGTATAATTACTTTAGCTCTTCTGAATTACTTCACCGTTATAATGAGCACTACCTTAATTTCAATACTTAAATCCAATTTCTCTATATCTTTTCTTTTCCTCTTCCTGTGCTGTTTCTGATAATTGTATTATATTATTATTACAATTATTGTAATTTATTTAATTTTTGTTATTATTAGTATTCATGTTTTTGCCAAGTAACCCCCTACTTGTTCACACATTACTATTGGCATTGTTTGCATTTTGTCAATTATCCCTCTGTCTGTTTTGTTTCCTTCCTATTGTTTTGTTGTTAGTGTCACACTAACAACAAAAACACGGAAACTTGATATATGCCTACACATGTTTTTTTGCGTGTGGTTACCTCTGTTTGCTGCTCTTTTCTTTATTTCAGATCAGACCATTTTAGAGATGTTAAATAATACATTATAAATGCTTTATTGATTTTTGTATAAAAGTAAATGTTTCATGATCAGATCATCTAATCTAAAGCTATTGGACCAAGCTTCTTGATATCTTAAAAGATGTTTACAGATAATACACAGTAATAGAAAGATGTTTGAAATCTTAATAAAAATATGCTTAAAAGGTGTGTTGAAACCCTGTTTTTGTTGGGGAAGGTGGGCACTTTCAGGTGAGGCTCACTTTTCCAGACTTTGAAAACCCCCAACCTACATCATGAAACGTAGCAGGTTGGATAGCTGCAAAAATGTTCTAGCTGTGAATGCAATCGTTTGTATAAATGAGAAAAAACACCTTCCTTAAAGAGCACGCCAGTGTATGTACACGTGTATTGAGTGTTTGTGTTTGATTGTATCAACAGCAGCCTTTTAAAGGTGAAAGTCAGCAAAGGCGGGAAGGAAGAGTGGCAGGAAACATTTACCATGCACTGATAAAACACGCAGTGTTGTTGCTGTCTAATCACGTCACTCAGGATTGAATCATACACACCTGCACACACTCAGACACTCTTACACAGACTCATGCACATCACTTACATAAATCAAACACAGAAGGTACTATAAATAGAGGTATATCAACAGTTATGTTAGCATATGTATGTAAACAAACACATGCTAACAAACAGAAAAGCTTTTAAAGCCCATGTCGTGTTTATTTAAGTCTATGATTCTTCTATCTGTATCTCCGCTCTGTCAGGACATGATGACAGCTAGCTTCACTGATAACAAGCCGTATCAGCCGATGAAACAACACATCCCCCTAATGGAGCCCGCTGGAGTGTGTTTATTATATATTTCCGTATGCATGTGATTACCTTTTGTGAGCTTCTGTCTTACACTGACTTCCTTCTGTGCATGTCTCTGTTCCTATAGCATTTATACTTAATAAGTCAGGAAAAAAAGCCTCAACCCCTTAATTAGATTTCAGTACAGACAATATTATGGCTTAGATAAATCCTCTCAAATTTCATAGCCATGTTATTACACTTTTTATTTTCCTTTTCACTAATGTGCACTTAATGAAATTCTTTCCCACTGCTAACAACATTAGCATTTCCTTTTGATTAACAGTGTAATGTTTTTTTAGTCTCTCATAGATTTTAATATCAGCCTCTCAAGAATAATATGAAACACATCCTATGAAAAAAAGGTACTAAATACAACAAAAGTCAGTCCCTAAGAAATAAATCTTCATGTTTTTCCCTAAACTTTAAGGTATACTCAAATCAAATGTAAGTTGGTCGGTTTACATTTCACAGTACTTGATGGTTTATATCGTACAAAAATGAGAGCTCTTTTCAACCTAATGGTTAGAGGGTTGCACACTGTCTTGATGATTTTAGTTTTTTTATAATTATAAGAGGACCTTTGCACATGTTAAAGACTATAAGCCTTTAAAATGGGAACAATAATGAAGCAGATGAAACTTGCTGCAGTTCACATGGTCAGTCTAGTAAACATTTATTAAATAGTCACAGTGTCAAATACCTTATTTTTATTGTACATTACTCATTAAATTATCTCCAAGTTTTCTTAGTTTTCGGCTCTCAAATATGCCCCAGAAATAACACTTACATAAACACTATAAAATAGAATAACACACATCTGTCCTTGTCCAATAAAGAAATTGATACTTGATAAATGATTTGTATTTGTACATTGTTAATTTTATTTATTGAATGTACTGAATTAGGTCAGTGCATAAATCAACATATCAGCAAAACGCATCTATGTAAACACGCCAAAATTAGCCCAAAAAGCTAAGTTTTATCCGTGCCCATGGCCTTTAACCTTCTGTGTAGACTGAACCCACTTTAAAGATAGAGTCAGTAGAAGTGTTTGTTGCAGCTTTTAAACAAAACATTCAAACTGAGCCCCACCTGCTGGGCTGTTTACCACCAGAGGGTGCATGCCAACTTCAAGTTCATGTAATTTTACTGCTTGTACCTACACTGCAAGCTTCCTGAAAATGTTACATTTGTTGTAATGGTAAAGTCGATAATTTAGCCAGCTAGCATAAGGTTTGGCACCTTCAAACTTCCCTCCAATTTTGCCATAATTCTCACTTTGGATCTAAAATCAGCCTGAAAATATTTGATACATCTACAGGAAGCATTCTACATGATCCCTCACAACAACCACAAACTCAAATATGTATTTCAACCTTTAGATTACTTTTTCTTTAACCACCCCTGTCCCATTACCCTAACCTCCATTAAATGGCCTCCCTAACCTTGAATCAGCTTTCTGAGTTTGGTGTTCCCTTTTCCCCAGAGAAAAAGGAAGGCTCTGTACCTCAACAAAGAAACTATACAAACATGTACAATTTTAAAAGGGCAAATTGAATACTCTGTAGTTATTGAGTTACATTTATAATCTGCAATTAAAATGTAGATTTTAAACTTTCTACTTGTCAAAAGTTACTGTTTGGTGACGTGTTTCCGGCATTGGGCACAAGCCTCCAGCGCCCCTGGGCCTCCATTGACTCTTGTTGTAAGTTGCACATACGCATTTGTTCCTCTTCAATACAAGATATTGAAGTTTCTCAGGGTGCATGGGTGTTGCCATGTACATACGTATGTGGGGTTTAGATTCATGGGTGTATGCACATGAGTAGATTTACCTCACTGCTTTTTACTGATGGATACTGTCCGCAATGCATCATAAAGTTTTTCCACTCACTGTTCTCTCTGCTTGTACATACATTTTTATATTAAACTATATTGTGCTTGTCACATAATTATTTATATTTTTCTATTGATCTTCTTTATTTATATGTACATATATATTTTAAATTTGTTTTGTGTCTTGAGCCATGCATCAGAATTACTTTCTACTTTGTACCTGTCTTGTATATAGAGTCTGAATGAGAATAAAGGAATCTTGAATCTATAAGTCAGCAGTTTTAAAGTTTGTCTCCAAAGAGTTTAGGAAACATATGCCTTTAAGTGAATATGTTGGTGTTTGATGACTATGTTAAGTAAAAAACACACTTTTTTCAATTTAGATTATCCTGAAGCTAATTACGTTAACCAGTTAATGGCATTTTCCAGTATGTGTTAGCATCAAGCTAACAAACTAAGATATACTCTTTCTTTTTATTATATTATTATATCCAGATATACTACAAACAATGTCACAACTGGAGAAGGTCATTAGATTTTCCTATGTTATTTTTTTTTCTTTTTCCCAGTGCTAAGGGATTGAAAAGCCTCAATATCCACACATCCTCTGTTTACACAGTCAGAAGGAGAATACATGGGACAAAGATGGTGCTTGTGGTGTTTTGAGAAGCAAAACTTGCCCAACACTGTAAAATGTCAGTAAAAACAATTGTCAATCCTCACAATTCTTTCTGTAAAATACCTGTTTGTTGTGTGTTTTATCTATCCTACAGTTAAACATATTTTAAATTTCAAAACAAGGAATGGATTTCATCCAAAAATGAACAAATATAACTATTTAAGTTAGACCATTATTACATTTAAGTCTTCAATCTACAGGATCATTACGTCACATATGCTGTTGTGTGTAGAAATGGTTGATGTGGTTCATATTTATCCCAAAGCAACGAAGGATTAAATAAATAAAGACTTAAAAGGATCAATAAACACATCACCTTTCCCTGTATTGTGTAAGATTTCTCACTCTTCTCACAAAATGCAGTGTAGAATCAGCATTTAATCAGAACAGTGTGTGGAAATGTAAGTCATGAAGAATTAAATCTGTCCAAAATAGGGTTGATATTAAATGTTCTCCTGATGAATGGATTGGGGGACAGAATTAATCCGTAATTTGTTGTTTCAAAGTGAGCATGCCTCACAATCTTTCCTGCAAGTAAAGTAAGCTGAACTAATGTTTATTTAGGTCATCAATCTGTTTTTGACAGAGGCTGTGCAGCACACACCACACACAGATGTGAGTTAGAGTGATGACCTGTTTGTCTTATTGTGATACCTGCGGAGAGAGGAAAAAAATCACAAAATTAAGGCTGCAGGATAAATCGCTCTCCGCTGCACACACTGATGCTGTTGTGACGTTAAAGCATTAGTCAAGTGGGCTGCCGTTACAGGCAGTGTTGGGGTATTAAAACCAAACAGCTCAGAGCTACATAGTGTTCTGCCATCCCCCTCCCTTCATGTTCACTTACACAGTGTTTTTTATTCAAGATGGCTTATTTGGCCAAAATTAATAAATCAAAGCAACATCTTGTTGTTCTGAGAATGGTGCAGATTTTAAATGGGACATTAAACATGATTTATTTTTTAAATAAGAGTATATAAAATGTTGTTACATGAGATTAAAGACGTTTGTCTCATTACTGCTACAAACTATTCTAAATCGAGTGTAGGAAAGCCAATAACTAGCTAAAAATTATAGATATATATTGAGTAGGATTTTTGATACTTACCACATTCTAAAGTTAAAACCAACAAGTGATGTGCCTGTTTTTCATTCTTACCCACTTGTTTGTGTTGCTGACATGGCTGTAAGAAAAGAGTGTTATTTTCACATTTTGTGAGGAATCAACCAAAGAAATGTTCAGACTGGAGAGCCCACAAGCGCAAATTAGATTATTGAGATGAGAGTTGTGCCTTTTTGGAGCGGTAGAGCTGCCAGTGTAAACAGAATTCTCCCTTGAGATTGTCTGTAACCATGAGAAACAGAGTTTACTACCTCAATGGGCTGAAGTATCCATCATCATTATGACACATTACTGTTGTCATTGAAAATGTACAATGATTGCCAGCAAAGTGTTTCTGTCTGTGCGTGCGTTGATGAAGGTGTTCAGGGGAGGGCAAATCATCATGCACATGCAAGGGAATTGTCATCTTCTAAACCTTTACACATACATACACATAAACACAAGATACACACTTCTATAACTTAGGAGCACAGTAGCAAACGCTAGATCTTACACACCGCCAAAACACTGGTACACAAATAACATAACATTCACAGTCACAATCACATACTCCCACAAACACTGAATCCCTGTAGAGCTTGTGAAGACACAGGATTCTTAGAGGACAATTGTGAAAATGAACGACGAGAGATGCATTAAGATTAATAAAAAAAGAGAGGAAGACAGAACAAAAGAAAACTTTAATTCTAATAAAATTTGTGTGATCATGTGAATCTTTTTTTTAAATCAAGATGTGTAAAAACTATCTTCTGGAGTTAATGACTGACCTTTTCTTGATCTATAAATACTTACATTTTTGTACATTGGTACACCCTATATTCATTCAAAACATTCCCAGAAAAAAACTGAAAAAAAATCAACTGTTAATGCCTTTGCTAAGAGAGTTTGGAGTACGGAGCTTGGAGTAAAGAGATGAGGGTAAAAGTTGAGGGTTTAAGGGATGAGGTGATGACAGTAAGGATTGCAGGATGAAGGGTTTGTGGCATGTGCAAGTGTTTGGGAAAAATGTTTATTAGGTGGAGGTATAACCTTTGCAAGTAACTAAAAGAAGCCAGACAACGCCACCTCGGGAGTTTCACGCAAGGAATCACTTAGCTTAGACAGTAACACTTTTAGTGCACACAGATTCTTAATAATAGGAAGCAGAATATGTGGTTCTAGTTTTAATAAGTAAAAAACATTGTTACCAATATTCATATTTAAAATAATAGGAAAAAGAACACCAGTCACACAGGGACAAAAGAGGGAACCATATCGGGGTCTGAGGTGTATCAGTGGTGAGATGGGTTGAAGAGGGGTGAGAGGAATCCCAGGAAAAATCCCCCTATTGAAGGCTTAAAATATAGTTATAAATGACAGTCACACACACATGCACGCTATGGTGGACTAATTTAAATGGTACTTATATTGAGAAAGAAAACTAGAAGGTGCAAGACATGTAGTGAGGTATTGGCTACATACCTATCAGGCCGTGATGAACACTTGGGAGGGAGAGGAGAGCTTCATGCTCAAACAACACATCAACCACTAACATACCTGCACTGGTGGCAGCGGGAGTAAGGAAATGGGCAAGGGATGAAAAAAGAGAAAAATTTAGGTGAACATTAAACACATTTACAATTAGGTCTACAAGGAACTTTATTACAACCCAACTGCTATGAGTCCAGTTACATGAGCTGGACCCGAGATGCTCCTATTCAAACAGTAAGCCAAAGTGTCTTGGTTCATATGTTAGCAACAGGTCATAGAGTTGTAACACCTATGAATGAAAATGTCTTTGTCTCTCTGCCAGGGCTTTGCATTATTGCAACAGAAAAATTTACATTTCCAAATCAACAAACCAAAAACAAAAGAAGGAGAATAATAAAAAGAATACTCATTCCAGGCCTTCATATAATTCGGAATAAGAAAGAGTATGATTTATTTTTTTGTAATTTTGATTAACTAAGGCCATTAAAGCATTCTCTTTGCTGCCAACCTTCCTTTTTCCTTGCCTTTTTTCCTCTTTCCTCTGCATTGACACCCTGAGGGCAGGACTCATAAAACATTAAACAGCTGCACTAGCTTGCCAATAAATAAAAGTGTCCCTGGAACCTTTTAAAGTTACTTAGCCACCTGAGGCTTGTTCAATGTAATGCTAGATAGTCACTATACTCACCCAGTGGCCATTGTTACTTTGAAAACAATCTCAACAAGCCCTGTCAGAGTAGGAAACCCAAAGGCAGTTATAGTGTTGTTTTGTTTTGTATTACAGATTATAATTAGTTTAAATGCAGGGTACCTGTAAATAGTGATCACTTAACCACTCTCTGATAAATGGCCAGCTAAGCACAAAATTGACAGTAAAATATTGAGGAAATAAAGCCAAGATAAAGAGTTAGGCTGTTGGCGTTAACATGATAATCATAATGGTAATAAACGCAATAATAAACGCATTACTTTTTTCACAAAACTCACGTGTTATTTTGTCCCTTTCCTCCCTCCTCTGGTAATCTGCCTTATAGTCTTACTGTTGCTGCAGTGATGGGAAAATGACTTTGAATGGCTAAGTACAGAAGGAGCTTCTGTACTTCTGCTGTGAATATATATAGCTGAGTTCCTCTTGTTGCCTCCTTCCATTTCTGTTTTCACTGCAGTCTCCGGATTATGCTTACCCTTCTGTTTTTGTTAACTTGATATTTATTTCTAGTCTACCTTTTCTTACTGCCTGTTGCGACGTCTGCTCTTTCATTTCCTCAAATCCCTAAATGTGCTGGAACCCTTAGGAATGTGGTATTTTTCTTTTGTCTTATTGATCTTGTGAATTTTAACCATATATTGTAAAGCAGTTCCTGGTGACTGTTGGCTGTCCCTGTTTTAATGCTTGTCAATATGGAAACTGAATCACTGCATTTGATGATCTTGTTGGAGCTATCCACTACACTGCCATCAATATTGCAAACAGCTCCACTATAAATACTCTAAAATAATCAGTCGTTCTCTTATTATTTTCAAGTTTTAGTCAAGACACAACAACTGCAGCCCGTTTCAGGTTATTTTGGTCTGTAAATATGTATAGCCTGTGACTACTGTATACTCGTTTTCCATCGAGCGTAGTATTCCATGACTAAATTTGCATTCTTATTATTTTGCTTTATCTTGAGTATTTTAAAATCAACCCACAGATTTTAGAGTATCCATAAAGGTCTTTCAGGTCAGACTACATTTAAACAGAATTCTCTATTCAAGACTCTCATGTCTTCAGTGACTCTGTCACCTGTCCAGCCAAAACGTTGTTTTTCTTTTCTCTCCTTCTCCCGACAAGTCTGCATCACTCTCTTTGTTGGATGACAACGCCGCGCCCTTTAGACTGACCCAGTAATTGGCTTTCTTAGACTTGAAAAAGCTTTTTGCACTGTTAACCACGATGTGCTGCTGCCCACACTTTCAAAATTTAAACTTTCTGATCAGGCTTCGCAGTGGTTTGACTAGTACCTTATTGGAAGCGTGCAACGTGTCAGATTCAATGGGAAAAGTCCACCTTCTGCACCAACAGAACATAAAGGGGTCCGTTCTTGGTTCACTGCTATTTAGCATGTAACTGTATATTAAAGACTTACCTGAGATCTGTCCTGCAGTTGGCTGCCAAGTGTATGCCGATGATATGGTTATCTATACATCTGCAAGATCAGATATAAGCTGCTGACCACTCTGTTTTAAACTGAACTGTATTCATTCACTGCACTGTATTAAAAACTGAACAGTTTTTGTGTTTTTTTTTCTCATTGCATTTTTTTCGTATCTTTTTTCTTTGTTTCTATCAGTTACTTCTAAAAGCCTCCCGTGGACAGGTGTTGCAAATTAGCATTTCGCTATAATATACTAAGAGCAGTGCATCATTTTAGTGTGCAGTGGTTAATATATTTTCTTTTATGTTTGACAGCCCTGATTGGATGACCTTGATGAAGGCCACAAGCCGAAATACGTCGGTCTAATTTGTTTATAAAATTGATCTTCATACTACAAATGCTGCTGGAGCATTTTGACCTCTTCCTGTTTGACAGCCCTAAAAAGCATATTTGATGACCCAAATGCTACCTTAAGACAACAGCTCATGCTATCTTACGAGCCCTACAACGTAAAAGTAGCCATTCAAGGCTCATACAATAGCAAGGAATCTTAGCCTTTCTTTGTGGGTTGTGTTAAACTACCAAACAGCCTTACTGGAAGCTACTTTATAGTTAACAGGGATATTATCTAGATGTTGAATGTATGTTTACCTTTGCTTTTGTCTGACTGCAGCTCATTGGTTCATACAGGGGGCGGCTGTGGCTCAGTTAGTAGTAAGTAGTAGTTAGCAGACTTGGTCGTCGATCCCAAGCTCGTGCGGCCACATGTGCGATGTGTCCTTGGGCAATACACTTAACCCCAATTACTCCGGTGCTTCATCGGTGTTGTATGAATGTGTGTGGGATTAGCTCCTTCTAATGGTCACTTTACATAGCAACCTCTGCCATCATTGTGTGAATGGGTGTGAACAGGTGACATGTGGTGTAAAAGCGTGTTGAGTATTCAGAAGGCTAGAAAAGTCCATTTACCATTTAGCATACATTTAAAATATAGCCATAACTCTCTTCTCTCAATATAGTAGTATTGAATCAATAGCTCCAAATATATATGCATAACAACATGGAACACAGTATAACAACATTTGAGCATCTATCCTCTTCTCTGTTCTTCCTGTTCTATCATGTGCCTTCATCCTCTGTGTGGGTTAGTAGCACCATCGTGTGGTCACAGAGTAAACACAATAGCTATGATCTATCAAACAACTCCCAACAAGGCAGAAAAACACCAGTGTTTTCATGGAATATAATTTTCTGAAAATCAAACACTTTATTTTATACAATAGTTTTTACAAATATCAAATTATTAAAAAATAAATATTCTTTAATGAAGTAATAATACACTTTAATTGTAATAGAAAGTTTTCTAAATTAAATTGTGGTTGTGGTTGTGATTGTAAAAACCTGTATGTTTTCTCATTAAAAAATGTTTCAGTATGAATGTTGTGTAAGTGTGTGCATTAGTCTTTGTGTTCCCCCTCTGTCTTTTCTTTGGTAATGGGAAACTCCAGTGATGTCCTGAAGCGAATGGGACCTTCGCTCTCCCCACTGGTAAGTTGCTTGGCAGCAGGGGCATGGATACGCAACTGTCCGTCATCCATCAGGGAGCAGGAGAGGCCAGACAGATCCAGGTGAGCGGGCAGGTCAATCCTTTGGACAAATCCCATCTTTGATGAGGCAGAGGAGCAGAGCGAAGCACAGGAGGAAGAGGAAGAGCAGGACTGGGTCTCTTCTGCTCCAGCCTGTTTCATGGCAACCACTGCAAGGCTCCGCCCCTCCACTTTGACAGTGATGTCATTGGGGGAATAACCACGGGCATCTAGGGTCACCAGGAGGTCATCGTTGTTATTCTTGTGTAGCTCAGTGCTAGGAGTCACTCTCTGCTGCTCATCATCACTAAGCCTGAAAAGGAAACAAGATCTCAATCAGAATCAGATCAATTCATGAATGCATTGGTGTCAAAGGACTGTTTCAGACCTACACTAACTAAAATGTATGAATCAGATGATGATACATATTCACCCTTGGTAAGTTTCAGTCGTGGGCAAAAATGAACACAAATGTTAGTAGCATGAATATCGTAATAAAGACCTAAAATCTGTTATATCAACAAATGAGATCAACTGTTTTTACCATACCTCGCCAAAGTGTTAGAAAAGAGGGGAAACTGGCAGACTCTAGTCAGGTGAGACCCATCATGGAGCTCCCTCAGGAGGCTGTCCGCCAGCTTGGTTCTCTGGTTGAAAAAGTCCTGCTGCAGTGAGGAAAGGGACTCCCGCCTCAGCGGCCAAAGCAGCTGCTCTTGGCTGAAGAAAGGGTCATCGCCAAAAAGGCCGGTCAAGGCTGCGTGCTGAGACATCACGTCTGAGAAAATTCCTGACAAAAATGTTTTTAAAAAAGCAACCTCTGAGAGTTGTGTTCTTGTCCTCTTTGATTTTTGGAGGCAGATTCCTTTTCCAGACTCGATATCTCTGAGTGAGAACTAAGAGGTACAAGAGTTACTACTCCCCTTGTGTCTTCTATCTCATAAAAAGGGTTTCCCTCCCTTTTAAATCCCAGCTGTCCTGATCCCCTCCCACAGTCCTATTTAAACCCCATGAGCTCACTGCTGTTTGTTAGCATGTGCCAGTAAGGAATGACCTGCAACTCATCAAAACTCTAAAGACAGCTCATGGTCATGTCCTGTTTGGCTGTGCATGTGGCTGTGAATGCTGAGCTATACTTTAATCGGATGCTTATTTCACGTAAAATAAAAACACAGGGCAGTATTTATTTTCTCATTTAACATGCAGCAAAACAGGGAAAAAGGCCAGTTTTCCAAAGTGTCAAACTATTCCGCATATGCTCACATTGGACTTTGTCAAAGCTGCAAGGACTAGTTTAGTTACACTACAACCCTAAATGAGAAAATGGAAAATGAATCTTACTTTTTTTCTTGTAAAATCAAACTGAAACAGCAGCTGTTTAGAAGGTAGCATGTTGACCAGAAGTGTGAACAAAGCAGGTCTAGCCTCAGGTTACAAGGCCTCATCACAGCTGCTTTGAGGGATGAACTCACAGTGTCAACATTTCCCAGAGTCTTTCTGCATGTGTGTGTGTGAAGCAAGCATGGTCACATTACAAGGAGCTTGTGTCACAACTATTTGTGGCTGTCAAAGTGTTCTACTGTAAAACTGCTATATACAGTGCTTAACAAATGTATTAGACCGCCTGTCATAACAACAGGAAAACATAAGTATTTTAAAAAATCTTTCAAAAACTTGTTGAAAACTGAAAATGTAATTGTTATTTATTTGGCAAATAACAAACTGAAACAACTAAATAGTCCTTTTTCACACATAATAACCAAAGAACTTTATATTTTGTATGGCCTCCTTTGGCCTTGATAACAGCATGCATTCTTTCTGTTTTTATGTACTTTTCGACAGTCTCTTTTGTTGTTGAGTTCCAAATAGTTTCTAGCTGTTCCCACAGACTTGCTTTAGATTAAACTTTTGTGCGATCAATCTTTGAATCTACTAAATCCCAAATTTGTTCAATAGGATTCAAATCCGGACTTCGACTTGGCCAGTCCATCAGTTCCAGTACTCCAGATTCCTTTTTCTTGGTCCAATAGACTCTGCACAGCTTCGAAGTATGCTTAATAATAATAATAATAACTTTATTTATATAGCACCTTTTAAAAACAAACGTTTTACAAAGTGCTTTGACAGACAAAGCAATGGCAGTACTTGGACACAGAACAGAAGACATTAACAGTAAGGCCAAACAAGAGGAAGATATATACACAAGAAGCAAACACCAGTAATAAAACAAGACCATTTAAAAGAAGTAGACGACATCACATCACAGGTAATTAAAACAGAAAGTGACACAAAAAGGGGTGAGATAGAAGATAGCTGGTAAAAATATAAAAGCAGCAAAGGTCAGGAGAGTAAGAATTTTTAAGGTGGTTAAGAATATATAAGAAGAATAGGAGCAATAAAATGAATAAAGGAAAGAATACATTTAAAAAGGAGGGAGTCACATAAAAGCGAGTCTATAAAAGTGAGTTTTAAGAAGTGATTTAAAAGATGTTACCGTCTCTGCTCGCCTTATCTCCTCAGGCAGGTCGTTCCAAAGTCGAGGGGCCCTGTTTGAAAAGGCTCGGTCACCTTTTGATTTGAGTCTCGACTTTGGAACGACCAGAAAGGCTCTACCTGAGGATCTGAGGTTGCGTGAAGGGGCATAGGGGGTCAGCATTTCAGAAATGTAATTTGGGGCAAGACCAAGACGAGCTTTAAAAGTGATCAGTAAAATCTTAAAATCAATTCTAAAAGTGACAGGTAGCCAGTGGAGGGAAGCAAGGACAGGAGTTATGTGATGTCGTCTGTTAAAACCAGTGAGAAGCCTAGCTGCTGCGTTCTGGACCAGTTAGAGGCGGGAGAGTGATTTTTGTGTGGTACCTGAGAGGAGTGAATTGCAGTAGTCCAATCGAGAAAAGATAAGTGAGTGAAGGATTTTTTCCAGGTCAGCAGGGGGCAGAATGGTTTTGATTTTGGAAATGGATCTGAGATGGAAGAAACACGTCTGGACAGTTTTTTTAATATGATGGTCAAAGGTGAGTTCTGAATCAAAAATAACTCCTAGATTTCTTGCTGTGGGAGTGATGTTGGAGGAGATCGGACCAAGGGAGCTTTGAATGTGATTGATATGGGAGTTTGGGTAGTTGAATAGAATGATTTCCGATTTTGAGTCATTTAACTGAAGAAAGCTTTGGGCCATCCAACATTTAATGTCACTGAGACAGTTAAAAACAGCAGCTAGGCTTCTCTGGTCACCAGGTCTCAGCGGAAGGTATATCTGTGTGTCGTCAGCGTAACAATGAAAAGAGAGGTTATGGCGCTGGATGATATCACCAAGAGGGAGCATATAAATAGAGAATAAAAGAGGACCTAAAATCGAACCTTGTGGTACACCACAGGTAATTTGAGAGGTGGAGGATGAGTGGTTACCTATGGTGACCGCAAAGGTTCTGTCTAAAAGATAAGAATAAAACCAACTAAGCGCAGTGCCCTTGACACCAACCCACGACTCTAGGCGTTCAATTAAAATGGCATGATCTACTGTGTCGAATGCCGCACTTAAATCTAAAAGAATTAAAATTGCACTCTCTCCTCTGTCAGTAGCTAAAAGAAGGTCATTTGTTACTCTGAGGAGGGCTGTTTCTGTGCTATGGAGTGCTCTAAAACCAGACTGAAACTTCTCGAAGAGGTCGTTGTCTTTCATAAAAGCTAAAATCTGTGCTGACACAACTTTCTCTAAAACTTTGGATAAAAACGGGAGTTTAGAAATAGGCCTAAAATTACTAAGAACAGTGGAGTCAAGATTTGGTTTCTTTAAAAGAGGTTGGGGCTCATTGTCTTGTTGGTATATGAACCCAATGTCCAACTGAATTCACCATATTATATTTAGCATATTATGTGAATATTTGCCTTAATTCAGAGTGTAATGTTTTGTTTGAGTTCATCAGTTGAATTCACCAAATTTGAGCCGGCTCACTGGGCTTCTCTGAGAAGTCAGAAATTAATCAAGCATAACATTCAACCTCTAAAACACATTTTTCTGTTCAGGAATACAAGTAAATAACTATAATTTGACGTCTTAATCAAGAAATAATAATGTGCTTTACTATTTTTTTTGTAATACAATACATTTGAAAATTCATGGATAACAATAATAATGATATTTTAGCATTAAAATGATCATTTCTGTTAAAGAGCTTCTACATACTGATGTATTCACTATTACAGAAACATAAAAAATGATTTTGGTAATTACCAATGCTGTTAATTTGGGGCAGCTGTGCCATACGTGATGGTTAAATTTGTTAAGCACTGTATATGCTTAAAGCTTTCTTCATAGTGTAATGTCCTTATTCCTTCTACATTATTAAGTTGGGCTTTTGCCTTTCCTGAATACTACTATGCAGACAAATGTTAAAAAAAAGCCTGTCTTTATCCCCATTCCTTGCTAATGAGAGCCTGTCAGCAAACAAGGTGTCCTAAGTTTTAATTTTGTCAATTTTAAAAACACTGCATTTAGTTAGCATTGATCATTTTATATGTAAGTAGAAACAGAGTAAGGGCATTAAAATAACACTGTTCGTATGGTTTAAGTTGATAGGAACGCTGATGCCATTTTGGTCATTTGAAGTCTTTGCGCTATTGTTGTGTTTTGGGTACATAATGTGTTCATGGTGGTTTGGATGCAAACTGACTTGAATTTTTTTTTTTCGGTTGAGATATTGGTTGGTAGACTGAAAAGAGAAAGAAGGTAAACATTAGATCACGAGAAGAGCTGCTGCAAAAATAAAGAAGTGTGTCAGTGAACCAGGGGTTTCAGGGACATAAATAGAAAGGAAGTTAAAGATGGCTGCTGATAGCTCAGCTCATATTACTGAGTTCTTATTACACCACCCAGAAAAGACTGGTCAGTATTTATGGTTGTATGATGTTATTCATCTTGAACATCTCATAGTGATGTCTGCTGATGTGGTTATCTTATGTACAAAACCATGAGCTGACACACAAACCTACAGCTCTTTAAGAACATCAACACATGCATTCAGCATTATCTTTAAATGTATTTATTTTTGGTTGTTGTTCAAAATATGTATCATCCGATTGGTTTTAACACAGCAACAAATATTCCCAAATATAAATTAGTTTAAAAACATTTACCTCCACTGTGGTAAATGATAAGTGGACCTGGACTTGTTGTAAACATAAATATCTGTACATGATATGTAGGTAGGTACCAAAATCTAGGTAATCCTGTTAAAGGAATAGTTTGGTGTTTTTGAAGAAAGGTATAAGGTTCTTGCAATACGTAGTATAAGACGGGCAGAGTCTTTTAAATCACTTCTTAAAACTCACTTTTATAAACTTGCTTTTATGTGATTTCACATTTAAATATTTCTATTAATCTATCTCTTCCTTTTCTTCATTTTACTGCTTTGTACCTTTTTATCCATCTCCTCTCTAAATGTTTTAGCCTCTAAATGTATCCCTTTCTGGATTAATTTTACTGCTCTTAGTCTTTATTAATTCCTACTCCTTTTAATGTTTAACTTTCAGCCCTCTGTTGCTTTATATATTCATTTAACCATCTCTCGTTTATCCCTTCTTTTTATCTTCATTCTGTGTTTAGAGCCTGTGATGTCGTCTCACTCCTTCAATTTTTATTTTTATTTTGTTCTGTCCTGTCCTGGTTGACTTTAAACTTATTTTCCTTCATTGTATTGTTTTATAGCATTAACTTCCTCTTCATACCTGCCTGTTGTATCTCTCTTATTCCTGTTATTTGCATTGATATTATTTTTGTACTCTCTGTTTGGCCCATCTGTTGATGTCTGTTTTGTTGTTGTCCTGACTGTTGATGTATTTGCTTTGTCTGTCAAAGCACTTTGTTTGTTTTTAAAGGTGCTATATAAATAAAGTTATTATTATTATTATTAGCCATAGGAGATGTTGTCCAGCTTAGCTGTTCAGGCGTGGAAGCTAGGTTACACATTGTTTGCTCCACGCTCAAATTTAGCAAATTTTAAGAAAAATCAGCTGGTTGGTTCTGAAGGCTTCGAAAGAGACAACAAATACATCCAAATTAAAAAGTGAGCGTTTTTTACAGCAAATATTACTCGCCGTTAAAATGTCTCAATAATACCAAAATGCCAAGGTATAATTATCAGTCTAATTGGCCAAAGTCAAGTTGAGTTACACGATAAACACCCAAACAGCTGATCAATGCGCTGTCGACGGAAGAACGAGCAAGCAAGAAGAAAGAGCATGTAAGCTTATGTGATGAAGTGCTAAAACAAAGGGCTTGCCATCAGGAAAAGTAAAGTAGTGTAATTTTTTTCCAATATAGTATTCATTTACCCCAACGTGGTTTTTAGCTGTTTTTCTTTAAAGCCTAGCTTCCATTTCTGCACTGCTGCTGTTTTCTTATAATTAGAGGAACTTGGGTCCCTAAAAGTTGAGATACCCCTACCCGAGGTAGAACAAAGCACAACCATATTTTTTCATAACTTAACACATGTCTATTTTATGAAATGGATGGTTGTCTAAAAATATTTTACTAAAATTACTTTTTTTGGTTGTTTTGTGCATCTTACCAAAAACCAAAAATAGCGAAAATTAGAGCTTCTCCGAAAGGGACAGCTCCTGCCTTATCACATGTATCTCTGGAAATCAATATCAGAATGTTACCGAACGTGGACTGGATGTTAACAGGTAGTTATTTATTACATTTAAGCAAAGTTTTTATCAATACCATTTTCAATTTTTGAAATATACACACTTAGACACACATGTAGTTTAGGCGAAAATTGAAAATTTGTATATCACAGTCTGTTACACCAATCATTAAAATATGTCATTTGTATCTTCTTAAGACTGTTATCTTAACATAAAAGCAAATTATTTGACTTTTCTCTTGACCCTCTGCTGTCACCAGCCCCTAACAGGAAACAAGTGGTGCCAGGATTTCAGGGTGACCTGTACAATGGGGCCCTATTGATGTGTATGTGGGAAGAGTAAAAACAAACAATAGATTAACACTAAACAAGAACCAATTTAATTGTATTCTAAAACATATATTCTAAAACATTTTATAGATATTCCAAATACATTTTGTCTCAGTAATATTGTCGCATATATGAGATTGTTTCTATTTAATTCTGTGTAAAAAATAAAAACATTGCCTTGAAATCAGTTGAAATATTAATGAACAAAAAAACAGTGTTGATATATATATCACCTTGAGCTCTTAGAATTTGAATATACTTCATATAGTCTATTTGTATATCGGCCATACAGCCTGTTGTAGTTTGTAATGCAATTGAGTCATATAAAGATGGCGTGTGCCACCCTATCTCCTGCTTTTAAGATGAACCCTAGTTTCTCCAGAGGATATCGAAAACTAAAGCCTTTTTTGGGGGTTTGCTCTGAGCGGAGCAACATCTCCTGTGGCGAATACACTTTCTATTGACAAGTACGTCATACAACCCCACTTCAAAATACCTAATTATCCCTTTAATGCCACTGATTAATGTTTTACATTGGTTGTCTTGCTGTTTGCTCCTGTTGTCTTATCGGAAGTAAGAGCTAGCTGTCAGAAATAGCATAAGGGAATGAGAGGGGTGTTGACCTTGTCATCAGAGTCTATTGAGGAATTATAAAGGTTCATTTAACAAAAGTGTGCCACATATAGCCACTGCTTACAAAAGGCCACCTCAAAAGTTCTGATAAATATCCTCATGGTGTCCATAAGTGCCAACAGTTGGTTCAGTAAGTGGTTCTACGTTCTCATAGTCAGCTTCCTCTTCACTGGTTTCTTCTTCCTCTTCACTGGTTTCTTCTTCTTCTTGTCTGTTTTCATCTACACTCACACAGTGTGTGACCTTTCTCAAACGTGAATTCAGGCCTGATTCTTCAGATTCATGATAATCAGATCTCTCTGGTTCCTCATAAATATTGTCCTCATCCACTATTTCTGTGTCCTCTTTGAAATTGTTCTCGGTTTCCATTTGATCCATATTTACATAGTCGTCTGCATCATCGTTGTAATTATTTCCCACTCTGACAGGCGCTGAAACAGAAGTATTGGAACAATGTGTGAGTTATGAAAGATCTTTGGAGAAAGGGTGTATTCAAAATTGTAAAACTGTGAGTCCTGGTGAGTACATTTGTTGTGGATCAGGGTTGGCTGCTTTGCTTGTTGTCTTCTCCTGCAGACCAGACAGACCACCACCACCACCGACAGCACCACCAGCAACAGCAGGAAGCCAGCAGCGACTGAGGACACCATCGGTAACAGAGACACTGGGAGGAAAAGCATTTGATTCATTTATCCTACAAGAACATGTTTAACCTCTCACCACTCCCTAGTCGAATGTACTTCTGATGTAACCATCATTTCTTAACCAAGCATCACATGAACAAACCTAATTTGATTTCACTTTGATTGAAAGACCGGAATTCCAACTCACTCTCGCCAACTAAGTATGCAAGAAATCTGGTAATTTTGATTTATGACCCAACACTGCCAATATGGTCATTTTAGACTAACTTATTTTTTACTGATGATATTTTAAACAGTTTTTAAAGCTTCACTTGATTGTTGTTTACTTTTTGTTGTTAGTCTGTCTAGCTTTGCATTTTGTTGCACTGGTGCTTTTACACAAATGAAGAGAGGACAAATAGAGAGAGATCACACAGCTCATAAAGATTTTCTTATGATGACACTTTTGACCTAACTTTACTCTTCAGTGGTTTTGTAAATGTCAAAATGCAAAGCTTAGTGCTCCCACCTATACTTACATTTAATGATAACAATGATTGGTCCAGTCTCAGTAGAATTAAATCTCTGTGTCGACAGTTCAACCTCATACACACAGCTGTAGCTGCCCTGGTGTTTATAATCAGCTATAGGGAAGTCAAAGGAGGCAGAGTTGTTGACTGTTTGCTTTGTGGCAATGGTGTTGGAGCCAGAGGAGATGAGAAAGAATTGGCCCTCAGAGTAGCTGCAGTTAATGGAGCAGATGAAGACAAAGCTGTAACCCCTGGTGACCTCTGCACCTTCAGGACTCCAGACCAGCCCTCTGTTAGGAGATGCTAGAGAGATACTCGGCTGTTGCAGTCTCACTGGTTTCAAAAGGGTGAGATGAAGAAAATATATACAAAGGGTCACAGAAATGATAAGATCTAGATTAATTTTGAGTACCTATCAAAGCAAGATCATTCTCAAAAACAATAAACATCACTGAAAACTAAAACGTAGTCCAGTTGCCTTTGGAGCAAGCTTTGATTTAGCATGACCTGGATGACTGAGAACCTACACAGACAGGACTGAAAACTAGAATATAAATTTAAATTTAAAAAAAGTAATTAAAGGAGCTTCATCATGAACATATTTCTATTTTGTTATTCAAATTATGTTTAGAAACCATCTGTTAACATGACCAAAAATCACAAATTGTATCACTTTATGCAATGATAACTGACACACACGCACACTGAAATATAATGTGTAGAATGCTTATGTGTTATTGTATTGTTTTTTTTGTTTTTTTTAAATTACAAATCGACATATCAAGTTAAAGAAACTAACTTTTTTCCTTACCAGTAATGCTGAGTGTGACAGGGTCACTTTGGGCGGAGCTGAAAGTTTGACTTGAAATGCTTTTCTCATACCGACACCGATAGGATCCTTCTTTTTCAAAGTCAACTTGAATAATGTTGAACGTAGCAGAGTTAGAACTCGGTGTTTGGGTCATTGTGAATGAGCCTGGGATTTTATGAAGAGTGAATGTGCCACCTCGAAGCTCAGCAGTGATGGAACAAATGATGACGATATCCTGACCCCAGGTAACCTCACCAACAGGTTTCATGGAGATGCTGGGCTTAGGGAGGCTCACTGAAAAAAACAACAACAATACTTTGGTGATACAGTTCTCTTGATTTATCTTGAATCTGACAAGTATATGCCTTTGTTTTTCAGATCGTATTCAGCATCTTCTGGCAAGACAGAATCATCAGAAGTACATAGAATACACCAACTATCAAATAATGATCTGGTTCAGTCACTTGTTTTGTCAAACCGGATGTATTGAATAAAGGACACAACATTTTAAATCTTTATAAAAAAAGTATGTTTAATCATGGCACTTGCTTTATTTGAGATTTATTATAAATTTCCTTCCTCTGAGTTTAACAGTGTTGTTAACTTTGATGATACCACTGCCACATATCTTATAGCCGCAGCAGACTTCTGGCACCAAATGAAGAGGAGCAGGAAAAGAGTTAGAACGTCCCAAATACACGTTGCGCCAGTGAACACAGCAACCCAAATAACAGAAGCTCTGTTATTGCTCTACCACTAAGGTGGCTAAAACATGCAGTATATGTTATTAGTGGTTAAGAGTTATGTATTTTGTTAATGTGCTATAATGACAAAAAATGGCATTTTTTAGATACTGTTCTGAAGTTTTTGAGTATTACTGTACTATGAATTCAGTTGAGTTGCAAGTGAATATTTGTCCCCACTAAATCCCAATGAGGCTTTAAAGTTGAGTGTGAAATGTAATAGAAGTGTAATTTTTACATTAATAGTGGTAAATGGACTTGGGATTGTTGTGCGGTTTTCTGGTCTTCTGACGACTCAAAGCACTTTTACAATGCAGGTTTACCCATTCATAACACATTCACACTTTGATGGCAGAAGCTATGTAAAGAGTCTGTCAGTATTAACTAATTCCATTCATACACATTCACACACCACTGAGCAGTGGGAACTATTTGAGGTTCAGTGTCTTGCCCAAGGACACTTCGACATGTGACTGCAGCAACTCCCAGTAGAGAGACGACCAACTTAACCACTGAGCTACAGTCACCCTTGAAATAAATGTAAACAATGTTAATAATAATAATTAATAATAAAATAAACCTATGTTTAAAAAGCAGCTTCTCTCTGATGATAACACTGTGTTTACATAAGTGATTACACTGACTTTATCTTTGTCGAGTTGACGAGACTCAGCATGTGTCCTTCAGGTTGCTTTTGGGGTTGGTATTTTGACAACTTTATTAACTGCATCAATATATAAGAAATTCAAAACTATGCTCACCAGAACAGATCACGCCAGCATCCTCATTGTGATTACAGTTGTGACCCCGCTTTTCTTTGGCCAGACAATCAGTTAGAGAACGTTCACTTCCTGAACAGGCCACATCATCCAGCAAGATTGGGTCAGTTCCTTCACCAAAAAGGGCACTTCCAGGAGCACTCACTGCTGTCCCACAGTTGAGCTGTCTGCACACCACCTCAGCATCTTTTAAGTCCCACTCATCATCACATACTGTTCCCCAGGTGCCAGAGAAGATTTCAACTCTTCCAGAGCACTGAGTAGATCCAGCTAATCTGAGCGGAGCACCTGAGAATTGATCACAGTAGAAATTGCTGGATGAAACATGACTTTCTTTTCTTAGTGGGTTATGTGCAAAACTGTTTTTTGAGATACAAATGGAAAAAAATAATGATTAGTATACAAACATTGAATCAACTTTTTACTCGTTATTCTGCTCTTAAATTTAAAAGACATGCGGCAGGATGTGGTTACCAGCTTTTGCATGTGAAAAAGTTCCTACAGGCTTCACAGACCACAATGACAGGTTGATTTCAAAAAGCACACTTGACTTTTCAAAGTATTTGATACAAAAAATGGTCTTACCTGAGCAGACCACGCCAGCATCCTCATTGTGTTTACAGTTGTGTTCCCCCAATTCACGAGACTGACACTCATTTAATGAATGTTCACTTCCTGAACAGGCCACATCATCTAGCAAGATTGGGTCAGGTCCTTCACCAAAATGGGCACCTCCAGGAGCACTCAGTGCTGTCCCACAGTTCAGCTGTCTGCACACAACCTCAGCATCGCTTAAGTCCCACTCATCATCACATACTGTTCCCCAGGTACTGCCAGATAAGATTTCAACTCTTCCAGAGCAATAAGTATATCCAGACCCAGCTAATCTGATCTGACCACCTAAAAAGAACACGTAAAAGAACACAGACACACAAAAAAAATATTTTTTTTTGTCATTATAAAAACTGCTTTTGAAAGACACCTTGGACAGAAGTTATTTATAAGCTTGTGTTAACATTTCACACTTGTTATTCTGCTCTTAAATTCAAAAAGCATGCAGCAGGGTGTAGTTACCATCTTTTGCATGTGAACATCTCCTACAAGCTTCACAATGACTAGACAAAAGAGCTTGTAATTTACATAAAATAACACATTCATTTAAGTGTTTATTTAAATCTCTTCTCACTTGAGCAGCCCTCATCAGCACCCAAACATGTCTTCAGTTTTCTGTGCTGACACTCAGTTACTGACATTTCAATTTCTAGAAAAGACCACCTCATGAAGATTGTTTCCTTCACTGAAGTAGGTTTTTCAAATTGGCACTCACTGCCGCACAACAGCCCAGCTGACGGCACACCACCCTAATATTGTTTTAAATCCAGCTATCATTACAACCTGTTTCTTGATCTTAACTTCAAATTTACAGTACTTAAACCCTTTGAGAGCATTGGGTAAACTAGTCCAACTAATCTGATCTGACCACTTTTCAGGCACACAAGACTTAATACAGGCTATGGTATTGTTGTGGAAATGAAGCAATTCAAGAAAATTGGACTGACCTGCAGCAGGCAAAGAAGAGGTCCAGAGTAGAGACACTATAGAAGAGAAGAAGGTTACAGTAAGTGCAGAAATATAATACTCCTTTTTCACCTAACTCTCTCTATTGGAATTAATTGAGTTCAATAAAGCGAGTAAACTATTCTGTTAACCAGCTTTCAAATGTTGAATCTTGGAACATGCGCCTTACCCAGGGTCAAGTAAAGGTTTTTCTGTTGTATGCTCCGCATGGCTGAAGCATAGGGTGCTTGTATCATTATCGGTGAGAGGACAGACAGAAAAATGACTTTCAAAAAGCCCACAGACAAACTTAACCCTGCTTGTCTTTTCTGAAATACTTCCTCTTTATAGTGCTGCTGTTTTTTTTTTTTTTTCACAAAAAGTACTCAGCTGCTAAAACTGAAACTGCTGCTTCACAGAGACAGCAAAGTTGTCACAAAAAAAATACTTTCAGTTCTAAGGCTTATTAATCCTGTCAATTCTATAAGAATGCTGTTGTGAGGGTTGCAGATACACCAACTAGTCTTTCTCAGCTCTGGTCCCTACAAGTAAAACGAGCCATCTGTCATGTAGTTGGCCTTTCCTTCTTAAGTAATGTATTAAATTCATGTTAGGCTATTCAGTTATCATTTCCTGTTTTACTTGGTTATTTTTGTCGCCTGGTTCCTTATGTGCAGCCTTACTTCCTTCACTGGCTTTTTCCCCTGAGCCATAGTCCCTGCATTTCAAGTCTCTTATCTCCTTGTTCCTCTTGAAGAGGACATATTTTCCCCTTTTCTACCTTACTAACCAGAGTTCGTATTTTATAGTCCTGGTCTAAATGTTTTTTTTTTAACATACTGTATGTATTAAGAACGAAAGCAGCAGCTGATGCTGCCATGGCAAACACATGTCGCTTCAAGTGTCGCTTCTGATAAAAGGACTTCTCATGTCTCTTGTGACATAATGCGTGGTTCCTTCTCTCCTTGCATAGGTCTCTCTGTGCATCTTTGGTGGGATGGCCTAAGACACAAGGAAAAGACAAGTGTGGGCAGGAAGCATGGATGCAACTTGAGAGGCCTGGGAGGCAACCCTTTGATCATGTGCCCAGGCCTTATTGTTTGATTAGTGTCACCTGTCTCTATAAAAACCGAAATTAGCGAAAATTAGGGCTTCTCCGAAAGGGACAGCTCCTGCCTTATCACATGTATCTCTGGAAATCAAAATTAGAATGTTACCGAACGTGGACTGGATGTTCACAGGTAGTTATTAATAACATTTAAGCAAAATTTTTATCAATACCATTTTCAATTTTTGAAATATACACACTTAAGTGAAAATTGAAAAAAAGAAATTCAAAAGGTTTGTATATCACAGTCTGTTATTTTTTAAGTAAGGACACCAATCATTTAAATATGTCATTTGTATCTTCTTAAGACTGTTATTTTAACATAAAAGCAAATTATTTGACTTTTCACTTGACCTTCGGCTGTCACCAGCCCCTAACAGGAAACAAGTGGTGCCAGGATTTCAGGGTGACCTGTACAATGGGGCCCTATTGATGTGTATGTGGGAAGAGTAGAAACAAACAATGGATTAACACTAAACAACAAGATACAATTTAATTGTATTCTAAAACATATATATTATAAAACATTGGATAGATATTCCAAATACAAATTGTCTCATATTTTCTTTCTTACATATTATTTATATGATGAAGCTCAGAGTCAACCCTCTGCCTTCAGTATTGTCACATCGTATGAGAGGCAGAAATATCTATTCTTGTGCAAGAAAAGGTTGTGGTCGACGGCAATTGAAAGAGTTGAATGAAACAGACCTAAATTGAAAAAAATTAAATGAACTATTTCACACAATCTTTCCTAAGATTTCTATGTATTTGCTTCAAGTTCTTAAAAAAACAAAGGCTTTGACTCAAGATCACGACAATGTGTCTTAACAGGTCTTATAATATGTGTTATTGGTGATTCCTTGCAAAAATTGATCTAACTTGCAAAACCAAATTGACTTGATTGATGCAATGCTTGCTTTTCCAAATACCTGTTTATTGTTTAATTTGATATAGGCTTACTGTATTAAAACTGCAGCAAATAACTACTGTATCAAAATACTTATTTTAAATGCCTGAAGGAAATGGTTCTTGCTTATAAGAAGTGTGACAGTAAACATTTTTTCATTTTCTATTATATTTCTTTATTGTACTTGTTTTTTCTTTTGGTATTTTTCATTTTTTATTATACATAGTAGAAACAGGAGGGAAATAATGGAAAAATAATTATATGTAACCTTGATGAACACAGCCTTATATGCAACATTAATGAATACAGCCTTATATGCAAGGTTGATGAACACAGCCTTATATGTAACGTTAATGAACACAGCCTTATATGTAACGTTAATGAACACAGCCTTATATGTAACGTTAATGAACACAGCCTTATATGTAACGTTAATGAACACAGTCTTATATGCAACGTTAATGAACACAGCCTTATATGTAACGTTAATGAACACAGTCTTATATGCAACGTTAATGAACACAGCCTTATATGTAACGTTAATGAACACAGCCTTATATGTAACGTTAATGAACACAGCCTTATATGTAACCTTGATGAACACAGCCTTATATGTAACGTTAATGAACACAGCCTTATATGTAACGTTAATGAACACAGCCTTATATGTAACGTTAATGAACACAGCCTTATATGTAACCTTGATGAACACAGCCTTATATGTAACGTTAATGAACACAGCCTTATATGTAACGTTAATGAACACAGCCTTATATGTAACCTTAATGAACACAGCCTTATATGTAACCTTGATGAACACAGCCTTATATGTAACGTTAATGAACACAGCCTTATATGTAACCTTGATGAACACAGCCTTATATGTAACGTTAATGAACACAGCCTTATATGTAACATTAATGAACACAGCCTTATATACAACGTTAATGAACACAGCCTTATATACAACGTTAATGAACACAGCCTTATATGTAACCGTAATGAACACAGCCTTATATACAACGTTAATGAACACAGCCTTATATACAACGTTAATGAACACAGCCTTATATGTAACCGTAATGAACACAGCCTTATATGTAACGTTAATGAACACAGCCTTATATACAACGTTAATGAACACAGCCTCATATACAACGTTAATGAACACAGCCTTATATGTAACGTTAATGAACACAGCCTTATATGTAACCTTAATGAACACAGCCTTATATGTAACGTTAATGAACACAGCCTTATATACAACGTTAATGAACACAGCCTTATATACAACGTTAATGAACACAGCCTTATATACAACGTTAATGAACACAGCCTTATATGTAACGTTAATGAACACAGCCTTATATACAACGTTAATGAACACAGCCTTATATACAACGTTAATGAACACAGCCTTATATACAACGTTAATGAACACAGCCTTATATACAACGTTAATGAACACAGCCTTATATGTAACCTTGATGAACACAGCCTTATATGTAACGTTAATGAACACAGTCTTATATGTAACCTTAATGAACACAGCCTTATATGTAACGTTAATGAACACAGCCTTATATGTAACCTTAATGAACACAGCCTTATATGTAACGTTAATGAACACAGCCTTATATACAACGTTAATGAACACAGCCTTATATACAACGTTAATGAACACAGCCTTATATGTAACGTTAATGAACACAGCCTTATATACAACGTTAATGAACACAGCCTTATATGTAACGTTAATGAACACAGCCTTATATGTAACGTTAATGAACACAGCCTTATATACAACGTTAATGAACACAGCCTCATATACAACGTTAATGAACACAGCCTTATATGTAACGTTAATGAACACAGCCTTATATGTAATCTTAATGAACACAGCCTTATATGTAACCTTAATGAACACAGCCTTATATGTAACGTTAATGAACACAGCCTTATATACAATGTTAATGAACACAGCCTTATATACAACGTTAATGAACACAGCCTTATATGCAACGTTAATGAACACAGCCTTATATGTAATGTTAATGAACACAGCCTTATATGTAACCTTAATGAACACAGCCTTATATGTAACGTTAATGAACACAGCCTTATATACAACGTTAATGAACACAGCCTTATATGTAACCTTAATGAACACAGCCTTATATACAACGTTAATGAACACAGCCTCATATACAAAGTTAATGAACACACAGCCTTATATGTAACGTTAATGAACACAGCCTTATATGTAACCTTGATGAACACAGCCTTATATGTAACGTTAATGAACACAGCCTTATATGTAACATTAATGAACACAGCCTTATATACAACGTTAATGAACACAGCCTTATATACAATGTTAATGAACACAGCCTTATATACAACGTTAATGAACACAGTCTTATATGTAACCTTAATGAACACAGCCTTATATGTAACCTTGATGAACACAGCCTTATATGAAATGGTAATGAAAACAGTCTCATATGCAACGTTAATGAACACAGCCTTATATGTAACCTTAATGAAAACAGTCTCATATACAACGTTAATGAACACAGCCTTATATGTAACGTTAATGAACACAGCCTTATATGTAACGTTAATGAACACAGCCTTATATGTAACCTTAATGAACACAGCCTTATATACAACGTTAATGAACACAGCCTTATATACAACGTTAATGAACACAGCCTTATATGTAACGTTAATGAACACAGCCTTATATACAATGTTAATGAACACAGCCTTATATGTAACGTTAATGAACACAGCCTTATATGTAACGTTAATGAACACAGCCTTATATGTAACGTTAATGAACACAGCCTTATATACAACGTTAATGAACACAGCCTTATATACAACGTTAATGAACACAGCCTTATATACAACGTTAATGAACACAGCCTTATATGTAACATTAATGAACACAGCCTTATATACAACGTTAATGAACACAGCCTTATATGTAATCTTAATGAACACAGCCTTATATGTAACCTTAATGAACACAGCCTTATATGTAACGTTAATGAACACAGCCTTATATACAATGTTAATGAACACAGCCTTATATACAACGTTAATGAACACAGCCTTATATACAACGTTAATGAACACAGCCTTATATGTAATGTTAATGAACACAGCCATATATGTAACGTTAATGAACACAGCCTTATATGTAACGTTAATGAACACAGCCTTATATGCAACGTTAATGAACACAGCCTTATATACAACGTTAATGAACACAGCCTTATATACAACGTTAATGAACATAGTCTTATATGTAACCTTAATGAACACAGCCTTATATGTAACCTTGATGAACACAGCCTTATATGTAACATTAATGAACACAGCCTTATATACAACATTAATGAACACAGCCTTATATACAACATTAATGAACACAGCCTTATATACAACGTTAATGAACACAGCCTTATATACAACGTTAATGAACACAGCCTTATATACAACGTTAATGAACACAGCCTTATATACAACGTTAATGAACACAGCCTTATATACAACATTAATGAACACAGCCTTATATGTAACATTAATGAACACAGCCTTATATACAACATTAATGAACACAGCCTTATATACAACATTAATGAACACAGCCTTATATACAACATTAATGAACACAGCCTTATATACAACGTTAATGAACACAGCCTTATATACAACGTTAATGAACACAGCCTTATATACAACGTTAATGAACACAGTCTTATATGCAACGTTAATGAACACAGCCTTATATGTAACCTTGATGAACACATCCTTATATGTAACGTTAATGAACACAGCCTTATATGTAACGCTAATGAACACAGCCTTATATGCAACGTTAATGAAAACAGTCTTATATGTAACATTAATGAAAACAGTCTTATATGTAACGTTAATGAACACAGCCTTATATGTAACATTAATGAACACAGCCTTATATGCAACGTTAATGAAAACAGTCTTATATGTAACCTTGATGTGTAAAGCCTCCCACAACCTTGATGAAAAACTTCTTATCTTATGAAGAATGTGTGGTAAAAACTGCTGAGTTGTTTCAGTGTGTGTATAAGTATCTGTGTGTTCCTGATATGAGCTCCTTTGTACTCTGTGAGATTTGTACCTTAACAAAGAAACATCGGAGTCTGAACTCAATCTCCTGACTATTCTTAGTAATTTTTCTAACAATAATGCTTTAAAGATTATTTGATATTTTATGACAAAATGAAAGTCATACATGTCCAAAATAGCTTTCAAAATGCAATGTATCCTGTTAAAAAAGACAAGGTTTAGGATTAGATCTAATCAATGACTAGCGCATGGTCTTGCATGCATGCTGGAAATGCATTTAGGGCAAATGTTACATAATCTGGGCCCAAAGTAAGACACAAGCACAGAGGGGATATATCTTATAATGGGGCCTTTAATTACTACAAAGGGTACATAATTGCCTTTTGCTGCCTTAAGATAGCTATTTGCTACAAACCTGCTCACACCTTATATAAAGACCAACTAAAATGTTAGCACTTTTGCACATTTCTAGTTCTGACAACTCAAATTGCTTTAAACAACATGTTAGCATTCACCCTTCAACACACACGCACGCACGCATGTAAGCACATACACACACACACACACACACACACGCACGCAAACACGCACGCGCGCGCGCACACACACACACACACACACACGCGCGCGCACACACAGCTTTGCGTTCATTAGGAATGTGGGAACCACATCTGCAGGTACTGGGGATTGAGCTCCCAACCTCCTGGTTGAGGGATGACCAACTCTACCACTGAGCCACATATAGCCACTGCTTACAAAAGGCCACCTCAAAAGTTCTGCTAAATATCCTCATGGTGTCCATAAATGCCAACATTTGGTTCAGTAATTGGTTTTACATTCTCATAACAGCTTCCTCTTTACTGGTTTCTTCTTCCTCTTCACTGCTGGTTTCTTCTTCCTCTTGGCCGTTTTCATCTACACTCAAACAGACCTCCTTGACCTTTCTCAAACGTGAATTTAGGCCTGATTCTTCAGAATCATGATCATCAGATCTCTGTTTCCTCATAAATCTTTTCCTCATCCACTATTTCTGTGACCTCTTTCTTGGTTTCCATTTGATCCATATTTACATAGTCGTCTGCATCATCGTTGTAATTATTTCCCACTCTGACAGGCACTGAAACAGAAGTATTGGAACAATGTGTAAGTTATGAAAGATCTTTGGAGAAAGGGTGTATTCAAAATTGTAAAACTGTGAGTCCTGGTGAGTACATTTGTTGTGGATCAGGGTTGGCTGCTTTGCTGGTTGTCTTCTCCTGCAGACCAGACAGACCACCAACACCAACAGCACCACCAGCCACAACAGGAAGCCAGCAGCTACTAAGGACACCATCGGTAACAGAGACACTGGGAGGAAAAGCATTTGATTCATTTATCCTACAAGAACATGTTTAACCTCTCACCACTCCCTAGTCGAATGTACTTCTGATGTAACCATCATTTCTTAACCAAGCATCACATGAACAAACCTAATTTGATTTCATTTTAATTGAAAGACCGGAATTCCAACTCACGCTCGCCAACTAAGTATGCAAGAAATCTGGTAATTTTGATTTATGACCCAACACTGCCAATATGGTCATTTTAGACTAACTTATTTTTTACTGATGATATTTTAAACAGTTTTTAAAGCTTCACTTGATTGTTGTTTACTTTTTGTTGTTAGTCTGTCTAGCTTTGCATTTTGTTGCACTGGTGCTTTTACACAAATGAAGAGAGGACAAATAGAGAGAGATCACACAGCTCATAAAGATTTTCTTATGATGACACTTTTGACCTAACATTACTCTTCAGTGGTTTTGTAAATGTCAAAATGCAAAGCTTAGTGCTCCCACCTATACTTACATTTAATGATAACAATGATTGGTCCAGTCTCAGTAGAATTAAATCTCTGTGTCGACAGTTCAACCTCATACACACAGCTGTAGCTGCCCTGGTGTTTATAATCAGCTATAGGGAAGTCAAAGGAGGCAGATTTGTTGACTGTTCGCTTTGTGGCAATGGTGTTGGAGCCAGAGGAGATGAGAAAGAATTGGCCCTCAGAGTAGCTGCAGTTAATGGAGCAGATGAAGACAAAGCTGTAACCCCTGGTGACCTCTGCACCTTCAGGACTCCAGACCAGCCCTCTGTTAGGAGATGTGAGAGAGATACTCGGCTGTTGCAGTCTCACTGGTTTCAAAAGGGTGAGATGAAGAAAATATAAACAAAGGGTATCAGAGAAGATAAGATCTAGATTAATTTTGAGTACCTATTCGGTACCAGAGAAAATTTCAACTCTTCCAGAGCACTGAGTAGATCCAGCTAATCTGAGCGGAGCACCTGAATTGATCACAGTAGAAATTGCTGGATGAAACATGACTTTCTTTTCTTAGTGGGTTATGTGCAAAACTGTTTTTTAAGATACAAATGGAAAAAAAATAATGATTAGTATACAAACATGTCATCAACATTTTACTCTTGTTATTCTGCTCTTAAATTTAAAAGACATGCGGCAGGATGTGGTTACCAGCTTTTGCATGTGAAAAAGTTCCTACAGGCTTCACAGACCACAATGACACAAACAGGTTGATTTCAAAAAGCACACTTGACTTTTCAAAGTATTTGATACAAAAATGGTCTTACCTGAGCAGATCACGCCAGCATCCTCATGGTGTTTACAGTTGTGTTCCCCCAATTCACGAGACTGACACTCAGTTAGTGAACGTTCACTTCCTGAACAGTCCACATCATCTAGCAAGATTGGGTCAGATCCTTCACCAAAATGGGCACTTCCTGGAGCACTCAGTGCTGTCCCACAGTTGAGCTGTCTGCACACCACCTCAGCATCTTTTAAGTCCCAGCCATCATCACATACTGTTCCCCAGGTACTGCCAGATAAGATTTCAACTCTTCCAAAGCAACAAGCATATCCAGACCCAACTAATCTGATCTGAACACCTAAAAAGAACACGTTAAAGAACACAGACACACACAAAAAAATCATTGTCATTATAAAAACTGGTTTTGAAAGACACCTTGGACAGAAGTTATTTATAAGCTTGTGTTAACATTTCACACTTGTTATTCTGCTCTTAAATTCAAAAAGCATGCATCAGGGTGTAGTTACCATCTTTTGCATGTGAACATCTCCTACAAGCTTCACAATGACTAGACAAAAGAGCTTGTAATTTACATAAAAGAATACATTAATTTAAGTGTTTATTTAAATCTCTTCTCACTTGAGCAGCCCTCATCAGTACCCATCAAAAAAATGATTCTTGGCCCTAATAAAAGATATGTTATATTTTCATGTAAAATGTAACTAAATTAAACCAAATCAACTTAAATATGCACTAAATAAACTCAATTAAAACAATTCAAGTAAACTTTATGTGACCAATTAATTATACTTTAGATTTAATCAAATGCAATGATAAGTTAATTAATAATATTAACTAAACACAATGTAAATATACTTTGAATAAGTTAAATGAAAACAATTCTAGTAAACTTTATGTGAGATGATTGGTTATACCCGTTATACCCTAGTTTTCACTGAAAGGCGGCTATGCGCATGTGCAGGAGTAAAGGTAAAATCGCGATGTCCCCAAACGTTGAACGTGAGTTTGGCCTTTCACAAAATTTCGGCTGAGTGATGAGACACGCATGTGGTTACAGGTGAGTGAAAGCGTTTTCCATCTGTTATATTATGATGCAGGGATACTTCATTTCATCAAGTATATTGAATTAAAACCAGTGTAAGTTGTAGTTTGACTGAAATTACCGTTTTTGAGTAGTGGATGAGTAAACGTGATGCTAGCATCGGGTTGAACACGGGTAGCATCACCGCTTCGAGAACGGTTATATACGTCTGCGTCTATACTTCTGGTTCGTCTCTTTCACCCACTCTTTATTGTATATTTTTTCCATATTTTTCCCACTGGGCATTGTCACTCTATCGCTCTGTCAGGTGTAGTTGTGCATGTGTGTGTGTGGGTGCCGGATCGGGTGCACGTGGTAACAAATGAAACGGGGTTGAGGACGGATCCTGGAAAAGGACAAACAAACTATCGCGTTTGTGTTTCATTTTATTGTGGAGAGCTGGGAGAGAATCAGTAGGAGTTCATACAGGGAGCAAAGCAAGTCCAAATAAGCAACTACACTTTAGAAAACAAGCCCAAAAACCCGCAACCCGCGACTTTACAGAAAAACAAGCCCAAAGTCGCTTATAACAAACGGACTTGGAAACACTATATCCAACCTCAGTCAATGCACGTAACGCAGCACATGGCTAATTAATATTCATGTGGACTGTGGGGGTAAGCCAAAAGATGGTCAACCGTACCACTCACATTTAATTTGAAATACTGAACTGTAACGTGATGTCTAACAGACTGCCGGTTAGGTATTTGTAAAGAGTATGCAATTTGTTGCTGACTTCTGTATTAATGTTATTTGGCTATCTTAAGCAGACTGTTAATGGGGGTAGCTAATGCGCTAAGGTAGAGCTAAAGTAAAGCTAAGTGCTAATAGTGTTCAATGCAGGCGTAGGCCTGCAGTGCAGCTGACGGCATTTGTTTGTGAGAACATGCCTTTAGTTTGTGTTTACAATGTATATACAGCCAAAATAAACACGGTAACTCACGCTCTCGGGTCAGGTTTTAAAATGGCTACTGCTACTTCAGCAGCTGTATTTGCTAACAGGATTGCATTTTCTATTTGGGCTATGAATTAACTGTACTGCTTTACTCGCTGATCCGCCTTTAAAGAAACCTTGCGTGTTGACCCTGTTGTAATTTATGAACATTTGTTCATAAAAGCACACTAGATCTCTGCATTTTGGCTGGATAGAGACTCCTCTTCTCCCCATGGGAGATACGTGTTCTCCATTAAGTGTTTTTTTTTTTCCCCATGTGCAGTGCTTGTGAATATGACTGTGGTGTTATTGTTATTTGATAATAATAGAAGAATAGCTGTAATAAGAGTTTGACATATAGACCAATAGGGGTCAGTGTTGTTAGAACAGGATGCATTGTGGGTTTTAAGTCAAGGCTGAATAAACGACTTGTGTACGTTACACAGTGGTCTCAGTTATATGTGTTCCCAATGGTGTAAAACACGACAATGACATTAATGATGAAGCTTCTGTCAATGTAGACTGGATTGAAAATTGTGTACACATGTATAAACTTCTCATTTTGTAGCTGGCTGCATCTCATTTTATAAGCAATCTAACCTTGTAATATTTTTCATTTTTTCAGGTATTACATCATATCCATAGAACTTAAACCAAGTACCTCTAATTGTGGACAGGCGCCTCTCTATTAAGGTGAGTACTTGTAATGATTTTTGTCAAATATTTATTAAATATGCTTGAGTTATGATAAAACGACAGCTACAGCCTGACCTTCTTTTCTTTTCCCTTAGGTTGAATATGTGAATGGGCGTGTTGGAATGTAAGGTGTGTGGAAATTCATGTGTAAGCAGGTATGAATTGCTGAAACATTGTAAACTTAAACATTGCCATCAAGGAAACTGTTTAAGACATCCCTTCCCGTACTCCAACTGTCCTAGCACGTTCAGATTATGGAACAGTCTTTTGAATCATATATATCGTTCTCACCAAACCCAGTCATCTTCAAAACCACCTGAGTTAACTACATTTTCATGTCAGTTGTGTACCATAGATGAGCTTTCAAATGAAAAGGATTACTTTGGTCATATAAATGAACATTTGCGGAAATATGAAACTGTAACATGCATGTTTAAAGGTTGCTTGTTTAAAACTAACATCTATAGTACATTTCATACTCATAAAAACCGAAAACATAATTCCCATACTTTGTGTGATTTTAAAGCTGAGGTTGTTACTGTTAATGGAACACAAGAATCTGAAAGCTCAGTTGTTGGTGTTGCTTCATGTGCTGCAGACACAGAAATAGAATCTGAAACGGATGTAGATGCACATAGTTGTAATACAGAAGATCTACAAAAGCTCATTGAGCAGAAAATTGCCTCAGTTATATTAAAGTTGGAGCATGTTTTGTTTGTGCCAACTACAGCAATTGATGAACTACTGCATGAACTACACTTTCTGTTAAGCTCTTCATCCGTTCATGTCACTTTTAACAACTTGTCTAACATTTTGAAAAACCATAGTGTTCAGATAGAGTCAGTTGTCAAAGAGCTTGCTGAAGTAGCTTGCAAGTCTAACCCATTGGCCAAAGCTTTTGCAAAAGGTGGCCCTTTGGCTACATCCTACAAAAGAAAACAGTATTACAAAGAACATTTCAATGTGCTGAACCCAGTTGAGTACATCCTTGATCCTAAAACAAATAGGAGCTCAAATATACATTTGAGTTCTTCCAAAAAGTACTTATGAACTTGGATGGCAACAAACTGTCCCCAAAGGTGCAAGGACTGAAGATAAAGCTGCTTCAGTGAGCACAACAGACTCAGTTGGCTTTTTACCAGAGGAAACTTCTCTTACAACCTTGTCATGTTTTAGAAAGTTTGGGGAGGTGTGTACTACTGTTCAGTTTGTGATCTTTAGGTGTGCCATTGTGTTCAATATCAGGAGCCAATACCATTTTGTTTTAAGCGCAGCCTTAGTCGCACTTTATCTTTTTTATTTTGATCTTTGCACTCAATAGAAGGTTGTCAAAGATTTGTTGCGTCTTGAAAGATGTTTAATGTATTTCATGAACACTGTTAAAAGGTCGTTCCAAAGTCGAGACTTAAAACTAAAGGTGACCGGGCTTTTTCAGTCAGGGCCCCTCGACTTTGGAACGACCTTCCTGAGGAGTTAAGACTCGCAGATTCCCTCAATGCTTTTAAATCCCTTCTTAAAACACACTTTTACAGACTTGCTTTTATGTGATGTCGTCTTCTTAATGTCTTATCTTACTGGTTTTATTATTCCTCTTTTACTTCTTACTGTCCTTTTTTCTATGCTCTTATCTGTTTTAACTTGGTCATATTATTGTCTTTTTGAAAATGTATTCACTTGGTTCTATTTCTCTTACTGCTCTTATCTTCTTATTGCTGTTATCTTTTTATTTGCTTTTAGCTCCTTTAGTTTCTTACATCCTTTAAATCTTCTGTCCTCTTGGTCTCAGCTCATGTTGTTGGGTTCTTGTTTTGCCTGGGTTCTTATGATAAGTTCTTGTAATGGTCGGTTTTTAATGTTCTTGCTGCTGTTAATGTTCTTCTGTGTTTGCTGTGTTCTTGTTTGCTGGTTGTGAAGCACTTTGTAAACCTGTGTTTTTAAAGGTGCTATATAAATAAAGTTATTATTATTATTAAAAGAATAATAGAAACATGATACCGTCATTCTACTTGTCAGTAGTGTGCCCAGACACTATTGTAGTGCTGATGGGTATGCAGGAGGCATTCACACTATGAGTGACATTTTGAGTTGCTGTGAAAAAACATTCACACAAATTATAACAGCCTTTGAGTTCAATGTTTGACTTTCAGGGTGATCTTGAATCCAGTCCTCAATGGTTTTGGTTTTCATTGACCGTTTATATGTCGTTTTGTTCTTATGTTAAGTACATCGGTGAAGTTTTCACACTTTACTCAGTTCATTAAGAGCCTATGTGTACCTTAAGTGCACTGAATTTGTTTGTATATTTCATGTGCCTTAAAGAAAGGTGTTTGTGCTGAATTGTGCACATTTACATTGGACATGTCTTGAAAACGATGAAGTGGAAAGCCTTGTGCATTGTTTATGTATAGGAAGTTTCACAACTCTAAAAAGTTTGAGTACAAAGTTTAGATTTAAAAGCTGGAAAAACTTCTCAATAAGGGTACACATTTTGTACATAACTAGTTTTTAACTAATGGTTAGATCATTCATAACTCATTTTATTCATGTAGGATGTATTATGAACCCCTGTTCCTTATCAAGTAATGATGGAATCACTGACTTAACTTCATCTCCTTAACTCACTGTTACTTCATACATTTGTTGGTTGATATCACAGTAGCTGGAAATATGAGTTTATTTACTGAATAATTATGGTCCACATACAAACTTATGAGCAGCTAATGTGGTCCATACTGATTAACAAGCTACAACTGATAATATATGAAAGACATTCTTGTTTAATAAGGTCATAGTGGCTCCATCATTACTTCATGTTGAACAACAGCAGTTAAAACATCCTTCAATTCATACATCAAATAATCTTGTCATGAATTAATTAAAAATGATTTGAGTATTTAATTTGTACCCTTTTGGAGTATTACCAAACACATTTGAATTTGGAAACATAAGAGTGCAAATTTGAAAAGTTAATGCAAGTTTTATATTGCACGAGTCATGTTAATTTAACGCACGAATAAATGTAGGATATACCTTTAAATCCTGTTGCTTAAATGTTGATACGTTCATTCATGCTTTAAATGATCATGACCCATGCATTACTTAAGCAATACTTGATCGAGTTTATACCCGTTATTGGAACGTGTTGTCCTTCATTCTGCTTTTACTGTTGGTTCTTGGCAACTGAATGCCTTATTTGGTCTTTTTGTAAAACTGAAGCTACATTACATTTAAAAATGGATGTTTTGAAGTCTCCTGTTGCCATGTTTGATAGGAAATGGCAATAAAGTTTCAATAACCATGGATTACGTCATTAGATTTGTTTTACTTGAATAATTAAGTAAGGTTTATGTATAGGATCAATTCAAGTTAAAATGTATAAATTAAATAAACACATATGTGTTATGTTAAAGATCAACTAAGGTTTATATCAATTAATTAAATTAGTTAATAAGGTTTATGTTAAAGTTTTCATTAATTTAACTCAATTAAATCTGACTAAGTTAATTAATTATTTCAAGCTGCCACAATGTGATATTAAACTTTAGACTTTAATGCAATATTTAACCTTGCATTTATGTAATAAAAATACATGGAAAATGTACATGTGATTAAATCACTTAAAGTCTATGTTTTTGGGTTAATTATTTTTATGAGTGCAAACATGTCTTCAGTTTTCTGTGCTGACACTCAGTTACTGACATTTCAATTTCTAGAAAAGACCACCTCATGAAGATTGTTTCCTTCACTGAAGTAGGTTTTTCAAATTGGCACTCACTGCCGCACAACAGCCCAGCTGACGGCACACCACCCTAGTATTGTTTTAAATCCAGCTATCATTGCAACCTGTTTCTTGATCTTAACTTCAAATTTACAGTACTTAAACCCTTTGAGAGCATTGGGTAAACTAGTCCAACTACTGTAATCTGATCTGACCACTTTTCAGGCACACAAGACTTAATACAGGCTATGGTATTGTTGTGGAAATGAAGCAATTCAAGAAATTGGACTGACCTGCAGCAGGCAAAGAAGAGGTCCAGAGTAGAGATACTATAGAAGAGAAGAAGGTTACAGTAAGTGCAGAAATATAATAGTCCTTTTTCACCTAACTCTCTCTATTGGAATTAATTGAGTTCAATAAAGCGAGTAAACTATTCTGTTAACCAGCTTTCAAATGTTGAATCTTGGAACATGCGCCTTACCCAGGGTCAAGTAAAGGTTTTTCTGTTGTATGCTCCGCATGGCTGAAGCATAGGGTGCTTGTATCATTATCGGTGAGAGGACAGACAGAAAAATGACTTTCAAAAAGCCCACAGACAAACTTAACCCTGCTTGTCTTTTCTGAAATACTTCCTCTTAATAGTGCTGCTGTTTTTTTTTCCACAAAAAGTACGATTCAGGAGTCCATTAATGTAATAAATTCATGTTAGGCTATTCCTGTTTTACTTGTTTATTTTTGTCGCTTGGTTCCTTATGTGCAGCCTTACTTCCTTCCCTGGCTTTTTCCCCTGAGTCATAGTCCCTGCATTTCAAGTCTCTTATCTCCTTGTTCCTCTTGAAGAGGACATATTATCCCCTTTTCTACCTTACGAACCAGAGTTCGTATTTTATAGTCCTAGTCTAAACTTTTTTTTTTTACATACTGTATGTATTAAGAACGAAAGCAGCAGCTGATGCTGCCATGGCAAACACATGTCGCTTCAAGTGTTGCTTCTGATAAAAGGACTTCTCATGTCTCTTGTGACATAATGCCTGGTTGCTTCTCTCCTTGCATAGGTCTCTCTGTGCATCTTTGGTGGGATGGACAGAAGGAAAAGACAAGTGTGGGCAGGAAGCATGGATGCAACTTAAGAGGCCTGGGAGGCAACCCTTTGATCATGTGCCCAGGCCTTATTGTTTGATTAGTGTCACCTGTCTCTATAACCCCTGTTGTATAGTCTTTGTCTTAACCTGTTTCTTTTCCAATTTATTTCCTCAAACCCTGCTCCTTGTATTAGTGTTTAATATTGGCTCTATTTGCATTTGCACCTTTATTGGGCCATTCATTTTCCTCTGTATATAGATTTTTCTGGACTTTGTCCCAGTAATAATTTTTTTTTTTGTCTGTTAAATTAATTTTAAAAGGCTACATTTGGGTCCTCTTCCTTTGTGATTAAACCAACCGTAATACCATCATGCTTGCTTGTAACCCCTCATTTGTGCTGTTTATTCTGATTACATGTAAGCATTAAAAAGTGAGGTTGTTTCCCATTCAACATAATTATTGACATGGTCTGTTTGAGTAAAACTAGAAAAATGTAAGCTTTTTTTTACCCGTTTCATTTTTTTTGATGGTTGTCAATTCTAGCAAAACCAGTGTTACTGTAAAGAGCTGTCATAGTAGACAGCATGCATTTTTGTAGTCCTTCAACCCAAATTCCAGATTTTTGAGCAGCTTTAAAGTGAATGGAACACAAGGACAAGTGACTTGGTATACACCTAGATAACTTGTTTAGCTGGAAAACTGTATTCTCGTTTACAGTAAAGATTGTACTTCTTCCGTAGACTCAGGGTGTTTGGGGTTGACCATAAGATCATGTTCTTTTTTTTATCAGGCCGTGTTGGAGAGTATCCTTAGATACGATATGTCAGCGTGGTGTGGTAACCTCTCTGTTCAGTTAAAATCTAAGCTTGCTCGTCTGGTGCAGACTGTCATGAAGGTGATGGGGAGGACTGAAAACCTCTCCCTACAGCCAATATATGAGCAGTCTGTTCTCAGGCAGGCACAGAGTGTTGTCTGACCCGTCTCACATCCTCCACTCTGAGTATGAGCTTCTACCTTCTGGCAGATCATACAGAGTCCCCCGATGTAAACTGAATCGCTTTAAAAACTCTTTTGTTCCCACGTCGATCAAAATTCTTGATAATGTTTGGTAAGGCTGTGTGGGTTGCACAATAGCGTTGTGGTGTCCCTGTTTGTTTTTTATATTTCCTTACCTTTGTTATTTTATCTCTCATGCTGTGTTTTTGCAGATCGTGTGCAATATGGGTAATTTGCAATATATGTTGTATTTTTCTGTATTGGTATGTGCCTTTCTGTTTATGTGTGGATGTGGTTTTTCTATTGTTTTTATTTATTGAGTCGAGTGGAAGCAGCTGAATGTTTGGCAGCACTTTGAGTCCAAGACAAATTTCCCCAAGGGGACAATAAAGTGTATCGTATCGTATCTTATCGTAATACATCTCAAAAAATACATTTAAAAATGTGATCTGAAGTGTGTATGGATTCTGAATCCTTAAACCCTTAAGAAAGGAATTCCAGGTCTTAGGAATCCAGGTAAATGTATTCTACAGCAGACATATTCATAACTAGGAGCAGTATTAGTTGTTGACGTTGATAAAACCATTGAGATGTCAAAATACTTCCTTAACAACAATTGGCATTTATTTAGGCTGTGAATTTACTGGCAGATGAAACGGAGCTAAAACTAGCTTCTTGCAAAATAAATAAACAGCTCAAACATAGAATGTCTTAAATCGAACATAAGACCAGAACCACATTTGTGTCTTGATACTTCTTCTTTATACTTCCTCTATATGCGTTATGCTTACTCAAATACATTAAGATGCAAAGCTCTTTTGGGAGGTGTTAAAATCACATTGTGCAGTAAGTATCTTGAATGTATATTTAGTCAAGTTCAGTTTATATTCACAGTATCTACAGTTATTTAGTTGTTAAAAAATTAATATGAATTTGTTTTCTTTGCATTGTTCACAGTCTGATAAATACTGAGTCTTTTTGTTATCTTAACCACTTGTCATTCTCTGCAAATACAAGGAAGATGGGAAGTTTGGAGACATTTTGTATAAAATAAAAACAGTAAATTTTTATGAAAACACAGACCGATAAACATTAGAATTAATGTTTTTACAAATTTCTTTATAGGATAGATTAAAAGCAAAACAATGTTAATAGAATGAATAAGGAAGAGATCAAGGTAAGATATCTTTGGCATAATGTAACATGTATCTTCACTGTCCACTTGATCGGTTCACACTTTAAGATTTAATTTTTTTTTTTTTTACTTGATAAAATTGTTTGCCATGGGTCAAAGGTTCAGTACTTTAGCCATTTTAAATCATTCTGAAAACTGAAGGTCTAGATAAATATCCTCATTGTTTCCATAGATGTCCAAAGTTGGTTCATTAAGTTGCTGGATTACACTGTCATAGTCATTTTCAACTTGACTGGTTTCTTCTTGTTGTTCTTCTCTTTCTTGTCTGAAAAAGACATCCTTGGTCTTTCTAAAGTTTGAATCTGGTGTTGGATCATCACAATCATGGTCTTTGTATCTCTCTGGCGCCTCATAAATATGCTCTTCTTCCACTCTCACCGTTTCCTCTTTGAGATATCCCTTGGTGTCAACTGAACAAACATTCACATAGTCCTCTCTATCATCTTCATGACAACTCCCCACTGTGGCAGCCACTGAAACAGAAGAATTGGAACAACATGTCAGTACTTATGGCTGAACTCTTGAAAAGGGTGTATTTAAAATGTAGAAAATATGTCTTGATGAGCACATTGAGTTTGGACCAGGGTTACAGGCTGCTTGGCTTTTTGTCCTCTTTTGCAGACTAGACAGACCACCAACAACACTACAAACAGCAACAGGAGGATCCCAGCAGTTACTGAGGACACCAGTGGCAGATAGAGAGGCACTAGGAAAAAAAACATTTGATTAGTTTATCATACATAAATGTTTTATTATCACTTAATCACATACTGCTAAAATAGTGTGCTTTTAGTTTAAACCCAAGACTTAGATCTAAGGGTGAGGGTATCCATCCGTATGCTACACCAGTGGAAAAAAATATAAGCTTCCAGCTTTACCTCACTCCCCAACAAAATCTGCTTGAAACTAGGTTACTATGATTCATGACCAAAACATTTTTACAGACCAATTAGGTTTTTTCTAACTTAATATGCTGCTCAGCTCCTTATACTGCCCCTTGACAAACCATTAAATCCAGGCTGCAAGCATATACACACCCCTGAAAATGGTCCAAACTGCTGCAGCACAGCTGGTCTTTAATCAGCCTAAAAGAGTTGATGGTACTCTACTTTAATAACTAAAATTGCTGCTTGCACAAAGTTCAAAGCACAAATGATTTTCTATGGAGTTGTGACATTGCACCCACTTACTCTTCAAAACAGAGTTCCACTAACATTATCCAAAAGGGCAACTGCCGAAACAATATTTTGGGAAAAATAAATACAGGCCCATGCTTTTAATTTGCAATAGCCTTCTTCAGAGAGCAAAGACTGAAAAAAACCCAGAGGAGCCATTGCTTTTAAGAAAGAGGAAGGAACACTTTTGTAGATATGAGGAAGTTATTAGTTGTTGGTAAATGGTAAATGGACTTTTGATGAGCTTGTATAAAAGTTTTCTAGTCTTCTGATCACTCAATGTGCTTTTACACAACAGGTCACACTCAATCAATCAATCTTTATTTGTATAGTGCCAATTCATAACAAGCGTTATCTCAAGACGCTTTACAAAAAGCAGGTAAAGGACCTTACTCTTTGTCTATTAATATTACAAAAGAGCAGGTGAAAAGACCATGCTCATTGTTATGTTACAAAAAGCAGGTAAAAGACCTTACTCATTGCTATATTATAAGGACCCGGCTTTATCCATCATGAGCACTTTAGCAAAGCAGCAAAAGTTACATTGGTAAGAAAAAACTGCCTTTTAAGAGGCAGAAATCTTCGGCCGGATCCCAGGCTCATGACGAAACAGCCTTCACAGGCCTAGACTGCGCCGGGCTTAGAAAGGGATAGGGTGGAGACCCATTCACACCCATTCACACACTGATGCCAATGCTTCTCACCATAAGTTTTTAGCAGAAATTCAAGGTCTTGTTTGCAAACATATTGGCTGCTTTAATTAAAGTTTTCTACATTCATTTAGTTGACATTTGCTTTAAAGGGTTAGAAAATCTTAATCCATCTCTGTGTGACACTATCATATACTGCCATCATGACAGTCCAGTGCCATGTTTTATAACATTTGCAAATGAGCTGTGGCCACATCTGTTTGAGAAGTTTTGTTTTTCTCTGGAAATGTATTTTTATTTAACCAGCCAGTAACTTAGATTTTTTAGTTAAGTTTTCGCCCTGTCTGTCTGTGTCTTTATCTAATTTGGATAAAGGCTTATTTGCCTTTTCAGAGGAAACAAACGGAGATATTGAACATCATAAATATTTTGTTGTGACACTTTTACCAATATTGTACCGTTTAATTGGTAATTATAAAATGTAGAAATGCAAAACTTAATGCTCCTGTCTACTTACATTTAATAACAACCCTGATTGCTCCTGTTTCAGTAGAATTTAATCTCCGTGTAGGCAGTCTGACCTCATACACACAGCTGTAGCTGCCCTGGTGTTTATATTCAGCTATAGGGAAGTCAAAGGAGGCAGAGTGGTTGACTGCAGGCTTGGTGGCAACGATGGTTGAGTCAGAGGAGATGAGAAAAAATTGGCCCTCAGAGTAGCTGCAGTTAATGGAGCAGATGAAGACAAAGCTGTAACCCCTGGTGACCTCTGCACCTTCAGGACTCCAGACCAGCCCTCTGTTAGGAGATGTGAGAGAGATACTCGGCTGTTGCAGTCTCACTGGTTTCAAAAGGGATAATACAAAGAAAACAGGATTTAAAAACAGGTCAGGATGAGATGCAGATTAATTGTGAGTTTCTGATACAGCTACATACTTTTGTGGAATATTTCTTTAAATTATCATCATTTTTTTAACTTACCTGCGATAGAGAGACTTATAGAGTCACTTAGGGGGGACTTAAATTCTCGACCTGAGATCTTTCTCCTGTACTGACACAGGTACAATCCCTCATTGTCAAAGCTCATTTTATGGATATTGAAGGTAACAGAATTTTGACTTGGCCATTCGATCATTTTGAAAGGACCTGAGGTCTTCCTCAAGATAAATGATCCCTCATAAATCCGAGTCGAGATTGAACAAGTGATGTTGACACTCTGATCCAAGTTAACCTCACCAACAGGATTCATGGAGATGCTTGGCTTTGTGAGGCTTTCTGAAATAAATAATACAATATGTGATACAATGTTCAGTGATATCTGACAGTTATCAGCCTTTTTTTTTCAGATCTCATTCTGCATGTTATGGTAAGACAGCCACATAAGGTAGGAATTATTGATAAAATATGGAAACAATAACTATCAAATAATCAAATCATAATGTATAGACATTGTATGTTAAAGGCTGGGTTCCTCTTAGTGGTCATGCAGGCATGGACGGGCAGTCGGGTGTTTTCATGTTGTAACGTGGACTGTTTATGTGCTTATGTGCTGAGGAGTTTTTTTTTTATGTTCCCACACTGTGCTCTACAGGAGCATAGTTTGGGGGTTGCTTTTTTCCCTCCTACCCTTCCTCATGTTATGCTGTATTTTTTCCATAATTGCTCTGTCTCCTGTCCTGTTCACCCCCTGTTACATTGTATGTATGTCTGTATATGTATGGAGAGGAGATGGCATAATTTCACTGGTCTTTGACTATGTGACAAATAAAGCATCATCATCATCATCATCATCATCGTCTTGCATCCCAAATCAGATTTTTTCCCACCAGCTGTGTGAGAAGAAAATGTGTTGTAAATTTAATTTGTTGTAAGCAGCATGCTTAATATTGCAACAGCCCATCATATTGGCAGTTAGTTATTATCAAAATTGTTGATAAGCTTTACCGACATTCGACACCTCCTATAGCTCCAACTGCCAAAACGTATCAGTTTGGGTGATGTAAGAGGAGAGATCAGAATCAGTAGTTAAAGATAATAAAGGACAAAAAAGCGTGAGGTTGTTTCAACAAAGTAAATGAGAAAAAGAAAATCTAAGTCGAGGCTATTGCTGCTTAGTGTTCAAAAAATGGTAGTTAATAATTTCAAATAGATTTATTTTGTATTTATTATATATTATATTTTTTTATCTATGTATTTTTGGCCCATATTGATAGCTCTTAACTGCTGTAAATCCTGTGTTTTCATTATAGGTGAATTCATTTTTAGATAATGTGCTGATGTCTTTGAGCTTTCCTGTTCTGCAATTCTGTTGACATTTGGGCGGCAGTAGCTCAGTCCATAAGGTCGTGCGTTGGGAACTGGAGGGTCACCGATTCAAGTCCATATGCGAACCAAAATGTAGAAGTTGGTTTGGTAGCTGGAGAGGTGCTATGGCTCTTCCCGAGCACTGCCGAGGTGCTCTTGAGCAAGGCACTGAACCCCCAACTGCTCTGGCCACTCCCTGTGTAGCAGTGTGTAGCAGCCCTACTCTGACATCTCTCCACCAATGCATGTCCACAGGTCCTGTTTGTGCATGTGTGTGATTCAGGTCTATGTGTGCAGATGCATGTCCCTAAAATAGTAACAGAGTGTTAACTGAATTTCCCCTCAGAGATTCATTAAGTATATCAAAATAAAATAAAAAAAATTAAAAATGCAATTGTCTTAATTAATACCTATTGACGTCGTGCATACGTCCACGACGAAACCTGTTAAGTGAGGTCTTGTATAAATTATAGTGTTATGTAATATGTGATGGAAGTGTATTTTCACGTAAAAACTATAGTGTAGAGTTGATGAGACTCAGCATTGACCCCTCTGGTTGTCATTTGGGTGGTTATTATGCTAACTTTTATTACAACATAGATCAGACAAGAGATTGAAAACGTAGCTCACCAGAACAGATCACACCAGCGTCCTCACTGTGTTTACAGTCGTGTTTCCCCATTTCTCTGGCCAGACACTCGATAAGAGAAGCTTCATTTCCTGAACAGTCCACCTCATCAAGCAAAATGTGGCCAGTTCCTTCACCAAAAAAGGCCTCTTTGGGAGCACTCAGTGCTCTCCCACAGTTCAGCTGTCTGCACACCACATCAGCTTCATTTAAATCCCACTCATCATCACACACTGTTCCCCAATCACTATTGTAGAACATTTCGACTCTTCCAGAGCAACGAGTAGACCCAGACCCAGTTAATCTGATTGGAAAACCTAGGAATTCAACAAAGAGGGAAGCATGTCATTGCTGGATTTGTTTCTCTAAGATTGTATCTGTTTTATCATATTGTCTTTTTTAAGAAACATGTGGCAAAAATTCCTGAATAATTTACAAAATATTTATCAACATTTCTCTTGTATTCTGCTCTTCATTTGATAAAGCATGCTGCATTTTGTAATTACCAGCTTTACATGTGAAATGCTTCTACAAACTTCCAATTGAATACAAATAGAGTTGTTGATTGACAGAAAAGGATACATTATTTTCCAATTATGTTTATTTTTTCACTTTTCTCAACTGAGGAGACACCAGTGTCCAAACAGTGTCTGGAGTCATGTGCTGACCTCAGAAAACCAAGTTTTCTGTGCTTACCTCAGTTCTGCTTCTGAACAGACCTTTCTCCAAGGTAGGAGGACAGTCTTTAACAGCCGTTTACAGCCTTATACAGCTGAGCTGTCTGCACACCACCTCAGCAACGTTTAATTAAGTAACAGATATCAACATATATCTCAAGTCACTTTTGTGATAGACTTCAACCTTTCAGAGTCTTGGGTAGAACAAGGCCCAAATGATCTGATCTGCCCACCTTTGAGTTACATAATACAGAATTTACAATATTTTCTGTGTTTACGGGCAAAGTTAAGCACAGAGATATTCCAGTTATACCATCTTTTAAAAAATAAAATAATGTAATACACATTTTTCTCAAACTAGAAAGTTCAATATTTAAAAAATAATACAAATTTGTTTGTATTTTTTATGGAAAACACCCAGCAGAAAAACAGTTGATTAAACAGAAAAAAATGACATACCCATGACAAAACCTGCAATATTATTTTTCACCAGGGAATGTAAACTGGAAAATAAAGGGTTGCATCACAAAGAAAAGTTGACTGACCTGCAGCAGGCAACGAAGAAATCAAGAAGAAACAAACTATAGGAGAGAATAAAGTAATACATTTATTGCATTTGATTTAATGTTGTATTATTTGTTTATGTAAATGAACTTTCTGCAGAATATTTCTAAATGTCTATACCCTTCTGTATGCTGTTTTCAAAAATGATAATTTTGGAATTTGAGTCTTACCCAGGGTCAAGCAAAGGTTTCTCTGTTGTATGCTCTTCATGGCTGACACACAACACTGTGTATTACTATCAGTGACAGCACAGACACAGAAAACTGCCTCAGGAAAAAAAAAAAACACAGAATACTCATGGTCCTTCCTGGAACATTGTCTTGTTATCTTGGTTGTTATATTTTTAAGCTGGAAGTAAAGAGCAGTGGAACTAAGCATTTCAATAATACAGAGTAATACTGTAAGAGCAAAACATGCTATACCAAAACAACTAAATTGCCAACATTAATTTTTTGTATCAGAATCAGCTTTATTGGCCATGTATGCACACACAAGGAATTTGTCTTCAGTAGCTTTGCTCCCAATGTACAACAAGTACAACATTAAATATAAACATAATATAAGCAAAAAAGACTTATATAAGGCTAAATAAGATAATAGTGCAGTGGTGAGTAGTGCAAAAATGCTGAGATGAACATGATAATAAATATGTAAATATGTAACAGATGATGAATTTACATGAGGTACAGTTTTTGCAGTATTTACATAGGCAGTGTGCATAGATTAATGAGGAGGACAATATTACTGTTTTTACATGACAAAGTTATTGCACATAAAAATGTGTTATTAATAGTCTTATGTACAATCACGGTGGGTGTTTGATTACAGGGTTACGGTATTTCACAGTGACAGATCTGACACTGCAACTGTTTAGCGTTCATCAGAGTGACAGCCTGGGGGAAGAAACTGTTCTTATGTCGGGTTGTTTTGGCGTACAGTGATCTGTAGCGCATAACGGAGGGGAGGAGTTTGAACAGGTTGTGACCGGGGTGTGATGAGTCTGCAGTGACGCTACCTGCCCGTTTTCTGACCCTGGATGGGGGGCAGGTCGACACCAATGATTTTTTCTGCAGTCCTGATTTCCCCTGCAGTCTGTGTCTGTCCAGTTTGGTTGCAGATTCTCCTGAAGTCCACTTTCATCTCCACAGTCTTGAGCGGGTTCAGCTCCAGGTGGTTTCTGGCTGCACTACAGGGCCAGCTGTTCCACTTCCCGTCTGTAAGCAGACTCGTCCCCGTCGTGGATGAGGCCGATGACGTCTGCAGTGTCGTCTGCAAACTTCAGGAGTTTCACAGAAGGGTCCCCTGAAATATTATTTTTTCACTAACAACTCCTACAGTCTCCTCTTTCTATTCCCCTGTGGATCTTTCCTTGAGTTAGATTCTGTCAATCCCAGAGGAATGCTTAAGGCAGAATTGCAAATTAGCCAGTTGGCTATTGTCATATCAGCATAAAAATTAGGTTGTGTTGAATTCTAGCGTTTGCTGGTCAGCAGGAAGTATTCAGAAGATTGATCAGAGTTTTATGCAGCTGCTTCTGGTTGATTAGAGCTACTGAGAGCAATCGCTTAAAAAACGCCAAAGAACTGAAAAAAAAAAGGGGGAAGTTTAGAATATGTGACAGTTCCCTTGGGTTTGTTGCTATGAGCAAATATTTTCATTATAAAAACATAAATTTTCAATGAAAATGTGAAATACTCACAAGTGAAAATCATTTAAGAGCATTACAGAGGCACTTAATATTAGAAGCTCCTAGATATTTAACAGGATAATGATGAGCAACCTATGGCACTGACTACCATTCTTAGTTGTGCACTGAAGGAAAGCCAAATTAAAACTTACTCATGTCCTTATCTGTTGGTATACATTTCCTTCTACTGAGAAGCATATACACGATATGCCCTTTCATTCACAGGATTCACCAAACATTTGTACATTTCTTTCAAGGGCCTACAGTGTAAAAAGTTGTATCAACTGGTGTCAAAGTAATTTCATATTGTAAAGTCAGTAGTTTCATGGGAACTTTATTTTATTTCAGATGTCGTACTTCAAACCCATACAAACATTATGTGATATGTCTTATTGCAGTCAATGGAGAATGAGAAACATAGCTCCAACCTTGGTTCCTAATGAAGCAATTGGCGATCTTTAGTACTGCCTCTGGAAGTCAGGAAGAATAAAATAGAAATGCAGATTTCATTCTACAATTCTACAATTTACGTAGCAGACGCTTCTATCCAAAGCGACGAACATCTGAGAGTAAGAACAACACAAGCAACGATCTAGAAAGGAGGAAACAACGTCAGAGGAGATTTAAGGACTGCAGGCCACTGAAAGTGAAGTCATTTTGAGCCTTTTTTTTTTTTTTTTTAAAGCTCCTTATGACTAAACATCTGATGTCAATAAGAAAGTTATGAAGCCATTATCCATATTGCCTCATCGATTATCATGTTTTTATCAAATCAATAGAAAGGTTATCTATTGACTCTATGGAGCAGGTCTGGGTCATAATGCATGTTTGGTCCATCTCTGCTCCGTTACTGCAGTGGAGCTGATAAGTTTTTACTTTATTCAATGTGTTTGCTTCCACTGGCTGTGCTGCGTTGCGTTTCCGGAGCCCTCTAGCAGATATGCAAGGCCTCTGTTTTTGCCAGATGTCGGAGCACGGCGCATCAATTTACCACAGAAGAGATCGAGCGAGTGAGAGGGGCAGGCAAAACTTTTGCAAAAGTAAAAGTCAAAATGCCAGGCAAGTTCAAACACAAGAAAACACACTAAAGAATGCTGGCACAAGGCAATACGAATGAAGACAAAACATACAGGGATTATATACACAGAAAATCAAGGGATAGCGAGACACAGGTGCGCACAATCAGGTCAGGAAAGAACAAGGCAGAAAAACGTGAGAAGCAGGATCTGTAAGAAAGACACAAGGGTATGTACAAAATAAAACAGGAAGTGACAATAGTAATAAAATAAATGGACAGAAAGAAAACATGGCCTTAGGTAACTTTATGGGGTGTGTCAGAAATGAGTATAGATTCTCTTTCAGAATCAGAATCAGCTTTATTGGCCGGTTATGTTTAACACACAAGGAATTTAACTTCGGGAGACTGTGCTCTCTTTGTACAAAGGTATAACATTAAATATAATATCAACAATAAACTCAAAAATAAACAAGTAATTAATTAACTAATATGTACAAGACTGAATAAGATAATAGTTCAGTGGTGAGTAGTGCAAAAGATGCTGAAGTAAGCATGAGGTAGTTATTTTTACAGTATTTACATTAAAGAGTGTGTGCAGATGGTAATTTAAATAAAATAAAAATAGTATATGTTTACGTATATATGTACATTCACAGTGACAGTTTTGTTCCAGGGTTTATTACACAGCGACAGGTCTGGCACTCTGTGAATGTTTAGCGTTCATCAGAGTGACAGCCTGGAGGAAGAAACTAAGGTTACCGGTTTCGACCAAAGGCCCCCAGAACTAAAAGGTTCAGGGACTTCTCTTCAAGGAACTAAAAGGTTCCTGTGGCCAATGGTTGTCTGCGTTTCCACGGCTGCCTGAAGTTCTGGGAAGTTTATGCAAATCAGGCTGTATTGCTTTGCAAATGACTTCATTGATTAACAATGAAAGAAGATGAGTGCTGTGTTTAGTGTGTCATTAAACGAAAGAGGATTTTAATCAAAATGTTAGAAGAATTAACACTGGATACCTCACTCCCCTCATTTCACCAAGACACACCTTTTAGCAAGAGAAATGATTTTAACCCCTGCAATGAATTTCTTAAAGTTAATATTAGGGTAAAGTATTTTATTTTTTAGAATCTTCTGTTGTTTGCTTTTCTAATTATTTTTAGTTTAGTTAATTTGTTCTTAAAGTCATACTTAGTCTAATGTAATGTGTTTGTACCTTTTTATAATTGTAACAGTCAAACTTTGATTAAAATAAAGGTAGGGTAAAAACAATGGGCTTTCAGCTGCAGTCTTTTAAACACAGTGGGTGACCTAATACCATGCTGTGACTGACCAATCAGAGCCATTCAGCTCTGCAGGGGCTGCATGCCCTATTGTCAAAAGTCCCTGGACCTTCAGAAAGTACATAACCCCTACCAGGGTCTTTTTTAGGGGTAAACTTCCACCCCAGAACTACATTTCTACCCTGGTAGATCTGGTGGAACCACACGTAGTTCCTCAAAAAGACCAGAGTTCTGGGGGATAGTTCCTCCGGTCGAAACGGGGCTTTATTAATCACTGGGACTGTAGCTTTCTGTAGATTTAGTCACATCATTTAATTTATAATTTTAAATACTCGAACATGTCTGGTTATTTTCTGCTCTCCTAGGTAGCTGGCAGTACAGTAAATAATGTGCAGTCTTAATATTTTCTTGGAGGAGTTAAAGCACGTGAGACAGCGTGGATTTAGTTTTCACCTGTAGTAAATCATGCTGCATTTCTCCAAATAAGTGAATCTTTATTTTCATGCATTCATACATCGTCCAGGTAACATTAAAAAGTATATTAAAATAACATCAAACATAACAAAATAAACAATTTATATTTCAATTCAAATTTTTTATTCATATTATTTTTCAATTAACTGCTCCAGCAGGGAGAACATCCTCTCCATCTGTGCCTCGCTCTTCTGCGCCCTCTTCTCTGCTGCCTCCCTCTGGAACTGAATGTCCTCTTTGATGAGGTCCATCAGCTCCCCATCATAGTCCCTCTTTCTCTTTCTCTTTCTTTTTCCTCCTGCCTGGCTTTCCTCTCTTTCTCTCCCTGACCTCTCCTCCTCCTGGTCACCCACTGCCTGGCTTTGCCCAGGCGTGTCCTCAGGGATGGAGGCGATTAGGACAGGGGGTGTGGTGGAATGCCTCTGTCCCAACACCTCATCCATGAGGACAAACCAGGGCCAAGTTGCAGCAGTGGGTTTCACATTCACGCCCTCTCCTGACCCTGACCAGTGTTGTCACAGATTACTTGAAAAAGTAATCCGATTACTGATTACTGATTACTCCTCAAAAAAGTAATCCAGTTACTTTACTGATTACTTTATCATCAAAGTAACTAAGTTACTTTAAAAGTAACTTATTAGTTACTTTTTACCGATTTCCTCTCTTCGCTGCCTCAACATAACGCCGAATTTCCACCAGATCCGTGTGCATTACGTGTCCGCTCCGGTGCGTGACGGCTCCGTGCACCCCCGTCCTTCAATACCCACCGGCTGCGTGCTCCGTCCGCAGCACGCAGAGCACAGCCGGTCAGCTGGGGTGCAGAGACAAAGGAATTCCCGCAGTATTTTAAAGATTAACTCGTGACAGCACGAGATAATACGATGTACATGGTATTAAACTCTATATTAACCTTATAAACACATAAACAAACACACATACAGTCGTTTTTCTGAACCGTTAAAAAGGAGTCTTTTATTCTGAAAATAAACCGGATGTTTTAATGTTGTATCGGTGTCTGACTTCCCGTCCCGCTTGTTATTTTCTGTGCTGAATTGATGCGTCGTGCTCCGGCATCCGGCAAAAATAGAAGCCTTGCGTATCAGCTCCGGAGGGCTCCGGACTGCCGGAGCTGAGACGGAGCTGAGACGCAGCGCAGCGGACCCAGTGGAAGCACACACATTGAATAAAGTGAAACGTATCAGCTCCGCTCATTCTCTTCGAAAATGACAACAAAATTCTGCATTCTACATACATTATGAGGCAATAACAAAATAGTAACACACAGCCACTTAGGAAACTAACTTTAATCAGATTACTGGTTTGGAAAAATGAACGCGTTAGATTGCTCGTTACTGAAAGAAAGTAATCAGATTACAATAACGCGTTAATTTGTAACACGTTAGTGACAACACTGACCCTGACACACTTGCAATCCTAAGGCAGAGGAAATCAATCATGGCAGTAGACAACAACAGCAACAGAAATGTTAGCAGAAGTCAGTTTATTAATTTGTATGAATAGAACTAATATACATTTAATTTGAATGCACAGAATACATACTTTGTATTTCTTTTTAAGATTGTCCCATTTCTTTTTGGCCTGTATTGGGGTTACACTGCCAGCCAGGCCCATGGTCTCCAACATAGTTCTTATTACAGAGAGAAAGCAACAGAAAAGGAAAATCATGTTAACACACATCCCTCAAAAATCATTTATTTTGGATGTGATGCCCTATTTTGGATTTAAAAAAAGAAAAGTCAACAGTTTGCATCCATGTGACACCATTAACTGGGTGTCTTATTATTGTGGGCTTTACATATGATGAGGACTAATTATAGCCTGAAGTACAAGATGGTCAAATGGCGATAATATGTCCCGTTGTTTTCCTTAATGTTACCTCCAAGCAAAGCTGGCAGTGTTCTTGGCTCCTGTAAACAGGTGATCGTTTCTCCCCCCGCAGCTTGATGAATTGAGCTGTATGCTCTTTGCTCCCTAAAATAAAACGAAATATGTTTTAGCAAAAATAACGTTAAATTAAGCTTCACTCTAACAAACGTTTAATCCAAACGTCTGAACCCGTTTGGCTACTGGAGTAATATTAAACTGAAAACCAAGTTCACAACCCGTCTAAATGTTTTTAACTTGACCATTTGTGTACGTAGCAAAGTCTGTTAACTGAACTAAAGAAAAACAAAGTGATGTAAAGTAAAATAATGTTAACTTAACTAACGTTAGCTGCTAGTTAGCTGTTATCTAACTTATCGCTAACCTTACAGCATTAACGTTACGGATCCCGCAACATCAGTGAGCAGGAATCAATAAATATTAGGCTTTTAAGTCGCCTTCCTTTTTAAACATGGTTATCGTTAGCTATTCCAATGAAATAAAACCCAATACTTGTATTTAAAAGTGAAAGATAGATCAGCTGCGGAGGTCGGGGTTGAGGATGCCGGGGATGCCATGTTGATTGTTGTTGAATGTCCCTTGCGCGCAATGCATCTTGGGAAGGGAAGGCTGCAAAGGATCGAACCGTTGCAGCCTCCAAATCGGGGAAAAGAAGGCTGCATTTCTCGGCCACATTCGGAGGAGCCGCTGAATTGGGACAGCACTTGTCGCACCGGTGTGACGCATTCGGGCTTAAAATGCAGCCCACGAAGGCTGCGGCTGCTGGAATGGGACACAGCTTCAGTGTAATGTTGATGGGCTGGGGGATGGTTTTGAAAACCTGCAATAGAAGCTGTTCAGGTCCTCAGCCAGTCTATTGTTACCTGCAGGGTGGGGGGGAGGGTTTCCTATAGTTGGTGACCTCTCGCAGGTCTATCCAAACTGCTGAAGGGTTGTTAGCTGAGAAGCTTTGTTTTAGCTTCTCAGTGTAGCTCCTTTTAGCTACCCTGATTTGCCTTCGTCAGTTTGTTACTGGCCTGCTTGAACAGGTCCCAGTCCCCACTCCTGTAGGCTTCCTCCTTGGCCTGACGCAGTTTCCTAAGTTGAGGTGTAAACCAGGGCTTGTTGTTGTTGTGTGTGCAGAAGGTCTTGGTCTGCACACACGTCCTCACAGAAGCTGATGTATTATGTCACAGTGTTAGTGAGTTCGTCGAGATTTGCTGATGCAGCTTCAAAAACACTCCAATCAGTGCAATCAAAGCAGGCCTGTAACTCCTGCTTTGACTCCTCTGTCCATCTCTTTACAGTCCTTACTACAGGCTTATCAGTTTTTAACTTCTGCCTATAGGTCGGGATGAGGTGAATCAGACAGTGATCAGAGAGTCCCAAAGCTGCCCGGGGAACAGAGCGTTATGAATCCTTTATTACTGTGTAGCAGTGGTCTAGTGTGTTAGCTCCCCTGGTGGGGCACTTAATATGCTGTCTGTATTTGGGAAGTTCGTGGGTTAGATTTGCTCTGTTAAAATCCCCTAGAATGATGAGAAGGGAGTCAGGATGTTTTTTCTCTACCTCTGTAATCTGGTCAGCCAGGTGCTGTAACGCCTCTGTTACGCAGGCCTGAGGTGGGATGTAAACACCGACCATAACAAACGAGGAGAACTCCCGCGGTGAATAAAACGGTTTAAGCCGGGCTCACACTGTACGATATTCCCCCGATTGTATAAAAGTCGAGGTGGAACGTCAGCTCACACTGTACGACTGAATCGTTTACGACGCACGACCAGACCTTAAGATTTATGTGCTCACACTGTACGACCCGATTGTCGGGCACCTCCTGAGAGCTCACACTGTACGAGTGAAAATCGGGACGCAGCGTTGACAATTGTTAATAAAGTTTCATTTAAAACTCCAACGGACTCCAGGGGACGGCAGAGAAGTTAGTGGAAGTTGTTGTAGGATATAGGAAAGTTGATACAAACGTAGATATATGGATACAATGTTTCAGAAAAGTGCTGCACTGATGATCTGTGCTGTCCTGTGAACCGAAACCTAAAAAAAAAAGGCAACGTATATGGACTTGCATGCAGGTGGCTGAGGAGAGGAGGAGTCCTCCTCTCCGCAGCCACCGATGACTGTAGGTTTCTGCGCTTTGCAGAGATAATTAGAGGTTATATAATATTGTGATAATATTGTAGTCATGCGCAACTTCTGCCAGACGCGCTTATGACGTTATTGTCAAGATTTTACATTCTAAATATCTAACATGTTTGAAATAAATCGGAGCGTCCCCGACGATCGCCGAGCAGATCGGAGACGTTAAGATTGGAACTTTGTACCACTCACACTACAAGATAATCTGGCCAGAGAATCGGTTCCGAGCAGCCTTGAGTCGGGAGCGACCCTGCGATTGTCGGGGAGGAGGAATCGGACCTCAAATCGGCCCGATTATCCTGCAGTGTGAGCCAGGCTTTACAGTTCAATTAAGTGACCAACAATGAGTTAGTGAATCTGTGCAAATTTTGTTTTTTTAATCTCTCAATTTCAAAGTTAAATTACTTTTTTTTCTTAAAATAAAGCTGAAAAACGTTTAACCTTTTTTACAGCTATATATCCAATATAAAGGGTGCTTTCTGATAAAGTGCTATAGTCCACCATTGATACATACTAAAATTGTGTTGTGAGGAGGAATATACTTTAGGTTTGCAAATATTTCAAGTGCCCTTTGAAAAGTGTTAAATGCAAGTGCAACATACTGATTTATGTATCTCTTTCACATGAAAACTATAAAAAATACCTGCCCTAAGAAATCCTGTGTTCCAATGACTACACATAGAACAGTGCAGTCAGGAGAGCATTCACACATCTCTAGAATGTAAGCACTGTCTGACATCTTATGGACATAAACTGTAATTACAGTTTGCAAAATGACCAATACGTGCTGATTCCAGCAGAGCCAAGCCCTGATACCATCCATAGCCAACACTCTAACTCTCCTGCATTATCTACCATTACGTTTCTGAAGCCATTTGCCGTAGGATTATCATGGATACTTGAGGTCAAAATGTTTATTACTGACTATGAAACACCAGTGTATAGGTCGCTATTCAGTAACAATACAAAAGATTACTAAGCTGTGAGCAAAAGGGGTCCAGGGCCTTGCTCAAGGTCACCTCAGCAGTACTTGGGAAGTGACCTGGAACCTCTCCAGCTACCAGACCAACTTCCATATTATGGTTCGATCACAAGGACTTGAACAGGTGACCCTTTGGTTCCCAACCCAAGTCCCTACAGACTGAGCTACTGTCGCTCATTACATAATCTAATTATCTAATGTAGACATTACATTAGATAATTAAAAATGACAAAACAGCATTCCTTTAAATTCTCTTTTACCGATGTTTTATAAAATGTATTGCATAAAAGCAAATATTAAACATACAAAGCCTTTAAAACAGACTTAATGGTCACTTAAAAGGGAAGCATGAGTGCCACAAGTCAACTATTGTAAACTAGCAAAGCTTCTTTACTATTGATAGTTTTAGATCTTCAATCTGTAATTGAAGTAATGTGACTGGGTTTTGGACGTTTTCTCCTTATATGAGAGCTTCAATGACCCCAAAGCTTTATCAAAAGCTTGAGGGCCATTGTGCTAGCCTTCCACGTCTTCTGCCAACTTAATCAATGCTGTGTGCTTCTGGGAATAGAATTAAAATCCCTCTATGTCTTTTGCACATTTTTGCACTACCCAATATACAGTTGATTTGGGAATCTCAAACGCCCATGATGACACATGATATCTCACCCTGTGTGCCAGCCAGTAAACAATAATTAAACTTCAAGTTGATGACCCCAACCATGGTCTCTTTTCACATGCAGAATTTGAAACAGACATAAATGCGGCTCTTGACAGTCTGAAGCCATCTTTCAGTTCCAGTTCTATATTCATGTAGGCCCTATTAAGGCTGAATTGTGTTCATGGAACGACATGGCCTACAAAAATAATTCATCACTTTTGTTCTTTATACCTTCAGGTAACAATCAAACAACCAATCAGAATTAGCTTGCATGTAATTAGCCAATCACAGCAGCTCTGTGAGGAGAATGTTTATATTGCAAACAGGTTGCCATGACATCATGTTCATGTTGCTTGTTTCAACTTTAGAATTCAAATCAAAACATGGAATAGATCAAAGGCAAATAATGTGATGATGTCACATCATTTTGAGTTGATCTAGAGGACACTTGACTCACTTTCAACAGAACGGAAAGGATTAGTTTATCAGAAAAGATTAGTTTATCAGAAAGGATTAGTTTATCAGAAAGGATTAGTGTTTGGCAAACTGTTTTACAAATCATATTCTTTTTCTCTTAAACTTAAAACAATAACTTCGAACCATGAGACGTGGATTCAGACGTGAAGCTGGTTCTGGAGCTCGCCACTACCGCACAGTAGCTTCTACCTCTGAGGTAAATGAAGCCCTGTTTGGGAACAGAATAATGCTCGACAAACGTGGAAAATCAAATCCTTCTGAAGAGTTCATCAACTTGTCATCTTCTGAGTGGCAGCGCATCCTCTCAGCGTCCCAGTTTACTGCAAAGGATGAGAAGAATGCTTATCAGAGGAAGAGGGAGGAGGAATACAAGGAAGGAGAAGTCATGAGTCGTCGAATAATTGACATAGACAATATCCGTGAGCAAAACATGCCACCTTCTCAGACGGAGCTTAAGGCCCAGGAACACTCAAAGAAGATGAGAGAGCGGGCTAACACTCTCAGTATGATGCAAGAAGATGAGGTCAAGGAGCTCAACACGGTGTTTCTGGCTGTTCAGTGTCAAGAGAAATGTGAGGCACAGATCGCGGAAAAGAGATGGAGACAGGCCGAGTTTGCAGAGGAGGAGAAGCTCCTGAAAGCCATGGGAGAGATGGAGCACCTCAAAGCCCTGGAGGCCATTGAGCAGGCTGATGAGCTCCACAAACAAAAGGGAAAGAGTTTGATGAATCATAATCACAACCAAATATCGCAAAATATTCAGAATAAGCAGGTGCTGAATGAGATGAAAAGACAGGAGGGACAGAAAGTACAAGAAATAGAGAAGAAGAAGAAACTGGAGGAGCTCAAGGCTCTGGAGCAGAAAAGAGAGATACACCAGCGTCTGCAGGAAGAGAACAAGCACATCATTTCCATGAAAATGCAAGCCAAGAAGCAGAGGATGGAGGAGGAGAAGCTGGCTGACATTAAAGATAAAGAGTTCATCCAGAAAAAAATGAAGCAGGAGGCTGAACAGGAAGCAGCGTGGCAGCGCAAAAAGAAAGAGAGGGAGTTAGAAATTGCTAAGCTGTTGGCTCAGCAAGAAAAAGATAAAGACAACAAGGCAGAGCAGGATGAGCTCAATGCTAAGAGGATCTTAGAAATAAAAGACAGAGAAAGGAGGAGAAAAGAGAAAGATCTGGCTGCAAAGCAAGTAGAAGAGAAAGCAAGACTGCGCACAGACCACTTGCAGCAGTTACACTCCAAAGAGCACCATCAGACTATAGAGGTCATGCGTCAGAAAGAAGAGTTTGATCGGGTGTTAAAGGCCTCACAGTACACCAACAGCAAACACAAGGAGAAGGAGGAGAAGCACCATAAGACTGCAGAAAACTACTTAGAGGACTTACAACATCAGATAAAGGAACGTGATCGCTCGGTCGTTGCAAATCGCGAAAAGGTCCTGAAAGAGGCTCAAGCTTTGATTGACTTAGGTAAGCAGAGACGTATGCGACTTGATGAGCTCAAACAAAACAAGCTGAAGGAGATAAAGGCTACAGGAGTCTCTGAAAAATATTACAGTGTGCTGGAAAGTAAAGTTAACAACCAGAAGACACTAAAAGACCAAAGAGCCAGTGATAAGACACGTAGTACAGAGGGAACACTCCTTAATACCATGGGGCAGATGATGCATGGTGGAAAAGGAAGTGAGAGGCAATGTGATAAATATTTAAATTTGTTTGCTGCTGAGGAGGAAGAAAGTAAGAGACAGGACAGACAGCATCTTAATGTTATACAACATCCGCCAAGGCAATCGAGAGAAAAGGAATTGCCTAAAATAGACAGGCTGTCAGATCATAAGATTGGCAATATGCTCCCAAGGCAACATGCACAGAATCAAAGACAACAGGCTGAGGCCAACAAACCCAATCAGCTCACTTCTAGAGATGTTTCTAACCTTGTTCAGAAGCCCTTCCACCTGCCATCCATTACCAATGCCGTTGAACACTCTTTCAGAGGAAGGGTCAGTCCCATTTCTCATACAGAGGCGTCACAGCAGGAACGCAACAAGACTGGGCTCAGATATGAAGAGACCAGCATTAGCGACCTGAGACAGACCCGTCTCTCAACTGCACCCTCTTTCTCTCAGGGCCGAATGGCCTCCGCAGGGCAACCAAACTTCCGCCTTCCCCCTATCCGAAAATAGTTTAAGGAAAGAGTCCTGAACTTCATTTCCTTTTCCTGTCCTACCCACCCCACTCCTCACAATTTCTCTCCAACATTCCCTTTTCCTCCTAACTTCCCCCATCTACTTCAATCTCTTCTTGACCTTCTCCTACTTTTCTTCTTCTGTTGCACGTGGGGTTTTCTCCGGGTGCTCCGGTTTGTCCCAACAATACAATCAATTAAGGACCTGAAATTAGCATTAACTAGGAACTAATAAATCAATAAATAAATCATTGACTTAATTTAAAATAAGAGATATTCCTTTTTTTTTGACTGTGTTGAAGTTGTTTTTAATAAATTCCATGTCAATTATTCTTTTGGTCTGCTGTGATTTTAGTCATTCTATTTGTTTTATTTTTTTCTGCATTTCTTTATGAGCTTGCCTGCACATTGGCAAAGTATTGGATTGATTCAATTAATTTATTCACCTCATCTCAGCCTTTTGTTTTCTCATAAGATCCGTTATTTTTAGCTGCACTTTACACCAGTTCCCGAACAGATGATTCTCATCTGATGACACCTCAATAAGGGTTGTTGACAAATAAAAATAGCAACGGGACACGTATCCCGATTATTAGAGTGATTCAGAGATAAATGTGGGACCATTATCTGTTACACCTCTAACAGGATAATGTGACCATGTGTAGCCTTTTTGCTATTGAGGGATAGGAGGACGATATGAAGAAATTAGCTCAGCATACGTGCAAGAACATATTTAGCTACTTTATTAGCTCCGTAGCAGTGAACAATCTGAAAAGCTTTGAGGCGTATCAGTTTTTACATATAAGGTCGGTCGCGTTTGGTTGAAGGAGGTGGGACACGACCTTATGCATCTTAGAGCAGATGTAGAGCCCAGTCAGAGTCTTAACGTTGCACATCACGGTGCCTGGGTTTCAGTTTCAACGTCAGGTGAAATACAAACAGCTGGCTGTTCATGTATTGCAGACAAAGACTACACAGATACACACATGAAACACCTTCAGAACTTGTATTTATTTTTCACACATGCTGCCAAGATAAGTGAATGATTTTGTTAAAAAGAAGATAAATCTCATGCTCGAAATACATGGATCTTTTTAAAAATACAGTAGGCAGATAACATAAGTGATGTGTAGTACATACAACAAACACCACAGCTGGATAATAAATCTGTCGTGCATGGAAATACAACCTGGCATATTAACATGTTTATGTTCATTAATGTGCACTGTCTCTATTTTAAATGAGTACACAAATAATAATAAAGGTAGTTAAATCTAAGAAGAATAGGAAAAAAACAGCGACAAACTTTTTCTTAAAAAATAAACCATTTCAATAATAAGAGGTCAAAACTGTGGGGAGAGTACAAATATTTACACAAAACAAGGCTTGTCACAATATTAGCATTTCAAAACTTGGATATGATACTAGTAAAACTCAAACAATATCAATACCCATTTAATACCAACAAATAAATACTGGGTATTTTATTATTTTTCGTTCACAAAAGTCACAAAATAAATTTTACCGATGTATTTGTGTAATTCCAGCAGCGCTCTCTCTTTGGCTCGCAGCAGCTTTTGGTAAAAAATCCGACTGAAGTGCTTCTTTTTGATGCTTAAAATCAACAAAGATATTTTAAAAACATGCGTCATCAAAAAGTATTAAAGAAATTCTTACACAAAACACATTTTATATTTCCACATAAAAATATTATTTGTCTGGGTTTCAAATGTCCCAGTTCCAGTTTAGAAGAATGTTTATATATGTTGCATGAGTGTAATGTATTATTGTATTTAACATGCAAATATGACTATTACGGAAGAGGATTAGGACCACTGAAAAAAAAAAAATGGATTCTGACTTTCATCTCAGAATTCTGACTTTATTCTCAGAATTCTGAGAATAAAGTCAGAATTCTGAGATTAAAGTCAGAATTCTGACATCAAAGTCAGAATTCTGACTTTATTCTCAGAATTCTGAGATTAAAGTCAGAATTCAGTCAGAATTTTTGAATTCTCAACACAAATCATATCACATGCTTTTTCACTGTGTAATTCACTTTTATAGTGAATTTCTGAGAAAGGGCCAAATGGTCACCTTCTAAAACACCTGTTAATGTTTATGTACTGCATTTCCAAATTAAGTTGTCATTTCCAGAGTTAAGTTTCCGGTTTCCAATCTTATCTCCCCAACACTTCAGCATCCTGATTCATCCTGATTAATGAGCAAGGAAAGAGCTGTGTGCCAACAGGGACAGACCCCAGCTCAGATTCAACTATGCACACTGTGGATTTAGCAGTGTGACTGTGGTTCATATGATAAGGGAAAAATATGCACACATATACCGTAGTATCAGCGTACACTGAAGCAAAAAAATGTGTAGATATTGCACAGCTACGTGCTGACATGGCTAGAGATATTGTTGCCAACAACCAGTACCACATTGATGATTTCATCACTGTTCACCCCACTGATAAAAATGTCACATTTGTGTTCACTGGTAACCCTGCCTTTTGTACCTGTGCTGTCAACAGTTATGGCCAAAAGTGTGTGTGCTTACATGTTGTTGACTGCCTGCAAACAACAAACAACACACATTCTACACATTCCACTGCTGAAAGCGAAACTCTGTGTGCGCCAACCAATGTCAACTCCCAAGTTCAACTTCAGTCAGTGTTAACAGATCTACTGGAGTGGATCAAGTCTGAAAATTACAAGTATAGCAATGAACTGTATACTATAGTGAAGAGTGCACACACAGTGGCCTTCAACCGTTTTGGCATTGTGTTAAGAAAGAACGTAAAACAAGAAGATTCAAGCGGTAACTAATCCAATAAACAGATTTAACCAAAAATTAATTATTTTTCATACCAGCTCCAACATAGGCAATTTCAACCATAGCCAGTAAAAGAAACATGTATTTCAATAGCTATCAGGCTAAGTTAATTTAGCTAATGTTAGTCCTGTCATTGCAGATGAGCTAGCTAACATTTTGAGTTTGCTAGTGAGTTAAATAACAGGAATTCTAACTCTGGAGACAAAACAAACAAACTTTTACTATTTAAATATCGTGATATTATTTAGATATCTTGATATTCTAAAACATTTTAATTTAAAACGGGCAGTGACCTGTGCAGCAATGAGCTCCTCCTCTAGCTGACGGTTGCAGCCCCAACTTGCCCGAAAACTTTCGCCGATTGCCTCCCGCCTCCTGCTGTCGCTGATTGGACGGCCGAGAAAACCAATGGCATGCGATACTGACCTCAGAACCTATTTCACTAACTATAAGACCAACCTGCTTCTTTCTGTTGTTTTTTAGTCTTTTTGAAAGTCATCTGGTTGCTCTAGGCCCCAATTCATAATAAGATTGTTTCAAACATCTTGTGTGATTTTTTTCTATCCCTGTGCTTACTAATCCATATTTTCTCTAATTTCTTTCATCTTTGGGAGTAATGTTGAATCTCATGAATTCTTAGTTGTTCGATTTCAGACTATTCCTTATTTTCTTTCCTATAGGCTTCTTCTTTAGCTTTTTAATAGACGCTGTCCTAGCAATGAGCTACCCTCTCATCACTGCCTTGAGAGCATCCCACAAAATAACAGTCTCTCCATTTTCATTTTCACTTTGAAACATAGTAATGTCTCTTTTAATCTCTTCGACAATTGATTTTGTCAATAAATAATTGGGTTGTGGTCATTAGGGGCCAGTAGAGTATTGGCACTGTCACTGTCATTACACTCGGAGCCTGGGTCTGTTCAAATAAAGAGATAAAGGAATGGAGCAAACATATCAAACTTAAAAAATGTCTTTATTTTTTTTTTTGAAACATTTGGTAATTTATTTGTAATTGTATTTATAATATAGACAACGTATCGTGGTTTAAATTTGAAAACAAAGGTGATATTTAAAAAACAAACAAACATGAAACTGTGTTATTTTATCCCAGATACAATAAAGAAGAGCAATAAATTAATTTTCCAAAACATGTATACATATCTGCCCATTTAAGGGATACAATAGCAATTTTCAGTTTTTGTTTTTCTGATCCATGTCCTCGTAAAAGCATAATCAAGGAAATAGACAAAGGGTTTTAATCTTTATTTCACCTGCAGTTGTCAGGTTTTCCATCCCCTATCAACTTCTTTAAAATGCCCTACATGCCTTCAGCCAAAAAAAGAGAAACCAGGCTTTACAAATCCTTCTTTTTTATTTCAAAATTGATCAGCATACATTCAAATTACATTCAAATAATGTAGCATTGATGTTGATATTTAAAAACTGCTATTTGCTGTTGCTATGTAGCAAAATCCAAATGATGGTTTCTTCTGTTTTTATCAGTATAAACACAGTTATCATTTAATTCTTCATTAACTGGCCTTATGTTACAGGTAGTAGCATTGTTTTCTATTTGACATAATCTCTGGTAAAGTAGACAGTGTGTATAGCCTGTTTACAAAGTGTAGTGTTCTTAAGAAATAAATCATGAACATTCATATATAGAATCTATAGGACAGATTTAAATGTGGTAAAATACATTTGTTATGTCACTCAATATCTCTGATTGCACAAAATGTGACATGAACTGTTGTCAATGATGAGGCAGATTTTGTGAGATACTCCTCAAGAGGCCATACATCGCAGAAAGGCTCTAGTGATTAAAATGATCTTCTTTAACCTTTGGCATTTGCAGTTAGTCCCTCCTGGATTTTATTCTGCAGTAAAGGGTCATGGAGACAGCCATTGCGCATATCTGAGGAGAATATACAATTCAGTGAAACGTTTATGAACAAACTGTAGGAACTAAAATGTAATGGCTAAAAGAACAAAAGAACAGATGCTGTGTAATGATATGATGTGGCATATAATTTGAACATGAGTTTTCATTTAACCATTTAATACATTAATAATTTTACTACACCTACTTCTACTCCTACTTCTCCTCCTCCTCCTAATACTACTACGAATAATAATAACTTAGAATAATAATAATAGCAGTAAGTTTAACAGTAATATCTACCTATGTTACTGCAATGCAGGGTTAACTGTTATTAAGTAACAATATTTGTGGTTCAAAAGTAATTATAAATGTTAAACCAAACAGTGAAATAAAATAAGGTTTATGTGCAAGTCAGACATTGCTAATGAGCTAATGGGACATTATTCTTTAGTTTTTCGACAGAAAAAAAAACGAGAATGTGGTAAATGAGATTTGCGACAATTTACAGACAGCTAATGGCAGTAATATCAATGCAGACGTGGGGTAAGAAATCATGATGAACAATGAGGTCAATAGAGAAGAGGACTGTCCCAGATGTACAGCTTAAATATTAGAAGTTAGCTTTGTATATTAAAAAAGGTACCTCTGTCCCGTGTTGTTTTCTATGGGCTTATGTTGACCACCTCTTGGAAAAAAAGCTTCTATTTGACATGCGGGGATTGTGTCTTGCAATTTTCTTAGTAGCCTATGATAAATGTACTTCATATACTTATCTTGAGTTGTGACCTTTTTTGCTTAGAGCTACACTGTTAGACAAATAAACAGATGCTTTTTGTTGTTGATTTATAATTTTTGTTTGCATTTGATTTTTTCAAGCTTATGTAAGTAAATAATTATTCCTGCAGTCAAGCCCCATCATAGCTCCCCTCTAAAATCTTAATTAGTATAAATCAAAATGATTTCCTCTCTCTAACACTTACACTTATCCTTATCTAAGAGGATGGGTCAAGATGTCTTACCTCCAGAGCTGCAATTCCCAGGGCCACTCCCACTATAACAACTGTGTTTTCATCAATGAGCTGCTTGATCTTTGGGAAGCAGCCTGTGATCGTCTGAGGAAAACAAAGAGTAGAGGTTAAATAGTAGGATCATGCATCAATAAAAAATGGTTTTGTTTTTTATTTCAATTTTTTTACTACTTCCTAAGCCCATACCGTGGCACTGTCAGCTAGTGATTGATTACATGGGTTATCTGTGCCAGGACAGCACAGTGGTGGGTACTGCTTGTTATTTTCGTAATACGGAGAGCCCACAAAGTCTGAGGAGTTGTAGAATCCACAACATTTTAACTAATGTGGACAGAAAGAGAATCAATGTTACACAGAGCATCAGTAAAATTGCTCAATCCCATTTGTATATGTTCAGCAGCAGATCATACAGTGCTCATGGTAGTGTCCCACAGTCCTGTGACGTCAGGATTTTTTCCATAGTCCTTCCTGATGTTCTTGACTGCTGCTGTGCCGAACTTGGTAAACAACTCATCTGCCTGAAATGCAAGCATACAGTTACTTAAGGCAGCACTTGTCAATATAATCCAGCAATCAACACACTGTATTGGATGTTCCTCAGGTAACTCACCAAAGGTCTGAATACCAAGATCACTATTGCTCCAGCAATTTCTGCTATGAAGACCACCAGGACTATGATGAAAAACTAAGAAAAAATACAGGAATTTCAAAATATTTTATTGGAAGGTGATTTCTAACACCATTTCAGCTAAGAAAACTGTTTCATTTATTTCACTGCCTGAAAATATCTCTATCCCTATTTAAAGTAGAAAACAACAACCTACCAGCAGCAGCATACACTTGCTCTCTTTGACTGCTCCACAGCAACCTAGAAAGCCAATGACGAGCAGCAGCGCTCCTATTGCAATCAGCAGGTAGCCCACATTTAGCACCTGACTGAGCTCTTCTGGTGCACCTTCAATCTTTCCGAGAAAGCTAAGGATGGAGCCGCTGTCCACTTTTATCCAGATCCCAACGCCCAGGATGGCAGCACCTGCCAACTGAGGAAGAGTGAGCAGGTCAAGAAAAAACAGCAGATGGACAATTTTTGAGGATTAAAGGGAAAACTACTTTTATTTTAAAAGTATGGTCAGTCATTTTAACAGAGGCAACAGTGAGGTCTAATCAACCTGCAAAAACATGAATAGACATTTGGCAGGGATGGTCTTAAAAGAGACAATATTCATAATTGGGATTGAAGGTCCAGCATTTTAAGGCCTCTACTGCTTCGATTTTGACAATACTTTATTCAAACAAGACAAAAACTCAACTGATGCACATCACTTAAATGGGCCCCTTTATTTAATGTCTCCAATGATTCATTTCCACTAGGGATGCATAAGCCAAAGACTGACCTGATAGCAGTGTTGTATCAATAAGCCATTTGATTTACTATGGGGAAGAGAGTGGGATTATTCCTTAGTAAATTAGTAAAAATAACCTTTGACCTTAACGTTGCTGTCCTAATTTTGAAAAAAATACAAATAATTAGACAAATTGCATGAGACTGACATTTTTGGAATAGCAATCGTGAAATAACTTTGACAATCTTACACTTAAGCCCCCTCCATCTTTCGTTAGAGCAAAAATGGTCACCTGTTGGGCTTCTGGCCCATGATAGACCAAGAACGTAAGCATGTCATTTAACTGAATAAATTTGACTAGGATTGGCCCTTGACCCTACCTACACCCAGTTATTCAATTTGAGTCTTTATGGGACTAATATCTGACAAACGTATTGACATCGATTTGTCCCTAATTTTAGTAAGTAAAAAAAAGTCAATAAAAGTTGGTATTGGTATAAAATATTTTAACTTTGTATATTCAAATACTTAGAATCAATATCAGGGAAATGTCCCAATCCTTGCATGCTGATAAACTTCCGACTGCTGATGCACATTTGGAATAAAAATTAAAAGTGGCATAGTTTTCTTTAGAAGAAAAGTTTCTTCCAATTAAGCTTTAAACTTACAAAAATAATGCCATTAAAAAAAACCATCATGGTTTTCAGGAATCCAAAGCATCCCATTTTTCCTGGCGATTGTTGTACCTTTAGAGGAAAAAAGGAAAAGACACTGTTAAACATTGGGCAGCCATGAGGCCTACTGTTCAGAATTTGGATGTTAGTTTTCATGCTGTGTCAACTCCAGTAAATGTAGTCATTTAAGAATTTTTCACAAGATCATTTTAACCATCTCTATTTCTTTATGTGAGTATTCATTATAACTGTTAGACCAATTGAACAATTTCCATACATGTATTTGGGGTCACAATGTTTGGTTGTAATTAGTGAGCTATGTCATGAAGAACTGCCCCCTCTGTGACAAATTAACTGTGGGATTTTTCTGTTTCCTCTTTGAGATGGGAGGGAGCAGGAGAGCGAAAACACCTGCCACTTTCCCAACGACACACCTTTTGCCTTTTGTTAGCTTTATAACTTATCTTTCTCAAACACTCATGAGCCTTTCATTTCCAATCCAAGGACATTTGCTGTACACTTATCCCCTTTCATGGAACTTAAGTGCTTTTGGTTAGAATTAATGGGAGAAGTGACAATTGTAATAGTATGCCTCTGTGTTTCCTGGAAACAGCATATCACTGAGCCATATGCAAATGAGCAAATAAGGAACCAAACTCAGAAAGTTACATATCTAATAATGAGGTGGAAAAAAGGCTTGTTGATGTTCTTACTATGTATTTTTTAAACCATTTTGTGTTTAAATTAAGAATATTTTTTATAAAGCTAAAAAAAAGGTACACTTAGACATACATGGCTGAGTAGATACAGACACAAACTCAGTATGATATCAAACAAACATGTATTTGCAAATGTGTATTTGCATAGAAAATTCTGTGGCAAGCTGACACCCATGACTCTGGAATGAGGTAGACTTTGAGGTGCTAATACTAAGGACCAATGGAGCCACAGAACAACACATTAGCCAATGAATATATTTTCTTGTTGACACATACACAACTCTTTCTTGTAAAAGTTTGCTAAAAACAAAACATGTATCTTTCTTCAATAAACACAGGAACACACACAAACATCACTGTATCCTATCTCCACATCTTCTTCTCCCTCCCCTTTTTTTTTTACAACCCACTGTTCTGGAGTCACTTCAAGACTGTCACTACCAAATGTGTGTGAATGTGTGTTGCTAGATAGGGAACAGTGCCCTTTGTGTGATGTTACAAAACAGACAAATTGTTATTCGCAACAACAATGACTGAGCTTTCTGAGAATTGGGATATCCCTCGTGGCCTCTCCTTACTAGTATTACATTTATTTTGATTGCAGCTTTTACAGCTGTCTTTATTTTCTAACACCTTCCATAAACATATCAGACAAACACAAAACAGGAAGTGGCTTTTCAGTTTATTAAGCCTGCCTTTGCTGTTGACGTAAAGCTGGGAGACATCAAGTTAATCATATATTCAGAGACCCGGATGCCTTCAGAAACAGAACAAGCCGTTGCCTAGACTCCCAAAAGTCCCTCAACCATTTCACTCCTCCAAGCTTTTCTCACTTCCTGGTCAGTGACTGCACTCTGTAACTGAGGAGTTAGACTGGTGATGTATTAACAACTAGAGTCACATGCATATCCCAAATTGTCACAGAAATGTCAAAAAATGATACAGTGTGCACTTACATTATGTCTTAGAAAACATGTAAACATAATTGACACAGTCTTCTTTAGAGGGAACACACTAAAGGTGTGCAATAAATAAAAGAAGTCAACAGTTGTACGGTTAGTAATTGTTCTTGGATTTAAAAAAAACCTCTTCATTGGCTCCACCTTATGAACTTCCATCAAAGACAGACAAATCTCAAAGGACCCAATTGAGCAGAATAATTACAGGCTGGTCTCAGGAGACAAAGGATCATTGTTTGATGGATCTTTCCGTATGTTGGTACGCCCATTAAAAAATTACCAACATACCTAAAACTCACATTTCAAGCCTACCACCAAAGTTTAAATCAGTCAGTCTAAAAGAAGTCTTTTCTTACCTCTCACAGGAAATATCCAGGGACGTGATCTGAGGCTGGCCGGCTAAGAGTCCCTACCTTCACTCTGGTGATGGAGGCTGTTGCTGTGGGAGCAGACCGGCTGTGAGATAACAAGAGTACAGGGGTGTATTATTCTTCCACACTCTTGTACTGGAAAACGATACACAATATACCCTCTGTCTCCCACTTCCTCTGTCACTGCCACTCTGTGCGATATGAAGAGCTGCTGACGAACTTTTTCTGCTTTCTGCTTTTATTTTTGGGCTACCGGCTGGTTATAAGTGCTGGAAAGGGAGGAGGGGGGGAGGTGGGCGTGACCAGAGCAGCTCAGTTATTACAAATATCACCATGGAGTTAGGCTGGCCACCCCTGGGGGAGGGAGGGGACGAGAGAGAGAGAGAGAGAGAGATATCACTTGTATGCAGCCACACCTGCCTTTAACTTATATGAGGGCCTTTGCCTTTGTGTTTATATAAACAGAGTTTGTCAATATTACAAATCCATGTCAGCACTTATGATTGTTGTCGTTCTAAAGAGAGAGCACAGACAAATATCTGATCCACATTCTTTGTTATTTAGCGGGAGCAATTTAGGGTTAAGTGTCTTGCCAAAGGACACATCGTGATGTGGCTGCACGAGCTGGGGATCAACCTTCCTGTTGAGAGATGACCCAGTAGTGGACTCACATCTGGGCCTGGAAGTCATTTGGAATTTATTTCCCCAGGTAGACAAAAAATAACTTGAATGAATTACAATATTTGTCACACTGTATATGGTTATGTCCATTGTTGCCTTAACAAAAATCCATCATTTAATAAATGACAATTACGCAGGTGTGAGAGTCACAGAAAGGTCCCTTTACTGGGGCTTTCTATCATTTTACACTACCCTCAGCAATGTTTTTTAACTGTCATGAAAATGAAGATGTTTACACTTCAAGTTGAAACAACTAAAATTCCTATTGCCAAATTTTCACACGAGCTTTACTCCTGCTGAGCTGAATTTTGAGCAACCATGAGCACACAAGCTGTGCTTGCACAGTGTTTTTCCATAGCATAGCAAGGTAAAAGGAGTTGTTTATCTGGATGACTAGTGCAAACCACAATAGGGTAGAATGCTCGCTTTGATTATTACCCACATGAACATGAAGGCTGCAGCTCATTCAAAATGCTGCAGAGTCTCCTTGTGTACATGCAAAATACCAACAATATTCAAATCAGTTACAAGTCTGAATAACATATCAAATTCTTCTTTACTTTTCTGTCGTTTTTTTTTATGTTTTCCACCCATTCAATAACTACAGTTCAGTCAGGTCTCTGAGATATTCAGGTGGTGGTTCTCTGTGTGATTTGTCTGTTGGCTGTTTAAAAGCTTTGTCAACATCTGTTTGAGCTGGGAGGGTATTTTCTCCTTTTTTTTTTCTTTTATCTTATATATTGCTGCAATTCAATGCAATATAAAGTCTTAGTTTACTTGAAATAAAATGTCAATATTAACTTGTCACGCTTTGCCTAAAGTTACATTTATTTTTCTTTATAAGAAAGCTGTCTGGTTCAGACTCCACGACCAAGTTTGATTTAATTGATGGAAAACTGTGTCATCAATGGGTTGAATGCTGCTCAAACTTTGGCCTCATATTTCCCTTATTGGACAGTGTGTCCTCATCTGAATGTCATATTACTTAAATAGATGGACATACTGTAGCTAACGTCAGTCCAAAAGACGCAGGTTGGTTTGATGATTAACAAAAGAAGAACACAGATCAGTCAAATCACGTAATTGGAGCAATAACATTTTAATTATAGCTTCTATGAATAGGCATGGAGAGGGCCATTATAAAAAAATCAAAACATAGAAATTTTATATAAATAGCTGTTATCATTTCTTTGTAACCTGAAGTCAAACTATCTGTGTTTTCTCCAAGCCAATCCTTTATACAAACATTCAGAAACCATTTAAACGTCCAACACTTTGAGAGGGTGTCATATCTGTGGAGTCACCCAATGACTGTGTGTCATGGCACTTACGCTTTTCATGCCTTTTCTTACTAATTATGTACACCCACACTTTGTCACAAACACACATCCTTAAGTAAGTTATGTAAGACTCAAGTACACGCTGCATATTATTAACCATTCATATCAAACAAACGTCCTTTAGAAAATCTATACAATACAAATATGAGTCATTTTCACATACTTAAGTGAGTCATCAGTAAACGGAGGTGACAGGAGAAAGAAAAAAAGTGCATTTGCCTAAAACTAAAACACCCACTAGTACAACATAGCAAGGGACACAAGAGAACTAAAGTGAGCTTTCCTGAGAAATTGTCACATTAAACTCACAGGACTTTTCATCTGGGCCTGTGAGTCAGGACTCAGATAGTTGAAAATGTCACATCCAGGCAGCTCTCTTGGCTCTACAACAGACGCAACAAAAAATTAAAGAGACTGAAATGCAGGGGCTCACTTTTTTTTTTTAAACCACAATTTAACATAATTGATTTCAAGTATTGTTATATCTCATAATTAGCCACAACACTGGTTTATCATTGATCATCTTTCTTTTTGGGTCTACAAATTGACTACAACAATACAGTACAGCTGCATTCACACTGCAAGCCTTAATGCTCAGTTCTGAATTCTTGTTAAGATGTGATTTTTTTTGTTTGGCTGCTCACATTGTTTTTTTAAATGTGGCCTGTGTCTGACTCCTAAGGGAAGCCACACATCAAAGTGTCCAAAATCTGATTTGAAAAAGATCATATTCAATGTGCTGTTCACACTGACATAAAAAAAATCAGATGAGTCACATAATAGCAAAATATCAGATTCAGGTCACTTTTGGCTGCAGTGTGATCACAGCCTTAGTCTCAAATGTACCATACCAGTGTTTTATACAGATTCACCCATTAAAAACAACTGATGGGCCTTTCGCATTAAGGCACAGCAGTTTTCATGTTCATCAAAATGTATTTGTTAAATCGATAATACTTTCTGAAGACTGTTTAATTACTAATGACCATCAATATTTCTGAAATGATCCACTTCATTAGGAGTAAAACATAATATGAACTTAATGGCTGCATGCATGAAATGACAAAAGCTGAAGCTACATTTTGAAAACATCGGGGGGAAAAGACACAGTACTGTATTTGTATGGGAGTTTAAAACTGTAGTTAGAACACGTTTTATTCAGTTTGATGATGAAAGAGTTAGTAGACTTTGATTTGCTGAATTGTAAAAGATATTTAGCTGTCACACTCAGACAAGCAAGATATGTTGTGTATGTCTTATTTTCAGGGATGTAAACTGACCACTGTGTTTGTGTACAAAGCGCTATCTTTAATAAGAAGCTCGGCTTGCCAGAATCTAACTTTTCCTGAAGCCCACAAGGAGCGAAACAGAGAGCCAATGTTAGTCCATACTGATATCGTAGAATTGTTGACCAGCTCCCACACAGTGGGGAAATTCAACAGAGTGGCCGTGCCATCACAAACAGGATTATCATATTGTAACAGTTGTTACATTAGGCCTATTTAGTTTGAAAGGATGTTACCATTGGAAGGAACATCAGGGTACTGTTGCACGTGAGCTGGCCATGCTATTTTTGTATCTTGTGTTAGAGCACGTCAATATAGTTGAATCCATTCTTTATCTTTTTGCTCTCATGATTTTGGTTTAAGAATGGTTTGAAAAGAGTGTTTACACAGAGAGCATTTCTCCATCCATTGCATCCTTCTTCAACATGTATGGTAATCCAAAGCTTAACAGAACAGTGTTTGGAGGAGGGTTTAGGCAAAAGGTCATTGGACACCATAGACCAACAATTGATTTAGATGTTTCTGGCTGTATCAAATAAGTAAAAAGCACGTTTGGGCACTTGATTCTAAAACAGCTGGTGTCCTGCACTGCTGTCAGACATTGCCATTTATGCCTTCATCAACTGCTGGTGTGTTCACAGGTGATGTTCATATCCTCCTGGACACAAGAAGCAAGACACACACAGAAATGACGTCTCTTCAATGGACGTTGTCCTTTGGTTTCTGAAGGCCAACCTGTTCTTGTTTGTTTGATCGATGTTAGCTCCTAACATCAGGGTCCTGAACGTCTCAAGCTGCCTGCTTGTCCGGGTGGCTCTTTAGCTTGTGGAATTTAACACTGTCCAGCTTCTCAAACCTCTTCTCGCAGAACTCACAAGTGAAGTTGTAGTGGGCCTCTGAAGTATGCTTCTTCATGTGCCAATTCAAGGATGCACGCTGGCGACACTGGTAGCCACAGATTTCACATCTGATGGATGAAGTCGGTGAAAAGACAAGATGGAGAGAGAGCACAGAAGAACAGAAAGGGATGATCATTGTGTTGATTATTATAGGCCATGTTGCATTCATGTTTTTTAAATCCTTGTTCAATTTAATATCTGTATCAAAATAAGGAAATGAACCCAGGTCCAATAACCCAACACTGACTCAGTTCAAGCGTCACACACTAGAACTTCAGTCCAACCTGCTATGAAGAAAAAACTGCAACTTACTGAAGTGGTGTTTCTCCCGTATGGGTCCGCCTGTGAACCTCCAGGTGATTCTTACGCTTAAAAGATTTGCCACAAGTCTCACAGATGAAATCTCTCACCCCTGAAAATAGACTCTGTTAGATTTTAGAGTTTACAAAAACTAGATTCATTTATGACAATATGAAACGCGTGTCCTTGTTAGCAGCACACCTGAGTGGATGATCATGTGGCGCTGCAGGTGGTTTGATAGGTAGAACTTTTTTCCACAGCCTGGATGGGGGCAAACTTTTGTTCTCCCTTTCCTATGAACTAGGTTGACATGATTCTGTAGAGATGAAAGAGGGATTTTTTAAAAATCATAAACCAACTGAAACTGAAATTTAAAGGCATAATTAAAGAGCTATTGTTTACCTGAAAGCTGCTAATAGCTACATAGACTTGACTGCAGCCCTCATATGGACAGTGGAACATCTTCAGCATCCCATCTGCCTCAATCACAGGGCCTCGCCTGTTTCTCTTGGACCTGACACTGAAAAAAACAAACATTGCAGATTTAGTTGACAGTATCAGTAGTGCATCTGAGTTCAGTTTATCAGTTTAGCTCATTGGCTGACTTACATGATAACTGGACTTAGTATGATAATAAAAATGATCTTCCTGTGACTCAAAACCCAAAAAAAGTAGTCAGCGCTAAATGTTTTAATTTCCCGCCCGTTGGTAGCTCTCATGAAAACACTGATTAATGTACATATTTCAGACAAGACATACAAATCTTTTTAAGGACCTTGCCATGACCTGATGTAATGGACAATGTTTGTTTGAATGTTTTATGTCTGCTCTTTTTAACCTGTATTGTTACGTGTTGTATGTACCTATTGGAACGCTGAATCTTAAACCTTAAAACTCAGGAAGGCAGTTGTAGAAGTTTGGTGTGGTACTGAACTGAAAAAATTGAAAATAGTCAAAGCATTGTCTGACTGAGCCACTAAAGCAACTTTATGACTGACAAAATTCAGTGTTTGTTACAGCCATAAAATTCCTCATGTGGACAATGCGTGGCACCCACCTGCTAAAACTACGCTGCAGCCCTCTGTCACTATCCAGCTCCAAAACATCAACAGCAGGCTGCAGCAGCTGTTTGTCACTCAAGCCTGCAGAGACACAGTGCGAAAAAAGGATTACAAAGTGACTCAAGCAGGTGTTGGATCAATCAATAAGGCACACTGTGAAGGTGAGGACTGGATTTCACAGACTTTTACAACACTAATCTAGTCAGTGGAGACGCTGTAGAGGCCATTACAGCATGGGACCTAATTTTTATCTCTTCAGAGGACTCTTGATTGATGTTTCGATCACATTCTTCATGTATGCCATGACTTGTTTACCAAGTCTGTTTGCAATACACTCCCAATTTTTTGTTTTTTAAATCAGCATCTTTTTCCCCCACTTTTAACCATATTAAGTAAAAAATGTAAATACCCCATTATAGGCTCTGAATGCCAGTTGTTTTATTCATAATACAACAGTTCATAATGTCAGCCTGCAGACGGCTGTCGGCATCAAGAATCTAGAGCAAAGTGAAAATTGGGTATATGAACAATGAAATGTAGCATTAAAGTTAAACACTTTTAAATGTGATGCATATATTTAAATTTACCATAAGACTAACCCTGCTCGTTTTGTAAAGTGTCTTGTGAAAACATGTTTTATAATGTGGTGCTATACAAAGAAAGATTGATTGAGGTATACAATTTAACATGAAATTCCCCCTTTTTTTGGGTCCACCTGCAACTATAAACATTTATAGGCAACCGCCAATAAAGCCTACACCTGAAAGCTGCACTAAATCTTAATCTGCAGTCCTATTCTGAGATTTAGCCAGCATGTGTTCTTTTTAAAGAGGGTGCAAAAAAAAAAGCTGTGGTTCTGATAATAGTGCACCTGTCATGAAGTCTTCATCTTCTGATGTTCTGAGTTTTGAGTCAGACCCGCAAACTGGGTTGTAGGTGACGCCCCCAATGACAGTGCAGGTGACTTCCTCCACGTTTCCACCACCCATGTTGAGCTGGATGCCCTCTGAGGTCAGGGTCTCATAACTGGGGGCCAGTGATGATAATTAGCTAGAGATTGAAAAATATGGCAACTTTTGAGAAAATAAATTTTAAGTTACAAAAGAGTACTAACAACTCTGCAAGGTACTCCTTCATCTACCTGTGAGCCTTCCAAAGCTGTCCTCTGGTCAGGAATCTCACAGCTGGTCACCATTGTCTGCAGAGTCTGCCGGTCAAACAGCTCGCTCTGCTGTTGTATGGGTGGAGGAACTGCCAGCTCTGGCTGAGCACCCAGTCTGACTGAGCCACTAAAGCTCTTTGATAGCACTGAGCACTCATCTGTCTTCTTCAGTTTATCAGCCAAAGACACCGTCTCAGCAACACACTCATAACCATGGGGTAAAGTCCTCAATTCTTCTTCTTCTCCCTCATCTCTGCCTTGCCTCAGATCCTGTGCCTCCTCTGCCTCTTCCTCTGAGGATAAAGAGTGAAATTGTGCTGCAGGGGAGCTTTGCTCTGGTTCCATGACCATCTCCATTTCCCAGGCAGGCTGTCCTGTAAGTGGGACATCCTTGGAGGAAGCTTCCATACTAGGAGGATGGTTAAAAGTTGCAGCATGTTCTAATGGGCTCATGGTGGCAAGTTCTAATTCGGAATCATCCACATTTTTTTCCACATCTACAGAAAAAAAAAGATCAATACAAATGCATTGATTAACCAGGGTATCCAGAAAGCTACAGATACACATTTAACTAAGCCTAAGAGTCAAAGAATAAAGTTTTGTTCTTGCACCTTTCAAATGACTGTTAGCCTCCTTTGTTCTCCTCCTGTTCACTAAGCCTGCAGCCATAGGCATGTCTGTTTTTGCTGCATCCTCTTCATAATCATCCCCATTCACTTCCTGCTCATGTTCAGAGTCCCCTGACTCCCTCGGAGGAGAGAAAAGGTATTGCACAAATGAGTGATTTGAGTCACATTGCCAGATAGCAGTGGTGGAGGAGTTGTGCTGGTGCTCCAGGGCTCTCAGCTGGGGCTCATGAGGGCAGGAGCTGGAGTGCTCCTGGTACCAACACACCAGGCTCTGCAAGCTGGACACACGGGCCTTCCTGTCTAGGTGACAAAAAAAGTCAGCCAGTGGGAAGACATCAGATGAAGAGCAAAGTTTGATAAGTTTTTGTAAGATCTTAATTTATTATTAATTTGTTGGTATTATTGTAACAGCAACTTATCGGATTCAAAAGCCTCTCAATACCCGTGGCTAGATTTGCATTACAAATAATGCAAAATAAACACAAGGACTTTTGCTTTTTTTATTGTGTTTTTCAGGATTTAAAATTCTCCACAAATGCACAAATCTTATACAAATTTCAAAACAAGAAAAACAAACAACAAACAAACTTTTCATAAACATTCACATACATCTTGGCAGTACTTATCACAGTGCTATGAGTCAGATATACTCAGATAAAAATATGAACTATTTAACATGTTTTAAAGTTTTAATAAGTCCTCTATTTCAGCCAACCACAGAATATTAAACATTAACTTATAAACAGTATTTATAGGGATCACCTGTATGTGGTGCTTTACAGACGTGTGTAAGTAAGACATTAAGTAAGACATTGATGATCAAGAGTTGCTTTTTGAGAATAGTTAAAGTATTTAATCTTTAACTTCTCCCCAGGCTTACTATTGTTTTCATTAGAAAAAAAACACATCAAGTAGCCTATAAGTTGACTTTTACCTCGTGCAAAGTTTTATATTTCTCACACCAATTAAGCAAAGATCAGCAGAGCTGTTTTAAGCCGTGAAACATGCACAAAGTTTCATTTTACCAATCAATAAGAAACTAATTAAATTAACTAGCTATCTCACACCTCCCCACACTGATGAGACTGATTTGAAAAATATATTCCCACATCTGTCGATGTCAACACTTACCTTTTTTCTTTCTCTGTTTTGGAGAGTCTTCTGAAGGTATCTTCTTCCTGGTATTGAACAAAACAGTTGAAAAATGACTCATCAGCTACAAATGAATAAAACACCTGCTCAATCAAAAGCCAACATTATTGGCTGACAAATTACAGGTTAAATCATAGCTATGTTCATAGACGTACATGCCCTTGTAATGTAGCCTACCTTGTGGAAAAATGAAAAAATACGGTATTGCTCTGGCTTACCCGCAGTTTTCCTGCTGGCATTTTTCTCCATATGTTGAATTGAGCAGAATCAGATATTCTGCAAGACCAGCATCACTCAGACTGGTCCGCTTCCGGAGCTCACTCCATAGCTTGTGTGACTCTCCAAGGTACACCCGCCTCACGTCGTACTTCTTACGGGATTCAAGCCGTCTCTTGGCTCGGTCGGAGTCTGTTAGCCTGGGTCGTCCTCTGCAGCGCCTCAATCCACATTTCCCGTGGTCCTCGGCTTGGTCAGAGTACACGGGATCTTCTAATTCTGCCAGGCTATCCGCCATCTTGGCATAGACAGCTGATGTTATGGTTACCCGGCATCCCGGAAGTTGTCAGATCTTACAGGAAGCATAAATAATGAAGCATTCTCTGCTGTCTTTCAATAGCACTGGTTTTTAAACTTTGTTGAATCAGTGCATACCACAGTCGTAAATGCATGGGCTTACGTTTATTGAAAAATGAAGAGAGATACCTTGCGGATATACAAAAAACCGTAGCGGAACGGTACCGCACATGTGGTCTGTTTTTCAGGGACCGAAACAGCATGAACACCACTGTGCAACATGAAAACGTACGCGGGTAACTTTTAACAGACGCGGTTAACTTCACTGCATGAACACCACTATCACAAGACATTTGTAGAGGAAGATGTGATGTGTGGCACTGTTAGTCATGGCGGATATTTTAGCACTTGTGTTTAGGACGTTCATGTCAAAAACAGGTTCAAAGGATGACCTCAAAATCGTGCCACCATCATCGACAAGCAGTGGCACGCTGGTGCTGGGAGACCACAGCATCAGCCGCTCTTTGCTCCTTCTCGCGGCCGTGACAGCTGCCGAAATGGGGATGAAAGTGATGTTCTTCACCGCAACACAAATTCAAAGCCTGCCAGCGTCTCTGCAGAAATGTATACCCAGCCTGAGCCCAGAGAGTCTGAAGGTACACGTCACTTAACTCATTCTCTGCTTGATAGTTGGTCCCTTAATCAGTTCCATATTCGCCTATCATGGGATTTTTAAGTGTTACTGTTTTTATGGTAAATGAACTATTTAATTAGATTTTAGACAAATAAACCATTATTTGTGAACAGTACTTAGGTCGTCAGGTTGTGGAATATCTCTCTAGCTGATGTTTCTCCCTCTCCAGAAGCTTGCAATGTCTCAAAATGTTTTGAGTTATATGTTTAACCCTTGAGGCACCTAAGAGCCCAAACGTGTACATGTAGCGCATTTTACTTTTTTGATTGTCAATATATCGGTCAGTTTTAATGCTAATTGTATGAAACTTGGCCAACATTTTTTTTTTATTATTAATAATTTTAAAATTCCATGATCACCTTGTTTGCAAGGTGTATAGAATAGGAGATCCGCATATATGTCACACTCCACACCTTTTGGCCCGATTTGGGCCCATTGACTCCCATTATAACCACATATTTTTGATACACTGTAATCCTGACATATTATAATGCTTTTCCCGTGATAACCTAATAAATCTAAGCCTCTACCTTTAAAATACAGGGAAAACCGGTTTTAGGTGTGATGACCCCCCCTAAACCACGGGGGGCAGCAGAGACTTTATCACATACATTTTCAATGGAGGCCTGGTTCTCTTACCCCCCAAAATGCATGGACATAAAAAAGCTGAACACCACAAAAATGGTCTTGGTGTGTTGGGATTGATATAAAAGAGTGGTTTGAATGAGGTTGAAATTATATTTTGTGTGTGTGTGTGTGTGTGTGTGTGTGTGCGTGCGTGCGTGTGAAATTCAAGTCATCAAAGGCCAAATGGGCACCGTTTTTGTCTTTTGTTTATCAAAAGAGAGAGCCTTCTCTCTCCTATTGGATCCGTGGTATAGAATGTTTATGCAGGTGCATTTTTGAAGTCTGCAAGGTTAGTTTGCAGCCTTGTCTGGCTGGTCATTTCTCCAGCAGACAGCCATGAGTAGAGGACTAAAACCAGAAGAGGTTCTTGCTGCAGTCTTGCAGTCCTCTGAGGAAAGTGAGGAGGATGTTACTGAGGAGGATGTAACCAGCAGTGGGGATTCCGATGAGAGCAAGGAGGAATCAGGGGAGGAATTTCTGCCAGGCACAGGGGGGCCCTGCAGCTCAGAGGAGGAGGAAGAAGAGGAAGAGGCAATGGAGGAAGACACCTAAAAATGGGGAAATCCTTTGGTCTCCAACACATGAAGAGACCCTGCTGTTCTTTCCCCCTCCTATCTTGACCCCAGGACCGACTCACTACTCAATTGCCAGAATCAGCAGCCCTGAGACTGCATTTGAACTTCTTTTCCTTGAGGACATCCTGCAGCTTATCCTGCACTTCACAAACCTGCAGGGGAGGAGGTCAGCAAATGATTGGAAGGATCTGAGTGAGGAGGAGCTGCAGGCGTACCTGGGGTTTCTGATCTTGGCGGGCATGTTCAAGTCACAGCATATGAGGCAACCACGAGCCTGGGGGACAATGCGACAGGGCGTGCAATTTTTGCAGCAACGATGTCTCAGAAGAGATTTATGCAAATCAATCTGGCCCTGCGGTTTGATGATACGCTGTCCCGGCCAGACCGCCGCAGGAGAGACAAGCTGGCCCCAATCAAGCACCTGTGGAGCAGGTGGAGCACCCGCCTCCCCAAGCTGTTCAACCCAGGGAGGGACATATGCATCGATGAACAGCTGGTCCCTTTTAGGGGTCGCTGTTCATTTAGACATTACATGCCCTCCAAACCTGCTAAGTATGTGTTAAAGATTTGGGCTCTCTGTGATGTGCAGACCTCGTATGCATGGAGGCTTCAAGTTTACACAGGGAGGTCTCCCTCAACACCAAGAGAGCAGAAGCAAGGAATGTGGGTGGTTCTTCAACTAACTGATGAGCTCGAGGGCCACACGGTCACCACCGACAATTTTCTTACTTCTATTCGTCTCGCTGAGGAGTTACAGAAGAGGAGGATGGCCCTGTTGAGGACACTTAGGTCAAACAAACCTGAGCTCCCCCCGCAGCTGCTCAACATCAGACACAGAGAGGTGCTTTCGTCTGTGTATGCATTCACCCGCAACGGGACGGCTGTTTCCTATGTCCCAAAGAAGAGCAGAAATGTCGTCGTCTTGAGCTCAAGACATCGTGAGCCAGAGGTCCAGGAATCTGGGAAACGGAAACCCCAGATCATCCTGGACTATAACAAATGCAAAGGGGCTGTGGACCACCTAGACCAGGTAAGCGCAATTATTCATCAATTATATTTATCAAAAAATAATAAGAAGGATGTGTATACATTTATTCATGTCATCTGATCTTTTATTTTTCTTTTGCAGGTTTGTGGCACCTACTCCTGCCGTCGGAGGACACGCAGGTGGCCCATGTGCCTGTTCTACCACATAGTGGACATTTCATGTTATAATGCATATGTCCTGTTCACCGCTGTGGACCCCAGCTGGAACAGCACCAAGTGCTTCAGGCGGCGCCTCTTCTTGGAGCAGCTTGGCAGAGCCCTCGTCGCCCCGGCCATGGCAATGAGGAGCCATTTGCCCAGAGGACCCTCTGCAGCCAGCCTGGTCCTACAAGCTAAGGGCCAGGTCCAGGGTCAGGAGGAGGTAGAGGAAGAGGAGGAGGAGCCACAGCCAGGGCCCTCCAGAAAGCGGAGGCAGTGTTTCTTGTGCCCACAGCGCAGAAGGGTGTGGAACCAGTGCGCGAAATGTGGAACAAACACATGTAAAATGCACCTCACAATGATCTGTGGTTCATGCTTTAATTTGCAATAGATCATTGCTTTGTCTTTCTGAGGTTAATTTGTTGTTCGTTTGGTGCCTGTTTTGACATTATGTTGGTGAAGTGATGGAAAATACTATTGTTAGTCCGTAAATTGTGTTTTATTTTGAAATTGACTGGATTGCTCTGTGCGTTCCTGTCCGGATGTCATAAAACAATAATAAAACGATAAAAAACTTTACATCTATGGTTTGGTCTGAAGTTGTTGAAAAGATTTGATGCGGTGAAAGTGAAAAAAATATTTATATATCACATTTTTATTACACTTTAATGAGAGGGACCCGTTTCGGGCCTAAAGGACATAAGTGTAAGTTTTTTGAAAAAACTCTCATTGCTCCAAAAATAATAATGCATCAAAATCAATGTGGTTATTAATTATTGACCTAGTCAAGGCTCTAATAACCTCATCCCAAATATTCCACTTTGCACCTCACTTTTGGAAATATCACATATTTTGTGTTTTTCCCACTGAAAAAATCAGGGGTTCTGATGACAAAAAGGGCATTAAAAAAAAAAACTTTACATCTATGGTTGAACTGAAGTTGATGAAAAGATCTGATGTGGTTAAAGTGAAAAAATATATATATATCACATTTTTATTACAGTAATTTTTAAAGATGCCTCAAGGGTTAAAGTCTTAAGATTTTCAACTGTCCAGGTGATTTGTAAATCCCTTTATCAAATACGTTTTAACACTTACAACTGTGCACTTGAATGCTTATTTGACATTTACTATGTCATAAAAATGTTTGACAAAAACAGCAAGAACATGACTATCCTACGGTGGCTGGGAAGTGCAAACCAAAATTACAAAGTTTGAAACACTTTTGCAAAGCTTGAAACAAATTTACGTTTTGGTAAACATTTTTACATTTTACGAAACACAATTACAAAAGCAAAACACTTTTACCAAGGACAAAACAAATTTACATTTTAGAAAACTAATTTACAAGATGCAAAACACTTCGGAGCGCAGAGACAAATTTACAATCGGCAGAACACTTTTGCCAGTCCCCAAACAAATTTACAAACCACAGAATCTTGGCGTCAATTATTTTGTTTTGACAGAAAGACTGTGCATTAAAGGCAGGGTTGGTAATTTTGGAAAGCTAGCATGATTTTGAAAGTAGCATTCCCTCAGTGCTCCGTCAAAAGCCACGCCCCTCCTCAATTTCACACACGAGTGCCGTTGCTACAGAAGCGGACCTCAGCTCTTCGCTTGAAACTACGTAGTCTCATGTCTCATTCAGTGGTAAACTTGTAAAAAAAAAAGTAATTATTTTACTTCTCACAGCGGCCAACGACAAACTCACAGTATAAACTCTGTCATCGGTGACACGCTTTGAGTGTTGGCTAGCGCACGTAAGGGGTAGAGAACGAGCAGGGAGACAGGGAGGCATGATTGGTTCATCAGATTGGTACCTCGTGGCAGACATTGGTCGAAGTTTTTACACACTTACAAACTGCCACAGATGACGGATTTTCTTCGTTCCTTTTTCAGAGCACATGAGTTATTAATTTCTGTCAGGACCTAAAGACAGTTTCAACCAAAATCTTAAAAAGTGCATCTGGAGGATATTACCAACCCTGCCTTTAACTGTCTCAGGTGGGTTCCACAAAACTGACAAATCATCACTCAATCACCATATGCTCCGTATAACACATTTTGCACAGTCTCTACACCAAAACAAACTAATTGACGGCTCAGTCACTTCCGGGTCACTTCCGCAATTGGTATGTGTGAGAAAGCCTGCCTAGAGTTAACAAGCGCTGACTTTATAAGGCTTAAGGCTTCCATGCAGCCGAGCCGAGCATAAGAGAAGCAGAGCAGCAACAGTAACAGCCTGGAACTTCAAGTAATACGTTTGTGCATTAAAGGGGCTAAAAATACTGCGTTTGTAGCGATACCGCATGGCCGTCAGGCGAACTGCACCAGTAACCTGTTGCTTGCTCTCCCTCGCGTGCTTGTCATACGTGCTCGTACGTACACAAACGAGCATCAACATCGCCCCTGAAACACTGGATATTTACCGGCATAATGTTTACAGAGGAGGTAAGTGGTCATACACATGTCTGTGAAGGAGTCTGTCTCATTCTCCATCCTAAAAACTCGGCAGGCACTGCCTGAGAGCAGGAGTGTGTGATGAGTTTGTCCGCCTGTGAGAGCTCCTAGGACGGATATAAGTGTGTGGAAGGCGGCATCTGGCTATGCAGGTGAAGACCGGGAGTGTGTGATGAGTTTGTAGTTTGTACTGTACTGTATTTCTGTAAGCGGAGCAGAGTGAGGAGGACGTTGAGAACGCAAATAAAATGACACCGCCTGGAGCTTTAGCGGGAAATCGGACCCGGGGCAAATTGTATACATGCAACACAGATAGACAGTGAACATCTACTTTTTCACATCAGTTAAATGTTCCCTTATTAATGGGCGATAAAAAACGATTTATACATGTAAAAAGTTACATATATATGTAACTTGTAGCTATATATAAATCATTAGGCCGTTAGGCAGTTCACCTGACGGCCATGCGGTGTAGCTACAAACGCAGTATTTTTGAAAGTTACATATAGCCCCTTTAATGAAGAGAAGATGCGTAGATTGATACTCATTGACAACTACACGAAACCACGAATGATCACACGAAGTCACGTATAAGCCAAGCTCCCTTGTTCGAAGTTGCCTATGTATATCTACCTGTCTTTCATGGAATAAAACCCTGGAGCTGTGAATCCTCTCTCCTGCCCTGATTCTCTGACCGGAAGCATTTCCATATCTGCCGACCCAAACTAAAAAAACTTTCCAAAGGTTCAACCTTTATTTCAGTACATTCCCTTTCCGGCAAGATTCTACTGATGGTAAATTCATCTCACCGCTCTTGAAAGTGTTTCACATCTTGTAAATATGTTTTCTGTAATGTAAATTTATTTTTGTCCTTGGTAACATTGTTTTGCTTTTGTATTTGTGTTTTATAAAATGTTTACCAAAATGTAAATTTGTCTCAAGCTTTGCAAAAGTGTTTCACACTGTCAATTTGGTTTGCACTTCCCAGCCACCGTACTATACATTTTAGAGGGTTCGATCCCCAGCTGAGCAACATGTCCGATGTGTCCTTGGGCAAGAAACTTAACCCCGCATTGCTCCCGCTGCTTCGGTGGCGGTGTATGAATGGATTAGTTACTTCTGATGGATGATACTACATAGCAACCACTGCCATCAGTGTGTGAAAGGGTGTGAATGGGTAGGTGTGATATGCAGTGTAAAGTAGTCAGAAGACTAGAAAAGCGCGATATAAGCTCAAGTCCATTTACCATTTACCATTTACCCAGGTATCGTCTGTGTGGGAAACATTGCATTTTTACCAGGTACCATGATTTAAAGATTTTGTGTAACTCAATGCAGTTTTTCTTTTTCTTCTTTTCAAGAAAATCAAGTTTTGCTATCCCTGCAGAGTGGAGGAACTGCTTCAGCAGTTGGCCAGCCTTCATGAGTCCATCAATATGTCTCCTACACCTCCCTCACTGATCATAGTTGACAGACTGGAGGGCTACTTGTGCAATCCTGTAGGTGGCATCACCACTGGATTTTACCCAGGAGAGCTGTCCTGTGCAGCCCACCTGTCTGCATTGCTGTGTGACAGTGCTGCCTTCCTCACACAACTCCTGAAACAACGCTCCTCCAGTTCTGGACCCTGCCGCTTCATAGCCTCCTTTCAGTCAGACGTGGATACTGGGCAAGTAGGTGGAGAGGCCTCTGCAACAGATCCGATCCTTGATGTCCTTGATCGCTATTTCCAGGTTCGTTGTACTCTGGACAAAGACAGAAGCTATGAAGCTACAGCAGCTGGACTACAGGAGGTGTGGCACATTTTCCTCTCCGGGACAGGCAATACCCAACCCCCTTGTACCAAAGACCTTAAGGACAGGCTAAGTGAAAACCAAGAGTGGCAGCTGTTAATTTTTCCTGACAGTTTAATGGAGTTTAAATTGATTTAAATGTGTTTGACTTGAGCAGTGGAGTTTTTGAGAGTAATTTTGTTCACGCAGGAACTAGTTTTGTTCCAAAAAGTGCTGTTAAGTGTTTGGCATTGCTCAGCCTTGAGTTAAAGCAGTTAGGTATTTCTAGCAGTAATGCTACAGTATAATAGTACCTGTTGCACTTTATCTTCTTAGTTCCTCGTAGTTTCTGAATTCAGGCAATGCCTTTTTATCCATGCTACAGAGCAGTCCTGCCTTTTCTATTGCTGATATAATACCTCTGGAATTTCATCCAACCTTGTTGTCTTAATACTACTAAAAGATGTTGTTATATGCCCTCCACTCTTTCACATATCAGTTAACAGGACAACAGTGGTTTTACATGTACAACATTTAATGAGTTGAAATGTCAAAGAATAAAAAAGTACATAGACATTGGGTAATGGGTTTGTCGTACATTGAACAGTTGCTACAACATTTTTTTCCAGGGCTCAATCTAAGCAAAGTCTCAGTCTGGGTAAAGAAAAACTGTTTATAAAAAAAGAATATATAATATTATGATTTTTTATTTTTCACATATACATCTTATAAAACTTTTAGTGGTCTTGGCCTTTAGGTGTGGAACTCCTGATGCTTAAGCGGGTGAGACATTGGACTTAAATGGCTGATATCACTGTTAAAGTACTGTTACATTGTTTTATAAAATCATTTGTACAGAATAATATTTGGGACTACTCTTCAAAATGAAAACAAGGAGTAAAATATAACTATACTCTAATGCAAACGAGTAAAATAATATATGAAGGGAGAAAAAGTCTAGGATAAATCGTTAATTGTTGCTGTTTAAATCATGAAACAATTTGTTAGAGACAATGAGTTGGTTGTGAGATTTGAACTTTTCTGTGTCTTACCATGCTTTATCACTTTTTCAAAATATACACTTTTCTGGTGATGCAGTTCGATATCTTTAGACAGATTCAAATTTCCTCTGATAATTTGACAGTTTATGGTAAATGTAAGTCAAACCATAGCCATGTTCATTTGGGGACTGATGTAAATTTTGGCATTATTATTTATGGTAATACAATGGTGGGGAAAAAATGCAGCACCTATGTTTATTTTGATAGGAACACAGTGTAGACGTTTTTAACCATGCTGGACGTGTAGCAATAGGAATGAACGTGTTCCAGACTGAAATGTTGTGAATCTTTTTACAATACATTTTTGGTCCCCAGGATTTCACACACTATCACCATTAGGTCTTAAGTCTGGATTCCTCCCATTCTTTGGTTAATAACCAAATATCGGCTAAATTAATGAGATTCCAGTTACCAATTGTTATCAAGCTAGCACTGTAAACTGTGACATTTAAAACTCTGATGGGGAACATGATAAACATGCTGAACATCAAATTTAGCATAGTCAAACCCACTGTCACTATAATGGTAGCATTTATTTAAAAAACAAGCTGTGCTGCCTTCACTCCTCGTGATGTCAAGTTGTGGTTACAGAAGTGGTCATGGGCACTGATTTAATGATGGACAATATAACAGCTAATCCACTGATCTGTGGTCAGGGATTGATGTGATGGGAGACAGGTAGACTGTCAAGCTAGATATACACTACATTCTGAGCCAAATTTCTATGTGGAAGTTGAGTTGAACATATTTACAAGTCAGATACGAGCAATTAAGATCATTCTTATAACATTTAAGTAACATAAGTATAGCCTCACACTGATGCTTGCATGGCTGTAGACAAAAGTAAGTGGTCTACAGTATTTCAAAGAGGATTAGGCTATATCAGGCTTTAGCTACACGTTCAACACTTAGGCATTGAGTCGTTGTTTTTGGTCTTTTTTTGAGATTTTCTTAAAAATACAGAAAATATAGAGTATCACCTGTCCTATTCTTAAAGTCTGCTTCTGAATCCTTTGTACACCTTATTTACAGTTGACTTGAAATACTGTAGCTTAGGGTTGAATTCACTGCTCTTCACTGTCTGTTTTAAGCACTAGTCCATGTTCAAACTGTCCAGCTTTAATGCCTCAGCTGTCAACATCATGGAAAGGATGCTGCCTTAACAAGAATGGTCTCACATGAGCAGGGATGTCATTCTTGTACTCATTGGCGTAGATAACCATTTTTCCAATGTCATCTGCTCTGCTCATGGGGCTGTAATCCATAGAGACTCCTGAGTCTGCCACTGCCATGTAGGTGCATTCTGCAGGGACTCCAGGCATCCAGGTATGGTTTGGGTACTCAAAGCTGGACTGCGATGATAGTCGACCTGACCCGGAGCTCTGCTGAACAGATCCCAGGTCAGAATGAGATTCAGATGACACTGTCTTTCTGGAGGCAAAAAGTGCCTCAAGGGGTGAAGCCTCCTCTAGAATGTCATCCAGGTGTTCATTGTTGCTGCAGTTATTGGCGCTGAGGGTAACATATGCATCTTGAGATTCCAGAAGAGAGGACTGGGAGCTGGGAATTGTGTCTTGTTGGAGCGCCCGTAAACAGTCCATTAGCCAGTGATCATGTGGTGCGGCTCTCGATCCCTCCATCCCAGCTGAATCAACCATTTCAGCCGTCTCTCTCTTCTCCAGCCTTTTCTTTACATCCATGTTGTCCTGTGCTCCTGGGGCCAAAGCCCTAGAGGCCTTTGGTGGCAGAGGCGGGGAAGGCAGTGAGGGGCACAGGCTTAGCTCTGAGAGGACTTCCAGGGGAGAAGGGCATTCTTCTGAGTTGAAAAAACCTCTAGTCAACCTTAAGCCTCCATTGGATTGCCCCAACCACTCCTGTACAAAAAAAAAACAAAGGATTGTGAAAACTGTAGAAATGTCCTTGTCTTAATTTTATTACAGATAATACTCCTCTCATTTCCCAGTAATGCCTTGGTGTTGTCATTTGTGAATAAATGATAAATTGTAATATCTTAAGCAAGCCATTGATTTTTCACAAAAGGCCATCTTCAAACGAAGGCAAATGTTAGCATGCTAACAAACAAAATACAGCAATAATTTAAATACTAAAGATCAGTTCGAAAGTATTGTCACTGTGGTTATGCATGATGTTAATTTAAGCCTAGTAGAGCCTCTAGCAAGGCTGTGCAGTTGTCTTGTCTTGCTTACCTCAAAGTCTCCACCATAGACAGTAAAAAGACCTTGGAACTTGCAGTCAGGAGTTGGAATATTTGGCCAAATTTTCTTTACAAGAAATCTGAAGAAATACAGATGGAGAAAATTCAGTTTTTCCTTTTTCCATTAAACATTACTGAAAAGTTTCTGGCAGTGACATATAGAGTGGTAGATCTGCTATTTTGTCCTGGTTGATTTACCTGCGATGGTACAGGAGCATTGTGAGAGACACCACAATGAGGATGAAAGAGATTATGAGAGTCAGGGACACGATGAGTAGGTCAAGTTCTGGTAGAGGCACAGCATGATCATAAAACAGTTAATGCAAAAGATTGAAAAATTAAACTAATGTGTATTGGACTAATACTGTTCTGCAAAGTTTCCTCCAAAGGAAGCCTCTTGGAACAAATGCCAAGAAATGCTGCTTGGAGGTCAGGCATTTGTCACATCTTTGTATCCCATATCTGAATCAGGACCTACCTGCAGGCAGTGTTTCCATGTACACGGGGTCACTCCAGGCACTCCAATAGCCATTATAGCTAATCCCATCCAGTTTTACACGGACTCGCACCTTGTAATTTGTACTTGGCTGCAAACCTCTCAAGATCATTTTTGAGCTGGCTTTTGCTACATCTACCTGCAACACAGAACATCAATTTATCATTACAGGTCATTAGGGACACCTACCAATCAACAATGCATTGTTAAATCAGGCATACCTGCCACACGTGGCTGTCAGCTGTAGCATAGCTGACCTCGTACATCATGCTGTCATCCATGTACTTCAGAGGGGGGGGCACCCAGCTAACATTTAACTGGCCTTGATGACCTGGGCGGCTTACTGTCACATTAGCTGGAGGGTCTAGAAGAACTACATCGAGAGAGACAAGTAATTGCAATTCATTTGCCAGCTAGGCGCAACAAACACAATATGGTACAGACATCCCTCCAATACTGAGCCCAATTAGCATTCATATGTAGTCAGGTTTTTGTCAAATGTATGATTGTTAGTCCGAAAGTGGCTTTAAAAAAATGATTATTGGTCTCCACAAAAAAGCTGCTAAATAAGACATACTTTATTAAACCTATGAGGGGAAATTCAATTTTACACTGTTGCTAATGCTACACACACACTGTAGGCTGAAATACACACACATGCACAAATAACACTAACATGCACTAATGGAGAAATGTCAGATTGAGGGGACTGCAGACAGAGAGCGCTCCTGAGTTGGTGGTGTCTGGTGGGGACACATCGGCAGTGCTCAGGAAATGAACTGGCACCTCTCCAGCTACCAGACCAATGTGGATTTGGTTCCAGCCAAAGTCCTTACAGACTGAGCAACTGCTGCCCACAGTATGTTGTGGTCCAAATGCTTCACACAATGTCCACCAGATAGGTGCTGATTTTATATGCCTGCCATACTTTTTGCTATGCAGTTAGTGTAGATTCCTTTTTTAAAGATATTTTTCTGAAATTGTTTCCAGCTTCAGCCAAAAACATTGGTATGAAAGTTGTGGGCTGTCAAACCAAAACAGTGAGACATTTCTTTGTCAGCAACAACTTCACATATTAGGCAGTATTGTTATCAATTTTTAAAATTATCAAGAATTTTATAACTAAAGTAGTTCAAAGAAACAGAACTGGGAACAGAAGAAGCAATAAAAAAAAAACCTAATTGTCATACAAAACCTTTCACTCCTCTACAGTGCTTTTTAGTGGAATTTGTGTCTGCTACATGGTGTGCAGGAAAATAACTCACAGACAAGCTCAACAAGAAGGCTGCGGTTGTGGATCAGTGTTCCCTCTCGGAGAACCTCTATGTCCATTTGGACAAACATCTGGGTTCGGTTCAGATGGCACATGAACAGCCTCTTCCCACCTGCTGCATGGAGGACTCTCAATGGGCAACTGTTGCTGTGTTCATTTCTACACAGGGCAGAGGAAAACAGAACACTTGGGCTTAAGAGTGGCTTTGAACTACAGTATATTGATCATGTTGGGCTCCTCATGGTTTCTTCTTAGACTATGTCCTATACTAAAAGTGACTTACTGGTAGGTGTATGTGAAAGAGTACTGATCCAAAGATCCAGCCCTCTCCTCATCTTCCTCCCAGAAGCATGTGAAGTCTTTCCTGCCCTCAGCAAAGCACTTCGGGTTTTCTGGCACCTCTTTCAGTAGCGTAGACACTGAATAAGTGAAGTTAGGGGAACAGCAGATAAGTGGAGAGGCAGTCAAAACATTTCTTGCATGCTATGAATAAGATCTTTTAACTGCTCTTTTATAATATCAGATAACAAAGAGCAAAGTATTTTACCCGCTTTTTGTAAAGTGTCTTGAGATAACATGCGTTATGAATTGGCGCTATACATATAAGGATTGATTGTTTGATTGATAATGCCATTTAAAAATAACTTGATTGAACCAACAGAGAGGGATTTCATCTGTACCTAATGTCTCAAGATATTTTAATCTTTCATTTTCAGTTTTCTTTTTAACACAGTTAAGCCAAAGCAAGGCCCCCCAAAAAACGTTATCCTACCTTTGTTTTCGAAATATTGTGCGCCCTGGACGATTGAAGCTGTCAGCATGGCGCAATATATCACGTAAAGTGTCCCAAACCGGCTCGGGTGGTTGCATTTCATCCTTTTTGTCTTCTCTGTAAACAGAAAGACTCTTGCTTTCTGATGTCTGCCTGCATAACTGGAGAACAAACACGCCACAAACGCTTGTGATGCAGCTCTCGCCTGGGCTTGTTATTTTTTAGATACCGTGGATAGCGCAACGTGGTTACGCGCCTGCTCGAGAGCGATAAGGTGTGTAGAGCCGAGCTGTTTACTTTTTTCCAAAAGTAAGTGAAAAGGAGGTGTGGTTAGAGTCTTACGAAAGTTTTTACTCTCTTGCTGATGGGCGGGAATTAAGCGCTCATTGATGTTTACGACTTATTTGAGGACTTGTGTCGTGCGTAAAAGCGCACAAACGTCCCAAGCAGGCCAGCCAGCCAGCCAGTCAGCCATAAAATGATAGATGGATGGATGGATGGATGGATAGATGGATAGATAGATAGATAGATAGATAGATAGATAGATAGATAGATAGATAGATAGATAGATAGTTTGTTTATCGTATGGGGAAGTGGCAACATAGGGATTAAATAGCATAGGCCTACATAAAAGTATTTGTTTTATTTTTCGTTTTTCGTCCCAGCCAGGAGTTGAGGAGGCATACACCTAACAGGATGCGATTTCAGAAAGTCTGACCTCGGCATGTGGCAGCCCTGAGCCAATTTTCATCTGTGCATGTGTCGAAGTAACCGAAACCGCCGAGTAGGCCCTACGCACACACATAAGAAGCAGAGCTAAACGGTTTCTTATCTTCTAATTTCACCCGCGTGTTTTCTTCGTTTGACCTGCATTATCAAAGCTGCAGACACGCCTGCTTCTTCAACTCTGATAAGTAGCCCAGGGGGCGTAGCGGCCTCTCCCCCTCAGCTTATATGCAATTAAGTCCCTCTTTGCATCACATAGAGAGGTGAAGACAGTCTGACCACAGATAAGTGGTTTTAATTTTCAGAAAATAGCTTTCAATAATGGAAGATAAAACTTTTGACATCGCCTAATTAAATTCAGCGCCACCTATGTAGCCAAATAGGTCAGTTATAAGAAACCTAATAACATCTCATTCAAGGACTGAACTTGAATTCACTACTGTCTGAAACAACCATCATAGCAACATGTTAACTTTTTTTTCCCCCTCAAAAAGAATAATTACAATTATGTAATCTTAGAAATAAGTGGCCAGTGTCATTTTTTAGAATATTTCACTCAAACTTGGGTCAATCTGTCAGATGCTGCTGTCTCCTTTAAATATCAGAAAGACTGGCCTTATCCCCCGATAGTGTATCATATTTTAATTTAAAATCTCAGGACAATGCTTTTTCTAGGTAACCCAAGGAATAAAATACATTGATTTAGTAAAAAAGATCATATTAAAACATAGTAAAAACCCAATAGAATTCATATGGAATAAACACAAATAAAATGAGGATTTGCAGGGAACCCAGGAAGAATTAGGTAAACTTCAGATTCAGTCAGTTTGAAAGAATTGGGGCCCTGCAAAGAAGAGGTAGTTGTTTTTAACTGACCACTATGGCAGGATGAGGAGGATGGAGAAACCTGCATTGTTGTGGGGGACCATGGCAGAGTGTGGTTTCTCTGTTTTTTCAGATAAAACGTGTAAAAGCCTGATCAGATGTTTTGAGGTTAGGAGGAAGGATGGTCATAAATTGCACTTCAGATGCTGCTGTCACTACGCACACAATTCACTTATGCTGAACCATTGGACACTGCTTTTGAAAAGAGGATACTGATTGGCAATAACACCTCTCCCTCTTGTATTGAATATATCCTTTATTTTCATAAACACATTTCAACATATTTGGGTTTGTAAGATGCATTTTTTTTCTCACAAGTCTTCTTTTTGTACAGTCAGAAACTACCCACTTTTTAGAAGCAACCATTCAGAAATTGAACACATTAAACAAATACATCACAAATATGGGAAATCATAGACACACCCCAGACACACAGCTCTAAATGCTATAGGCTTAATGGTACATGCATCAGAGTCAATAGAAGTAATATGGCAGAAGCCGAAGTGGTTAAAAATTCAGAATCAGTGGACATTTCAGCACACTCAATATATGTTCAAGCAGCAGCTGCCAATGTAAGCTCCTTCGGTGAAACTATCACAGACATCATATCCTCTGTGATGCCACTGCAATTCAAAAATGCAAACTTTCCTAGTGCCGTAAAGACATACTGAATGTTGTAATACATGTGTACTGCCTCCCTTTATTTAACTCCTCCATTAAAGCTCAATGTGGTTTAGATGAGATAAGGAGGGCTTTCTGATATCTATAAAACCGTATCATTTCTCAGCAGCAAACATCGATAGAGATATATGGGACTACAGGCTCCTACAATAGCAGGGAGTCAACTGACCACAAGTTGTGACCTAAACCCGCTGACCTGTACAGAGCAACAGTAGCTTTTGCAACGGCACACCCTGGCTGCTGTCAAGGGGCCAAAGCTATGGTCGATACAGACAGTCAGAGACCAGCAAATGTACGGGGATGGTAAATGGCACTGTAACAACAAATAGAAATTAAAACATAAAAAGTAGAATGTTTGAGGTGAAGGTTGACTGTTCAGTACTGCATGTGGAAAAACAAATGGTCAAAAAAGCTATTTAATATGTAGTGTAATATAACTGATGGAAAAAAAGAACATAATGTGGAGTGAATACAAAACCTATGAGATTCTACAGTAATGGGATATGCGACAAAGACCCTTTTGACTAACATTCTGCACCAGTTCATTGTTTTTCCTGATAGTTAAAATAAGCACAGTTGAGGCCCCAATTAATCTTTCTAAGAGATCAGTGTTCTTCCCTTTCCAAGTGTACACACACACACATTATGTCAGAAATAGATTATAGAGTTATAATACCAATACGCAAGTACTCTGTTATTAAGAATAGTTTGTTTGCCATGCAAAGTGTTTTGCCATGCTGCGGTTTCAGGAGCAGCCTCTGTGTGTTGGTGTGTGTGTGTGTGTGTGTGTGTGTGTGTGTGTGTGCTGTACATGTCCTTGGTTAAAGGATGCATGAAATAAAAATACTTGCACAGAGGGGTGAGTGAGAACGTAGCAGGAGGCTGGTCACGTGACTACTAATGTTACCAGTCTTAAACAACTTCCTTGTACAGTCGCACTCAAAAAGAAAAAAAGACAAAGCGAATGATTTACCTTTAGCATCAATCTGCTGTCTTAGCCTTACCTATAAAGAGATAAGGACTCCAGATTGGTCTCCTTTATTATTTTCATTCATTTTCACTTAAACTTCTTCATACGTGATGAACAATGAGTGAACACATCTTTCAAAATGGCCCAAATCCTTGACTTAAAACAAACAGAAAAATAAGAACAATTTGATTTTCTAAGTTTATATTAAAATGATGTTAATTATTTAATTTCTTTAGGAAGAAAATTGACTTTAGCCTATCAATGTAACATTGACAAGATGGGATATCTGACATAGTACAAACCTGTTACAGTACATTAACATTAGCATAATGCAGTCGGATTAAAACTCTCCTCTTGCTGATTAAAGCAGATTGAACAGAGTATAAAACTAAACTGAAATTATTTCATATTATAATTATTATTACTTTTATTTTAAAAATGCGAGGTGGCTCTTACATTGTAAGTGAAACTTGGGAAATCTGGTGTGGTTCACAGTTGCACATGGTTCAAAAAGTTTAGACACCTCTGTTCTAATCTTAGTGGATAAGGTTATTTCTCAAAGTGTCGATCTGTTCCTGTAAGCCTTGCAAAGCATGATGTGCTCTTGTCTGAGACATTCACAATTTCAACGCAGTAAAACTCGTGTTTTTGTCCCTCTTTCTATCTGACATGACCATGAAGTGTCCTAAATGATCAGACAAGCAAACCACTCTCTTCTCTCCTCTTAGTCTGAGGGGAAAAAAACAATCAAGAAGTCATTTTGTCGGAGTCAGTCTGCTACATTTGCAAGATAAAAACTATCATTGTGAAAGTGTTGAATACGTATTCTTGGGTTTACCTGCTAAACAAAAGGAAAAATACAGATATGTAATGACTTCATCTCAAAATGAAAAAACTAATGCCAAATATAAATCCATCTACGGACACCGTTTTATCTTCAGTCCATTTAAATGAGAATAGGGCAGCAGTGGTCAGGCGGTTGACATCAGAGGTGGACAGAGCAAAAGGCAGGCTTTAGTGTGCTATCAGCGTATCACAGAGCTGATGGGTCGAGACCACAGAAACAGAGTGGGCCTCCTTTAAGTGGAAAATATAACAGGAGGTCTTAGGAGGAGAGGGGCCTGGCACCACTGATGAAGATTACCTCAGCTAGCTGTCCTTTGGTTTGTGCTGCACTGAGGGGACAAAACAGAGCTGAGTGTGTCCAGAGTGAAGACAAAGGAAGAGGCACTCTCTGTGGTTCAGGCACAGAAAAGGTGTTTGTCTTTATATATGATTATTAGTGCATGTGTGGTGAGTGTGTGTGTGTGTGTGTGTGTGTGTGTGTGTGTGTGTGTGTGTGTGTGTGTGTGTGTGTGTGTGTGTGTGTGTGTTGGGGGCTTGTAAAAGGTAAGAAGGTAGGTGGGCTTAGCAGGAACAGCCCCCCTGGCTCTCTAAAGGCAAGTCTTTGAGGCTCTGGTTCCCGTGGTTGGACATGAGGTTTACATCTCCCTCCATGCTTTCATTCATCTTCTCACAGATGACGTCCACCAGACGCTCAAACACCTGCTTCACACAGATGTTGTCCTTAGCGCTGGCTTCAAAGAACTGGAAACCTGAGGGAGAATGTAATGGCATGATTTTTTTTCCAAAATAAGCCAATAAAGCACATACAGTATATGTACAGAGTTGTTACCTAGCTCCTCTGATAGTCTCTGGCCATCCTCTGTGGGAATGAGCCTGTCATCCTCCAGGTCACACTTGTTAGCGACCAGGATGACCTGAGCGTTGTCCCATGAGTATGTCTTAATCTGTGTTGCCCTGTAGCACAACAGAATGATCCACAGTCGGTATGATTCACAGCAGTTTGAAAACGAACGATTCTTAAAGCTAAATAGATTTCTGACACTTTCTCAAACCATAAAATAAAAGCATGAAATAATAACTAACTGCTGGTCAACAAAAGTCCCTGATAGAAATAAATAAATAAGCAGTAACCTTGTGTTGGTGTGTGCATAACATCTAACTTTTGGTTTGGTTAAAACTCCAAAATAAAAGCATGTGGCAATCACATATATTGTATTATACATATATAAGTTATTAATTAGTTTATTAAATGAAATGAGAGATGAAGACTTGATTATTTGAGATAATGTTACTCTATGTAAAATTTGGCAGCATTACCTCCTGGTGTAATTAACCGTAGACCAAGGTGTTGATGTCCAACTCACCAGTCCTGAACTGCATTGAAAGAGTCCTGGTTAGTAATGTCATATATGAGCAGGAAGCCCATAGCACCTCTGTAGTATGCTGTAGTGATGGTACGGTAGCGCTCCTGCCCTGCTGTATCCTGCATTCACACAAACACAAAATATAATGAAATAAAACTATTTAAAAAACAAACACAGAAACTCACAAGTAATCTTTCAATGAATGAATTTAACCACAGGGGGGCAGTATTGTCAAAATGATGACCCGTTGCTGCAACACATTCCTCTAACCACATTAGTCAGCTCTACTCCATAAACACACTCTTTTTTTCTAACATACAGCCTCCAACATCCTGCAGGTCTAAAGAACACTTATTAAAATGACAGTCTGTTTCCATCAGGATGGGAACCCTTGAATAATTAAATGATTTTGCATCAGTTTGCCTTTTGTTAAAAACATTGCATGTTTTAACTTGAAGTGTTGCACTGTTGGCAAGGGCATCAGGGGCATTGAATAGATATCTAAACATATTTAAACACCACATACTCCCGACCCAATTCTATGCTCTTGAAATAAATATATATGTATTTACAAAGTTAATCCTGTCACCTAAGAAACAAAAGGCCAGGACTTGATTGCACCCTGTAAAAACTCTCTCCTTCCAAACCCCAATGGCTTCATTATCACATCAAAATGCCACATGATGCTCCATACGAAATCTACCAGAAGATGGCATTTAGATAGAAGCCTCCTGCCTCAATCATTCCTCATCAAACCAGGACCTCTGTTCTGCATCAGGCCAGCAAGAAGGAAAAAAACAGAGATAAGAGAAATGCAGGCCTCACAGAGGAGGCGTGGCAGCTGTGCGTTGTTGCCTCCCAGACACAGTGAGTTTATCAGAAACATCTACTAATTAAATGAAGGCTGTTTGTGATGTCACAGACGACAGCTGAAAGATAAAACAGGTTGTTGGTATAGAGCAACTCCCCTCCACTCTCAGGGTTACTCGGTAACCTGTCCAAGTCCTTTTTTTTTTTGCATCGGGGGCCTGTGTATTCCTCACAGTAAGGAGGAGGAGGGGGAGTAGTGGGTTGTCCAGGTAACTGGAGGCCATTGAGGGTTATGAATGTTCCATTACAGCTGGACTGCTCTGTTTGGTTGGCTCAAATTGATCCTTCTCACTTAACAGAATAGGAAAGAGGGCAGTGTGCTCTCTGTCAGAATGAGTGAAGAAAAACATTGCATACCCTGCCTTGTTTATTATTCTATTTCTTTCTTTTTCACGTGTTATTTTTCTATCAATATAGCCGAAAATATTCCAGACCCATATTTATCTGATCCACACAGAAATGAACAAATATTTGGCAGGTTTGGATGGGATGTTTAACCAAATAAAAAGTCTACAGGGTTGCTATAATTAACCCCAGCGGGTAAACAAAAGCTGCTCCCTCATGTTTGTATATGTATAAAGGGAGATGGGGGTTAAATCAGGCTTCTGCATGCTCGGAGACAACTCTGACATGCGTCACCTGCCGACCCAAAGCAGTGTCACACTCACGACAGGATATCATCTCCCTGATTCTGTATTTGTGGATGTTATTTTTTTTTTAACTAAGTATGCTAAAGGTGTGTGTTTGTTCAAAGATGAAAGACATATTTCCATGGCAGCGACAGGAGGGATGTAAACAATACGTGTACACAGTGTACATGCACATGAGCGCTTCATGCTCGCTGCTCAGGGGCCATGTGGGGTTGTTATCAGGCTAGCCTGTTTCCATGACACATAAAGTGAGGCTAGCAGCTGGCAGAGTGGAATCATCAATATTACTCTTTGTCTTTTCGACCTGGTGAAACCTCTTACTGATGAGGTTCAATGGGAGCTAACATGATTTTAACAGCCAGCATTTCTCACAGTTGATTATTAACACCACATAAAGGAGTGCTCAGAGACATGCCCGATGGTCCCACACCCTTTAAATACACTCCCACGCAAGCCCTGCAGTAAATCCTTGTTACGTCTCCGTCAGATGCTGATAGAGAACTTCCTCTACTTCCTGAGTTTAGGAAATACCATGTTTCTTTGTCACTCAGCAGCACCAGCAGTAGCTAGGCTAAGGCTGGGAACACACTTCTCAAAGCTCAGCAAACAATTATTACTTAACAGTAACACACATTATAAAGTTAGTAGTTTTTATTATTGTCCCCTCTTCCACAGCTGTAAGAATATTACACAGCACTAACAGTGCATGTCATGTATTAGATCCACATGTTTAGTCAGGTTGGTAGGTGAGTGTGTGCTTTGGTGTAGACTCCTTTGCTGCTGATTCATCTGGGCCGTTCTTTGTGTATCAAACAGTGGCTTACACACTGTTGGCTCAAATGAATCATCTGTTTGAGCAGCTTTAACAATGTGTATCAATGGGATTTGTAGTGTGCAATGAGGCATGTGGGGGTGGAGAGAAAATGAAGGATACATGTTGTGGAAAACATCAACTACATGCCTTGTAGTGAAGGGTGATTGTTTTACTGACACTATCAGAGCTGTTGATCCGGCTCTCGGGTTTTAATCGAGCTGTGTCCAGCCCTCAGCTTGCTGACAGGAGTTTCAAAGCATAGACACGAACACTCCTGGTTTGTACTCTGTATCTATGTGGCGTCAGAGTAATTAAAATAAACATCTCTGAAAATCTATGATAATCTGTTACAAATTTTTTGCGCCTGCAGACTTGACAGACTTTTGGGTCATATACAGCATGGCTTACAAAAGTACATTTCACAAGTTTGGTTGATGGTAAGACTTTTAGTTTAATGTGAAAAAAAAAAATCACTTGTGGGGACAAACCCAAAATATGATCTGCTGTAGCTGCCAAGCAAACAGCAAAAACAGCGTAACTAGCAACCTGTGGAATAATGTTTAGCAGCTTCAGAGCAACAAACTTTCTTAAGAGACCAGAGCACAATCACAACTTATAACAAGGACTTATCTGAAGGGTAGGGATGTAACGATTCACTGAACTCACGATACGATTCTCTCACGATTTATTTTACAAAATGAGACTGTAGACAAATTATGACTGAAAAAGATTCCTTTAGGGGCTGCAAACCCGCTTGTCAGTGTGGTTTGGCCTTTTAATGTTTCTATTCTCGCTACAAGGGGAGGTGACTGGAGCTTCTCATTGAGGTGTCGATTAAATGCTGCATCATGTTGGTTGTGCTATTTGAGTATGTCCCTGACTTCTTGCAATATTTGCACACAGTTTTTTGTCTTGTCTGTTATCTTCTCACCTCTTTCATTTTCTGTCACCTCCGATTTAAAAGACGGTGGTGAGTCCTCAATTTCAAAATCTTGCTCTGCAGCTGCTGACGCTCACCATATTATTGCGATTAATTTTACAGAGTGCCAATGTGAATCTTGAAAATCGTTTTTTCACGATTAATCTTTACATCCCTACTGATGAGTATTGTGTCTGCTAATGGCTCTGTCAGATCATTGTCTTTCCACGTCTTGTTTTTAGCTCCTTCAGTTGCATTAAATCAATAATAATAATAATAATGCAGGCGTAAGGTAAGACAATTTCTCTTGTTTCTTAACCCTGACCCAACTGACAGGTTGATCCACCTTCTTTACACGTTTATGTTCAGAAACTACACATTTAGCTCTAGATAAGGGTAGGGAGGAAGGATATGTATGAAACCATGAGGAAGTAATGCCTTGTGCACTTGAACAATGTAAAGGCTTAACTTGCACAAGGGCCACAACCCACAATTCTCGACTTACGTTGTCTTTAAAGGGTCTTCTGGTAGCGCCTAAAGGGACCATCCAAGAAACCTAAAGGGACTTCTCTGCCTAAAAGAATTAAAAATGGGCTAACTTTTGTTTTTTCAATCTGTTTTTAATCAAGCAATAATATCTCAACCAACGTTTTCCCCCAAAAAGGGAAGTTTAGACTAACATTATTTATTAGCAGTATGGTTTGGCAGCTGACAACTGATGCTTGTGGTATGCCCGTTGTTTACCTGCTACAAATGCCAGAGTGGTAATACAATGTAATGCAACAATTGAGAAGCACAGTGTATCGCATCTTTGATCCACTCACCCAGATCTGCAACTTGATCCTCTTGTCATTGCGGAACACAGTCTTGACCTTGAAGTCGATGCCCACGGTGCTGACGAAGGCGGAGGTAAAGGAGTCGTCTGCGTATCGGAACAGGAAGGAGGTTTTGCCAACACTGCTGTTTCCAATAATCAGCAGCTTAAACATATAGTCAAAGTTCTGATCGGCTGCGTCCTTCTGGGACGGTTGCTGTTGGAGCCGGGAGTCATTTGATGCCATCTAGAGAGGGCAAAGAGGAACATAGATTGAAGCATTAATCCTAAATGTAGCATATATGGTGAAAACTTTTCATCAACACACAATTCAGCACAAGTCGTTCAATGTTTTATTTATATCTTTGACAAACAGTTATACGTCATTGTGACTTAAAACAGTTTTAATTATCAAAAGGGTATTCTTCATCTTTAAGTTGGAGAATCTTTTTTTTTTTACAGTGACTGAAGAGAAATGACAGGAAATGAGGGGAGAAAATATCAGAGAATGACTTGCAACATACGTTTCTGACAGATACTGTTTGCACTTTAAAGCTCTGTTCCGGTATATAAGTGAGGATGTTCACTGACACTTGTGAGGTTGCTGGTGAAGTGATAATTGGTCTCACTCCTCCCTCTGCACAACCTCAGTGCAATGTACTCTCAGGGAGAAGGAGGGGGATTTATAGGGGCAGGTAGAGGACGGAATGAGAGAAGTTGGTACATGCACACACACACACACACACACACACACACACACACACACACACACACACACACACACACACACACACACACACACACACACACACACACAGCATGTGGTGAGGAGCATTTCAGTTTATTTCTCTTAGCCAATCATTGTTTAATCCCTATGTTTTATTATTTTGGTTTCGGATGGAGATTACTGTTAATACTGTTTTTGGTATTTTGTTTTACTTGGGTTAGTTATTTTTCCTCTGTATTTTAGGGGAAGAACCATGATCTTTTTACGACTCCATTAAAGGCTTTAAATAAGAGTGAACACGTGTGCTTTTAAATTCGTGGAAGTTTCAAAGTAACTATTTATCTCAGTGTAATCTCTCCTCAGGGTATGTACGACTTAACTTGCTTTTAAGGCTTTTAGCATCCAAACGGTTGAAGGAGGGAGAGCAGCAACACTTTGGGTGTGAAATGGAGAGCAGAGAGGTCGCCCAAGTCTATCACTCCAGACAAACACACAGATTCACACAGCTGATCAATCCCTGCATCCGAGCCTGCCTTTATCTGCTGAGACTTGTCTCCGTGGAGACCAGAGTAGGAATCAGTTGCCGGCAAGAGCCATTAGTGGCCAAAGCAGTAAGTTCACATGGCTTTTGACCGGCCAGATATCTCCACAGCAAGATGAGGATATCACATAACCAACAGGCTTTATAAAAAAAAAAAGGAGAGAAGAAGAGGCTCATTACTGGGACATTAGAGAAGCCTTGTCAAACCATTAACAGGGTGAAAATATGTCAAATATCGTAAGAATTGTAGAGGTGTAAGGCGGGTTGATTTAATGCATGCAGAAAGCATATACAGTATTTTGCTGCTATTTTGTCTGTTGAAAACGTTTCTATGAAACATATTTAAAGGGTGGTGGCCAAATTGGCTCTGATGTCACACTCAAAGCAGGAAATCTCAAATGCTGTAGGTCCTTGTTTAAATGCCAACTTTGCAACACAACTAAAAGTGTTTCCAGCCTGCTTCAAAACAATGGTTTAGCTGATTTCCCCATTCATGGCGAACAGATCAATTTGGGTTTATATGTGTCTGCTAGGTGTCACCTCAGCTAAATCCAGACAGTTTAACAGCTCAGCGTTGTTTGTGGTCCTGATTCCCTCTGGAGGACTTTTCTTAAAAAAAATATCAGACTTATGGCTTCATGTGTGGTTATCTGTGTAACAGGCTTTCAAAGAAGTCTTTGCTCCTGATTTTCTTTCGAGTTCATTCTAGTAGTTAATCAGTTAACACTTTCAGCATCAACAACCCAGAGATCGGCTAGTTCAGTGGTTGTCAAACATACATTTATTTCGCTTCAGTTAAAGGCACAGTATGTAGATTCCGCCGCCAGGGGGCTCTCAATCAATACAATAACAAAAGATGACGTTGAGGCTGGCGGGGAATCATGATGTACCGACGATGTATCCAAGTGTAATGTACTTGAAGTTTTTATCACAGCAGCACATACAGCAACAGTTCGGCAGCTTTCAGAAGAAATTCACGCTTCCTTATGTAGCGGCCTTTGACGTAACATCCGGTGTTTCCATGGCAACGATAAACATGTAGCGTCTGTCATGGCGACCACTATGACAAGACACGTCCCGTTACAACTATAAAATAAAGGATTTCCCTAGCTTGGATAACTGTTGGAAATATTTGGGGTAATGAAAGTACTCAACAATATATATATAACATGTTTAGTTGAATTTTTATTTAGATATTTTAATATAAACATCGTAATACACTTCTACATATTGTACTGCTCTCCACTAATGACGTGGGTGAGTGAGCAGCCATGGCACTACATTTCCCATCTCTCTCAGCTTTTTTAGATAACTAAGCACTATTAAACTCTTGGGAAAACTAGCCAATTAGCATAATCCTAGAGTTAAAAAAACCTGCATTACTTTTTATTATTGTTATCAAAACTTTAAACTAAATCCAAGCAAACTATACAGTTAGCTTTGAATTCATAATGTGCAAACTACCAAAAAGAAATGTTGGCCAGGAATTGCTTGAATGCAGTAGTGTCTGTTGTTGAAAGGTACCTAACAGGTTATCAATGATGTTGTTGTTCCTTGAAATAAGGCCTTGAAATGTGTCTTTCAGTTGGGGATCCACTAGATAGTAATAATACCAACCAGAGTCTAATGTTTTGACTGTGCAAACCTGGATCACTTTTGATAACAACATTTGAGCTTCCGGTATGACGTCAGAGGAAAATTGCCATTGAATATTGGGAATTATTCGATTTTTGGTTCAAGTAAAAAGTGACACCTTTCAGGGATGTATATATATTTGTGTTCAAGCAGTGACAAACAAATAGCGTCCTGTCCACTGAAGATGAGGATGGATGAGGTAAGATTTCCACATTCTGTGCAACCTTGCATGATGCTATATGTTGTAATGAAATGCTGTAGTTCACCAACAGTATAGGAACAATTTCCCAACTTGACAAATGCTCAATCAACAACAACCCCTCCAGACACACTCTGTGTTAAATGAAGGGTTGTGTTCAAGTCTCAATTCTTTCTAATCTCTTGAGACACCAGCTTTGAAATCACATGATGCCTGTGCTGAGCAGGGGTCTCCAGGGTACATTTTTGTACTTGTAGATCCCATAGCATGATGTTATTTTCTTACTCCAACTTCCCCATTTGCTCAGCTAAAGCCTGAGGTAACCCAGTCACATGTTGTTCACGAAGTCTGCAAGTTAAAATAAGAAGACTGGTACAGTTTGTAAAAACATGTATTGAATGGTGTTCTCTTGTGTTTTGAAATGTTATTTAATTATGTGAGTTAAAATAACAAGATTTATGTGTGATATGTGTTTTACTTAGATACATAATAGAAACTTAAAGGTGCACTATGGAGCTTTGGGAGAGAAATGTGAAAGTTGGAGAAGTGTACAGATTATGTGGTATATGTTCATAACTCGATACACAAACTGTCCTCAGAGGAAAATGTAGTCCCTGTAACACTGTTTGAAGATAAAATGCTACTCGAGAAGTTATGGTGGGGAGCCCGCAACAGTGAAACCATAACTCTCCTGGTAGCTTTTTAGCTCTAAACAGTGTTCCAGGCACCTGTTTATTTCGTTGAGTAAAGTTTGTGAATTTAGTTCAGAAAATATAGCATAAAATTGTTTCACTTCTCCAACTTTCAAATTTCTTTACCAAATCGACATAGTGCACCTTTAAGTTTTCCAAATTCGCACTGATAGGAAAACTTTTTGTCTATGTAAAATATAAACAGAAAACTCTGCTTTATATCTAAATGATGTAAAATATAAGGAACTCAGCCCTATGAGTTCCTTTTGCAAGTCATTTTGGTGCAAAATTGGAGCACAGTCCGCAAAGCAAAGGTCTTATTTAAACCCAGCAATCCTATCAACGATCACTGAGTTCTTTCCCCTTTAAACCCAATATTGGTGGGTCTTAAAGGAAATAGCAATTCTAAAAATTACAACTGACTGTAATGAAAAAAAAATCCTTCTTGTGTAAAGAAAATATGATGTATGCAAAAAGAGCAACAAAACAGCAACATTGAGCAGCAGCAATGATGCCTTTGTAGGTGGGCCCTCACCAGCACCTGTCATGATATCAGCAGTTATCTCTGAGAGAAGACATGCTGAGGATGGATGACAATGAGAGCTCCTTTATGGCACACTGGAGAAACACTAAGTGCAGTAAAACAAATAAAGGTCATTATGCTGAACAGGGCCTGATGATGGACCAGGTCCCTCGCTTGTCGTTGTTTGATGAGCCAGGAGCCATAGCAGCCTTCCTGACTCGCAGGAAATTACAACTAGGCCTATTGATTAGAAAGCAGCTGTCACATCAGTTCTGCCAAATGATATGGTAAACAAAAAAAGAGGGGTAATAAAAGCTAGGGGGTACATTTTCAAAACTGACAACTTATAGAAAAGTTGTGACGAACAAAAACCCAATTACAAGGTAGGGTAAACTACAATCTCCGTATAGTCCTGTCATCTTAAACATAAGAAACCACGTTAACCCTGAAGGGCTCTCGGTATGAAGGAAGTGTGAGGCAGGAAATCGGCTGGATTCCACGACTTATATTCACTTACCTTCTTGAGGAGGAAAGTAAACGTCCACCTCGGTTCTCTTTAACTCTTGGTCAGTGATGATAGGCAGCTGTCCTCCGTCCAGCGATGAGGTGCCGGGTATTGTAACCCACAAAAGTGGAGCAAACAACTAAAATATCCCTTTTTGTTCTAGCAAACAGCGCCAGCAGCAGACACGCTTTCCTTCTTTGTCAGCCTACTTTTCCCCGTTTTCCTTCGTTAGCGAGTTGAGCGGCTCCCGGATCTCGCTTGTATGTTCAAGCTGTCACTGTAGTTGGAGCTCCCTCTATGACAGAGTTAATGCGGCAGCCTCTGAAAGCTTTGATGGGGCTGTGCCAGTCAACACAGCTCGAGGAAAGGGCTGTCCAACGTGCGCGCGCACATGAGCGCGCTTGTGATTCACTTAGGTCTAGGTCCCACTACAACTACAATATACTGTAGGTGTGCAGACATATTTGTTGGAAAAACAACATATATATATATATATATATATATATATATATATATATATATATAGGGATGAATATGGGTAAATTGGGACAGTTAAGCCTAACCATATTATCTTCACATGTAATACATAACTCAAAATAAACCCTGAGCTAAATATGTGACTAAAAAAAGTAGTTTCTGTGGGTATGACATCACTTCCTGTGGTGTGTGTTGAATGTTTGCTCTTTTCAATTCCCAATTCAAATGAAATATATAAAATAAGTATTTTATATTATTATTGTGTTTTTAATTGTTTTAAGAGTCCCAATTTACCAATTAAAGATTGACAAAACTGCCTGGAAAATGTTGTTTTGGGTCAATGTGTGTGAGGAAGAGTCAACCATCCTGCATTTAATATTTCTCTCTTTTTTTCTTCTGTATAGTATAGTAGAGCTCTAAAGCTATTTAGAATAGTATCATATGAGTGAGGCATACAAATCATAATTAAAATTGACACAGAAGATACACATTTTCAAAATGTGTCCCACTTTACCCTTTTTCACCCTATATTATCTGTATAACCTAATTTTGCAAAGGCTCAGCAGTATTATTATTACAGTAGTATGGTCCCTACTGCGATATTGTCCCTCTCTAGTCCCAATGAGATACTTCGGGGGGGGTAAGGACATGGTATATGTAGCCACCAGACAGTTACAAATAATTGCCTCATCTCTGCATTAGAAAGGACTGCATAAAGCAGCTTCAGATTCCTCGACTCATTATTAATTTAACACACCATATTGCTGCAGGGCTGCTCTGCAGTGTTACAAATCATGGTCCATGAATTTGCAGCAGTTTATGTACAGTTTGTGTGACTGCAGCAATGACTCTTGAATCTCTTTCCCCGTTACCGGTTGGAAAGAGGACAGTGGAACTTCTGGTGCAAGCAATAGCCTACATTTTGTTTCCTTACTTCCTCATGTTTTACTTTGAACATTGAGACTTGAGGAATTTTAAACACTGAACATTTTCCTCATATCTGGCATATCTTGCTTTGACATACAAATTTCTCTTACGGTTATTTGTAGCCTTAATAGTGTTTGTACCCAACAGTCCTGCAACTTTCTGAGATCTATGGGTATAATGTATATTTCACTTACAATCTCTCTCAAGTCATTCCATGAAGAGGAGTGGATCAACTTGTTAGCAACTTTGTTAGATAAGGTTTATTTCCTGATGCTACTACAATGAACAACTTGACAAGCCAGCTCGACCCCATGCATTCACAGAGTTTCATTGATAGCTAATCTCTTTACTTGAGACTAACTTCCTTGTGCACTTTTCCAATATGACAGAGGCACATAACAAAAAACTGTTTGATGGTTTACTCCATCATGTGTCTATTAAGCACAAAACAAATCAATAAATAAGTCAAGATTCAATAAATATAGAATTTCTGATCACAAAAATCCAGCCTTAAAAAAGACCTGCATGAATTGAATTCATAGGAACATCTCTTCCTTTCTCATCAGTCCCTGCTTTTTATATTGAGACTCCATTATAATCCATTAGTGCTAATGTTGTAGCTGCAATACTGACGGAGCCTCTCTCCATCACAGCACTGTTCTTTGCATTCAAGGCTTGTCCTCTTAACCTGATGTGCGTCACAGGTAAATAAATGAAAACCTGCCTATTCCAAATACTGCACTGTCTGTTTGGTCTGGGTTCAATCACAAGCCTTCATCACTGAGGACTCAAGGAGTTTGTTTCCGAATCAATAAAAACAAGTTTTATTTCAGAGCAAAACAGACGAGAACAAACACTGACTAAGGTATAATGCAATACAACAGCAGATAGTTTAATCGCTCAATCAGTGTTAATTAAATATATAAAACATTGTTTCATACATTTATCATAGACTGTAAATATTACATTCACTTTTTAATGGACTGGATGAAGTGCAGTATACTGTTATCAGCAATGGACCAGAATATTCTTATGTCTAAACATCGCCCCCTGCTGGGAATGATAGGACATTGCCCAGACAGGAGGTTTACATTTTACCTAAGCATATTTTCAAAGGAAAGTTTCAAAAGAAATGATAATGTACAAGTTATTGTTAGTCACATTTTTAAGCATCAATTAGATACTAATTGACAAGAATACGTTTTTCATATTTTGAAACCTTTTGCTCTCTAAATAGTGGATAAATTCAAAGCTGTGTAGATCAAATTGATTGTGGTGCAGATGATTCCGATCAGATTGCAGAGGTTGGACAGCCCGTGGTAGCGGCCAAATGTGCTCTTGTAAGCTCTGTACTTGGGGTCCTGCTCTTTGAGCTTAGCATATGCCTCTCTCTGGCTGCCAAGGCCAATCTGATTCCCCAAGCCATGCTCCTTCTCCACCTCCCTCAGTTGGAACATCACCTCAGTGGCTGCTGGGCCAAACCAGCGAGCGTTTAGACCGGCCATGACCAGTGCCACAAAGTACAGAGCCATCTGAAAGACAAAAAGAATTCCTCACCGGAAGACAACATTGTGCTTATTTATTTACACATTTTGTGATTTTGATAAGTGTTTCAAATATTTAGTACAGTTGTGATGTTTGACCTGTAAACTTTCATGCCAGTCCAGCAGATCTCTGGGGTGGTACACAGCATACAGAGCTAAGCTGACACCACTACTCCCCATTAGACAATAGAAATATACGGGGAAAAGCTTACTCTGCACCAGGCCAAAGGTGTGCAGAGTAACCTGCCACACCAATGCAAAACCTGCAAGACAAGAAAGCAGACAAGAGTATAAAAGGGGTGTAGAAATACGAACATAGAACAGAAACGGAACTGTTTGGGTTTCAGCCATGACTCTTCTGTTTGTGTGCCTCATACCTGCTATGAAGGAGACCCAGACCTGCATGCCCCAGGAGAAAGAGAGTGCCAGAAGGTGTAGCACTTTCACAAAGTCTGTAGGTTCCCCCTCCATCACCATTGTGTCACCCTGCAAAAAACATACATTATCAACATACTTAATCCGCATTATCCATTGACATATGGTTGAGTTTGTATGGCTGTTGTATGTTTGATATTGGATTTTGTGGTATTGATTATATGCTCTAGTATATTGATGTCTTTTTACTCCTTTAGATGGCTGCTCTAACAGGTATCCAGGATTGGCTCACAATTTGGCAAAGCAGATTTCTCTCTAGCTAATAATTTAATATCACAACAAGTTGAAGCTCTGACAAAAAAACAACAATTTCTCAGTGTTAAGTGATGCATGTCTGTTATAATTGTGTGCTTTTGAAATGGTTTGCTGTCTTGACCAGGTCCCTATCCCTCGCAAAATAAAGTTTAGTCGAGCTAAATATACAATTTTATTATAAATCGCGTTTAACATCTCAATGCTGTGAGACTTTACTCTCAAGTCATGTTGCAATTCCTTAAACATGTCATCAGGTCATGCTAATATGCAAAAAATAACAATGAAATAAATACATAAATAAATCACATGTTAGATGTGTGTTTTTCCAGAAGTAACTCCTTAAACGATGTGTAGGAAAAAAGAAAACATGGCCACAGAGATAGTGGGCTTGTGTACCTTTTAGGCTGTTGCTTCACATGTGCAGCAAACCTGATAAGATGTGTCTCAAGATTGAGAAAACATTGCACTACAGACCAGAGAAAACGCATTTTATAAACGAGTCACAATTACAATCCATCCTAAAACCACTACTTATCAACAGGTAATGCAAGAGGGCCGGGTGATCTGTCTGGAGCTACTCTGTCTTTAGCAGTGTTTACATTTTGTAACTGACATGCTAACCAGCTTTAGCCTCTGAGCCTCTGAGCTAGAAGAGAGTTATACAAGTTTTATTGTCTAACGCGTTAAGCTACTCGCTTCATTTTACATGTAACATGTACGTTTACTAAACAGACGTTACAAACACCTGCACTTACCCCAGGGTCCTTTTCCCGGTTTCTAGATAAAAATGTAATTTACTTTTTGTGAAAAACGTAAGTCCGGTCCAAGGTTCAGGCGAACCACTTCCTCTGGCCTATGATACATTGACTCCGCCCTTTTGACGAGAAGGAAGATTTTTATTCTTAAAAATAGATTCAATATTTTCCATTTGGTTTAAATTTCTATCATTACAAAATACATGTCGTGCTTTACAAGTTGCTCAAGGCGACAGTTGCTATTATTTGTTTGGACTTCGTTAGACAAAAATCCCGTTGAATTTAAAGTTATGTTACTTACCTAACTAAAAAAGAAAGAGGGTTCTTTGAACATATAGGAAATTATATATATATATATATATATATGCAATCCGCCTTTTAGTTTATAACACACTTTTTGGTGCAACAGTCTGACCTGATGGCCTGTAGTCTTATTATGCCTATGAATATCAGATAAAAATAGAATCAATCAAATGCAATATGTCAAGGGCTCTTTACACATCTAGAAATTTAAAATTCAAACAATTACTTGTGCTTTATCAGCTCATGTATTTGAACGTGCTTTACAATGAAAATATTCACTGACAATCGTCATATAGGTCTAGTAAATGGCCCCTTGATTTTTAACCATATGAACACCACAAAGTGTACTGTAAAGTAAGTTATTATTAGAATTCATAACAATGACTAGGAATATTTAACCACAATGCCCTCAAATAATTCCAGCCTACATCTAAATATCTTGTTACTGAATTTATATTCAAATAATTTCAACTGTTACTGTTCTTATCTAACCATTTAACTTATATATGAGTGAATTTCAAACATCATATAGGCAAACATGCTATTCACAGCCTAATCATTTGATCAAGGGAAGATATTAAGGTTTTAAGGTATTCATCACGTTTCAAAAGCCCTACACTTTTAGTATTTAATTTTGTCTGGATGTAATGGTGTTATGCTTTGTTAACTGAATAACCTGAAAATAATTGTTCATGTATGTTTCTGGGACTTATGGACATGGCTGTTGATAGTACAGGAGGTTACAAATCCATCATTTAAATTGTCTTCTTATTTGCTTGGTAATTCAAAGTGGTCATGAACCAGTAGCTATGGCAATTCAGACATTTGAAGGCATTTTTTTTTGTTAATCATGGTTAAAATAGAGATGTTGGTAATTGAGTCAAGAGAAAACTTTAAAGTCAATTGATGTATGTTATTTAGTTCTTGTGCTACATTTTTATTGTTAATTGACTTAGAACAATCTCACAAAGTAATCATTTCAGTTTGTTTGCTCACGGTCTTATGTTTATTAATATAGCGTCTTGATTAAATGGGCCTTAAAGACGAGATACGCTATTGGAGACAAAGGGCTTTCAGTCTCCAGGAATGAGCCAATCGCAAACCGGAAAAAACCTCAACCAACGAATCAGAAGCGGCCACAGACAGATGCTGCATCCGGATAAAGTTGAATGCAAAGCATCTTCCATTGCTTAACATCCATTTGGTAAGCTAGATAAATGTCACCTCGTAACGCAAATGCTTAAAAAAATGCATGCTTTTATTGATGTAACGTGCACTTCAGTTTATTAAAAACCGTAATTTAATTTATTAAAAGCTATTTATTCAACTACGCCATCTATGCATCACGCAAGAACTGATAACGGGTTAGCTTACTGTAGACTAGCTGTAGCCTTATTGCGCCCCAAGTGCTGATTCTGAGTCGGTTTGGCGAAAGATTTTAGCTGCATCAATGTGTCTGTGATTGTACTGTAATTTTGGAGGCACAGTTGACTACTATCAACGAGAAAGAGTTGTTACGTTATACCAGAACTATGTGTGTTTTTCTATAAAGATGTTGCTTCCAAGAGCCAGTTAAATTGGGATTGCAAGCAAGTCATCTACAAGTATTTTCTGGAAATATTGCCCATGTCACTGCCGTTTCTTACATTATACGGTTCTTTCGTTGTTATTTCCCAAATAGTAGCCTGCATGTTTTTAAGTAAGGATATGTAAACCAGTCAAGTGACTACTTGTCACTGTTGTGTTGCTTAGTGAAATACCACAGACTGTAAATATTCTAAATAATAACATTAATTCAACACACAGCCACATAAACATAGGTGTTCTGGCTCCGTGTATTAAAGAGACCACAATGACCATGACAGTAATAATTGAACTTTTTTTTCTTTCCGGCAGATATTACAAATGGGGCGCAGAAAGTCAAAGAGGAAGCCACCTCCTAAGAAAAAAATGACGGGTAACCTTGACGTCCAATTCACTTGCCCATTCTGTAATCATGAGAAATCATGTGACGTCAAAATGTAAGTGACTCAAAGTGCATCATAAACGGAAAGAAGTGTATCATGAGCAGTCTAACAACTACTTACTTACTGTTTTCAGGGAAAGAACCCGCAACACAGGGATTATATCATGCAGTGTCTGCTTGGAGGAGTTCCAAACTCCAATAACTTGTATCCTTTCAACCAAAAAAACATTGTATCATTATGTTGGACAAAGAATGTTAATTTATTTTCTTCTGTTTAGTTGTGTTTAAGGATTACAGGTATCTCAAAGTTTTGTGAAATGAAATGTTGGATAATTCATATCAGGAGCCAAGGAAACAGTGATGTGTTTTTGGTTAGAATCCACCAATATGATAAATGCATTTTTTAACCCCCCAACTACTGCTCTGGCCTCGATGAAAAAGGATGAATACTCAAGGATTACTTATCCTTATACTGTACTGCAGTAAGGGGTGCACGAGCAGGTGAAACATTTACTGTACACTTTTGCTAAGTATACAAATAATCAAATGGATTTCCTAGTCAGTAGGGTTTAGATTTGTGTGTGTGCCTTCTCTCATCCTTAATTGGAATGTACCTTGACCTTTTTTTAACAGATCTGTCTGAACCTGTGGATGTTTACAGTGATTGGATCGATGCCTGTGAAGCAGCCAATCAATAGTCATGTTGTCTTGTGAACTGTCTCCCTCTTTTCTCACTGACTCAGTTTATCTCTTGATGAATGATTGTTCCATAAAATTAGGTCCTTTTAAGATTTCACATTGTAGTACAATTTTCACAATGGATAGAATCATTATATTGTTACTGATAGTGCATGACATTCTTAGTTTTACTTTGCTGCGATGTGGTATGCTGAGCATGATTCGTTCCCTGGCTGGGCCAGGGGGTTTCCATGTTTGGTTGGTATCACAGTTCCTATTTGTCATTGTTTCCTTGTTTTTGTAAGATAAGATCTTTTTATGTTTTGGTATAATTTGTCTTTCATTTAGTTGAAACTGTATTCTTTATATTTTTAACATTCCATGTGTTCGATTAGTATTTTTTTGTGATTGAGGCTGAAGAAAATATCCGAGTTGTATTTAGTACAGTATGACACAAAAGTCACTTTGTTGAAGTTTTTTATTTTTAGTTTCTTACCCTGTCTCTAGTGCACTGAAACCATTGGATGACATTTCTTGACTGCCAAAACATTCCGATGTTTAGTTTTTTGTACCAGTTTTATCCGAACTGTTGTATTTTTAGACATAATCATGCCGTTTTTTATTACACTACTCCTATGTACTTAACACTGACTGTTTCTTTAAGGTAATGACCTTAATGGGAAAATTAAACCAGCATCATATTTTTCTAGTGTTTTATTGCACAAATGTCATGATTAGTGAAAGGCATGGGGGATGGGGGTTGGGGAGAGGTTGGCAAAGAAACAATGCCAACGCATCAAGGTGAAATGTTACCATACAGTTCCTCAACATAGAGGACATTATTTTAATCATGGGGAAGAAATGATAAATTAAAACTTTAAAAAATAATAATCTCTTTATATTTAAGATGATAAAAACTGTAGATGTTTTCTTTATTGACAAAACAGTGAATGTACATGCACGTTTCCCTCACTAGATGGCACACTGGTACTAGTCCTTAATCATGGCTAAATATAAAGCCAGTAACTCTGTATACTTTACAAAGAAACGTGGGAGTCTTTTCTGTTTGTAACTTTGTAAATGTTCAATTCTGCATTACAATGTGTTGAAAGTGAATCCTGTCACAACAAATAAGGCTTCTGAACTTATCATTACATTACATTCAAGACATTCGGTGGGTTAAAAGTTTGACACAGACATTCCAAAACAAGAATCTCCCCTTGCTTTTGGTATGATTCACTAAACAATTATTGGTGTAAGGGTCTACTTTAATATTGCCATCTACGTACAGTGGATGGATACTAAGCTTAAGTAAAAGTTGTTCTAATAAGTGACAACCTCCAAAAGTCACACGTTTAAAGTTTAGCTTAACTAAAAGTATATTGGCAGTATTTGCAGAATATATTTGAACTATGGAAAGTATAAATACTTATTGCAAAAAAATCCTGTTGGTTGTAACACTATAATATATCTTAACTTACAACAATGTTAAAAAACAAATTTGTCCTATAAACTTAATCTTGTACTGTAAAGTACAACGTAACTTGGCAGAATTACGAGTTAAATATTACCATCTGAAAAACAGTGCAGTCAAGTAAATTATTTCAGAATTGTCAGCACGATATCGGAGTCAATTTACGTAGTAACATTCCACTTTTGTTTACTTTTAAAAAAGGGGGAAGGTGTGTTACGTCCAGCAACAGCACAAAAGGCAAAGTTCACTGAAGGGGAAAAGGCTAAATATTTCCAAAAGTATCAAAGGCATCAGGACAAAAACTATAGGGGACAAAGTTAAAACCAACATTTAATCTTTATAAAAGCATTGTCTGAAAGGACTCCCTACTTTTTCTAAAAAAATTCCTCTAAACAAAAGAGTTGTTCAGCACACAAAGCGATGAAAACGAGCCCAGTAAAGTGATGTGATGAATAATTGTGTAGCTTGTGAACATGACACAGTTGTTATTGCAAGCGGTCACAAAACAAAAGCGATGTCCATAAAAAGCTACATGTCCTCCTGCATTGTCTGCCTGGGTCACTCTATTGACCAGAAACTGAAATCGTAGGGCCTGTGGAGCTCCAATGTGGACATGGACTCAGTTCCAACTGGACCAAAGTTCAATAATACCAGCCCACTCTTGTATCCATTTAAGGAACTTTTAAATTCTGTTTTATCAGTGTTTAGGCTGGATTAGGAGGGTAGGGAGGCGAGGCTTGGGGTATAAACTGTTAAAAAACTATTGCAGGTATAAAAAGCTGTAAAAAACAAGTCATACATAGTAAAGGAAATGTAGTGGAGTGTTTGGCTATTTAAAGCAGTCATAAAATTCTTCAGAGCAATGGTATACAGAAGTTGGCCATCGCATGAAATCTTTGAGGTAATGTAAAACACTTTGTTTCCTTTTAGTTTTGGAAAGACAAGCAATAAATTGTTAGGAGCATGTTTAGAAAAAGCTGGGGCATGTTAACATCAATGTCGTAAAACAGTGTTAAATTAGAGTCTGGAAGGTTCGCTCGTCACAAACACAGTTGTGGTTGGTTGTCTTTTGGCAATCCGTGTTTTCTTAGTCAGAATACTGGTTGTAGCCATCAAACTCCACCTCACTTCCGTTGTCACAGACCTCAGTGGGGTTGGTGCAGTACTTGTTGTCAAAGACCTGGCGGGGCAGGCCGTAAGAGGTCATGCCCTGCTGAGAGGCCACTTTGTTGGTGCCCATCTGCAGAGAGATGGTGGTGGTGTCACAGTTCTCCAGCTCCAACTTCTTGTCAAAGATGTGCCTCCTAGTCCCTGGGGCTGTCATGCCAGCCTGGAGGAGAAAGCATCATGAAGGGTTTATGAATTCCTATTCTACAGGGAAAAATAAGCTTAATTGAAATCAGAGAAAAGGCTAATATAAAACAAATCCCATGCCCGTTCCAAAACCAGCAATTAACTGATCTTATGAGGAAGTATTTTTGAATACAGAGTAAGTATCTTATTCCTTTTTTGTATCCCAATCCATCAGCGAGCCATGCTTTGCCCAAAAGGACATGTTCCTGCTTTGGAAATGGAAATGGAATTCTATGTTTTTGTGTGGCAGAAGCTTTACATTTTAATCATCCAGTTTATCTTTAAGCACACATCGTTTCTCTGATGCAGGGTTCACTGTCTGCATCTTATGGGTGCAATCATTCCCCATTTACTTTTGTTTGAATAGTGTTTACTTTAAACTACAGATCTGTCTTTAGAAGCATTCTATGTGTTAAAGGCATTGTTTTGTTTTGTTCATTAGATTTGTTAGCAGCAAGAAAGTATAGAATAACACCATCCATACTGTGTTTTTATAGTAATTATCTCCATCAATCAATGCATATTAATATGTGATGCGTCTTAAGATCTGAGCTTTTCTTGAGTGAAACTGAATAAACCCATCATTTTAAAGTAAAGCGTCTCCTCACTTGGCTGGCTCCCTTATTGGTGCCCATCTGTAGGCTGATAGTAGATTGGTCTAAAGGGTTGTCCATGGCCATCTTGGCATCATACAGATGGCGTCGTGTGCCGTAAGAGGTCATGCCCTTCTGGCTGGCAAGCTTGTTGGTGCCCATCTAGAAATAGAGCAAAGAGTGAGTTAAATAAACGAAACACCACACCTGGATAGGTTGGGAAATCGGAAATTGGCTTCCTACATACAGCCCAAGGGGTTTCATGTGTTTCACATTGAATGCAGCTATTTCTGTCTCCCTATTCACTCTCTTAACAAAATGGGAAAACTCCTTACTGGGAAAACTCTTGGTTAAATAAAGGTTACATAAATAAATACAGTAGCTGCTCCTTCAGCAGTATGAATGAAGAGGACACTTGACACAATGACACTCTGTTATAATTCTATTCATCATCACCAACTCAGGCGGGGCAGTGAGAGAAATTTCTTCAGCATGTGTCAAGCAGGAGGCCTAATATAAAGCCATAGGGAAGTGTCAACAGAACATCTTTCTTCGATATGCAAGCATATTTATATGAAGTAGATTACATAGGTAAATATTTGTTGTGCTCTGACCTGCAGGCCTATGATGTTCCGTCCCTCCCTGAGCTTCTCTGGAGCGAAGCGACGCTGCTGTTTTTCGGCGTACCTCACACCTAGGTCGTACTTGGTGTGGAACCCTTTGGATTGGGCCTGAGAGAGCGAGTTGGCACAACAAGAGGTGAAACGAGTGGTAATAATAGTGTATTTTTCATACCCATATTGCAGTATTAGTTCATGTAACAAAAACAAAAAACCTCACACAGGACAGCTGATGGCTGCAACATGGGTATAAATAACAATTAGTTCACAGTAATTGATATAAAGTTTCTTTGTTGACTGCACCTGATTCTCTCATTTAGAACAATTCATTAAAGTGTGTAAGTGTGTGTGTGTGTGTGTGTGTACATCTGCCCTCACCATTCCAGCCAGAGCGATGAGTGTGCTTTGGACCTGAGTGTGGTTGACATTCTCAAATAGATCGTTGGCCTCAAAGATGTCATGTAGCCTCAGGCCGTACTCTGTTATGGCACGAACAAAATTCCCAATATTTTCCAGCTGAGGAAGCAAACAGACGGAGGGAGTAATGAAACTCATTGAGAAGTACATCTATTTGGCATGCATCCTACATACAGCCTGAGGACTTTCTTGTGTTTCGCATTGAAATCAGCTATTTCTATCTACCTTTTTACTCACTTGACAAGAGTAAGTAGTCAGAAGATAGGCAAGACCCGTAAATGGGAAAATGGCTTGGTCTTGTAAAGCGCATTTCCAGTCTTTTGACGACTCAAAGTGCTTTTACACTTCATGTCACATTCACACTGATAGCATACACTCACACGGCAGTGACATGATTTGGGTTCTCATGTGTTGTCGTTATGTTCTCTTCTGCACATATCAAAGCACTTTGTAAAAGCTTGTTTTAAAAAAAGCGCTATACAGATAAAGTTATTATTATTATTATATAGTAGCCGGAGCAATTTGGGGTTCAGTGTCTTGCCCAAGGACACTTTGGCATGCAAACCTTCCGGTCTGTACAGGATATACCAAGCTACTATTAGCACCAGTTAGCTCACAATTACTGAAAATTAGGAACCAGTTTTGCCTAACATAAGGGTCTACCACACAAAGTTGTAAAACCGTAGCCAATCATAAGGTCCCCTTATCAAGAAGTCATCCAGGCACCGAATTTCCCCTGGGGATTGATAAAGTATTTCTGATTCTGATTGAGCATCACTAGATGCACAATGAGGGTATGGAATACTGATTTCAGACCAGCTGTCATTTTATGCACTAATGTTTAAGCATCAGTCGCTGGTGACCTTTGCAAACATTACACATTTGTTTGCAACTGTGCTGCCTTACTGAAAACGTAATTTAAAACACATCTTAAGGGTTGGTTCTTTTTACCAGTGATATCTGGTCCGCTAGGGCACCACCCAGCACTCCCAGCAGGGAGAATGATATGGTGTGTTCCATTTAGCTTGCAAGCCAGGTGTTGGAGCTAGGAATGATGTCACACCAAAGTTGACTGCGTTCCAGTAGCGAGTTGGCAACAAGTGGGAAAAGCAAGATTGACTCCTCAAGGAATCCCTTTGTCGTGTTAGCTTATACAAGGCGTTAACAACAAACTACAAGATAGCGTGCGAATGACGACATGTCCACAGATAGAACTTGCATGATTCTACCACTGTGATTGATTTAATTACACAAAAACAGGACTACAGTAAATTACTAGTAAACACTATAATATACAGCTTAAATTTTATTGTTGATGCACACAGCAGCCATGTTGGATTTTGAGCTCCAGTTACTGTAGTTCCTCAGAGTTTCGGAGTTGAAGTTCCGATTTCAGTGGATGTTCCTTAAGACGTTTCAGACTGGCAACTCGGAATTTCCGACTTCCAAGATCAAAGGGAACACACCAATAGACCTTCACTGAACAAGATTTTTTAAAATTCATTTAAAATAAAGGCTATACATATAGTATTCCATTGCATTTTTTAATCCGATCATTAGCCCTTCAGCATTCAACTTTCACAGGGCTTTGTTAGCCCTGTGAAAATGACAATACAAGTCAAGTCATCCGCTCTGCAGAGAAGGTGATTGGCTGCAATCTTCCATCTCTTCACGACCTGTACACCTCCAGGACCCTGAAGCGTGCAGGTAAGATCGTGGCCGACCCCTCTCACCCCGCACATGGACTGTTTGAGACTCTCCCCTCTGGCAAGAGGCTGCGGTCCATCAGGACCAAAACCTCTCGCCACAAGAACAGTTTCTTCCCCTCTGCTGTCAGCCTCATGAACAATGTCCCTGCCCTCCCCCCCCTCCTCCCACATAACACAGACTCTCATCAGCCCCACAGTCAGAAAACATCACAGTGATGTGAAGGCTGAAACTGTTTTTTATGCGTTACATTAACGCTCTCTGGACTTTACATTCTTTTTTCTCACATGCACTCCATCACAGCTTTTAGATTTTGTTATTTTTTATTATTATTCTTAATTTTTTGACATTTTTTTTAAATTCTATTGTTTATATTGGTAAATTTCTTATATTTTATATTATTTAAGTTCTTGCTTTTTTGGCTGTTTTTCCCTGTTAACTGTTTTTGCACCAATACACCAAGACACATTCCTTGTATGTGTAAATGTACTTGGCAATAAACACAATTCTGATTCTGATTCTGAAGCTAAGATGTTTTTTATTAGATGTGTCAGCTGCTTCATGGGATGTTAATAAGCCCTCTATTGTCAAATCCAACCGCTGATAAAACCAAGTTTCCCATGCTCTGGAAAAAGACCTGGATTTCCAGGCTATCAGGATAAGCTTTGGGTTTTTTTCTTTCTAAAGAGCTTGTTTATTACCTGGTGCCAGTTTTGACCTGAGTTGTTGATCTTTCTCACTGAACCTGGCTGGAGAACATTAATGAGCCTACAAAGAAACAGACACAACATTTCAGATAATTCAATATTTCAAATGTTTCTGTCTTACAAAATTCCTCTTTGTGTCCGTCGACTCACTCGCACAACAGGACACCGTCCTTCAGACTGTCCATGAAGTTGTCCCCGATCCTTTTCCCAGTCACATCCTCCATCCACAGCCTCAGCTCCTCTTCCTTCTGGGGGTCGTACTTCCCTGCAAGCTGAAGTGGGAGCAGAGGTCAGAGGTCAAATATAAGATTGGACTGTTGCTTTAGCCTATCAAACTTGAAATGGCCAAGCCCACTTTTTGGAGGGGCATAGCCTTACAGATTGAAGACAAAATGTATGAGAAGCATGAAAAAAAAATCTTTAGGGAAGACCTGCAGATATCCTATGCTATTTAAACGTACAATATGTAGAATTTTATAAAACAAAATTACATTAAAATATCTAAATGAATTACAAATTTACTAAACCTATGTTATATATATATTTTTTGGCGAGTATTTACATGACCTCAACATTTTCCAACAGTTATCAAAGCCAGAGAAATATGTAATTTTATAGATGTAACTCGACGTCTTGTTGTGGCTGCCACCATTATAGAGCCGCCATGACAGACAGAATGTTTATTGTTGCCGTGGAAACACCGGATGTTACGTCAAAGACCACTACACAAGGAAGCTGGAATTGCAACTGAAAGCTGCCTATTGTTGCTGTATGTGCTGCTGTGATAAAAACATAATGTAAATTATACTTGGATACATCGTCTGTAAACATATTCTCTTCCTCAGGTCTGTGTCGCCCGTTCGTCTTCACTACAGTCAACGCACTGGAGACACCAAACTGTTACCAATATCTAGGGAAGTATTAATTCCACTCCCAGTTTGAAATGTGTCAAATGGTTCTAACTAAAGGAACATATACTAATTTCCTTAAAGAAAGGTTAAAGGTTTTTCACGTCAAGCAAATGTACGTGTCATGCAAAGACAAAAAGACTGCCAAAGAAATACTGTAGTAGAAAGACTTTAAAATAAATTGAGTAATCGGAAGTAAAGCAAATAAAAAAAGTGCCCCATACCATACAACATGTGAGGAATATCCTTTAATTAGTGAAATAAGTCAACCCATGAAGTACATTATTACCCCTTTAGTTCTGAACAGAAAAATACAGTAAGAATAAAGACAGATGGTTTAATAACAGTAGAACATGGACAACAACGTAATGTAAAATATAATACACAGCACTCAAACTTTGAGGTACACGCACACATGACTCTTCGTCGTTTTAGTACAATGTTTGTTCCGTGCCTGATGTTAGGTCATCAGCTACTACAATAACTCTGATTTCACCGGATCTTTTCTCATAACCGTTCTGTCTTAGAAAGTCCTCCTGCATAATAAAAAAAAGAGTTTGAGATGAGGGGTATGAAGAGAACAGGAAGACATTTTTTAAATTAAAAAAAGCCATGGACATTCCTGCATGCAGAAACACACTTGGCTTCTCTCTTCTCTCCTTGTATTTCCTTATTGGCACACACACTTTGCCCCTAATACTTTGAATTCCGGCATGGGGTTTATTGCTGCTCCCCCCGTGAACACACGCACTGCCCCTTTTCCATAATGTTCTGCAGATAAAGTCTTCACAGTCTGGGATCAGTAGCCAATACAAACACATATTTCAAAGTAGCGGGGAAAGCGTAGCTCCCAGTCCATCACACCAAACTTGGGAGAAACAGCTCTAAAAGACACTCCTCCCTCTGCCTGTCCTGCCCCCCACCCTCCACCCCCTCATTGGTCCAGCTCATATTTCTAAATCACTTTCTTTGCCTCTCTCCCTCTGGTTTTCCAGAATCTGCCCTTTTACAGAGGGTAGACTATTCAGGCAAAACACGTCTGATAAAGATGGGCCAAGATCGACAAGCCTGGCTTCCACTTGACGTAGTTCAGCTCAGAGGCTGAGCAAGTTGTGTTAAATTTCACATTGTAGAGTTCAGGATCACAGTCAGAGCTGAAAGTATTCTGAGTTTTCAAAGGGTGTGACATTTTATGTAGACTGATGGACTGTGTACTATTACTGCTACTTGCCATAAAACTTCAATAAAACTTGTCCTTAGCACTCACCATTAAAAGCCGTAAAATGGCCATTTGTGGAGAAGGATCTTTAATTTAATGCAAGAATGTGTTTTAAATAGCAGTCACTGTGGATACAAATGTCAGTCAACTGACTTTCAAAGCATTATCTAGCTAAAACTCACCTACATTAACCACCAGAAAATACTGTTAATAACAGACACCATAAGATTGAAGTGCACAGAATTGTTGCTAATGAAGTATACTGTATCATTTATTTTCCAAATAGTTACAAAGAAAAAGTACAGGCAAAATAACAATCAAAAAAGGCCCTGTGACTGATATCTTATACTGATTAATTGAAGGTGTAGGAAGCATTTATTGTTGTACTTCTAGCTCAGTGGTTTCCTATCTATAGGGAAGAGACCCTTGCACAGGGCCACGGATAAATCTAAAGACAGAGTCTTGCTTGGTGGTGTAGTCATATAATATAAAATTAAAGGTTTCTATGCAACAAAATATTTTTTTATAAAAGTATTGGGCTTCACTGTCTTATTTTATCTTTGTATTCTTGTAATGTATCGATTGATTTCACCTTCTTTGGCCCCCGTCATATACAGCACTGAGCTAAAACAATGTCAGATGTTTGGAGAGGTCTCTTCGGTTGGACTGTCAGCACATGATGGTCCTCATCCAGACACTGTTGTGACGGCCCCTCTGCGGTGATTGATTAATTGGTGCTTGCTTTCTGTCTGTGTTGGAGTCCTTCAGAGAGAGAGACTATGACCACACATCTTTGCATCTCGAATGATTTGTCTTTGTCTTTACAACCCGACACCCATTTCCACACCCCCACACCTTACACAACCGATTGTTAAAGATTGTTCAAATCTACATCTTCTGCAAGTTTGGATTACAGTCAAGATTAATAAATTGCTTTGGTAATTGGTATACCCGTGTGTCTTCCATCTTTCACACTGTCCAAGAGCCGGGCTGTGACACTGTTGGGTTTTAAAGTTAGGATTAGAAACTTTTTTGTCATATAAAATCTGTCAAATGTACTGGATGTAAACAGTACAATAATGGACTGTGAAAACAGTGTATAAGGAAAAAGTAGAAGGACAATATTCCCATGGAAATGCTACTTCAGTCCAGAACTTTTGTATTCGTACAAGAATACCTTACATGAAAGCAGAATGAGACCTTTTCTGAAATGTAGCAATTCTACAATTCTTAAATTCATTAAGCAGATGCTTAAGCCCAAAGCGAGATCTGAGAGTAAGTTCAACACAAGCAAGGATCTAAAAAAGAAGAAAACAGCTTTAAAGTCTCAGGGGATGCAGGTGCTGACAGGGTGTGCACAGTCAAAGGACAGGGTTGTTTTTATTTAGCAACAAGTAGCTCTCACATGATTAAGGCAAATGCTGCTGCATAGTGTATTAGTACTCCCTGAGAGCATTAAACATACCTCTGTTTTCATCTGAAATTTAAATTCTTCTTAATGTGCTTGTATTTTCTTCTTTGAAATTAACAAAGTCCCACATTAGGAATTAGTCCATGTGCAGAATCCTCATTAGTTAATTTGCAAAACTGCATATTACAATGTGGGGTTAGTCAACAGAGAACAAAAAAACATGTCTATCAGTCTAGCAGTTTAGTGATAATCGAAATCTAACACAAACAATGAAATGGTTCTTTGACATAATTTATTTGCAAGCTGTCAATCAATTAATCTTTATTTGTACAATGCCAATTTACAACAAAATGTTATCTTAAGACACTTTACAAAAGAGTAGAGGTGGGGGGAAAAATCGATACAGCATCGTATCGCGATTTTTTTGTGTGGCGATATTATATGCTTTTTAATATTTTCATTGCTGAAGGGGTTGCACAATTAAATTTGAACAGGTTGCATTGTTAAACATTCATGTTCAAGTTCAATTAGACTGAAATACCAACAGTTCAGATTGTGAGGTGCATGCAGCCTTTGCAGGGTTTCACTTTTATCACAGTATTGGTCAGTCTGTGGGCTTGACTCCCATTGTGTAGAAATAAAAAGACTGAAGTGAGATGAATAGACTGATAATCTTTTTCTTTTTTGACAAACAGGTCTTGATTTAGTTTAATTTTGTGGACATAATATGCAGTTAAAAAAGTTAAATCGCAATATATCGTATCGTGGCTTAAGTATCGTGATAATATCGTATCGTGGGGCCTCTGGTGATTCCCATCCCTACAAAAGAGCAGGTAAAAAACCTTTCTCTATATTATACTATTTACAAAGATCCAACATAAATCCATCATGAGCACTAAGCAACAATAAGCAAGTTACAGTGGCGAGAAAAAAAACTGCCTTTAAGAGGCAGAAACCTCGAGCAGAACCGGACTCATGTTGACCAGCCATCTACTGAAACTGTGTTGGGCTTGGAAAGTGGGATAGAGGGAGATGCTGTCCTTATGCAGTGTGACATGCATCCAGTGCGGGAGCTGCTGGCATGTCTTTCTCTCCACCATCCATCTTCTGTCCACCTGCGTTCGCTCAGGACACTGTTTTGTCGTTGGTGACTCTGATGTAAACTGTTTAGAACAAGGACACTTTCTCAAGTTCACAGGCAGAGCCCAGTAACTCCTTAAAAGGCCATAAGACAATGCTCGTGAACCTGTCAGTCTTTGTGCTGCATCTCTGCTGTTCTCTAAGGTCATGCTGCTGGAACGTAACCATCCATAACCCATGAAGCTGCTGGAACGTAACCATCCCTGCATGACCCATGAAGCTACTGGAACTTAACCATCCCTGCATGACCCATGAAGCCCTACAGCTCAAATAAAAAAAGAGATTTGTTCTAATCTACAGGAAATATACCTTATTTTCTACAAGCCCTTGTATACATAATCAGTAAGACAATGTTCCACAGATAGCAAAAACACAGCCTGACCATCACCAATATTACAAACCTAAGCTCCTGCTGACTGCTGAATAGCAGTAATGAAAGGAATGTTAGTGTCATAGAGCGCAGTGCACCTCAGTGAGAGATCAAAGCTCTGATGAGGGATGTCACTATTCAGAGGAGAGGCTACATCCCTCTAGGACAATGATGATGATGATGATGATGATGATGATCTGGGAACAGTTACAGGCTGACCTTTCAGACTGTCAGCAGCTCTGACTCATACCACTGCACACAGTCACTTCTCTCATGAGCAGCAAAGACTGAAAAACTTTGGACTAAATTCTTTGACAATCACTGTACTTTTGACACTCCCTGTCAGGATGGTGACAGCTAAACGCTTCGAAACTGATACTGCAAAAACTCGTACTTATGCAATATCTGCATTTCTACACATCAGAGATACATATTGTACCCCCAGTACAGCAACACTTAACAGGTCATTATTTAACGTATGAACAAATCATCAAAATATTCATACTGGATTATTATACACTACAAACAACTGACAACAATATGTGAAGTAGTTAAAGGTGGCTACAGTTCGGCAACATCAAATGCAGCTTCATACATTTTGTTTTAGTCAAATATCATAAGAAAGCCTTACACTTAATGCTGACAGCTGATAATACTTCACTCATACTTACAGAATGCAGGGCCTTATCTGAAATATTTCTGAACTGCTACAACTACTTTTAACTTATTTATGTAAGTGAAGAAATATCTGAGGATTTCTACCACTAATTATGCCAATGTTGCTCTTTTTAATAAATAAACAAACTAAGAGCCGCACATCTTCACTAGTCAATAACCCAGCTTAAAAAAAAGGGTGGATGTAAGTACTAGAGCCCGACCAATTTATCGGCCAGCAGATAATATCGGCCGATATAAGCTTATCCAGTGACTATGGTTATCGGCTAATTTTACCGCAGATATAACTAGATTTATTCCCCGGTCAAATAGCATTTAATTTGAGTTTCATTGTATTCCACTAGTCGTTTTCCTTTACCAGCAGAGTGTCCAATATGGATTACCACAAGCATTATCACTATCCAAAGAGTCAAGCGGTGATGCACGTACTGTATGCGCAGCTACTTTCCAGTCGAGTTACCATCTTGTCTTCGTTTTACTGTCTATCTTTTCCACAAGTGTTTGATAACTGATAGATCTAAGAAAGACATCAGCATCAGAATTTTTTTTCTCTCCCAAATATCGATATCGGTATCGGCCCCAAAAATCCGTATTGGTTGGGCACTAGTAAGTACTGTGCAAAATGTTAACAGCTACTGTCAAAGCAAGTATTCAATGCATCATGAGTGCATATATCCAAAAACCAAGAAAGTGATTAATTTGAACAGTATAGACCTTGTCTTTGTAGCATTAACAAATCAAAGCAAATTATCACATTGTGGTTTTTTTACATCTCATACTGCAACTAAACATGTGGAATTTACATTGTTCATTTATTGGACACCTTAAAATTACAAATAAAACATTCGGCTAAGCCTTATTTAAAAGAGAAAAAAATACCTTCATATGCCTCTTGTCCTTAAGCATGAAAAAGCTCCTCACAAGCTCACAGAATAGTAACATATCTTGTGTTTTCACCAGTTATGTTTACTACGGTCACGGGGTTCAATAAAGAAGACACCAGAGCATGTGCAAAAATGATCTGTGTCACTTTAAGGACTCATTTTCATTCACTTCTCTCACTATGTGTTATCAGAAGTCATGAGTGTGTCACCACATCTCAATCAATCAAGCAACCTTTATTGTGCCAATTCAAAACAAATGGTATCTCAAGACAACTTACAAAAGAGCAGGTTAAAGACCTTACTCCTTGTTATATTATACATCTGTTTCTGAGGCACAAAACCTTAAGTCACATAGATGGTTAACACATTCAAACCTCAACTTTAACAAGCAAAATAAAAAAGTATCCGATGTGTGATGAGTGTCAGAGCCATGCAACTAATTGGTGATCAGTTTGTTAGTCCTTTCTTATTCGTTTAATGAAGAGGAAGACAGCAACATGTTACTCAGGTAAGGTAAGGTATAGGCCTTACCAAGATCTTTCCAGCAGCACCCCATACTTTCTCCATATAAGGAATAGCTGTATCATATCAACAACCATTTGACTCACTAGCATTCCATTAAAAGTAACTCAATTGTTCCGTTGATTGTATTGGGGTTTAACTATTCAAGTAGTGTTCAAAGCAAATGTCAACATGCTGACTAGCCTCCCTTGACCAATGACATCGCATAAGTAATCAATAAAGCAGCCACATCATCTAATTCCCTTTAACCAGCACAAATGGATGCAAACCTACCTTACTCTTGACCTCTGCAGATAGTCCGAAGGCTGGGCCGCTCCTGAAATGCGTTGACATCCTGCTTTTTGGTCTATTTACAGTGGAGCTGCTGAGGAGGGCTTTAAAAATGGAGAAAATTGTTACAGCTCTCCGTTCGAGGCAGAAGAAGCACACACACACAAAAATCCCCGTCAATTCCTTCTGTCTTTTTCTTTCAATTGTTGCAGTAGTGCTCGAACCTAATGGTGTGGCTTTAGGACAACCTTCCGACACTTTTCTGATTCTTTTTTAAACTCTTCCCATGTGTGTGCTCTCTGATTTGCCGGGGCCGCCGTCCAATCAGGACACAGCCTCCGAATCGAGGGGAGTGATGTCATCGCTCCGGTATTAGATGTAATCAGTGTCACTTTTTCCACATTCAGGCCAGTCCGGTTTTTTTTTGTAAGTTATGTCATTGTCATGTTCAGCTGAATTTCATTTTTTATCATTACATTTAAAATAAGATGACAATAACAAAGATGTTCAATTTTTAAACTTAGAACAATTAATATTAGACTACAGTAATCTAAAGAGAAAACGTTTGTTTCTATTATTCAGAAGAAGATAAAAGACCAGCGGGATATACAAAATACTACATTTATGACGAACAACAACACCAACACCAACAACAACAACAACAACAACAACAACAACAACAACAACAACATCATCATCATTTAAAATTTTTTAAAACTAAAACCCCAAAGCATCCCTAAAATCAGCAGGCTTTATTCTCTGGAGACAATGAAGGTCTGTAAAATACATTTGATTCTTTTAGAGTCATTCACATTTGTAGTCTGATATTACCGTTTTTATAGCCACACTAGTATTATTGGAAGTATCAAAATCCCATCAATCAAATCACGCATGTCAGGCTAATAGTGTATTAATATAAGATGTGAGAGAATGGCGTGTGACCACTATGTTTGAATGTTGATCATTTCATGAAAGAGCTGTTCATCTGCTGTGCATCCTATTCGACATGTTTGACAAGCTACTCTGGAGTGCCCCTACGGGAAACAATGAGGAGTTCCTACTGTATTACTTTAGTGCGTATACTGCATACCCCCCTCCTTACCTCATTTCCCCCCCACCACCCTCAAAAGGCCGGTGGATGACAAGGAAAGGAATGCAGCAAATTCATGGGGGCTTGTGCAGCGAGAGACAGAGGGGGACAGAAAAGGCAGCTCTCTGGACAGCATGCATGGTTCACCAAATGCCCCCCTCTTTGTGTGGCAGGCATGCTGATGGATCCAAAGAGGAACATTCTGAAAACCCAGGGATGGATGAAAGATAGCATGCAAGATTACTGGACATACTGGGCTTAGGACAATAGCCTAGAGAATGATTTTCACACACACAACACACACAGCTGAAAATAATAACTTCAAAGCAATGGTATGCCTGACAGACTATTACTTTCACAAAGTTGCTTTAGCATGCTGCAGCTGTGATGTTTCACTGTAATCTTGGATTCGCAGGTGAAAATATGAATCACTTTAAATTCCAGTAGCAATTTGGATATTTTCCCCTCAGTTTCAGGAGTTCCGATTCTGGTTTAAATTGAACCTACAGCATCAAACACACCCCAAAACATTCTTTTAATTTTTGATTAATTAGCTGAAGCTTGAAAATGATGTTCATGATCTAGTACATCTTGGATTTGATATTTCAACCATGTGTGTTACACAGCTCCATAGTGACAATTTTTAATATGACAGATAAATCTGACAACAGCCTGATGAGCCCCAGCCCAAAATATTTCAGTGTTGGGGGGCTTTGTGGCTCAGTTGGTAGAGTCGTCGTCTCTCAACCGGAAGGTCGAGGGTTCGATCCCCAGTTCCTGTAGCAACATGTCCAATGTGTCGTTGGGCAAGACACTTAACCCCTAATTGCTCCCGCTGCTTCAATGGCGGCGTATGAATGAGATTAGCTACCTCTGATGGTCTAACTACATAGCAACCTCTGCCATCAGTGTATGAATGGGTGTGAATGGAGTTCTGTTGTTGATGCTGTTGCATAGGTGAAATATTGACTCATGACATCAGTACTCCTGGCAATGGCCCAGATCAGGTCACTGGATCAATAACTGGCTAATAACAAAGTTTAAACAATAAAACAAACATACAGAAACATAATAAACCTTATTAACCTTCCACCTCATACTATTAAAATGTAGTAAAACCTTTATTTTTGTCATATCATATGTACGGTTTTAAAAATAAAAAGTGACTGTACAGCAGATTAACAAAAACAGCTTGTTAATTTTAAATCTACAGTTTCTCTTTCAAAATCTGGCACAAGCACAGAGACATACTCATCATACACACGCACGTACGAACGAACACACACACACACACACGCAAACACACACACACACACACACTAAGCAAGGGTCATATAAACATTTCACGGAGAGACACGTGGAATTTGGACACTTTATTTGGGCATGATGCGAAAAGGGAAGGGCTTGAAGCGACTGGGAGAGGGAAAGAGATGTAATGTCTTGTGAAAGAGAAATCCCTCACTCTAAAAATAACAGACTACAGTCAGATATTTACTGTGCGGTGGGCTGCGCTGTTTATGCTTGCCCTGAGTTCATATGACATTTGTGCTAAAAGGCTACTTCTGGGTACATTTATGTCGCAAAATGTCATGTAGTTGGAAGCTGTTCATATTCCTCAATAAAAGCTCCTCAAAATGTATCTTGATGGTGTAAAAATGCATGCAATATTGGAGTTCATATAGTCTCATTACGCATCCACAAAATCAGAGGGAAAATGAAATTTCTTATTACAGTATTTGATGAACCTTATTAATCAACAGCTAATTTTGCTACCTTAACCATTTAACCCAAATTGTTACATTCCCCGAAATGGCTAGGGGATGAGGGGAGTAATATTGAGATAAAACCCAGGGAAAAGAAGGCGGAGCTAAATATAAGCAAAGTTTAAAAATATTTAATAACAAACTGAACAAAAAGGTTTAACTCAAAACAAACAAAATAGAAGCCAATCTAATGTTAAATAAATGTCAAAACTAAAGCCCTGAGTATACTTGCTGTTAACTACGCATACGCGAACGCATGACAGCCTCGCGTATCCTTTGGTGGTTTGGAGCGTTGGTTGTGCATGTCCTCAGAAATTAACGCTACACGTCCGCGAGATGCAATATGCATAAAACCGCTAGGGGCAGTGTAGAGTTGTATGGTGATAAGACCGGAAGTGACAACATCGGAGACGCCAAAGAGCTGTACAACTATGGCGAAAACATTTGAAAACAACCTTATAGATCAAGTCAGAAACTACCCACATCTGTATGATGTGTCATTGCCGCTACACAGCGACAAACATGCGTGCCTCAATAGCTGGCGAGAGACTAGTTTTCATTTAGAAGTCGACATGGAAGCTGTTAAAAACAAGTGGAAACATTTCCGAGACCGTTATGTCCGTGCCCGGCGGAAAATTATGCAGAAACGGAGTGGGGACGGTGCTGATGGCTTGTTTTGTCCACCGGTAATCAATCCTTTCGCCTTTTACGCCGCCGTGATCTCAAAATGACCATTAAATTAACCTCCTCTAGTGTTGACATGTTAGTTTACCTATGCAAATCAATGTTCTCTACTTCGGTGTTGTACGCGGTCTGATTTACGTTGTGCTCCCTAGTGTGCTCCCTCTAGAGGAATCCTCCAGTAACAGACGTTGCGCAACGGCAAGTATGTGAACGTAAACGTTCGCGACGCAGCCGTTTGTTTATGCGTACGTGAGGTTCAACAGCAAGTATATTTGAGCCTTAACAGGCAAAATACAAAGAGAACAGTAAGGCCTCAATCAAACACAACACTCCTTTCATAGAAGGATTACACTAAAGTTCCTCAACGCCAAAAGCACACACGCAGCCGAATGACCCACTGGCCATAGAGACACAGTGGGCATGGCTGATCATGAATTAATTGACACAACGCAACAACGACACATTTGACAATTGGTGCTGTGTGAGCCTGAGCATTTTTATTGCTAATAGATTCTACAAGTCATTTTCATATAGGTGACATGACTCTTGCCAAAAGTAAAGTGAAAACATTTAAAGCTCTGCCTACTGACTGGCTGCAGTAAGCTCAACTCCTCCATGTTGACAGATAGGACATGGGTCAAACTAAAAAATCTAAATACAGCTCAAATAAAGTTTTCTCAAACATAATTTCTGTAATTGAAGTTAATTCTTTTCATGTTGATTACTGTCAAAGTGTTTAATTTCTAAGAAATGTAGATTTGGTTAGTAATTTGATGCTCAAAAAGGGGATGTGGCACATGATTGACAGCTCTGTCGACAATGGTTTGTGAGCCATTGTGCTCCAGATTAATAGCTGCTCTATTAATCTGGAGCACAGGGATCTTTTCAGTTTTATTTTTAGGTTGAATATGTGTGTTAAAGAGTGGAAGGGGAAATATTTCTGTAATGTGGCCCCACCAGCTGAGTCCTGCTGCACAGACGCGGACCTTAATGCCCAGTCAAGATGTCAGTGCCCATCAGGGGGGGACATTTGGCTTCACTTTTGTACTACATCAGAATGAGGAGCTACATTGTCCATCTTTATATACATGGTATGAACAGCCGAACAGCTGCTGTTTGCTGTGATCAAATTAATTCATTAATAGCATCATTTTCATAATATATAAACCAAAATTTCAGTAAAGTTCAGAGTTAATAAAAGTTTATTTAGGTCCATTTTAAACTCTTTAGTAAAGTTTTGTTTATAATGAGTGCCCCCTCCTGGTTGTTAAAAACACAAGCATTTAAGCAATTTCCCACAGAGCCACTTAAGTTTGTTGGAGTACAGACTGCTACTTCTTCTCTGACTCTAAAATTACCTTTGACTTTGTTGCCTTGGACATTATTTTTCAGTACATACCATGTTTTAACCTCTTAAATATTTTGGAGGTGGATTGAGGATACATTGGGTTTGTTTGCTTAGATACAAATTGGTAATTAATAGCTGGCAGAGCTTTACACTAATTGCTGTTACTAAACATTTTCAGTGTTGTAAATTAGGTTCTTACATTTTGGGTGTTATCTGTATTTATCTGAATTTTATTTTCTATTTTCCCATCATCTGTATTTATCTATTTTCTGTTACAACTTTAGTTTTGTTTCAGGAACAATTGACTTTTTTTTTAATAAATAGCAAAAAAGTTACGCCTTGTGCGTATAGGAGAAATTACAGCTTTCAACTTATTGTCTTCTTTTGAGCATCAGCAACTCATTGCAAGACAGTCTTCACAGACAGTCTTGACAGTAATATAAATCACAGTATTAATAGCCCTCTATGAAGTTCATGAACCCAAATCAGTTAGAAGCAGTGGTGTAGTGCAGGGTATATGCAGGTATACAGAGTATACCCACTTATTTTTGAGTCTCCATATGGTATACCCACTTCTAAATCCCTTCTTATTTACTATATTCAGAAGTATGCTGCAATTATTTTTTCGTGGGATGGCAAAGGGATGACCCGCCCTACTCTGTCTCTAATTGGCTAATACGCGTTGAGCTCTTTTTTTTTTGTGGCAACAAAAGGAACCGGGAACACATATTAATTTGAGATAAATTGAAAAACCAATATGTCATGTAACTTGTTCCAACAAATAGGTATCCTAGTACAATTATAGTGCATTGCTTTGTAACACATTACCCCTAACACTGTTTAATCAATGACTTCATTGATTAACAATGGAAAGAAGATGAGTGCTGTGTTTAGTGTCATTAAAGGAAAGAGTACTCTAATCAAAATGTTAGAAGAATGAACACTGGATACCTCAATCCCCTCATTTCACCAAGACACACCTTTTAGGAAGAGAAATGATTTTAACCCCTGCAATGAATTTCTTAAAGTTAATATCAGGGTAAAGTATTTTATTTTTAGTATCTTCTGTTGTTTGCTTTTCTATTTATTTTGAGTTTAGTTAATTTGTTCTTAAAGTCATACTTAGTCTAATCTATAATAATGTGTTTTGTACCTTTTTATAATTATAACAGTCAAACTTTGATTAAAATAAAGGTAGGGTAAAAACAATGGGCTCTCAGCTGCAGTCTTTCAAACACAGTGGGTGATCTAACACCCTGCTGTGACTGACCAATCAGAGCTATTCAGCTCTGCAGGGGCTGCATGCCCTATTGTCAAAAGTCCCTGGACCTTCAGAAAGTACATAACCCCTATCAGGGTCTTTTTTAGGGGTAAACTTCTACCCCAGAACTACATTTCTACCCTGGTAGATCTGGTGGAAACGCATGTAGTTCCTCAAAAAGACCATAGTTCTGGGGGATAGTTCCTCCGGTCGAAACGGGGCTAATCACTCTAAAAGTCAGATGTCTCACTGTCTGTTTGACAGTTCAAATCACAGAATCTGCTCCTCTTCTTTGGGTTATGTTAACTTCATAACTTCATAACAATCCCAACTCCTTTAAGCAGTGGAAGTTGAGTTTTAATGTGCAAGGCCCATTGTTTAGGTGGACTACATATACAAGAGTAGTGTTACATGTCACTGTTTATAACTCAGGACGTTTATCCTCTGCTGGACGGGACACTTAAAAAAACAGGAACAAGAAAATACCCACTTCTTCAGGCACCACTACACCACTGGTTAGAAGGTGTGGACTCCATCTTTCAGGGGCTTTAAGGAAAAGACAGAAAACGTGTCACAGTTGTATACAATGAAGTGAGAAAGTCTGTGTGAATGTGCAATATAAATTACCTTATGGTGTTTTATTAGAGTATGTATTAGTATGAGCTTGTTTCAAATGGTTACACACATTAGAACCCATTAATCTAAACAAAGGAACAGTTTAACTGTTTGACTAGACTGAGAAATACTGTACTCACATGACACATTAGAGAAAGTATTTCACAGCGAAGGGATAAATCAGCAGACGAGAAATCTTGGATGGTATGAGAGCTGAGGTTAAGGACAAATCCTGAGTAATGACATTTGACAGGGTGTAGAAAGAGTGTTTTCAAGACTGAAACTGTTTAGGAAGAAAGATTCAGAAACACAGAGAGCAAAGAAGGGGAGGAGATTTAGACAGAGATTAGTGAAGTTTCAGAAACTCAGAAGGACATTTCTACATTAAGCCTTTCTCTGCCTCGACACATCCACCCCTCTCCTCTCTCTCCACTATGCCTGGCTATTTATGGTATAAGTTCTCAAGAGCCTACGCAACTCACAGAGGAGTTCTGAAGGCTGAGTTCATGGCATCATAATTCCAACCTGTAGCTACAGTAGGACAGGAAGCTTCAAACAAACCTGGATTTATTAACAAAACACAAGCTTCAACTCAGATCTGTTCAATCAAAATTTTGTGTGTGCGCTCGCCTTCAGTGATACAAGCTCATATTTGTCAGCCTTTACTCCTGTTGCTTCTGTTTTATGTATTTCTTTTCAGAAAGTTTTCTTTCCAAACTTCATTCTCTGGCAGTTACAATTTCACATACGTTTTCAATTACATAAAGCTACTTTACTTTAATTTGACATTTTCAGGTCTCAGGTTCTCCTCTCTGTGACAATTTACTACAGCTTCCTTTCAGCTGACACCTCAACTGGCATTATTTTTCAGTTTATATATTTTTACAGGCACTGATTTCATTCAAGACTTTACTGATCTTTCTAGCACTCATACTTTCACTGTTTCCTACTCAACTTTACTCAGTTATCACGCACGCACGCATGCACGCACGCACGCACGCACGCACGCGTTAAAGCACTTACATTTTTAATGCTACTTTAAATAGTTTCAGTATCTTCATTTTGTCTGCCACTTCATGTCTAACTTGAACTCTGAAGCCCTGTTTGTTATTGTTCTGAAAAAGCAGATCAGACTGATCATAAAAAGTGTTTAATGTCACATATATGTCAAGTAGTCAAGTAATGCCATTTTATTGTCTTCACTGTCTGCACCTTGCTACTCTCAGTTTTGAAATAACTGGTCCATGCTTAATACGTGTATTTGTGTCCTATTTCAATTCAAAAGGACTTTATTGGCATGGGAAACATCTATATGTTTACATTGTCAAAGCCACAGTGAAAATGAAGCACAAATGAAAGAACAATAAAAGAATAACACAAATCAAATGTTAAAGAAACAGAGCTGTGCAGGATTTCTAGTTTTAAACAGTTGGTGTAAAAATACATATTGAACATATAACTTTGCTCTAAAAAATATATACAGATGAGTACAGTTAACTAAAATATAAAAAAAATTACAAAGAATGTAAACATGTTTTTGTGTGTATTTGTATTTGTCTATGTACATTCATATTAAGAGACAGAAGTGCAGCTCATGGTGCAGTGATACACAAATGAAGCTTCTGTGTGTTCATGGAGGTTTAAAGCTGCTGGACGCTCTTTTTTCGGTCACAGCAGCTCCCAAAAAGTGCTGCCGTGTTTGTACATTGATGTTCATCCCCCAGCAGGTACTGAAGATTGAGATCATTGTTCATGTTGTTAAATCATTTTTGTGGCGTTTGTGATGAGTTAGTCTCTCTGATGTCCCGGTACAGTGGACATCTGTCTGTGTCTGTCTTTGTGTCCGTCTGTCTGTCTATAGGGAGAGGAAACCAGCACTATATGGTAATTGTGAATACCTACAGTCTTTTCACACATCTTAATCTTGGCCTCTTATTCACAGGCAGGGACAGGTCCATGGCCACTCCGGATGAGGTAGGTGTTGAGAGATAGCCAACACTTGTTAACAAGCTGGTTAGAAGTCATTATCAACTTTGGCCAACTTAAGTCGTCTACGTATTAAAATTGGCCTCTTCAAAGTCTGGAATGAATATCTTTTATTGTGTTTTTGTTTCCCCGAGGCTGGGAAAGGTCTCCAGAATAAATTCCTCCAGAAATATGTCTATTTCTGTAATTACTAGATCTCAGTATAGTGACATGCTTGTGCTTACAAGGAATAAACTCACAAAAAAGATATTGGATTTTCTAACAAATGGATAAGAGGACTTGACATTTACAGACATGAATTCATTAAGTTAAAATGTCTTGCAAACACGGCTGGCTAAAGGTAAACATTCACAAGAGGCTGTCTCTCCTTCCGAATCTGCAGCACAATGAAAACAACAGAAACCCTGAAGTATCCTGCATGGTTCTTTTATAGTCATCATGTTGAATCGAGTGAAGACAGATGTCGTGTTTTTATGACACGCAGGTGTGTTTCTGTGTGTGTTCACAACACGTAGGTGATGATATTCATCCTGTGACTGAGAGAAGTTGGAACAGTGAGTCCACACTATGAATGTGTGCTGCAGTAGCTAGAGGAAATTTTCATTGAGCCTCTGTAATGTGACCATGTTTGGTAAAGCTCTTCAGGCACAGACTCTGACCAAGCCCCTTGACCGACTGGTGCACACACTCACAGAAGTTTTTCAAACAGACCGACTCTGATTGTGACCACCCTTTCAGTCTTTACTATTCACGTTCATATCTGTCTTTCGTCTAAAGTCCAGTCAACAGACAATTACAAAATGTTAAGAAACAACAGCTGGTCTTATCCTGCCTTTGAAAGTGTCAGCTGATGAATGACACAATCAGTTCAGTATGCTTCTGTTCTGCTGCATGACACACATAATGTATGCAGGTCATTACTATGCTGACATCTATTGTACCCGACTAAAAAATATGAAATGGAATGAGATTAAGCTAGTAAATACAAAACGTTGGATAATTGTTCTTTTAAACTTTAGCATCACAAAACAAATCTTACCTCTCTTACCTTTATGTCAGCCAGATGTCTAACATTCATTAAGAAATTTAAAGCCGCAGCTAACTTGTATGTGTTTCAAATTATGTCACTATAATTGTTTTAATGGATTTAATTGGATTAAGGAGTTTACAGCAGCTCAGCAAACAGCCCCCATTCCCCACTGAGAAAGAATCAAACAGAGAACAGTTTTTAAATTCAAAACTGCTCCACTGGGAGATTATTTCTAAACGTCCCCCCCTTCACCATGTACCAACTTTAAAACATTTTATTATCAATTGATTGGTATCTTTGAGTCTTGATTTGCATATAAAGTTTAGAAAAAAAGTGAAAAAACGGAACGCTACTCTTCACATAGGTTGTAAATAGTAATAAGGAAAAACAACTTTTAAATGATAATAAACCAAATATCTTCCTGTTTTATATAACCATCCATCATGTGGGGCAAGCGATCACTTGGCAAGCAAGCCTCACTTTGCACTTGTGAAAAATGATGGGGGCTGTCCATCAACCGCATGTGCACACTGGTTTAAGAATTAAAAAATGTTCCTTAAAAAAGAAATTCCAAAAACAAAATCCCACTAAACCCTAATTAACATGAAAAACTAACAGCACTACTTAGTTTCTTTGTAACAACCATTTCCTATTTCCTAAGTGATATGTATCTATTTGAGTTTTGGCATGAAGTCACATGACCCGAGTACTTGACTCAACCCTTCCTTCAGTGTTTCTAATATTTAGTTCACCCACTTAATGCCCCTCCACCCCACAGCCTGTCACATGTCCGTATCCCCCAGGCAACAGATACCTTTCATGGGTTGGAGTCCATTTACCATTCACATATGAACAAGGTAGTAGCAACTGCTCAGCTTCGAACTGTCTTGATTTTCTGTATCAACCAATATTTCAAAGAAATGCTGATTTTTGAGATGAAATTGCTTTATTTGGTGTTTTTTTTACAGGATATAACAACAGGCCAATCCGTTTTAGAGATGTAGAGACCCATAGGAATAATTGGCTCAATGATTGGATTATTTAAATACACTTTATGTGACAGCCCCACTGACATACGTATAAATAAAAATAAGAATAAACATTTGCTGTTAAGTCAAATTAAATGAGTCAACAAATCAGTGTCTCTCGTCTTCAATTTTTATTGAAGAGAAACACTTTCAAGTAAGTCTCAGCTTTCTGCACTACAGTTACATGATCATTAGTAGTGGTCATTGTTGACAACAACATCCAAGTCACAAGGTAATGCTCAGACAAGGACCCTAAAGCCTGTGTGTAGCGTAGGCTGTTTCACATTAAAATCTCCAGGAAACAAAGAAAGATCAGAACAAGAATTGCATTGAATTAAAAAGTAGACAAAAAGGAGGGATGGACATACGCCAAACTGGCAAATCATTCAAAGAGAAAAAAAACTTGCAAGGTATTTGATTATCAGCTTGTATGCAATTATTCCAGTCATTCTTTAACAAAATACAAATGTTCAATCCATTTTGTTCATTGTACAACTATAGGGTTAAACTTGAAATCAAATATTTCAGAAGAAGACAAATGGGGGGGAAATTATAGTTGACTAAGAACCCCAAGTAACCTCAAGAACCCCGGCAGAATATACAGTTGGAGTACCAGATTGTGGTGCAGCTTTGTTATAATGTCCCAAAGAAAGACAACATATCCTGCAATCCTAATCAAACATGAGCAAATCAGAGGTTTAGTTAGTCCAGTGCATATCTGGTCTTAACACTCGATTACAGATATATACACACCTGTAAATACCTTTGTGATACATATATTAAAATATATTCATTATTTATTATAATGAACATTGGCCTCCCCAAAGACAAAGGCAATGTGGTTTCTAACCTGATACAATCCAGGTCATGGCCTAACAATAGCAGCCTTATCACGTTCCTTAATTTTAAATTCACTCTGTCGATTTTCAGCTGCAGTGTGCGACTTACTGCACAAACGTCGCGGCTCTAGTCCATTGACAACCAGTCAACACACTGTCAGTATCAAACTGTGTGCACCTGCACCCGGAAGTAGTGTTGGTCGAAACTCTACCAAAAGTATAGGACGCTCTTACAACACGTGTATCAGCATCAGTGTTCAGCCAGTTTAAAAAAAAAAAATCCTCCACAGTTCATTCCAGGTTTTATCATCATAGAGCTGTGACCGAACATTATGTCAGTTTTTTTTCTACAACTATAATTCACAGCTTTGTGTTTGGGAGGGCAGAGAAATGAAATGCTAGCTTCATATCAGCTACCTGTAAATCTTCAAAGAGCTTATGCCAAAAAGCTGGTTTCCATTATATTCTGATCACATTTGAAACTGTCAGCTCGTCTTAATGCCACTAAATATTCAGTCACAACATTCATAGACATGCCCCTGTATTCATTCAGGAGAGAAAACAATTCAACACAAAACAGGCTCCCCATGAGGGATCAGCTTTGGATTATAATACTTGGCCGGATTAATCATTGTGCAGGCAAATTACAAAAATATATACAGAGTATACATGTGGAATACAGAGAATATAAACGATGGATATTACATTATAAAGATCATGCTAATCCAAAATCTGGCTGCATCACATCCACTATTTGTGTAAAGGCACAAGATATGTAGCCCCTCCTCTGTGGTGACAGACAGAAATACAGGAGATGGCTGAGTTATTGCTCCACGGGGAGTGTGCTTTAGAGTTCCACAGTGAAAACACCACTAGACATTCTCAGACTATTATAACCAGCTAAAGATACAGAGAATAGAAGGAGACCTCCACCAATATTTTCATGTCCAAATAAACATCCTGGGGAGCTCTAACTGCAAATAAGAAAGAAAAGATGAATTAACCTCTGGAGCTCCAGAGGGAGCTTTGCAAACACTGAAAAGACCCAACGCTGTAGATGAGTGTCGAGACTTCTCAACAGAATTTGGGGTTGAGGAGTTAGAAAGGCTACATTAGCTGCTAGTAGTGTAACACAATCTTAACCTCAACAGAACTGTCAGGGGATGAGTTGCATTATGGGTGATGTAGGCATTACGTTTTGTCAAAAAAAGAATGTATGGATTTAAAAAGGCAATATGTTTTTCAATACAAAGAAAAGAGAAAAAAAAACGTGTTCATAAATTGCAAACTGGTGTTTCAGCTTTGCTTAAAGATACGGTAGACAATTTCTATTGGAATTATTTTCGGTTATTTTTGTTATATTTGATTAAATTCTTTTTACATTCTGGCAGAAATCAATAAATGAAATGCTTCGACAATAAAGAACATAATCTGGTGTTTGTATCATTTAAAGGCCTGCAACAAACCTGCTTCATTTCCTGCCTGTTTACTTCTCTACCTGCCATATGTGTGCACACTTTGCCCGTGCTTTCTAGTGCAGGATCTTACTCCTTCACAGGCTGAAACTAGTAAGCTAGTTCTAAAAGAATGGCAAAAAAAGGTAGTTTGAGACAAACTGGCTGTGCTTCACTCCCCCAAAAAACTCTTGCGGACTACAACCTCCGCACAAGTGAGGATGTACACAGTCGGGTGTTTGTTTAGTGGAGTATTCTATTTTTCATTAAATCTAGCCTACTCGACCTCGTTCCTGAAAGTCGCCTATTCCAACTTTATGTAGAAAACGCAAAGTTTTATGTAGCTAAATCTGAAGTGTATTGAATTAGCAGTTCCATCTGTTTAATGTGGATGTTCTTACTCTTTATATTTTCACAACAGTTGTGGACGACGGATGACAACCCGACCTACAAATCTCTGATTCTGCTACATTGCTATTGCAGGTCTGACAATGCCTTAGGATTCTAATGCTAAATTGGTGGTGAAATCTTTGAAGCTAAAAAAGAAACGGGCGTAAATGTGCGAGCTGGTTCTCTGTACATATCTGGTTGTTTGACGAAAGCCAAGTCTAAAAACAGCTCTTGTATCTCTGTCTGTCAGGATATCAGCTATGCATGTAGTCATTAGGGTCTGCTGACAGTGGACTGAACCACAACGAGTATTCGTGAATTTGTGAAGCCATGTTATGCCAACTGGCACACGGACGATGTGGTTGTGTTAGGTGAGTTATTCATACAGTATGCAGAGGGTATCTGTGTAGCTACTGTTTGTGTGTCGACTGTACAGACATGCAGGGAGAGAAAAGAAGGAATCAAAAAAGACATGCACTTAGTCTGCTCTAAGAGGAAAACAACTTGAACTGCTTTGGAAGACAAACCCCTGTCCTGCATTGGATTAATGCAATAAATATTTAGATGCAATACATCTACCTCGACTATTCACAGAAGTATGTCAATCTTGCCATGCACTATGTAATAATAGAGTTCACAGTAAACAAAAAAAAACATGCAGATTGCCACATTGCTTTTTGAGAGTGACATCCTATTGTTGTCGCACATTGGTACATCCAAATGATCTTTTGATTCAAAGTGTCATATTGCTAGCACTCCTATTGCTGTCATTCTGCAAAAGGAAGAGCACCATGTGGGTGTTTTAGAAGGGTACCAAATATAGTGTGTAGTTTGCACACTATGCTCTGCAAGAAAGGGAGCCGAAACCGATCATGCAGATGTGTACATGTTGACTTTATAATGCCCACTTCCTCAGCGAGTTTGTCAAGAGTCGGCGAGGAAAGAGGAGCTCAATGGAGTTCAAAAAAAGGCCTGTGGGGGTTGTACACTAACTGGACAAAGTTTCTGGAGAAAAAATGCTGCTGCTCGGTTTTTACTGACTTTACTGGGACATGCTCTGACGTTGGGGAAAAAAAGGAAGAGGGAGGAAGAAGTTCCTCCAAATAAGTGATATCACAAATGATACGTTCTTTGAAACCTGAAGAAAATCTGTACAGTAAAATGAATGACTTTTCCTTTTTGATGAATTGATTTGAGGAAGTCTGTATGAGACAGGAGAAGAGGTAGAACAAAATGAAAAGTTCACGATGGTAAAGCCCTACTCGGTGAGGAAGAGGGTTACAGTGACTGAAATGTGAATAAAAGACGTTTCTGTAGATGAGTAGAACTTCAAGTTGTGTAAAAAAAAAAAAAGAGAAGAAAATAAAGAGTGCAAAGTACAGCACAGTGATGCAAACACAACGAATACTGAAAGGCAAAACTGTCTTGTGAGATGCTTAGGATGTTGGAGAGTGTCTCTCTTCCTCCTGCGTGCATTCTCTTTTTTTTAATATAAAATCAAGATTGTAAGGAGGTTGTAGGGGGCATGGCTGGTGATCTAGGCAGGCGCCACTTGTTTCAAGGAGGCCACAGCAGGTGATACTGTAGAAGAGGCATTAAGGTGTTTTATTTGTCTCTTTCAGTGAGGTCTGATGAGTTTAAGACAAGAGCCCTATAGATTCTCAAACACTGTCTGGAAACATTTCACTCTGTCTCCTCACTTTCTCACTGTGGACGGAGAATTAACAAGAGAATAAGAAGCCTCCAGTTGTTCAGAAGATAATAGTGAGCAGGAGATGGTTGTCTTCTGAAGGGGTGAGCTCTGATAGAACGGTGATCCTGCTCCTCCACAATTATGACCTCCCTGTCTCTCATAGGCACTTCAGAGGGTTGGGCTTTGGCTGAAGCTGAGCATGAGAGCGCATGAGCGATGGTGGGAGGAGAGGAGGGTGACAGACAGGGTAAAAGTGTGCTTGTGAGCTTTACCTTGTCGTCCAGAACCGAAAGCCATCACCCACCAGGATACTTAATCCGTCAGTGAAAACACTGAAGCTGCAAAGGCTGATGCTTTACTGAGTCAAAAAGCAGAGTCCTTGTCCTATTTTGGGCTCAGAGGCCAGGGAATCTTAGCCTGGTGCACTGGTCGACACAGCAATCGAGGAGAGGATTGGATTGTTGATTTGAGGGTGGAGATTGGAGGGACACTGAGGCTACAGCAAAAGAAAGAAGGCTGTTTGGTTCCTGGGTGTCCAGCCTCCCGTCCTGCTTTCGTCTGCGTCTACATGTCCTCTGCTCGGCATCTTTAGTCTGTGTGGTTGTTGAAGTGCTTCTTATCAGAGATAGATTCTGCATCTGCTCCTTCTTTGCTCTTTCTTCCTCCTCTTCCAGTCATAACCTTGTAGCACCCACGGGCGATCTTATACATCCAGACAGTGTTTAAAATATCCAGGGCAATGCAGGAGGTAATCCACGCCACCTGGGCGCCCAAGCCCAGCCGCTCAAAGTCTGAGGTGCCAAAGGTGGCGAATACACTGGCCCAGTATGACGGCATGACAGCAATACGAACCAGGAAGAACACCACTGACATCAACATGCCGTTTAACACCACCAGCCGGTGTGAGCGGGGATACTTTAATGCCTCAAAGAACCACCTGGAGAGAGAGTTAAGAAGAGTTAGTGGAATTGTGAAATCTTGTTTTAAATAAGACATGCCATCTACCGACAGAACAGGACTAGCTAACTAACTACTACTATCTGGTCTTAAAGAACCAAATTAACTCCTACAACTAGTGCCACCAAACAAGAATGTACATCTTAGTATCATTTAAAGGAAAGCTTCAAGATTGTTTTCTCAAAATGTCCTTAAAGTAGGCATCGACTCCTATCCAATACCCTCAGATTAACAGAGTGAAGCAGAACATTGTACTCTAAATAAGTAAACGAGATGGGCTTGTTAGGATAAGTAATTATTCTCAGACACATACACACACATTTTTATTATAAACCTATGTACAAGTCCATAAAAACTGTGAGTCATTTCATTTAATGTGAATTTTTTGGCATCCCAGAGTGTTCCCCTGATACACAACTTGACTTGCTTTTTTTCTGTACATCTATAAGAACACAAGACTTCAATACACCGGTCTAAGATGGACAATAAACTGTGTCATGAGCATATATTGCATTGCTTTAAGATTTTAATTAGATTTTCCTTTTTCAGTGTGTTTTTTTTTTTTTAAAGAGTTATTTTGGGGCTTTTTGTCTGTATTTGGACAGGACAGTGCATAGAGTGAGAAATCAGGAGAGAGAGAGAGCGAGAGCGAGAGCGAGAGCGAGAGAGAGAGAGAGAGAGAGAGAGAGAGAGAGAGAGAGAGAGAGAGAGAGAGTGGGGAATGACATGCAAGAAAGGAGCCTTAGGGTCAAACTTGAATCAGGCCGTCAAGTCGGAGGATTGCCTCTGTACATGGGGCACGAACTAACCACTAATCCCTTTTTCTTTTTTCTTTTGCATTGTCATGAAGGCTGACTCACCTTTGGTTCACAAATGGTGTGGACAACTCTGAAATGAGACGAAAGTTGGCAAAGTAGGGAAGCACACCTCGTGTCTGCAAAGACCAAAGACATAAACACATTAAACAAGGCATGTAAGAAGAATGAATTCACTAAAACTTTGATCTGCAAAACTAGTTCATGCAAGGTTTAAAGCTCTGGGTTCTTTGAAGAGTGATAGACTCACCAGCACATATCCGTATGCATAGAGCGCCGCCAAGTGGTGACACACAAAAAAGCCGTCCCCCATGGTGCTCCAGTTACATGCAAGCAGCACAAGGTCTAAAGGACATGGGGATAGGATTGGTCAAGAGAGGTCTGGCAAACTGATACATCTGTTTGATGACGAGGACAAATAATGTACACGAGAGCCTTTGACTGCAAATAGCAGAGAATGCACCACTGCTGGAGAATATAGGCAGACTCGCTTAGAAGTCTAATTCACTCGTGGTAATAAGCTTTGATTTTTTCATATTTGTCTTTGACAAAATTGTTTACTGTGCTTGAATGAATCTGAATATTCACATATCAAAGTACAGACTTCCAATCCTCCTTTAGCTGACAATGCATTCAATCTAAAAAGAGCAGCAGTACAATACTGTTCATCACTATAGTTCAATGGCTGCTGATGAGTGATTACAATCCTAGAAGAGCAACATCAATGTAATTGTGGATATAACCTTTTAATATTTAATCAATCTGAGGTAAATTTACACGATAGACACATTACTGATATATTTTCTTTTTGTTATTCAACCAGGAGAAGCCCTTTGAGATAAAGAGTGTCCTATTACTCACATGTCAAAGTTTAGATTTCTAAATGTTCTTTTCAGCTAACCAAATGCTAATGATTAGCCTGGTTATGGTGTTTTAACTCGGATTCAGATAGAAGGCTTTGTGTCTTTATACTGAATACTTTGACGGACGTGCCTCATGGACAATGTAGAACTAGACAAAATCATCAACAGGACTAAAAACATACAGAGCTTACCATAAATCAGGTAACCACAGGTTATGGCTACATTTAGTTTGACAAGGTTGGGGTCGCCCCTGTGGAAGAGCAAAGAACACAAAATGTCAACATTATAACAAATCGTATTTTTTAAATACATAGCTGTAACACCATGATCCACATGTAGCCTGCAGGAGAAGCTACAGACTATTCCAGATCCCTCAAAGGCCTCACAATGAATGAGCACTTGTGAAACAATCTATTCATTTGAAAGAAAACATTTAAGAATTGACTCCCATGAACAACAGAGTGGTCATTCAAGCATAAACATCGAATGTTGACGAGTTTTTACATGGCTGTTTTTTTTTTTATTAAAAAGGACACGTTTGATCAGAAGCTTGTTTTTTCTAAACAGGACAAACATCTCTTAAAGCAACATGTCAGAACATCTTTGTGAATAAGGGTCTTCTTTATTTATGAATAAACACAAACTCCACTCTTCAGTTCATAGACCCATGATGTGTTCAGGTAACCGTTAGGCGTCCTTGCAAATAACATCTGTTCAAAATGACAAAGAAGGTGTCTCTGCTTCAGTACACAATCCAACCCGGGTTTCAGTTACTCGTATCGTATAGCCAATGACTAACCGACTACTTGTGTAACAGAACCCCACCACACAAACACTGTGTACACACACACACACACACACACACACACACACACACACACACACACACACACACACACACACACACACACACACACACACACACACACACACACACACACACACACACACACACACACACACACACACACACACACACACACACACACACACACACACACACACACACACACACACACACACACACACACACACACACACACACACACACACACACACACACACACACACACACACACACACACACACACACACACACACACACACACACACACACACACACACACACACACACACACACACACACACACACACACACACACACACACACACACACACACACAAACACACATCTACTGAATGATGGCTCACCTTACTGACCAGGTGATGAATTTTGGCGATTTGAAATGTGTCAGTCTACCTAAGCCAAAAGCATTTCAAGCAAATTGAGTTCTATGAAAATATACTTAAATATGCTAGAGATCTTTGGATACAGATACTTCGACATGTCTAAGACAAAATGTATTATCAGTTATCAGTGAGTATGCAACTCAATGAACCAATCCAGTACCACACCGATCAACACCCCCAAACACTGTCCTGTAAGGGTTACAACATTTTATTGTAAGGTTGGTGCCCTCTGGGCCTACATGTACCTCCAACAGGGCCTAAGTAAGCACTAGGGATTTCTATCAAAATGGTTTTTAAACCTGCTGGTTGGAAACCTGCATACAATGATTTGAGGTAACCAGTGACCTTTGGTTAAAACTTCAATGCAGTCTTTAACAAGTGGTCCAAAGCAAACTAAAATGATGCCATGCTCACTTTAATTCTGTAGTTCATAAATCTGATTTTTTTTTAATGAAGGTACCTTATGCTAACTTGTGCACATGCACGTGTCAGATAATGATTCTTCTCTTACATCACCAGTGGTCAGGACATCTTGAACTATCGACCTTGTATTTTCTCTCTGATAATATATCTTATCTATTGCCTGTTTCACAAAAGAGCCCTCGTCCTGTGAACTGATCAGTGGGATCACTTTACCACTGCGGAGACAGAAATGCAGCAAGCAAATATGAGCCCGAGGAAAACATCCAACCTGACTGATAGCGTGGGTCAGAGAGAAAGAGTCCAAAGGCTCCTTGATAATCACATCAGTGTGATCCAGCTTGAAGTTAATCAACGTACAGTGAACCCTGGCTCATAACTCATTGTATGGTGAACTGTGCCTAGGAAGAGATATGGAGCTTTTTACTCAGTAAGTAAAGATAGCCTTGACTCAACAGCCTCAAAACAACTTCCAGTAGTGGAACATTTTTGTTACATTCACTCGATTATAGACATATCATTGTCTTTATTGTAGTCAAAAATTCTTAAGGGGTCCAGGACTGGCAACCAGAGTGTCTGCTTTTGTCTACATGGAGACATTTTGAATAGATTACAGTGTTTCCCACAGAATGACGATCAAATGTGTTTCCCCCTCTAAATTAATTTATAAGGGTCTTTAATAAGTTCCACTCAATATTCCGTTATTTATAGGAGTTCAGCACAGCAGCAAGCAGCTGTACATGAACATTATTCAAACCAAGCCATGAGAGATTTTAAGCCAGTTTTAATATGAGCAAGGCACCTGAATCGGTGCATTTACAAGAGAGGTGTACAGACAGTGGACCTTCTCTCTCCCTCTTTCTCTGAACCTGATGTGATTCTACTCTCTTGGTTTTTGCTGTGTGGCATGTAGACGCCTTACTCTGGTTCCTGACAGCTGATGACTACCTGCACAGGCACCGCGTCAGCCAAGTACCATATGAGCAAAAGCCGTGAGGTCCTCGCGTGCGTCTGCACTCCCTCACGCACTCTCTCAATTGTTGGTTCATAGTTTGGTGGTTACTTTATATTATTAATTTGGAATATGTGTGGTTGATACCACAGAAACCATGGCTTTGGATGGGAAGTAAATCCTTTAAACTGCAACCCTGTCATCTCTTTAATTTGGGAGTCTTAAGCGGTCAGCCCATTCTTTATAACCGGAGAAGTTTTCATATATTTTCAAATGAAGTTTGGATACAAACACAATCCAGAAACTTGTTTGAGGACACACATTCATAACGTGCCTCTGTGCTGTCCAGGTATCATTCATTCATTCATAGAAGCTAACACGTCATTGATAGTGCAAAGTTGACACAGCTTTGGAACAAGATTATTTTACGCCCATTTTGTACAGTGTGAATGGCATTAAACTTACTTAAAGATACATGTAGGGTCAGTAGCTTAACCCTAAAAAAAAAAAAAAAAGTATTTCTGCTCAATCATCCCTTAAGGGCCTCCATACATACAGTATGTGGTGGGGACTGTGTCTGCAGAAACCCTGTCCTAGTCTGCCTGTATTTTGATGTTTTATTTTGGTTGACACAGGGCCTTTCTGGCCGGGGAGCTGATGTGCTTCCCCCAGCCAATGACAGGGCGCAGGTGACTTCAGGAGTGGATGAAATTCAGTGACTGGACGTAATACAAACAGGCGCATATGACAGATGTGGACATCGTGGCAAAGAAGAGAAAATGTATCATAGCGAGGTGAAACGCCAAGCAAATAAAAGCGTATTCCAAATCTAGGGTGAACCTTGTGTCGGCTTTTACCCACGTACGCAGAGTTGGCCTGCTTTCTGTTGGACATGATGCTGCCAAACACCGACGGTTTGCTTGAGCTAGTGTGCTGTAGCTTGCAGTGTGGGTACAAGCAGTAATGTACACACTACGTCCTGCAGTGAGTGTGGCGATGAGCCCAGGAGGGAGGGGCCCAGTTTGATAGTTGTGTTTACAAGCTGCAACTAACAATGAGACTGACTCCACCTTTAATTGATGATGTTTTGAAAGAACACATTTGAAGAGATGCTTAAAGCCTTGTCAAAGCCGTTTTACTTCATTTCTGTCCCTCTGCAGCTCTGTGATGAAATGTTGTTGACAGGTCTGTGATGAAATGTTGTTGACAGCTGTAGTACTGTTTTCTCATTTTTTCAAGTCCTTTCATATGACTTGTGACACTGCAAAAATATGTTAATGCTGGTTTTTTGACAACAGGACTTTAAGCTGTGTGGTGCAATTTTTGTTCTAGGTCTTGGGTAACATGCTTTGTTACAATGAAAAAGAACATATCAATTTGCAATCGCCTCATGTGCTACGGATCATTGACTAACATACATTTATGATTTACGATAAGAGAGTTTTGTAAATCCTACTTGGAATGCTCATACAGAAAAGCTTTACATTAAGAAAGTGTTCAGGATACAAATACAAGAGTGTTTTGTATTCGGCCTTGTGTCAAAGATGTTGAGTTAAAAGGTAATAGAAATATTCAAATGTTTAAACCAGGTTGATGTAAACTCAACAGGAGCCTGAAATGTGGCCCCTCTCTGTCCTACAGTGGCCCCTGCTAATGTAACGTTCATGTCCAGATAAGAGGCAGGACGGTTGGTCACGGTGCGTGTTAACTGAATGGATTATGATAACAGCCTGGGTCGCGCTGCCTGCCAGAGTGAAATGTTGAAATAGCCCAAGCAGCAGGCTGAAAACAATGCAGGCTTCTCACAGAGCGGCATTGGCCACTCAAGCACTGCATTGAGAGCATCAGAGGGAACAATGCTGCTATGTGACAGCTCTTAATCATACTGTAATACAATCAAGATTGAATGGAGAATGTATGCTTACACCCGTCTGGCGTTGCAGTGGGATTGGCCTCGAGGCGTTAGGAGACTGTTGTGGACTGCTTGGCTCGTTTCCTAACCAGCGGTATAACCATTTAGTTCGAAAATGGATGAAATTGAGCCGTTTTATCCATTTTCATAACAAAACAGAAATCAAAAACAAAGAAGCTAGACATTTCTCTCAGTATTTCTTTCCCTGATCACAGCCTATGTGGGCATGTCCAAAGCTGTGCTTAAATGTTTAAATCAAAAGACCGAATCAAATTGTGGACTTCTGTACAAAAAATACATGTATAGATAAAGAGGCTTTGGTAGGACGGCACCTTAACACTCAGTAAGAGAAGACTGTTGGTAGGGGAAGGAGGGAGGGAGCCCCATCTTTTGTCCCTCTCTCCTCTCCCTCTTGACCTCCCCCCACCAACCCCCGCTTTCTCTTTTCTCGCCTTTTTTCGCTACATCAGCGCTGCTTGCCAGGGCCAACAGACAGACAATAAGGGCGAGGGAGGTGTGCTGCATTGATTCGACAGCTTGGGATGAGGGGTACAACACACTAGAGGCTCATGGAGGGCTGGAGGTGGGGGGGCACAAGAAGAGAGGAGGCAGAGGACTAGGCTGCTGTTGTTTACTATAAAAAGGAGCCTTGTTTGTGGGTTTCTTGTCCGTCTGTAAGAGACAGAAAGGAAGTGAATCATAGCGAAAAGGAAGAGAGAAAAAGGAGAGAGAAGGGGAGGAGGAAGGGGTGAGTGGTGTAAGAATAAAAGGGAGAAGTGAGAGACAGACAAAGCTGAAGAAAAATATTTTTAAAAGACTGATTGAGAAGTTAGAAAAGAGAGATAAATGGGGAGTGAAATTACCACTTCTCTTCTTCAAGATTCATTGATGCAAGAAACACAGTCAGCAGGAGCAGAGAGAGAGAGAGAGAGAGAGAGGAGGAAGGCTGAGACAGAGAGAAGACAGTAAAGACAATAATCAAAGGCAAAATCCACTGGATCTACAACTCTCTGGAGGCTTGGCTGACACATTAGATCCATCTTCCTCCGCACTTTCTTTCATTCTGATGAAGGGAGTATCTTCGTCATCCCTCCAAAGGTATTAACTACCAACCCTGGCAATCCCTCACTGCCACCCACCTCCCATATTCAACCCTTCATCTGTTTCCTCTCTTACCCTTATGGGTAAGACATGGCTCCCGGTCTAGAAAGGCAGATGTGACAAAACAGGTTTCTCCTAAAAGCGCCCCCAGCTTTCACACTTATGACTGCCAAAATGATGAGGCATAATGTGAAAGTATTTTTGTCTACTTGTACCTGTATTATTGCATTTGTGTTTATGGGGTTCAGAAGGAGCTATGGTGCACACACGGGAGGGAAAAAAAGAGCAACAGAATGTTCTGCTTTTCTTTTTCTTGCCTGTGAAGTATAAACTATAAGAGAGACCCACTTTGCAATGCAAAGCATTTATTTTAGCTGCTGGTGAAGAAATTGGAAACTCACTCCAAAGACAATGAAATTGTTGACATAACATAAATGATCTGAACTGCTGGTTTACTGAATGACTGGTACTAAAGCGATCAGCCCCCTCACTGGACACCCTGTGTCTGCTGAGCCCGCATGTGAGAGACACTGATTTTTAACATCAAGGTGTTTTACTAAATGTTCTTACCAGTCTTCATTACAGGGAGCTTTGTTTTAAAGAGGAATAATCAACCTTTCAGTTGATGAACACTGAAGTGACCAAAAGAAAAAAACCAGCCCCTCATTGAAAGAAGTGGAACAATTGTTACCAGCAGCTCAGCTCCACCTCATGTCATTTGGCCTTTCTACTTCTACATTGAGTCCTCAGCAGGGTGACATTGGTGTTCCAGTGTGAGAGGCACACAGCAGGAACTTCACTTACACACGCACACGGAAAATGCGCGCACACAAAGCGCTGTTCCGTCTTTCTTGCTAACGTGATGCATTGCAACGTCTCGCCTCTGTTACACACTGCTGACGAAGCGTTAATATCCCGCCTTGACTGACAATATACAGGTGCAGCTCATATCATTAGAATATCGTGAAAACGTTCATTCTTTTCTGTAATTTAATTTAAAAAGTGAAACTTTCAAAGAATTTAGATTCATTAGACAGGAAGTGAAGTATTTCAAAGCTTTTCTTGTTTTAACGAGGAAGATTACGGCTCACAGCTCATGAAAATCAAAAATTTCAGAATCTCAAAATATGAAATTATTACATAAGACCAATTAAAAATAAAAAAGATTTGTAATACAGAAATGTCAACCCTCCTGAAAAGTATGTTCATTTATGCACTCAATACCTGGTCAGGGCTCATTTTGAATGAATTTCTGAATCTATGCGGTGTGGCATTAGCCTGTGGCTCTGCTGAGGTGTTATGGAAGCACAGCTTGCTTTGATAGCAGCCTTCAGCTCCACTATATTGATGAGTCTGGTGATTCTCTTCTTCCTCTTTACAATACTCTAAAGATTCTCAATGGGGTAAAACATTTTTTTTTCTATTAACACATTTTTCCTTCTGTTCCTCTTACCAGACAGGGTTCGCGTTGACCACATCATCAAACTGCAGGATGAACAGACAGAACAAGCCCACAATCAAGGCGTGCACAGTCGACACCAACCTAAAGTAAAGAATAACACAAACAGACACAAGTTCAAAATAATTAAAATCATGACAGATTTATATGATTGTATTAACAGTCAGTAAATTGATTGATGTATACACCATGCATCCATGTGATTCGGCCTGGTAAAGCACACCCTTGACCTGGGTGGATGTTATTTTTGAGAGGGGTAATAGGAGAACAATGTTCACACCTGAAGCTGTGAGTTTTGTTGACTTTACATGACCTATGGTGGCATGTGTCATATTACTGCATGTCACTTTCTGTAAATCTTCTGGTACTATGTAAGTTACTGGTGGCCACATATTTTCCTGGGAGCTCCTGAGCTCTCGTCTCGTAGGTTCCTCCGGATCGTTGTTGGGTACGACCGGCTGCCATGATTTTCAGTGATTATTGTAAATGCTCCGGTTATTAAATGTAAATAAATATCACTGTTTGTGATGACAGTTATTAGTTATGAACATAATGGAGGCACAGAAGAAGAAGCAGTAGAAGAAGAAGAAGAAAAGGAGGATGTGAACGGGAAAGAGACAGATCTAAATGTGGACACCGGAGACGCATATTATTACCAATATATCAATCCTATCACAGAAAGCTTATTTCAATGCCAGGTACATGAAGGGGGTCTACTACATCTCCAAGCTGGATGTCCCCCCACTTCAAAAATCATTCAGGCGCCACTGCTCTGGAGTGGTTATCAGGGCCACTAAAGAGATACTCCAGAGGTTCAGTCAGTGGCACTCATCTCTCCTCAACCAGAATCACAACACATTCACTGTCACCATGCAGCCTCTTGGGTGCAGCACTCACAGTCCACAGGCAGCAGCTGCTGACCTGAGCTCTGGCCACGTCTCTAAATATCAACTACTGTATGTGTAGATGTGTCCATCAATACTACTGAATCAGAGTCTAATTACAGTGTCAAAAATGGAGCAGACACTTTTGGATGAACTGGGCTAAATGAAGTTGGGAAACAAGGTTTATAAATAGCGTTCTGTGTCATCTATCCCACAGCAACTATTTGGTTGTTGTTGTTTTGTATGATGTTCAATTTAAATGTGGGTAAACAGGAACATGCAGCTTAAAGGAAGACAATAGACAACAGAGAAAACACGGTGAACGGGCTTAACTAATTGCAATACAAACAACAGGCAGTCCAATACTAAAATATAATCCTGCTCCTTTTTGGAAATGCTTTCTCTCTCCTCTCCTAGCACTCAAGTCATAGTTACATAAACAACACACTGACACAGTGAGAGCTAGCCCTTACGCAACTCAAGGCCACTCTTAAGTGAACAGTCAGTGTCTTGCCTTTGATGTTGATGTGGACTATTCCTTGGTCATATCGTACACCCAGGCTTTCAAATGTGTACGGGACAAAAAAATTATCTGTAAACTAGTTGAAGTGAGGATAACCTGTAAGTGGAATGAAACAAGGACAGAGATACCATTTGCCAACTAAGTCAGTAAAAGATACGCAACCACAAATAATTACCCCCCCCCCCCCCCGGCCCCCTGAAGTTTTTGCTTGAAATTCAAAACCATTCTGTGCTTCACTAGCCTTTAACTTCACAGCTGTAGCTATGTGGGAAGATGACGAGTCGCCTGAGGCACCAAGGTCCAACCTCCACATATCTATAAGCTCTGTAGCCTTAAACGAGGTCACATTTTCAGGATGTCTCAACTTTGTAATTATAAACAACCTGTTGTATGGAGGTATTTCTCTGTACGTAATGTTCAAGCCAAAGAAACAAGCAATACATAATAACTAAGTGACAAAACTAAACGTTGTCTGGTAAACTTCCACAAAAATGTCTATTCCATCCAATACCTTTGTTTATGTCATCATGTCTGAGCTTTTTAAACACTTGTGTGATATATTAAACAAACATTATTTCACTCAAGAGCTAAAAACAGCTGGATCCCACAGGAGCCTGAGCAAACAAGCAAACATCATCATTCCATATATTACACTTTAAAGTCAAATCAGAGATTTGCTTTCACACAGCAAATGTAAGGAAGGAAGTGGATTTTAACAATTGCAACTAGATATCAAATCCATCAGGCCTGTGAATGTGTTTGTATTCATCCTGAACTATCACGGTTCAGACGTCACGGTTCAGTGCATATAAGAACACACATGACTGGAGAAATTCCAGTAACCAGTTGTGATTGGGAAATTTGGGGGTTTTTCAGTGCAGTATTCAGTTGGAAACACACCTAAAATGCTAATTAATATTACATGGTGTCACCCAAAGGTAACAATCACCGGAGATAGACAAAAAAAAAAAAAAGGTGATCAACAACTTATCCCCACTGTTTTTAAAAAGCCTCTGGATGTGAAAGCAGAGAGAGAGACAAAGACATTACAGAAGCTAATTCATTTTTAAGTCTATCTGCGGTCCAGGACCCTGGCTTCAGCTAGTGCGTCATCTTTGACTGGCGTACACAAGCAGTGGTTGAGCGTGAATAGCGCTGCACCCGCTGTTCACTATCAACTAGCCTCTGTGACCGCACGCTTCAATGGAGGATGCCGGCTTTAGTCCTGTTATGGACCAAGTCTGGATGGAAGCTGGAAAGCTGCAAGTTCACTTCCTGAGCACTGCTCCCTAGAGCAAGACACAAAACCCTAAACTGCTGGGGCTCTCTTTTGTGTGCAGACCCTCACCTCGACATCCCTACATTAGTGCATGTCCATACAGTGGCCACCTGTTTGTGCATGTGTGTGTATTTCGGCCTGTGTGTGTATGTAGCACGGGTCAACAACAGAGTGCAAAAATGTAATTTCCTCCATATAGTATATTCAAAGCATTGCAAGAAAAAGGAGATTGGAAGTTATAAAACTAAATGAGATAAAATGACAAATTCCTCTCTCATGACTGTCCATTAAATATGAAGTCATCTCTCATAGCCAATGAACGCAAGGACTGGAATCTTTTTTGTAAATATTGACAAACCAAATTATACAATTTAGTATAGTGGGCTTTAAAAGTGGTGGAACGTTGGCTTGTCATCGTCCCTCTTCGCGAACTTTGAAAGGAAATGAAACTTTAAAATTCCATACTTTTCCAGGCTGAAATTCAAGGCCTATCTGTATAATCTAAGACCGTAGCTCTTATATAAATACATGGTTTTAAAATCCAAATGCTTTGTATTATTTTTACTCAAATACTGAATATATAAATAATGTATTTCTGTTCCCCCCAGATAGTATTCTCTTTTATCACTATGGTAGAATAAAAACATGATTTAGCGTTTTCAAAGAAACAACAAAAACATAGCCTGAAGATATGCATTTGACTTATTTATGTCAGACAAGCTATTTGTAAGGCCTACTCGATATGAGAAAGACTTTGAGATATGACAACATCGGTTCAATAATGGAATATGGAATAAATAAACCCAAATTGAAGTGTTGATATTCACAGTTCTTTTGTGTAATACTGTTTAGTTTGTGACACATAGTGCCTGTATTTGTAACATAGTCTCTCCAGAGACAAAATAAATTCAAACAACAGAAGTGCTGTGGTCTTCTTAAACAACATTTCCCTCCTTGTGTCTGAGGCAAAAGTTTAGAGTTTATATAAATGTAGTGTTGCCCTCGCAGTCAACACCAAATTGATATAAATGTATCTAAGGGTAGTTAAAGGCTAGCTGCAAAGCCTATCGTGATATCAATATCATGAAAATAACTGATCATCTGGTTGTTTCTGGGTCAAATAAAGATTAATAAAGGTGCACTCACACTAGGCAATCGGAACCATGCCTAAGCATGCTTCACCCCTAAACTGCAGTTCCTTTGACTAGTGTGAGTGCTCCGTTTCGTGCTCAGGCATGGCACTTCCTTGGCCCTGGCACGCTGGGAAGAGGTGTGCTTCGGCACAGTACAGTTCATGTACGGGCACAAGCACACAACGTGGACAGCCTTTATTACCAAGAAATCCTGGAGTGTTATGGCTGTATCTCAGTAACTGAAATGACTCAAAATAAGCCACAAAGTCATTGAAGTTGCTCTCATGTTCTCTGTGTTGTTCTCCGATGTGCGGACGCGGACTCGAAAGCGTCCCTTTTTTTTCAGAGTTCGCCTGTCTTGTAAACTAAGCACGCTTCATGATCACGTAAGCCATGCATGTGTTGTATTACGACGTTATGTAAAAGAGGTAACCGTGCTCAGGCCCGGTTAGTCCTGGAGCAGAGTGAGTGCAGGCCAGCGGGAGAATGGGGAGGGGGGACAATCGTGCTTCAGCATGTACGGGACAACTTTGCCTACTGTGAGTGTAATCAAAGTTTTGTACCTAGCTACTCTGTTTTCCTTTTTTATTGAATTAAATCATAAAACAACCTTACTATATGATCAGACATTAAGGAAACATGCTATGTTAGAGTGCTGGCTTCTCTGACAACAATGCAGCAATCAGTATGTCCTACTTCTAATTTTCAATTCTGGTCCGGAATTGTCTGTATATGTTCTGACCAGAGATGGTAGGCGGTTTGACCCCACACGGCTGTTTTGGACGGCCCTCGGTTTTCCAGATATGAGACCAGTTATCACAGCGTTTATGCAGCAATGGAAGCGAGCAAGCAAACTGGTTCAGATATAGCCGATTCTACCCGACCTTAAAAGCCTCTGCATTTTTTCTAATAAGCACCGTGACCAGAAACGTAGTAAAACTAGGATCAATATTGGAGATGCTTTTGAAAAATGGAGAGAGGTTAGAGAGCACAAAGGTTTCAAGACCAATGAAGAGCTGGCTAAACACTGAAGCTTCCATGTACGTGACATGGCAACCCACATGAGCACGTACTCATAGGGAGGAGGGGGTTTCTGCACACCTTCATACCGTACAGACAATAAAAATGTGATTTATTGTGCAGCCCTCTTATTTTAATGCAACTGTAAGGAAAGGGGATTGAAGCAATAGTCTGGAAATACAAATATATTTGTAACCCTTTTTCTTTCATACCTATTCAGACCTGTAAATTTCTCCGTTCGTGAGATGAATAAAGGATTATCTTATCTTATCTTATCTTAAAACTACTTCAATCAAAATCAAATTGCCCACATGACTGTTAGAATATAAACTGGTATTTCCCATTTGTCCTTGATTTGTTTTTGCTTGTTGTAGAGAGCTTAAGAGCAAGCTATGTGAAACTGTTGTGGCTCTGAGCTAGGAAATTATGAAAGCTTTTAACATATTAGAAATACAGGAGTTGGAAAGAAAGAAAGAAAGAAAGAAAAAAAGAAAGTTACATTTCCACATGACCAAAAAAGAAAATCTGTTTGAACATGCACAGGTTAGATGCCCGGAGCAGTACACACCTGGAGTTCCATTCCGTGAGCTTTGTGGCAGGCAGACGTCCATAACCTGGTGTGATGGCTTTGGAGAGCAGTGGGCTGGCCACTGAGAAGAGAACCTGGAAACCCACGAAGCTGCCAGCTACCACGGTCAACTCTCTCGTCTCCATCACTCACCTAAACACAACAGATTGTGGGGGGGGGGGGGGGGGGTCAGGATAAAGCAGGGTGATACACATGACTGTCAGCATTGAGGAGCAATAGCTCTAAGAGTGTGGTGATGGAAGAGAGGGTAAAGCAGAACCATCTTTGGTTCATGCTATCCAGAAGACAGAAAGGGGAAAAAATGGAGGGCGAGGATATGGGCTGCCTAATGCAAGCGACATGTGGGCTGTAGACGGGCAGGTCACTTCACTCAGGTTAGAGAGAAGATGAAAGAGGGAAAAACTTAAGGTACATGTATTTAGGTGCAACACAAGAAAAAAAGAAGTTTGTAGGCGTCATGAAAATAGCACAGCATTTAGATAAGGAATACAAGGTCTCCTAATTTTGCATATTTTGCATGGGGATTACAGTGGCGTGTTTAGGAAACACATCCCTGAGAAGAAAACAAAGCTGAGTGAGGAAAAAACAGAGATTCATCTTATGAGACAGAGACGGTAAAAGACAAAGTAGCTCGCAAATTCCTTAAACTAATTGTAGCAGCGCTGCTTAGGGTCATTACTCATTTCTTTTTCTATATTGCTGAACAAAAAAATCTTCATCTACTTTTTTTTATTCCAACTTTTCAACTATTAACAACAGCAAACTATTCCATAGCTGCACAGCTACTATATCAAAAACAGGGAAGTCAAAAAATGACACCAAGTTCACAGGAAATGCTAGACACTTGAAGTGCACACTGACCTCTCAGATTTTCATGACCAACACTGGCTATTACAACATTCTTTATCCACACTGGTCTGGACTCTGGCCTGATAATGCACTGGATTTCTAAACCGTGGAAATGATGCAAGCCATTTTAAACCACTCATTACGGTAGACCTGATGAATAGGATTGTACAAAGTACAGATTACACAATCGTTGAATAACAATGTAGCTAAATATATTGTAATGGGTTTTTCTTGGCAAAGAAATCTAAGTAAGCATGCCCATGGGCAGCACATGACACTTCAGGCATGTAGCCTACATTAAGTTCTATTTTAACTTGAATATGTCCAGTGTCATGCATCACACTGTACAGTAAAATTCGAGGAAACCAAACCACGAGAAAAGCTTTTAGAGGAAACAGACTACCTTACGTCAAAGAGCCACAAGCAAACCCTGTGAATTTAAATACTGCTATGAAGATAACAGCTTTGCTTACAGCACCTAGAGGCAATCTCGTGAACAATTCCCCATAGAAACATCTGCAGAATAAAATCCAAATGAATGTATTAAAATTAAAATAAAAAACATTGTGTAACTATCAAACACATATTTCCCCCATCTCGAACTAGCAGTAAGAAGTGCCTCCAAATATGTTGTTTAGAAAAACTGGTATGTTCAACTAAGGAAGCTGAGGCTGACAATTCTTCACCTCTGAGAGTCTCTCATTGTCCCCAGTAGCAGCTCTGCACATTCCCAGGCCACGTTGATCATATGCAGCATGTGCCTGAATAATTCATTGGCATTCTTCACCTGGCAGGCTGGTTCATGCTGCCCCATGAGAGGAAGAAGCACACAGCCTCCTCACTGCAGTTGACAGACAGACTAGCCGGCTGGGACATAAGAGGTGTTCTTCCGTCCACATTTGACCTTGTTCAGCTGGACTAAACTGCAACTGTCAGCAAAACCATGACCCCGTGACATATCGACCACACATAAATAATAGCGGTTCAATTTTCCCCAGTTCTTTTTAGGAAAACTAAACCGGCTCCTGTCTACCGCATTGCAACACAAGACCAATGGATTTGATTCACTCTGTAAGGCACAAACCTTGGCAAGCCACATCCCTGCAGGCAGGTTGGGTCATGACATGAATACTGATAAATAAATGGTCATTATTGTTGTTATAAGCCGATAAGAGATGTTAGCCACCAGCATAAAGAGAATTGCATAAGCTAACACTCCCATTTGGGATATTGTGCACAATGCTCATGAGCAACTGGCGTGTGCAGTTCATAGTAAAAGGTATATATTATGTTAACTAGAATTGACTTACTCTCTTTAGCAAGCCCATTTACATTTTCCGTTGCAGTAGGTGAATAAGCATTGTTTAGCACTGCGGGCAGCTTGGCATGGAGAGCAACGTGTCAAATACTGAAAATGTCGGCTACATTATCGCTAGAAATAAACTGTTTTACAATATAAAACAGGCTGGTTCAACGAGTTGTTCTGACATATAGCAGTGAATTTCAGGGGGGCAAAGTTGATGGCTGAAAGTCTAAGGACTGCTACGTATGCTGTTGTTGTTGCCTCTGCCACCGAACAGCCCAACAGGGGCTGTTGCAGTCTCAAGATTTATTCGGTAAAATAAAAACCATACCAAAACGTGTACGTGAAGCACACAGCGTATTGTTTCGAGTCAAATCTTATGTGGAGGAAGCAGTTCGAATGGCCCATTTACCTGCTATCTGTCGCATAGGTCTGTGTTGGCGGATAAGCTCCCGTTTAGCAGCCGTCTTCTCCACTTTCTTACAACTTGACGTTAGCTAGCAAGTCGGCTAAAGTGATACAGCCCGCTGCTCTGGTTGTGTGTGCGACCCGAGGAAAGAAAGGGAGAGAAAAAAAAGGCTCCTCTGCTACGCAAACAGTGTCGTGTGTCTAAAACCCCTACAGCAATGAAAAATAGCTTTCTTCGCAGTCTGTTTCCTTTCGGCCATGTGTTTATGCTTTTGAGTCCGGTATAAAAGTTTTTTACTCGTTTTATTTTGGCGTTGACAGCAAGGACCAACCGGTGACGTCGACACGTACCCACCCCCCTTATGCACACGCCCCTCTGGCAGAGGCTACACCCACGAGGAACAAAGGCCCCACAGCAATGTTATTAAGATAATGACAATACTTTTAGTAAAACAAAAAAAAAGAACAAATAAAGTCAATAAAGTGGACTCTTGCCAAAACATGTATTATAGTGATGATAATCAATATGTGATAACAAGTCATCATGATGGAAAGTCATAATTATATGATCATAATGTAACATTACACATTATAAGTAAGAAGTTTAATATCACTCAAAGTAACTGATGAGACTGATGTCAATAGGCCTATTTTTAGATGGAAACCCAAATTTATGAAATAGAAATAAGTGTGCTATGAAACCAAAGCTCATATTGTGAGATAATTCAAAACAACAATCTTGACATTAAAAGTTATAATTTAGAGAAAAGGGTCAGAATTGTGAGATTAAAAAGTCATGCATTTAATCTCTGACATCGACTATTTAAAAAGATTACATATTTCTTTGTAATTTCATAGCTAATGCCTTAATTTTGGGATATTTCTATTTTAAAGGCTAAGTTTTGATCTTAGTATTGCTCTCACTGGCAGAAATGAGCTTTCACATTACGAGGCAAAACTGCCTTCATTGTTAAATCATCCTGCATATAGTTTCAGCATTCTTCAACCACAAAATAGTAGGCCTAATACTGACAAAAAGATGTATACATATTGTGGTTTCTTTGATTAATTACACCAAGCATATTTTAGTCCATCTCCTGTCCAATTTTTGAATTCACTTCAGGCTGAGAAAGGAGAAATCAGATAGCATGAAGAGATGTTCATTATTTTTTTCTGGTACTGTAACTTATGGAACTTATGGAACTGGATCTCACCAATCATATCTGAACATGAGTTAGCATACCACACAGATGCCACTGAAGTCGCCAATAGAGTGTGGAATGCAGTGTGGGAGGAAATGGGCACACCTGGAGGTAAACACCTGAATTCATGAAACACAGAGACAACAGACCAATCTTCCTTGAATGCAGCACTTGTCATAATTCTAAGAAAGGGGGTCATTACAACCTTTAAATAAGTTGTTTTTATTCTGGTGTGGGTTGGTCTTAGTCATGTCTGACCTCTTTGTTCTTCTCAGTTCTGAGTCACTGAGAACAGTGATACGTTGAGTCAAGGTTGTCTGTCTGGTTCCACCACACACACATACACGCACACAAAGAGGAACAATTTTCTCTCACTGAAACTAGCATTTATATAAATCTCTAGTTTTATTATTTATATTCTGTGCGAGAAGCTTGAGTGTGACACCAAGAGCTCAAATGGCCGGCTGTCCAAGGTTAAGATATACACAGTGATGACAATTTATTATAAGATAGTGACAAAGACGGTGGATTTATAAAATGGTGTTGTGGGCCTAGGACTCAATGCAACATGAACACAATTGGATTATGGTTCAATCCTATACTTATTTAAAAAAAAAATATTTAATGTGAAAATTATTTAAAAAAAATGCATTCTGGTTTAGTAGAGAGAAAAGTTAGAAATGAGAGTGTGAAAAGGCACAAAGAAATGTTTGAATTGTATTTGTGTTGATTGAAGAAATGAGTCAAGACAGGATGAGTCTAATCCTGTCTCTGACAATGAAGAGCCTCACAGATTTACTAAACGTCAGCTGCCAATTAGAGCAGATCAGATGCCAATCATACATGCCAAAGTCACAGTGAAATAAAGGACTGAGGTGGAAATAATGCCCTGATAATTGTAAATGGATTTGAGCTTGTATAATGCTTTTCTGGTCTTCTGACTACCCAAAGTGCTTGAATGAAAGCAGGGACATATAAATCATGCAGTATGATAAAGCAGGATCAGGGCTGAAAGTGGGAGGGATGTGCTATCTCTTTGTTTTCCCTGTTGCATTGAATCTTAAAGTTGCTGGAATCTGTCCAGTTTTTTAATGTAAAACTAACTTTCTTTTTAATGTAAGTTTAGGAATACAAAAACCAAAGGGTAAAAATGACTTGCAATGTTTGAAACTATTTCCTGTCATGGCATGGATACTTCTTGATTCATCATTTGGTGTCATGTGATCAATAGGCAACCAGCAGACCGGTTTCTGTAAAAGGAACTAGATCACGTGCGTTTTTTTTCTTTTACAAAGCTGACTTATTGCACTTGTTGTACAGAGTTTGACTATTTATTTTCCCCTATGAAAACACATGTCTGGCTGGTTGTCAGTGAAAGGGTAAGTGATTACTGTCAAACCAGCTTATCAAGTGGACTGGACTGGAACAAGGGAGTGGATTCAGTGCAAAATGTGTGCAACAATGAAGAGGATGGCTTTCAAGTACAACATGGTTCAACGTGTTTGCACCCCTGAGCATCTGAAAATTGGATTGTTCACAAATGTAAAAACACCAATGAGAAATGTGAACTAACCAGCTACTGGCAGGAGCTTGAACAGACATGAGAATGGTGGTGTTCTAACTCTCGGCATGTTTTTCTATAAAATGTCAAACTATTCCTAAGAGTTTTGCTTTGCAATTGGTTGACGTCACTTGTGACTGAGTTTGAAATGGATTGGAATTAAAATACTTTACTTTTAGCCAATAGACTTTCAGGTAAAAAAACAAACAAATAGAATCACAAAGTCTCTCTATTGAACTCAAAACAATCTCTGAAGCATTCCAAAAGCTTTTGTTACCCAATTGCTTTAATTAATTTGGTCAGACTCACTAAACAAATTCTTAATTTACATTCTCAAGCATGAAACTTCCATGTCCATAAACACTAACTCTAATTAACCTGTAATGATGGTGTTAATGAGAACAACAAGGACCACACGGTTTATTATATTAGACGGATAATTTAATACAGCAGGCTACTTAATCTCACTGCAGGCCAGAGGGCCTTTCTCATTAAGGAGCAAGACAAGACACAGGGCCAGCCACTGCAGGGCAGTTGGACATTTCTGCAGGTCGACTCAGTCTTTGGGACAGTGCCATCTCTGTTTGTACTGTTTTAAATGAAGCATAACGTCTGTGTGATGTGGAATTTTTTTTTCAACCTTGAGGGCATCTGCTGGAAGTACAAAAAAGTGGCTGGCTTGAAGCCCAGGACAAAGAGGTATTTGGTTAAAGGTAGTCCTGCTGTTTATGTCCATATGCTGAGCAGTGATGTAAAGTGATTAGATCTTTGTTGTGGTAAGGTTAACTGGTAAAACACTTGATTGAGCAGTAAGGTGCAGTGAAGTGAACAAAACACCCTGCAGAGGTGAGGGTGTAGTGATGTTCTTTCTTTTTTTCTTAAAACAAAAAGATAAAGGTACCCTAGTCAGAATCATAAACACTTTTATTTATGCACATGTTTCCAGTCAAGCCTTCCCCAGAACAGCTTTCATCGATGTAGTTATCTATTATGTTTCTAAACTGGCACAGTCGGCCTCAAATCTAATCAATTTTTGAAAATGTTCATATATTGTGTGTCCAAATGCATAAACCTGTACGAAACTGTTCTCTGTTCCTTTAAGACACACAAAATACTTGGAGAAAACATAAGCAGAATAGCAGAATGGATAGTAAGCTAGACCGCGTGGAAGATGTTCCTGGATTCAGAGAGTAGTCTGAATCTGTCCTGCACTTTTGAATTTGGAGAGGTTTACCCTGAAGCAGCCAAAGTCAAACTTTATATCTAAGATAGAGTTGCATTTAGAAAGCACATTGGTTAGTCCTCAGTTTCAGAGTAAAACAGTATATTTGAAACAAGCAACAATTTAGCTACTTGATTATCCAAGTACAGTATCTGAAAGACGTCTGCTGTGGATAGCTTACTGTCCTTTTCTTGTAGCTTCTGCACCAATCTTTACGTATGATCTTAATTTTAATAATCCATAAAGGGTTTTTGTTTGAAAGCTAACTGTCAGGTAAATAAGCCAACAGCTAATAAAATGTGGTAAAGACAATTGTCAGCATATACATTGGATATGGTCTTCTTCGCAGCCGCTGTGGGTTCCAATCTGATTTGGGCCCTTTGCTGCATGTCAACCCCCCACTCTCTCCTCCCAACATTTCCTGGCTCTTGTAAGCTTTCCTATGCAATGAGAGCAAAAATGGCCCAAAAAATAACAAGCTTTTATATGAAAGCTTTATTTTGTTCATCTCTGCACGGTGAATCTCGTGCAGTAAAACCATGAACATGTGCAAGTTTTATATTCAGCTATACTGCTGTATAACAGAGTTAAACAATCAAAGTCTTTGCTTTAGGGGAGGAACACTGAACACATGGGCAGAAGCAGAGCAGTCACTGTCTGTTTGGACGCCACCGTGATATAGAGCTCCAGACACACATGAAATGTCAACGTCTCTGCCCTGGGGTCAGAGGCTTTTGGAGCCTTGATTGGATCATTTTTCAAATAACCTCTTTAAACCACAATCAGGCACCGGGAGAAGGCCACAAGGATAATCAGATTATCTGAATATAATACATATGATAGCAGTTTAAAAAGAGGAGAAGTGATTAAGATTTACTGAGAAGTATGTGAGTACAGAGTGGAATGGATGGTATCTGTTCATGGAGGATCAGCATGTTTGAGAACAGGAGATAATCAGAAGAAGCCTCCATACTGAAAAGTTGAATTTGATGTTTCTGCTGAAACCATATTTCTCCCAATTTAAGGTAATGGGACAAATAAACACTCACTGTGTACAATTACATGTACACAATTATTCCTGTGTGCACATGCAAGAGTTTACATAATGCAAATCCTATTTTGTTTTGTTCTCCCTCTGCTCTTCATTTTATAAGGAAAGTTTGGAACAGTGTTCTTTTTATTAAACACTATTGTAATCCCAAGGAAACACTTGGCAAAATAAATGATTGTGCTGCCATCTTAAGTCAATTACAGTAATTATTAACCTCCCCCGGGCCCTGTGAGTAATGTTGAACTAACAAAGGCTCAAAATATTTCATTATCCCAGGAGGAGACTAATAAGTACTTTACTGCAGGTAGTGAGTCCAAAACAGCCATTATTCAAACAAATAAACAGGCAATTTAAATCTGTCTTAAGTGTAATTGTTGTGTTAATATTGATGGAAAAGTGTTTGTGTTCTGTGTTTGCAAGTACCACTTGTATAACTATAAATGTAACACAAAAAAATTCTGAATTAACAGTCAGTTTCAAAGACATTTTATAAACTGGAGGGTTAATTTTCTGGAGAAAATGTGCGTGGTTGCTACCAGCTTCTACTAAACAGAGCATGTATTGACACATTTTTTGGCACAAAGAGTAAATCATTGTCGTTGATACATCTGCAGGCTACTTAAACACACTAACACATATTTTATCTTTGAGGTATTAAATCCAACCCAAGCACTCTTCCTACTCCGTTAATTATAGCGTGTCCCTATGAGTGTTATTACAAGAGGATTGGATCCATTAATCACATAGAAACAGGGAATACAGAAAGTAAAACTTCTTCTAGACGATGACGTCTATAATCAACCAGAACATGGAGATTTAATACAGTATCACAGATAAACATTAGAAGCAGAATTCCAGTGGCGACAGCTTTCATCATTTTTGTATGTACTGTATTGAATATACAGTTATCAGTATGTACTATATTGAATATACAGTTATCAGTATGTACTATATTGAATATACAGTTATCAGTATGTACTGTATTGAATATACAGTTATCAGTATGTACTATATTGAATATACAGTTATCAGTATGTACTATATTGAATATACAGTTATCAGTATGTACTGTATTGAATATACAGTTATCAGTATGTACTGTATTGAATATACAGTTATCACTTCTTTCATTACGATTTCGAAAATAAAGTTCTAAAAATACAACCTACAAAGAATATACATATTATTACCTCTCAAAGACGCATAGAGGAGATTGTGTAAGGAACACTGTTGAAGTAGTCTGACATATAATAAGGTACTGTCTTAAAGTTATTTAGGCAAATATTTATTGAAGTTCACTGGTGAAAAATGATTTGGACTGGGTAGTGCATAAATAGCAGGACTAAGGAAGAAGATTGGCCCGCACACGTGGAGGTCTACTTCAGGTGGTAATTTTTGACTAAAGGAGGGGGGCCTCACCCATATATATAGATTTCAACCCCAATAGGCTGATAGGCACTATGATGGCAGGAGTGGTCAAATATTTGAAATATCTCACGGTGAAACACATCTATAATAATGATCATTATTGATGTATGGGTACATCTTCTTCCTCCCTTCACTAAGGAAAAAAAAACAACCTAACAACAACTTCAAACAAACATAGAAATGATAGAAAAGTATTACTTCTAAAACGTCTTTAACTTACAAAGAACAAATGAGAAAAAATAGAAAATAATTAGAGAAATTGTACCAATTGTACAACATTTATTTTTAAGTGTACAATTGATTTTCAAAATAGGCAATAGAAGTGCAAATTATTCCAGTTACTGTCTATGACTGTAAACAGGTGCATCCTGTCACACAGGAAAGCTATATTTGTGATGTAACTCATTTGACCTCCCTTTTACATAATAAACCTCACATTACATACATCCCATAAACATTCAATTGGGAAATAACTGAAAAACAAAAGAACATTTATAATAATAACATATTTTTTTTGGTCCAGTGTTGAGAAGTGTTATTGAGTGTGAAAGAGCAATTTTCCATCAATTGATTTTAATTTAGGGTAATTCTGATAATGAACACAAGATGGCATGATGGTTGATACTGTCTCCCAGTAACGGTAGAGGGCCCTGAGAGGCAGTCGGTTTGCTTTTCATCATATGCCTGTTAGATCGGTATACAAATCAAGGAAAGAGGAGATGAACAAGTGAGCAAGTATTCTTTTTTTTATCACACTAGAGAGGACAAATCTACTACAAGTCTGAATTTGAACATTTAGCTTTATGCCACGTTGTGTAATATTGTTGCTACAAATGTAAAGCAGTTAGACTCCAACGGGTAGCAGAGCGGCCAATGCCAGGTCCCAGTATGTGTGTGGGGGTGTGTGTGTGGAGGCGTCACAGAGGGAGGGGTGGAGGGGTGCCATAAGTTTGTGTGGTGCCATGCGCAATCTATTCCATTCGACACCCACACACAACTAAACTAATACTGACACAAGCAACAAAATGCAAAAGAGAAGCTTTTCAGAAGTAAACATATTCAGACAAACACACATTCATCCGCACCTGTCATTATTTACCTACACAGGCACCTTCTGTCAGAATGATTTGACCCCACTTGTCCTTCGTCCTAGGAAGTTTGACGAACGCCATCAGTCGAGAAAAGCTGGTCCTCGTTTTTCTTGACATGTGAACAGCTGGGGTCTCCTGTATTATGACTCCTGCTGCCACATCTGGTGAGTGTGTGTGTGTGTGTGTTTGTTTATGGCTGTATTTGACGAATGCTGCCACATCTGGGAGGCAGTCCAGCTGTCCCTATCCTCACATGTCTTGGTGTCGTCCTGCAGACACTTAGCTGTCACTCCAGATTACCTGGGGCCCACCTCACTGTTAGATGCGAGACACCTGCCACATCTGCCCTGTGTGTCTGGTTGTGTGTATGTGACAGATTAGAATGCTTATCAGAGCGTGCATGTATATGTGTGCAAGTGAGAATTTGTGTGTCTTAGTGCGTATGTGCAAGTGACACTGGGTACATGTATCTCCTCAGGGCTGAGGCTCCAGTCTTCACACCTCTCAGTTAAAAACACATCCAGAAAGTCACACCAGGCACCATAAAACACTGTATGTGGGTCAACCACTCCGCTTCAGACAACAGATTTTGAAGCTAACCTTTCCAATATGCCTCCAACATGTTTAAAGGGGAAAAAATAGGACACACAATTTAAAATTGTCAGAAAATGTGGTTGAAGCTTTTTTCTAAAGATATTATCAAATTAGTATCATACAATAACTTTCACTAAAAGCAGCAATCATTTTAGAAAAAAATATTATATTTAAACCCACTGAACCTAATTCTCCCAATATTTCCCTCAAAGAATTCATTTCAGGTTACATCTTTGTCCCGCAGTGCACCATCTCACAGAAACAGTACGTTCTGGATCTCCTTGTTCCAGTGCACTGCCAAATGTATTCTACTCTAAGTGAAATATTCAAAGTTTCAAACCCAGGGCTTAACTGTTTCATGGCTGCACTGTGACTTCAGACAGAAAGATATCTAAACATATGCATTGTGCTTCATTTTACACGTTTCTATGGTTAAAGGCAATTATATTTAACCTTTTAAGTGAACTTAAAATATTGAAAAGCGCATGCATTTGTAAAGTTTGCAAGTGAGGCGTTTTGTTTATTCTTGCTTTGAGTTTCTTTCAGCGTTTCCTGGAAAATGAAAATGAGAAGGTGACCGTTTATTTATGACATCAGGGAGGTGCATTTACAAGAAAGAAAAACATCAAATACTTAATTTGTCTGTACATTTATTCATTTCATGAAGAGACTGTATATACATGATTATTTATAGAGTTGAGGGAAGTCTGGGATTTTGATGGGAAAAGCAAAGAAGACACTTTACTCATTCCAGATTCATATTTAGTTTCCATCTGTCAAGCTACAAGTCATAAAAGTGACCATTGAAATACACCTCATGAAGTCTTAATGGTTCAAACAGAGACAACAACATATACGACTTTGTTTGACACACATTACTGTTTGCATTACAGTAACTTGAATTGTCTGAATGTGACACCAGAGTTGAACTGAATGGAACATGCTGCACAAGTCCATTTTGTGATTTGTGGAAGAAAAACATTTCAATTGTTCTATCAGTCTATGTTCTATTTTCTATCAGGGTTCAGAGAGAATATGAATAATTGTGGGGATGGCCTTGGATTTTTCACAGAGTGGAACATAATGTTTGGCCCATCTCATCACCTTAATATTTTTTTTACAGTCCTTAAAACCTAATTTCATGATAAATTCCTGAATGAACAATTATTGTTTGCTTCTTTTTCAAAGGCAGCAACAACACAGTTACAGACCCACAAAGCAACTAATAAGACACACCACCAACTGAACATATTTTATGCAGCTGTCATGGAAATTAATTACAGTTTTTTTTTTCCTCAATTCCTTTAAGTACATTTCCCAAAAATATTCAAGTTCTGGGAACTGAAGAAGAATTACCCCAAACAAGTTGTGCAAAAACCAAAAGTTTGTGAGTCACCAAAACCTTTAATTCATTTATCTGATTGCCACGAAAGTAAAATCTCTTTGACATTGTGTTTTAACCTTAGTGATCAACATGTCGGACTGACTGATGACTTTAGGCAAGGCAAGGCAAGGCAAGGCAAGGCAAGGCAAGGCAAGGCAAGTTTATTTGTATAGCGCTTTTCATACACAAGGCAGACTCAAAGTGCTTCACATCATAACATGTCATACAATATAGTGAAATAAAATGCAAGTATTAAAAGACAATTAAAAAACAGAGAATAAAAACATATTAACAATAGAAATTTTGGAGGACATTCCTTGGCATTTTTACTACTTTCAGACCCCATACTTGTGTTTGAAAGACTCACGTGAATCCAGGATGCATATTTTTATGGTTGTACGCCAAACCAGACAATCCAATACTTAGGATTGAAATCCAATACTTAGGATTTCCGTAAGATTAAGGCTTAAATCTTACTTCAGATACAGTAAATGCCAAGTTCAGTCCCAAATGTATGTTTGTCTAAAAACGAAGACTCTTGACTCAATTCAACATGATCCAAACAATACAATAGACAATAAACAGTGCAGAAGTTAAAAGTGCAATGTAGGTAAAATTTAGCAGAAGGCTAAGGTGAACATAAAAGTTTTCAGTCTTGTTTTAAAAGTGGTCAGAGTTGGGGCAAGTTTTAAATCTTCAGACTTTAGAAGTGTGTTCTTCATCTTTCTCCAAACAGATTTTTCATATATGTTTACGGATAAACATATTGATTGGTTGACATCTTTATTTTGAACATGTAAAAAACAAAACAATAGCTGCAGTTAAAATATGTAGAAAACAATTAAAAGAAATACTTAACAAAAGAAAAAAAAAGTCAAAGTCCTGCATTGGCTCTTACATTGTACATGCCTGAAAAGAAGTAGGAAGAAGTTAAAACGTATTTAATCCTACCATTATATATTATGTAATATGCAAGGACCCTTAGATTGAAATGTAATGTCGGGCAAACCATTTTAAATTGAGCCTAGATGCTCACATAAACCAGAACAATACATTGAACTGAGAACTGGGTAGGCCTATTTAAACAGAACAGAAAACAACTTCTATTCTAACAATTCCATTAAAAACACCAGAAGGAAAAGAGTAAGAAGGACATTTTAGAGAGAAAATATACACTATTCATGTTAAGAAGTATAGGAAAGTTTCTTTGTACAGTGCTGAGTCACACATCTTCATCACAATGAAAGGATAATTTAGCAGGCATTAGCAGACTGAATATCAATAAAACGGTGCATTTGACATATCGGTATATTTTCTTGCGTTAACGAAAAACAATAAAAAATACATTGTAGAATAAAATATTTAACTAAGAGCAGGAATTATAGGCTATGTATAGATCAATTGTTGAAAAACAGAACCAATTACTATTCAACATGTAGAAAAAAATGCAAAAAAAATACATTTTTTTGTGTGCACAAATAACACCTGTTTCCAAAAAAAGAAAGACTATAAGAATTGTTTGAGAATTAAGCTTAAGCAACTTTTTAAAGCCCTTCTTAAAGAGGAACACTGAAACTAATTCTATCTACGACATCCAATACATTTTCTAGTTTTCTCCTGTTTAACTGAGTTGTTGGGCTTTAAACTTTGGGTCTGGTGAAAATAAACAAGTTAGAGGCATCTCATCTGGCTTTTAGAAAATGTGATGGACATTTCACCATTTCCTTACAATTGTTAGAGCAAAATAGATAGAGCAGTACTGAAGTAATAAAGTGATTACGTTATAACAAAAATTAGAACAAAATTCTATTCGAAGCCCTTATAGGAACATGCGGGGTGTCGTAAAATTATGGACTACCCCCCAAGGGGACCTCTTTAAAGTCCAAATAAATTGCAAAAGAAGACATTATAGTACAGCGCAGTATTATCTCTGATCTCTCTGGCTGTTCCATAAGCTATGAGTATGTGCCCCTCAATGTGTAAGAGGGAGATTGCACTACTGTATACACACTATCATTGTGCCAGCGAGTGCGTCTCTCTTTTTCTGTCGACTCACAGTGTTGCCAGTTCTGAACCTCAGGATCAGTGCAACATGCATCTCCCTCTAAGCACTCCTCCACTGAAGAATCTCCACTCTAATTAACTGAGATTACAGCAATTAGCGGACCATTAATCACACCCTTATTAGTTTAGCCAGGCAGAGAGAGGAGAAGAGTGAAGAGCTGCATGGAAAGACCTAAAGTGCAATCAGATGGGAATGAGAGGAGGAGAAGAGAAGCTAGAGGAAGAGAGAGGTTCTCCTGTTGGCACTGGAGCCGGCTGTGATTTCACACTGCCTTCTGTTTCACAAAGTGTAGCTTTAGGAGCAAAACAATGCCTCGTTGGTTAATGCATGTCTGTGCTGTGCAGTGTGTGGTTAAGCTTCAGTGTTATGGTATTAAATGACTCTGCATGCAGACACACCTGCAGAGGAGATTCTACATGTGATAGGAGGAAGTGTAGATTTAGTGTTGAGTTCTAAAGACTACCGTATGTTAGTGTGTGCGTAAGTGTGTGAAAGTGGGTGGGTGGCAGAGTGTGAGTTTGGGCATTTGGGCAGGCATGAGTACTGCTACGTCATAGCATGGTGTGCATGTGTGCCTCAATGCACGGTGTTACAGTATCAGGAAGTATAAATGTGTGTGTGTATGTGAGAGAGAGAGAGAGAGAGAGGGATAGAGAGCGAGAGAGCCAGGGGGAAGAGGTGGTGTGTGTTAAGGAAAGGTTTGAGAGTGAAGCAACTTCAGACAATGAATTTCTCACTACACTCCATCTGATACCGCCTTCTCTTTATTATTCTCTCTATCTCTATTTTACCCCCCCCCCACACACACACACACACACACACACACACACACACACACACACACACACCACCACCCCATACACACACACCCCTCACTCCCCAAACTTGCCTCCCATCGTCAGCAAGCAGGGTCAAATGTTATTCTCTCCTCGTTGTCACGGTTGCCAATCACCTCACTTTCTGTAGCAACTGTTTCCGAGGCAACAGAGGGATCCGGTTGCCAGGCACCAAGAGCAATGCATGTGATTGTTACTTATTTATTTAATTCTATCTTTATCTATTTGTTCATTCTAAATGCGTCTACACTCGCGCTCATGTGCACCAGAAGTACACACATATGCAAACACACACACATGTACACAGTCACACACACACACACACACACACACACACACACACACACACACACACACACACACACACACACACACACACACACACACACACACACACACGCAAACTCACACACATGCACACACACAGATGTTCAAAGACACATATTGTTATCACTGTTCCTGTCACACTTGCTATTGCTCTCACCTGCACGCATACATGAACTGGTGTCTATTTTTCCCCTCTGCAAACACACACAATACACAGACAATAAAACACACGCACGCACACACACACACACACGCCTACACACTCCCTGACTGATATGACCCTGACGCTAACTAAATAACCCATCTGCATGTACCACAGGTGTGAAACGTGCGCATTGGATGACAAACAGTGATTATCATAGCAATAATCTGAGCCATGCTCTCCTCCTGGCCTTCTGTTCCCTCCTCTCATCTGCCACGTCTCACATGAGCTGCACAGAGATAAAGAAAGGCCCTAATGAGCGGGGCCTTATTGCACTGTGAATTTTCCTACTGCCCCCCACCCATCCATATCAATCCTTCTATACCTGCAGCATTCTTTCTCTCCATATCCATCAATCTATCCATATAGTCTCTGCAGCCCCTCCTGCTTGCATCGGGCCTTTTGTTTGTCTGGATAAATATAACACAGTAATTGTAATGGAGTGACCCATCGAGAGGGAAATTACGGCTATCACGGCCTGGTGAAATTCAAGGCACACTTATTCATTCAGAGTCTATTGTCTCTGTTTGCTTTAGTGCTGTGATTATAACAGACAGTAGGAGAAGGGGCAGCTTGGATGGCTGGGTGGGGGATTGGTCAAAGCAGAGGAAGAGAGGCTTCAGTTGACCATGGTGATTCTGACGGGGGGTTGTTTGATGTCATCTCCCTCACAGGTGTTACACGCTGGAGTATTTGTTGACCAATGTTTTAGTGCATTCCTGTTGAGAGGCAGCTTGCTATATTGTACAGATACACATAACAGATTGATTTTGTTCATGACTGTTGGCTCTACAGAAAGTAAAGAATGAAGAAAAGAAGATAATTTGAATGTTGGACAGTTATACAGTACATGCGATATACAGTGTAGGCACTTCAATTGTGCCTCAGCACACAATAAAATTGGAACAGATGTAAGAAATACTTCCCACATGTACTATAGTCATGCAAGCAGAATGACACAGAATTACAAGATTTGTTTGTTTATATCCCAACAACTACAGGACAATTTAAAGGGGACATATTATGAAAAATCCACTTTAACAGGGTTTTTTAACATTCATTTGGGTAACCTGAGTGTCTATCGACCCACAAAATTTGAAATAAATCCATCCAGTCCTTTGTTTGTGGTCTGCACAAGTCTTACAACACAGAGAAAAATGCTCCGTTTCAAATTTTCTCAACTTGTGACATCACAAGTTGGATTGTGGGAAAAAAAAATCTCCTCCCCTCCCCTGGTATTTACACCCATGGACTCCACCCCCAGCCTAGAGCAAAACATTTGTGCAGGTCTGCCATTTTTATTCTCGCTACAGAGGAGTGATGTCTAAGGGGAAAACTCAGGGTGGGCTCATTGCATTTAAAGAGACACACACACCAAAACGGAGCGTTCTGAGAGAGCTGGTTTATACACAAACCTCCTCTAGTGCTTGATTCATGTTATATTTTGGCCAAAGCACAGCACAGATGTTTCATTTAGACCACATGGGACTGTTTGAAAGGGTGGAAAAGGGGTATAATATGTCCTCTTTAAGATTACATTTTGTACAGATATTATGAGCCCTACTAGTATTGATTTCCCCTCTCCTTTTCCTTTAGTATGACCTCTAGGTTAACACTATTAGCTTAAAAGACATTTCCAAAAATGTTTTTTTATTATGGATTTCTATGAAATTCACACAGTGGATAAATTTTGGCGATTTGGGGATCCTGTAACATTTCCTGGTCTGTCATTGGTTGGTCCAAGGTTTTCTGTAAAATATCTCAACATAATCCACTGAAACAAAATTAAGAAGATACTGTACATTCATGGTTCCCTTGACTTCTCCTCTATTGCAGCCATGACATAACATCTATTGTTATGACTGAAATTTCCTAAAAATAGCAAAAAGCACAGGAAGAGGATGCATTACAGAAAAATGTCCAATAAATACAATGCCATTAAATATGAAAATAACACTATTTTTTTTAATGGGATGCTTTTATTTATCACCAACCAAATACTTTGTTGATCACTTTTTACATTAAATACCATAAGAAACGTTCATAAAAAAGGAGCTGCTCACCTTCAACAAGCTGTAATAGGTATGTGCTTTCACTTTTTTTATGGAAATCTGAACAATTGTTAATATTTATTTAATTGTAGTGTTTGGTAAATCTATTTTATTACTTATTATTTAAACTTTCAGCTCCTAATGTCTTAATATTAAACAAGTAGGCAGGGAAATCAACTGCTGCATCTTTACTTGCAGTGTGGAAGAAGACAAAAAAAGTCACACACACACGCATGCACGCACACACGTACACACACACACACACACACACACACACACACACACACACACACACACACACACACACACGCACACACACACACTCACACACAGACAGTGGCACTGATGTGAGGAGAGTCTCTAGGGAGTGGCGTGGAGAATCCTCTTGGCTGGGAATTTCCAGGGTTTAGCACACAGACACAGTTTCTGTCAAAGGGCCTTTTACATGGATGAGCCCCAGCATCACATTCGCCAACTGTGAAATAGAGGGATTTGAATAATCTTTTTACACCCCATTACAATAACACTAACATGATCCAATGCCCTGCAAATTATACTACAACGGGGAAATTTACAGATTTGACCACCCCACAGGATACAAGAGATAGGGCGAGATAATCTTAACAAATAATGTGTGTTGTAATGCTATTCTTAACCAGTGATAAAGCTCCAAAAAAATCTGTTTATTTGTGTCTTGATCTAGCTCAGATAGAACCCACTATCAGAGCTTTTATTTCAGTAAAATTTGCAATACAACATGAAAAGAAATACTCCACGTGCATTCAAAACTGAAAGTACTGAAGGGTTGAAAATAAAGTTATTAGTCTCAAACAGAGGTGTTGTGATTTGAGTTGATAAGTAGTTTTTTTTTGCAATTTAAAACAAGTCCATATTATGTCCATAATTCACATTGTTATTGTATCAAATGTGTAAGTATGTATCTCTAAGTGTGCAACAATATCCTATAAGTTGCTTTTGAAAAGAGACATTCAACAGAAAACTTTATTTTTAATTTTTTACTTTATCGCTCAAGATATTATCAAAAAACTGCACGGACTGATTACTTTTCTAGAGGTATTTAAGTAAATACATCTTAAGAGCTAAATACTTTAGCAACCCAACACGGACTTACACAAAAGTCATGAGCAAAAGTATTCTTATAAAGTTGTGTTTGCATCACCATGGTATATTAGACCTATATTCACTCTCTTTTGGCTATCTAACTTTTGAAATCTTCATTGTTCACCAGTTGTGTAGCAACTTTCTCTCTCTGCTCATTCTGACTGAGCAGGTACGACACCCATGAATCACAGTAGACAAGTTATAACAAAAAGCTATACATGTTAAATGAGTGTAATGGATTGTTAGATATATTTTCCACAGCATATTATAATGGAACACCCACATTTTCCTTTTTAATAATAGGGGCAAGCTCATTTTCCTTACATTCACTCGCCATCATTCATCATTTTGAGATGAGAGACGCAATGCACTTTGAGGCAGATAAGTATGTACACTAAGCTCACATTAGAATCTAAAACATTATCAGTAATCTGGTATGTAAACATTTTTCAAGTTCACAAAATCCAATTACTCTAAATATTGAACACACAATATATTCAATTTGATCTCATACTTGTAAATTTGGGTTTGTGACCTTTTTTTAAAATACAATTCTGAATCTACAAAGTTACCCTTACTGTCAGATAAATATAATGTATTGTACTTATTGTAAGTATTCTTCTTCCTATTAAAATTGTGTGGATCAGAAGCACACAGTATCAAAAAATGAATATATCGATGTAAATACAAGCACCATGGAAACTGCAGGACTCAATTAGAGCAAATTTATGAAGTTACTTCCATCACTGAATCAGACAACTGCTCCTCACTGATATGGAGCTCCTTTTGCTAACACTTTGTCTTATTGTCCCCATCTCTAATATTCTGTCTCCTTTTCTTCCCGCCCCTCCTCTGGGCAGCTGAGAGTGGACTGAGATTTATGACTGACTTTCTAAATTGTTTCTGCCTGTGCCCGTACCTGCCTGAAAGCCTGTTTGCCCGCCAGCCTGTCTGGATATTGAATTTGCTCTTTGACTGTGACCTTATACATGGCGAGCCACAGGAGCCAGTGCTACTGCTGGACCTACTGTCCTGTCGTGCAGAGTCATGTCTTTCTCCAAGCACCCTCCCCTTCAACAAAACCCTTAAAACAACCCCACCTTACCCCCCTCCTGTATGTGCACTTATTGGATTCCCCTCTTCACCACTCACTCTGATAAGGGCATCTGTCAAGCGGATGAACAATCAGAGCTAAAAAGGTGTGTGATGCACGCTTGGAAGGGTCTTACTTCCTGCAGAGGCCAAGAGGAAGCTGGGTAGCGATACGAAGCAAGTCTAAAAGGCCACAAGCAGAACTTCAGTGTTACCCCCACCTGCACGGACGCTCCTCACATGAAGCTCCCGTCTGAGGGAGGGCGTATATCAACATTGTTTTGTTGTTGATGGTGATGGCTTCCGCTCAGCTACGCGTATTCTCAAGCAATAACATCGACATCTGTATTATCAACCCAAGAATACCCGTGGTCGAGACGGGAGCAAACTGTTACGCCACCTCACTCCACTCCACCTGCTCTCCTCTCTCTCTCACTGTTACCCCCCCCCCCCCCTTTCTTTCTGCTAGAGTCATTGCGACAGGAGAGAGATGGAGGGAAGGGTGGACATTTGATAAGTAGCTGGAGCTGTCCAGGGTCCTGCAAGAAAAAAGAGAGAGGGAACTCAACTGGTTTCAGACTTGGTAAATAATTAGGGCTGTATTGTGTATTTCTTTATTATGTATTAAGCTACTTATTCAGTTAATCATCTATACCATATTTTTTTAAAGTTAAGAGACTGCTACAATTACAGTTTTCCAGTAGGGTTTCCAGTAGCTGAAAAACCTCTGATATTGCCTCAGATTTCACTACTTGGAGTTGATGAATACGCAAGGTAATGCACCTATACATGATAACCTGTTATCAACTTGTTTCTTCCATTCAATACAGTGTCCCAATATATATGATTACAGCCACTTCTAAATGTTTAAGGCACATAAAACTGAACAGCTGGTTTCATGTAAATTCTTATGTGACAATTGCAAACAACAGTGTGACGCTAGCTAATGTTAAAACAAGCAAGCAAATTGTCAACAATCAGTATTTTTCTACAAATATATGTATAGTGGTATTTTAGGTTTGTTTTTTTACAGTGACTTTATTGAATAGACCAATATTCAAGTCTGAGGTTTGCTATCCGATCAGGAAGGAAATAATAGTTCAGGAACATCTGCAGCAGCAACTTCACAATGAAAATTGATTTTTTGAAAGACCATAAATCCAAAATAACCAGTTTAGAACAAAGTGTGAAAAAGCACCCGGTCCTTACATTTGAGAGGCTGGAACATGGAAATACCTTTCAAATTTTTCCATTCATTTTAATTGAAAAGTAAATCACGTATAAAAAAAGTTTTCAATACATTCAGTGGTCGATAGACAATTTAATTAACTGGACAGTAAATGGTTTTAGCTTAACAAAAACATTTTCACTGGGGTTAGACTGATGTCCGTGGATCGATATACAGTATTTGTTCATCAAGCTTTATATAATGTGTTACTTTTACCAGTCTGAATTCTTGAAGCCTGTTTTGTACAGAGTACAAGTCATCTCAGTTGTTGATATCTCTTGTATACTACAATGCCACAATGAAAACTAGCGTTCCTTCTACTGTTGTAAATACTCTTTCCTCAGTATTTCTTTTGCAACACAAACTGTATCTGCAGTCAGCAGCAGGCAAGCAACACGAGCAAAAAGAAGAGAGAGAATGTGATGGACTGCTGAGGTTACATGAATAGTCATTTTGTCATCGCGCACTAGGCTGCAATAAAGTTTTGAGCTTTCATTTCTTCAATGCTTGGAACCCCTGACTGAGTGTGAGTAAGGAAGTGGAAGATGTGAGCTTTGCCACCCCTGTCCCTGTGTTTATCAGTGAGCACCACAGTCACACGCATACATCTGAGGGAGTGAGGGCTGCCCCCGCAGTGCTGCCAGCCTGAGCCCCCATGCTGCACACATGAGAGAAGCAAGGAGAAAAGGAAGGAGAAAACTGAGTGAAAGGAAAGAGAGGAGGAGGCAGTGAAACAGGGAAGACGAGGCAGACTCAGAGGCGGTGTGTGCATGTGTGTTTTAACATGTATACGAGAGGGATGGAAAAGAAGAAAAAAGACATGACTGCATCGTAGTAGGAAAAAGAAAAGGAGACGAGGAAAGAAATAAATAATGGAAGTTTCAGTTAACGAGGAGGGGAGAGGAATACTGTGTGTGATTTATATATATAAAAAAGAAATGATAAATAGCAGGAGGGAAACAGAGAAAGAGAGAGGGGGTCGGGGTATCAGCTGGGTTTGGACTGTCATTCTACGACATGATTGGCTGTGTCAGGAAGAGATAAGCAGTCTTCACATCCCTCAGCTCTCACATCTTCAAGGCCCTGGAATCAAACGGTGGAGAACACCGCTGCACGCTCCTCTGCACTGAAAGAGACTACATGAAAGGAGTGATTCCTGCTATTATTCTAAACACCTCTGCATGTGAAATACCACACTTTTTCAAAAAAGATGGAATAAAGAATGAAAATGCAGAGACAGAAAATGTTTGGATTGAGAATGTTCAAATTCTCCATATGAGGTTGTAGTTTGATAGTACTCTTGTGGTTCTGAGGCCCTGAGAGCTCAAATCCCTTTGACTTAACAATGCTTTCTTCCTCTTCCTCTCACCATAAGCTCTCACATTAGACCGCATTAGGGGGGGAGGTGGAGCGAGGAAGAGCAACTCCCCTAGGTCTCAGGACCTACAGGACTGAGAACTTAACATCTCCACGTTAGCTGTCCTGATGGCCTGTCCAGCCTGTCTCCCTTGACTCAGTCAACCGTTTCCCATGTGTCAACTAAGAGAAATCCCCAAACTAATCCTCCACCCATTACTTTAAGCTCTGACACTCTTGTATAGATCTGCAGGATTATGGAATAGGTAGGTATTATAAGGTATTACTAGGTATTAGTTTTAAGTAGCAGCATAAACCTTCATGTGTGGTGACACAGAGGTCCAGTGAAAGTTTTAAACAGTCGTTCTATTGATACAAAGTGCTTTCTTGTAGCGATGGGACTTAGAGGATGATGTAAAATTCAGAGCACAAACCCTTTTATAAACCCACGGCTTGGAACCACACATCGAGGATTGATTGTGCAGATCTAAGAGTATTGGGATAAGAGTAAGTGTTGTAATGTTGAAGACCCTATGAGGATAGAATACACACACACACACACACACACGCACGCACGCACACACACACACACACACACACACACCTACACACACACCAGGCTTGTCTAAAACAGACAGACTGTCTGCGAAGCTACACAGGCATCACCGGCAATCTCTAGTGTGCTCCCAAACAGCTCCCCACTATGCGCCGCATCAATTATTCAACATATTTATCTATGCAATTTGACGGCCTCTCCCCTTTAAAGCTCTGAACAAATTGCAGAAGCAGGCGGTTAATATCACTTCTGGGTCTGTGGCTCAAATCAGTGTGCTAGAAAAACCCAGAGGCCAAGCACAAGAGGCTGTAAACAATCACTTGACACTTAGCACTTATTTCTTTTTTATCTGTCAGGTTGAATGTAGGCTGTGAGCTCATGAAAACGTCTGCTTAGAGCCACTCATACTGCAGGTTGGGAGGCTGTGGGTCAGTGGTAGACTTGGTCGTTTTTCAACCGGAAGGTAGGGGGTTCGATTCCCTAGCACCTGGAGAATCATGTTGAAGTGTCCTTGGGCAAGACACTGAACCCCAAATTGCTCCTGCTGTTGCTTAAGCAGGGTGTACTGTAAATGAGTATGTATGGGATTAGTTAATACTGATGGAAACTTTACATAGCCTCTGCCATCAGTGTGTGAATGTTATGTGAATGGGTAAATTTGACCTGCAGTTTAAAACGAGTTCACAGAGAGTCACAAGCTCAAATCCATTTACCATTTACCATATGAAGGAGGCAAAAGAGGTAAATGTGGACGAGAGACCTGTGGAGCTTCCACCAAGCATCCCTCCCCCCCTGCTACAGACACACACTAACACATACACATCCCAATCTCCACTCATCCCTTTCTTCCTCTTCCTCTCCACCAAACCGGCATTTAGCATGACACACTCTGAGGAGCCTGGGTAGCCAATTATCAAACAGATGTCAATGAATGTGTTACAATACGAAGGGGAGCCCAATTACCACACAGATGTTTTGTTTTCCCTCTTCTTACTTCTTGATTTTTTTTCTTTTTACCCAGCATCCTCTCTGCCCAAGACCCTCTGAGGATGGTCCAGTCTCGCCCTTTCTTGCAACTCCCCAAAAAACATCCTCCACCAGTCCCACCAACTGTACTGTATACACACAAACACACACACACACACACACACACACACACACACACACACACACACACACACACACACACACACAAATGCAGCCTTAAGCCAAATGGAGATCATGTGGATGTCAATCAACAGGGTGGGGAGAAGGGGGAAGATGGGAATTATTGGGGAGGGAGCAGGAGGGATGTAATAATGACCGTGTGTGTGTGTGTGTGTGTGTGTGTATGTGTTGTGTGTGTATGGTGTGGTAGTGGGTTACAGACTGAGCAGAGTGGGGCCACAGATCAGAACCAAGGACAGCTCCCAGTGGACAGATATGTGCATTTTTCCTGCATTACTAAATGGAAGTCTCCCCTCTTTACACACTCACACACACACGCACACACACACACACACACACACACACACACACACACACGCAGTACACACACATGTATGGCCGCAAAAAAAACAAAAAAACACAAACAAATAGCTTGCAATCAACACATTTAAGCACACACAAATGCATATATGTGCAATTTACTAATCAATTATTTCCCCTCTGCATCCATCTCTACTAATGGATTCCCAAGGCTTCAACCAATCCTATTTTCTCATCCTTATCCTCTTCTCCTCTTTGCATCTCCTCTTTCCTCCCTTATCCTCTTTAGAGAGAGGGGGGGTAAAGAGCCTAAAACATAGAGAAAGAGCCCGCTCTGAGCCAAGCCCACATGAAACTGAGGAGATGGAACTTTATGTCTCTCTCTGCTGCTTGATCAATAGGAATTTAATGGACAAGGATTGAGTTCAGGGAGTTCATGCTTGCCAACGTGCCTGGGGGCTGAGCACACGCACACTGAGAGGCAGGCAGGGAGGCTCTCTCTCTCTCGCTCTCTCTCTCTCTCTCTCTCTCTCTCTCTCTCTCTCTCTCTCACACACACACACACACACACACACACACACACACACACACACACACACACACACACATTCAAATTGATGTTCCTACTCCATTTGCACACACAAGTATGCTGCCACATGCTCTCACAAACACCACACACATAAGCTGCCTGAAGCCAGGGATTGAATTACAAATGCTACAATTTAAATCAGTTACAAGCTATAGGTAGAATGTTCTTTGATACTCATTGAAATAATCATTCACTGATTGTTGAAATGAGGGGTGGTGGGGTTTGTCTTGGCAGTGTCTATAGGAGAAATCTTGCATATTTCATTCAAGTGACCTGAAACCAATCAATTGAAGAGCACATCACATTCTAAGAGCCCTTGTGTGAGAGCAGCTTGTGGAGTTAAAGTGCAGTGTTTAGCCCACATGGATGCTGACAGAAACCAACACTGCTATTCAACATAAAAGAGAATGGTGGATGGAGGCCTGAGAGCCCGAAGTATACATACATCCACTAATACACGAGCCTGTATTTATTCTCAAAAAACATTCAGTAGCCTAAAGCTCAAATGCACAATGAAACACCTGATGGGTTCATGATGAATTGGAAGTTGATTAGGATTATTTTGGCATCATTTGAAGCTAAGAAAAAACTGCAATTACTCAATTTTCTCTTATTAGTATCAACCTTATTCTACTTTTCAAACAGTTTTGATTTCTGTTGGAAAGGAAAATAAAGTCACTCACATCCGCAGTACAGTGCAGGCCGTTCACTCTGAAGGGAGGACGAGGGGAAGTGGTTGCAAATGTAAGCAACAAGCGGTGCCAAACTCTTTGATATCACTTTAGTCTCGCAGTGATTAAAAAAAAGAAAAGAAAAGGAACGCTCCAGAGCAAGATGAAAAATACTATACAAGGAAAGTCATGAATGAATGAATGAATGAATGAATGGATAAAGGTAACAAAAAGGGTAAGAAAGGCAAGCCACGACACGACTGTTCAATGCGACTCAAATACAGTGAGCGCTTTTTTTCTCCTCTTCCTCCTCCTCTTCCTCCATTCGGTGCTCTCACAGAGCGGCGAGTCTTTATGGACGCTGGTCAAACATTTAAAGAAAGCCCACCTGACAGAGCTGACAGCTTTACATACAGCACTGTAGCCATATTGGCCACACATTTCTGCGTGACTTTCACTTCTTCGATAATTCTATTACACAGCATTTAAGTCAGACGGCAGCAGCAGCAGCAGCAGCGTCTTAGGAAAATGTATTCCATACTCACCCCTTTGTTGGAAGTCTGTCAATCCATCCTCACTCGCTCAACTCGATGGTATTGGCAATATCTGGAAATCACACAGTGAAGGGGGGGACGCCCCCTTTTTAACTCTCTCCATTTCCCTTCATCTCACCACCCTTCAAAAAAAAAAAAAAAAGCCTCACCCTGTTGGGAAAAAAATCAAGGTAAAAGGGAAAAAGATCCGAGACACAGACACTCTACACCCTTTTTCCTTCCTTCAAATCCTGGAATCTCAAGCTCCGCTTCTGCCCTCTCTCTCTCTCTCTCTCTCTCTCTCTCTCTCTCTCTCTCTCTCTCTCTCTCCCTCTCTCTCTCGCTCTCCCCTGTCCTCCCATTGTTGCGAAGCAAGCGTGGTCAAAGGGGCGCGGCGGAGGCGACTCAACGATCGAGGCTTCACAGAGGAGAAGCAGATTGAGGCTCAGACATCACGATGATGGTGATGCACCCTGATCGGGATGCAGTGACAACTCGGATACTTGATGAGGATGTATCAGGTGCAAGTCTAATAATAATCATCATGTAATAAGAATTTAAAATGACATGTGAATTTCATTGTAAAAATGTGTTGAATTGTATTGACATTTTTTTTTGGTTTACTGAACTACTTTTAGCCTCAGCTTTCTCCTTTGTCACAATATCTTAATTCCATTAGACTTTAATAAGCACATTAAACAATAGTCTCTAACTAAGGCTTGGAAATTATTCAAATGTAACCTTCACCAAAGTGTTCAAATGATAAACCTGCACACCGGGAGAGACTCATTAGGCAGTGGCAGGCTGCCTGGAGAGCTCTGCTTTGGAGCCGTTTGCCCTGAACATGACCGCGTGGCGCGTTAGGCTAATTAACTTTTCAAAATTACAGATGGTCCAGCATTTAAATTCTGGGCGAAATGATGGACATTTTCTGTTATTAATTCTGGGCCCCGCCTTCTTTGCTTCAAAAATCACCATTGTGCTTAAAATTGGGCCCGTCTAACGTATTTCTGTTCTCTTAAAAACAGTGTTCTCCAGAAGCAGCATCAGTAGCACATAATAGAAGCTGATGGACAGACGGTAAGTGAATTACCGCCTGATGCACAAGTGAAAGAAGTCTCACCACCAGCCCATTCAACAGCACAATCTGTGCATGTGTACTGTGGCCCACTGTGAGCATTGCAGTTTGCTAACAGCAACTTCTCAGTGACTGGCTTTATATCCATCCTAATCCAATCCCACGGGATTTCCACTCCTTGAATTTCCACAGCGAGAGGACTGGCAGCTTCAGCAGGATCTCTGCTTCCCAAATCTCCCCAAACCTCGCCTTATCCACCCAGGAATTACACAGCTCAGCTCCCTGGGTAGCAGTGGAAGTAGCTAAAGGTTCTATACTCCAGTAGTAGTAGTATTGATGGTTGTTGGTGTTGCTACATCATTGCATAATGGCTCAGTATAGCTGACTAGGTGGGCATATCGTGGGACTGCACCACCATTCATCATAGTTTTATCCTGTGTCAAATAGTATCAGGATGCAGGGTTTTACCAGGGCTGACACTGAATGTGGATTTACTTTATATCTCAGTGGGGTCAGGCAGAGGGAGTTCACACGCACACGCACACGCACACGCGCACGCGCACGCGCGCACACACACACACACACACACACACACACACACACACACACACACACACACACAAACACTAGATATTTGACCATATATCACTCTGCGGCTTGTACAGCTGTAGTATTACGTAATACTGCTGCATGCTGACTGTCAGTCATTTAATGGTTGCATTTCCTTACCAAACCCTTACAGTAAATTTGAAAAATATTTAAGGATGAAAAGTAAGTTGCTCCCACTTAATTCTGAGGTCATTTTTTTTAACCAGTATGACTCCTACTGGGCCAGGAAAACATTAGAGTGTGAGTAAGAAGGACAGACAGGGCAGTCCAAAGACCTGTGTCTGTCCTGTTCTTGGCTGTTTGTCTATTACGTTGTCTAATTTCTCTTCTCTGAGTCTTTCCTCTGTCTCTCCCTCTTTTGCAGTCTGCTCAGATCCCTGTGGTATGAGCACATTTCTCATTCGCTCTCCTTCTCTCCCTCACCCTCGCTCCCTCAAGATTGCTGCTTTATTAAACAGACTCTCCCTATCTTTCATTTGCTGCTCTCCCCACCATGCTACCCACTCCCAGACTCTGTGTTTTTTTATTTATTCTCTCTTTTGCCCCCTCCTGAACGCACACATCAAGTCGGCTTTGCATGCATCAATTGCTCAGCAGACATTTCTGTATAGACTTTCCAGCTCCGTCTTTACCCACCCTGTTCCCTTGAAACCAAAGGCGATAGCAGAAAGAAATTCTTCTCATTTCTCTGCTCTAAATGTTCCATGCTCTCTTCACCCAACCTCATCCCTCTCTTTGTTCACTCTCTACATCTCTCCTGCCCTATGAGCTCCCTCCATCTCTCTGCCTCTCACAGTGCTCCCTCCATCTCTCTCCCTCTCGCAGTGCTCCCTCCATCTCTTTCAGACCCAGGGCAGCTATATTTAGCGGCAGGTTAACTGCTCCTGTCAAAGGTCTGATTTGTATTCTCTGCATGCAAGTCTGACTCGGGCCTAGCAGCAACACAAACAAAAGGCCCTAGTTTGAATATGCACTGAGCCCACTGGCTTAGGAATCAAAGCCCTCTCTCTACCCTGCTGCCAGTGGCGCCACCTGCTATGGAAGGGAAGGGTTGGTGAGGAGGAGGAGGAGGAGGAGGTGCTGGTGTGGTGGTGGTGTGGGGGGGGCAATGGTCATGGGGACTCAAAGTCAAGCTCAATTCAGTCCAAACACTCACATTCATGCAGGGAGGAGCAGAGCCTGGCTCAATGGGCCCACTTGGCTGTGTTGCACCCCACTCTCTATGCGTTGTGTTTGAGTAAGGGAAGGGTCGTGCCCATGTACCTTTCTCTCTGCAGGACAAAAATATGGGATGGCAGGAGGGACATAGAAAACAGGAAAAGAGAAAAGGAACCCACACAGGACAGGAGATGAATGGAAAATAGAAATCTTCCTTTTACTCCAAGTCAGCCCCAGGCACAAGTGACAGGAGTGATTAAAGTGAAAGGCACCTACATTACAGGCTACTGTACATAGGAGGACACATGGGGAGTCCATACAGTTGAGTTGTAGGAGAGGTGTGATGCACCCCACTTTTTTCAACCCGCTTCTCCTGCCTGGTCTCATCTGGCCCAACGGCAGGCTGCGGGTTACAGGCTGAAATGAGACCCTGAAGGGGGGACTTCTCTGCCTAGCCATTCTGTTTAAAAAGTACAGAGACAAAATGTAGGTTGTTACAAGTTGTTCCATTGTTAAGGCCAGAATCAAGCAAAGTAGAAACAGAAGAGGGACAGAGCCACGAGGTTTACACCTCTTGCTTCTAATGCTCCTGATGTGTAAACTCTTCCTTTATGGAGCTATTGTGAAATGTTTCGGTTTAAAAAGGGCTGCAGCCACTCTGACCAAAGGCTGTGAGCGCCACGTTTCCCACATACTGTAGCAATGGCTGCCTCAATAGAGTGTCAAACCCCCCCCCCCCCTTAAGAGCTAATATGCCTGTCAAGGTTATTAAGTCATAATGATACCATAGCAGATTTTTCTATTGCTTTCCTTTGAATATTTTAAACAATGGGTGCTTGATATTTGAGAGAGGTAGACAAAAGCAGGCTTTTCATTTCTAGCCTGCGACTGTTGATTTGAATGAAAACAACAGCTGTAGCTGGCTAATTAAATAAGCGTGCTCAGTAAGTTGGTTTAAATCCCAGATTCTATCAGAGTTTTAATTTTCGATTTGGACGGTTTGAAAAAAGAACTTGAGAATGATTTTGTTAGTCAACATGGTTCAACCTCATGCATGTGGGAGTGTACAATGACTATTGTAATAATGGCTAAAATACAAAGTTGGGCTGTTGCTTTCTAGGAAAGGGTTTTTCTGAACTGTCAAGCTGCTTAAAACTATGTGATGTTATGGAAACACTTGATTTAAGAGTGTGTTGCTTGTTGAATCAAATTTGATTATTAGAAAAAGCTCTTTCACTATCCATACAGCTATGGCTCTATTCAGCAGGTAACAATTAACACGTATGTTTTTCAGTATATCTATATCTATTTACATATATATATATATATATATATATATATATATATATATATAGATAGATAGATAGATAGATAGAGAGAGGTTTCTAGTACATCGAACCTGCGTCACTTTGACCAGCTGACATAGACTTGATCATCAGTCAATTGAGTAAATTTGGGCAATCAACTGAGGAATTCATTTTCACCTTAACTGTTTTTTTCATTGCTACACATTAAAAAAAAAAGTCAGAGTTTTGTGGCCATGTGGTTTGTAAATATTTTGAATGCAAACAGTGACAGTTGGTGTCCAGTCTGGTCAGTCTGGTACTGATGGAGCCAAACACTGTCAGCAAACATGACCAGTGATTTTCATTATTCAAAAGGGGGCTTATCAAATTAAAACCAGAAAAAAGCAGTCCACACACATAACTGGTTTTAGATTGTATGTAACATCTGAGTGGCTTGACGAAGTGGTTTGAAAATTGGCAGGGCACAGCCATGTAATGAATACATTTCCTTATTGGCAGCAGTATATTTCAATATTGTTTCAAATGAGCTGAGGTACACTTTGTCTGTTCCATCTGCTGCAGTAGCTTCAAAGGTAGATGAATTACAGTCTAAATGAATCAAATTTGTCTCTCCCTTCAACCAGTAAAATAGTTTCTAAATATAGTTTATGACAGAATATTTCACAAAATATATTCTATGGTACAAAAAAAGCACTGGGAGCTCTGGGATTGTTGGGGTGTCATTCAATAATCAACAGTCAATTGCATAAAATAGAGATTCCACAATTATTTATGGAGCAGATATGTAGTGTAAATAAAAATCTACCAGGGATCTTTATCAGGACAATCATCTGCTCAAAAAGAGAAGGGGTTTAGGGTTGAGCGTTCGTTCTTTTCACCTCACTCAGCATGTCCGCCCTAAATCCCCTACAGTCAATCCAGAATGCTGCTGCACGGGTACTCACCATGTCAAACAAACGGTCTCACATCACTCATACTGAAATCTCTGCACTGGCTTCCCATGGCATAAAGGATTACTTTTACAAATTCTCGCCCTCACTTTTAGAGCCTCTCACAGTCAGGCCCCAGAATATTTGGCAGAACTCATTCTTCCATTACTCACCAACCTGTTCAGTAAGGTCCAACACACTACACCTGCTGTCTGGGGCAACAGACACGATTTAAGACTTGTGGTGATTGGCTTTTGAAGCTATAACACTAAACCCCATGGAGTTTTCTGTCTAAAGCTTTTACGTTCTACTGACTCAATCAAGTCTTTAAGAAGTAAAAAATGTAAAACCTTTATGTTTAGACAGACTTATGGGTAATTCTTGTTCACGCAGTCCATGGACCTATGGACATGCAAGGGCACCTCATCAGTACTTTGGAAGTGACCTGCCCAGTGTTGAGGTGTAGTAAAGTGCCTGAGGAGTTTTGGTTACAAAACTATGTAATACAGTCCATGAACAGGCTCGTGGGGTACATTCAATTAAACTGTTGTTTGTTTCATTTCATACATTGGGACTTGAAAAGGCTTTACATTGGCAACAAAATAAATAGACCAATAGACCTTTAACCAATTATTAAAAAACATGAAAAACAAGATAAATAAAATACAATACATAAAATGTAGATATTATGCAAATTATAAATATTTTTATAATTCTGGATGTTAAACTACATTGCTGTGAACTTGTCGCCATCATCCTTCAGATACATAACAGGCCAAACTACTCTGAATCACAACGCAATGGAGAAACTCGTAGTGAGAGCCCCCTGTATCAACCTCTACAGCATTTTACAGATGTTTCACTCCCATGTTAGAAATTTCAGCTTGTCTCTCCTCTGCTCAGCCCTCCCTCCTGTCTTTCTGTCTTTTAGTCAAAGGCTGAAATGCACAGCCGAGCCTGCAACCATAAACTTCGAGCGACTTCCCCATTTGTAGCTGTCTTTAGCAGACTGGGAGATGTTTGCGGCTTTGTGGATATTTACTTCTCCTCTGCTTTTCGATCCTGGCTGTCCAGCTTCTGATTGGTGGCTCCCAGCTGCCTGCAAAACTAATGACAGCTTAACGCAAGTTACACCGACATAAAACTGCATATACATGTATTGACCAGGCCAAGTCAGATAAGAATGTTTGTCTGTCCATCACTCCTTTAGTCAGTCAGTGACTGAAACGGTTTTGTTGTGAGAAAAAAAAAACATGGTGAGAGAGGGCTAAAGTTGCACCCAATGCTTCTCAGACCACTAGGATATATTTGTATTATATGTATTTGTATCATGATAAAGAGGTGATGACAGCTGCAGTGCAGCTAAACAGTCATAGAGAGCAGTGCTTTGTATTGACTGTATTTACACCCAGCAGCCTGGCCTCCTTTCAATGGCTCACTCAAGGGGAATGTCCTTATTGTCTATTAGCTTGCTGTGTGTCCATGTGTTTATGTGTGTGTGAAAGAGGTCCTGGGCCTGTCATCAGTAAGATTGACTTCAGCAGCATCAGTGATGGCAGGCAGGCAGGCAGGCAGGGGTTACAAAGAATAGAAGCTCAGCTCAGTCCCCCAGGTCCTAATGTGAGTGTGTGTGTGTGTGTGTGTGTGTGTGTGTGTGTGTGTGTGTGTGTGTGTGTGTGTGTGTGTGTGTGTTTTCAGGTCAGCACCTCGCCCACAGCTCTCTGATGATGTTTACGCCTGATGATGTCATTGTATCGATCAGCAGGGAGGCTGTTGTGGGATTTGGTGTCAGTGTCTGGAGAGAGAGGAAGAGAGAGGATGAGAGGGTGGGGTTGATGGGGTTAGGTGGAGAGAAATAAGCAAAGAAAAAAAGATAGATAGGTTTTACTCAGTCAGCCGGATTTCAGTGGGTGGGTTGTTCCAGCAATTTTTAATTTAAAGGTTCAAACTAAAAACTTCACCAATGTATTTGGTAATTCATTCATTAAATGTGTTTCTAAAAATTAGACAGGAGAAGATTGATACCAGTCTTATTTTTGTATTTATTAAATATGCAGCAACAGCAAGCCCTTCATCATAAAGTAATCAGTAGGGGGAAGCTTACCTGGCTCTGCCTGGTAAAAAATCTCCCTACACCAGCAAACAACATGCATAATATCTTTTAAAAAACAATTATTTATGCACCTTTACTTTGGATTAAAGGTCAGTAGCATTTCGAAGCTACATTTTGAAGCTTGTAAAAATAACATTTAAACTGGGCCCCTCCACCTGGGCTCTTTGCTATAAGCAGTGCACACCTACTGCAGGACGTAGCTACCTACTGCAGGCGGCTGTGGCTCAGTTGGTCTCAACCGGAAGGTCGAGGGTTCGATCCCCAGCTGAGCAACATGTCTGATGTGTCCTTGGGCATACACTTAACCCCACATTGCTCACCGCTGCTTCGGTGGCGGTGTATGAATGGATTAGTTACTTCTGATGGATGATACTACATAGCATCACTGCTATCAGTGTGTGAATGTGAATGGGTAGGTGTAACATGTAGTGTAAAAGCGCTTTGAGTAGTCAGAAGACTAGAAAAGGCGCTATATAAGCTCAAGTCCATTTACCATTTAGCTACACTTCAAGCTACTGCCAGCTAGAAACATGCCAACCACCGGTGTTTGGTACCTGCCTGTCCAACGGAAAGCAAACACAAGGTAAAAGTCAACAAAAGGTTCACGCTCGTTTTTGAACGAGCTTTATCTGCTCGTGTTTTAGCTTCACTATGATTATATTTGCTCTTCTTTGTCGCTACGTAAGCGTCCATCATATTCGCTGGTTTGAATTGCGTCCATTAGCTGAATTGTATACACTCCCAAACTCACCTGCTCGCTGTCATTGGCTGCGGAAAACATACCAGCCACCCAGAAATGAGTCAACCAAAACAAGCCAAAACATCAAAATACAAACAGAGGACAGTTTGCAGACACAGTCACCACAACACATGCATGGAGGCCCATACGTGGTGACTGAGTGGCATTACTTTTGTATACAGTAGTTCTATATTTTATATTTTTTTAGGAAAAAGCTGCTGACTCTGCCTTTAAACGAACTGGATAAAACTAGATAGCTTTTCCCTTGTTTTTGCTCTTTATGTAAAGTAAGGCTAAACTAAGACAGTCTGTGGCTTAAATTGTTTTGACATCAAGAGCTGACACCTTCAATAAATGCTTTTATATGTTAGTATTTTTTCTGCAGAGATAGATAGTACTTTTGATAAAGTATGTTTGCTAATACTTAATTGACTTCTTCTCATTTCTTTTTTTAATAAGGTCCTTTGTTTTTTTTACCAATAACTAGATGGCAAGAGTGATACTCAGCTTGTCCAAAAGCTGTGTCATCTGTTAGCCTAGCTGGGCAAAATAGGCAAAAGCAGCCTAACTACTATTGTACAGTGAATGACTGGCAGGAATACAAACCCTTTTATTTTTTAAATAAATAATTTCAACAACATGTTTACTATTGAGCTTGAGTTTTACAATGGTGGGAAGACTTTAAAATCTCCAGACAGATATTGGCTGCTTCTTCTTTTTTTATGTTGAGTTAATAACCAAAAAAGGCCAGATTTGCTAAAGTACTCTCCTGTGACTGGATGAGTAACAACTTCTTCAACCTGCTTCAAAAGCGTAATGGTTAACTTTCACATTTTTCCTCAATATTTTATATGAATCAAAATCACACCATTTTGTCTGAAGAAATAATTTCATTTTGGATTCAATAAATTTAACTGATAACATTTATTTTACCTCTCATTCTTACGATTTTTTTTTCAAAGAAATACTTAGTAGATCTGGTTATCTTTGGACTGAGCCAGACTTTATCTGCACTTTTTCCACGTTTTTTACTAACTGTTACTTACTAACTTACTGGCTGTAGCTTCATCTTAAGGGAAAAAGGCCAGATATATCAATGTTTGGAAAAACTAGTAGAAATTGAATAAGGGTATTTGCCAAATTGACAAACCGTTTTTGTTGCAAGACTTTTACATGTCCCCCCACACACATTTTGTTGTATCCTGTTCCTACATTTTTATTTGTATAGAGTTATTTCATAACTAATGTTGTCTCAAGACACTTTACAAAAAGAGCACGTCTACACATACACTCTTTACTATATTATAAGACCCAACATTATTTCACCATGAGCAAAGCACTTGGAAACATTCAGCAATGTTGCAGTGACAAGAAATCTGTCTTTTAAAGAGCAGAAACCTTCAGCAGAACCAGACTCATTATGAACAGCCATCTGCTGCGAGTTGGGCTTGGAGAGTGGGATAGAGGGAGAGACAGAAAGAGACAGACGGAATCTAAAAAGCTCAGTATGATACAGAATAAAGTAGCATTCAGCGAGTCGAAAAAAGAATTGTATAGAAAAGGAAGCAGTCTGTGTCAACAGAAATGTACACAAAATTGAAGTTTTATCTTAGAAATTTGTCCAGGGTTGACTGACATGGGGACAAAAACATTAAAAAGATGGAAAAAGGCTGAAACATTTTGACCAGTATGGCTCACATGATGACAAAACAACTTTTCATTTTGGTTGTGTTGAGGAATTTACTGACACCACGACTTCACTTTGAAACAAGACTGAAATGTTTTGGTTGAATTATGACCTTTTGCAAACATGCACTAGAGTTCTGATGTCCCATTTCCCATCCAACAGTTGTGAAAATGTTCCCTATAGTTTAGAGAATGTTAAGACCAATGGTATGGAGAAAGCGGGCCCCCTCTATACTGGGTCGCTATCTGACTTGATGAAGGTCAATTGAACTGGTTTTCAGAGATACATTTGTGTACAGAGAAGCACATGTTAATAAATGGGTGGTGCCATTTGTTAAATATTGCCTTGAAGAGGCAGACCGATCTCCATCATTCCTTTTTGTGCGTGTTATAGTCAGTCACAATCTATAACAAAATGATATGCTTATTCTACATTAACTATAAACAAACTATATATATTAAAATGATTCGATTGAATGAATAATTTCATATTTTCTTTGGTATTTGCACAAATATGCTGTGATGATTACTGGGTGCCCGTCAAAAGAAAAAAAAACTGTATTGGAAGGATGGCACCCTCAGTGAAGTGAATCAACCTCTGTTACCACTCACTCGGGGGACATGTATTGGGTAAAGATTACAAAGCTTTCTGTCAGCTTCGACCATCATTTAAACCCTCTTCAACATGTCATGTAGGTCAGATCGTGTTGCTAAGCATTAGAGTCACATTAAAAGTATCATAAACTCTCATGAGAAATTTATATAAACACTCACTGCAGTCGCCATACTGAACAGCATGTATAGCGCTATCATCCTGCTGATAATTACTTTAATGAACATCCTCCTATGGGATTGTGGGATTTTATGTCAAGTGGGCAAAATCATAAAATATGCAGTGGGTTGTTTTTTATGGATTTGTGTCCTCTGGGTTTCCCTCAGATGCCTCGGCATAGCCCACCACCTCCATCACATTGACAGTCAGTCAGTGGGCTGATCTGGCTGGCCCAATATTGTATTGTGTAGGCTTGTACATTACAGTAAAGCTACAGTTGCCGCATTAAGGCTTGCATGCTCTGCTATACTGAAGAAGATGTGAGAGAAAAAAGGTCTTTTTCCTTCACCTCCTCCACCTCCTCCTGCACTATCGCTCACTATCCGCTTCCTGGAACCTGCCCATGGAATTGGATTTAGAGTCTGTCTGTGTGCCTGGCTTGTCTCAACCCTCTCTGCCTGTCTCTGCTCTGCTCCATGGCACTCCACTTCCCTCTTTACTGCCCTCCTTGGCTTGTCTCTGCATTCTAATTGGGCGATAATGCAGCCAGTGTAGTCCACAACCACAACCCTACATGACAGTGCAACAACAATAGTGCTCCTCAGACAGGATCACTACTAACTGTGTATTGAGCTGCTGTTGCTGTGTGTGTATGTCTTTTTACATATTTTCTGTGTGTGTGTGATACCAATGTCTGGTGGTACAGTTTCTGTTTGTGTTTAGATAACAGGGCCGAAAGGGGGAGCTGGGTTGGGGGATGGAGAGATAGACAGTTCATTGTTTACTTTCATCGATTGCAGTCCCTATTCCTTTCCATTTCTTTTGCTCTCATTCCTATCTTTTCTACGGCATGCATTCAATTTTATTCCTCCATCCATGCATCCATCCATCCCCTCGCTACAAATCCTCCTTTACATCTGACCCTCTGCGTATTATCACTGTGCCCATTGCCCTATGCTGCAGCCTCTGCATCTGTTCGGCATGTTCAGCTGGGGGAGCGTGGAGCCGGCCATGTAATGGCTGTAGAAACGTAATAATAACATTACAGCTGCAATCTGGATGGGGAGGGGTCAGGAAGGGTGAAAGAAAAGAGGCAGGGGTGGGGGGCTGTAAGAAGGGTGAGAGTTGGTGGGGGTCTAAGGGGTAGGTGCTGAGAAGGAGAGGGGGAGGGGGGGTAGAGGGGTAGGGGGAGGGGCAGGTGCATCACTAATGGCTTTTTAAAAAGGTTACAGCATGTCGCTCCCTCTTCATAATGGGGCCCTGGCTGTGCTGGAAATGCAATTTCCGGGAAAGATAATGCAAGTAGTGAAGGGCTGTGTAAAGGAGGGGGGCACTGAAGTTGGGGGGCAGGAAGGGAGGATGGGCCGTGTGTACCTTGTGCTTATGTTCAAGTAAAAGAGAAAGAGAGGAGAGAATTTAGATGGAGATAAGTGGAGAAGCAAGAGGAGAGAGCAGGGTTGAGAGTGAAGGCATGAAAAACCTTGAGGGGTGGAGGAGGTGTTTATGTGTTTGTGAGGGATTTACAGATTTTACGGAATAAAAAGCAAGGTAGAGGTGAAGGGACTGCGGCTTGTAAATTGGGGGAGATTTAAAGCCTATCTGCCTGCATATGTAAGCGTATCAATAGTTAATGAAGACATTATCTGTGGACACTGCACCCGTGTTATCTAAACAAACGTTATCCTTCAACCCTTCAGCATCCTGCATGCTTGGTTGAAGCCAAGAATACTAATTAACCTCGCTTCACCACTAGATATGAGTCTCAACTTTGCCTGATTGAATATTGCTGCTTTGCAATGGGTATCTGTAATTGCTCGTCATGTTAGTGGGGCGATTTAAGTGTATACATTATGTTCCTGTCGGTGCTGCACACTTTGACACTGTGGTAATACTTTCAATTTATTTCACACCCTGTGCACATAACACAAAATCAATATCTCGCGGTTATGTGTAATTTCATTGAGTCAGCCTGAAGTTCTGCTTGAACAATTATAATTTAAGTAAATTAATATTGAGCTGACATCTGGTATCCTAGTGTGTCAGTGTGAGAAGTGTTTGTTTGTTGGGGCATTATTTTTTACATAAGAGTAAGAGGCAGATTGGTAAAGAGCTGAAAAAACCTCAAGCCCTGCTTTGTAGCTCACACTCTATACAAATTCAATACAAGCTACGCACACACTCACACACAAAAACACACAAGGTCTCCTACCTCCCCTCAGTCTCTTTCTATCCAATCATGACTCATCCTGCTTGTCTCTCCTCCACTTAACCACAATGATGACATGTGCAACTCCCTCAATGGAGCGCCTCAGCTGACTGTGCCTCACCTCGAGCCTGTCAGGGGAAACTGATGCCCCCAAGCACACAGCTCCTGCTTTTACAAAAACATCCTCTATCCCAGCAGAAAGAGGAAAACACATAGTAGGATGGAATTTCAGATTCGAGAGGGAATGCCCCATTGCATGGTTGTTATAGATTTTCTGTTGTGCCTCTTTCTGCTCTCTTCCACACCTGCCACCCACCTGCTTACACTGCTGTAAAAAATCTTACACCGGGACAATACGAGAATATGAACCAGGGCCCACCAATTTTAAAAATAAACTGAACAAAACTTGTTGAAATTATTTAAGCAAAACAACTTTCTCCATCAATTATTCTGTATTAGGTTTATTTTATTATTGTCCATATCAAGCACTGAAAAACACCGGTAGTCATTGTAATAATAAATCTTAGTTTACACTATAACTTTGGTAGACTTTCAATTGAAGTTGAAATTCTCTGTGATTTTTCTGACCGAGGTAGACCCACCATATATCATTCAAATGTGAGAAATATCAAGTGTGATCTTTATACAGCTTCCAGAAGGATCAGCAGTTGGATATAAACATTGCACAAAAAGTAAGGAAATTTGTGTTTGGTAGATTATTTCTTTGTTGTAACAATGTTACCGTTGGAAAGCCTGTTTATTTCCCTTTTACCACATTTGTAAGGAACATGCATTTGTGAGATGAGCAGCAGAGCTGAGGATGTGGGTTGCGCCCATGAAAGACATGCCAAATCTTCTCTGCCAATGCCAAACAGCTTATTTTGCTGTTGACTCTTGTTTGGTGACGTTTAGTGGATTGGATGATTGAAGTCTGAAGAAACAAGACATATTGTCAATTTAACAATTTATTCATTTAACAAACAGGAGCATCAGTAGCGTGTGAAAGAATCATACACAGCCACATCAGCCTGGCACCTCCTCCTCATGCAGGTCACACACTGCTGTGGGATGGCATCCCATTCTTCAACCAGCATTTGTCGCAAGTCAGCCAATGTGGATGTGTTGGTCACTCTGGTATGAACAGCACGCCCAAGCTGATCTCACAAGTGTTCAATGGGGTTGAGGTCAGGACTGCAGGCAGGCCATTCCATCCTCTCCACTCCATAATTCTGGAGGTAGTCTCTTATAAAACCTGCTCTGTGGGGGCAAGCGTTGTCATCTTGAAGGATAGAGTTCGGTCCCAGACTGTGGAGATATGGGATTGCCACTGGTTACAGAATCTCATCTCGATATCTGTCTGCATTGAGATTAAAGTCATTTTTCCAGTGAGGGAGATGTGCTCCATACCATCACACTGCCTCCACCAAAAGCTGTGTGGCATTGGCAGAGAAGATTTGGCAAGTTTTTAATGGGTGCAACCCACATACTCAGCTCTGCTGCTTATCCCACAAATGCATGTTCCTTACAAATGTGGCCCCATTTAAAAGGGAAATAAACAGGCTTTCCAACGGAATAAGATGTATTGCCAAGAAGCATTGTTAAAACAAAGAAATAATCTACCAAACACAAATGTCCTTACTTTTTGTGCAATGTTTATAATAGATAGTGAAAATCTGGAGTGACTTATTTCCATGTAAAACAACATAGTTGATGAATATCATTTTCAGATTCCAAATCTTAGAGATTTTGAGATGGAGATCATGGTTCCAAAATATGCAATCTCAATATGTTTTTTCTCCAACACTTTTTTTTCTTTTTCCATTTATTTGAATATTTAACTTTTTTCTAAAATGTTAATGTTCACAAGCTCTATATTATTCTGTGTAACCTTTCTACTTTCTTTATAATTTTTACTACCCCAAAATTATGGCACTTACCTTATTTACTTTTTGTATCTATTGTTCATTGTCATTTAACAGGGATTTGTCTTTACAACTCTTCTCGCAACATGCTGCCTTCTACTCAACACATGGAAATGCACATTGATGTGCTATGTGATGTGATATGACATATTTTTGCTTGTATTCTCTAGTCCCTGTTTAATGTTTCTTCTTCCACCTCCATCCACAGACTGTAAAACCCCTGCATTGCTATTAAAGCATTTACTCAAACTGATCACGTTTATCTTTAAAATCAAATGAGCATGCTGTTTGAAATTAAAATTACCTAGAATTACCTCAAATTAAAAATTGGCATGCGGAGAAGAACACAGTGGAATTAAAATTCCCAGCAAACTAACTGAGGGAGTTGTGCTGCCCACACTAATGAGGCCTGTATGGGCAGGAAAAAAAGAGGCAGAAAGACGCTGCAGGTGGGATTTCACCAAGGAAACAGCGTCATCCTTTGAACCTCTCTGACTGGGATTTTTGGTGGTCGTTTAAATTCAGTCAAGCTGAGATTTTTTTTAAGGAATTGCAGGTGCATCTCTCTAAAGTCTGGAGAATCGAGACTGCAATTAGTGTCAGCTGCACTGTAAGGTTTCTTTGATCAGCTTTTCAGAGTAATTCATAGAAAGTGTTCTTTGTGTTTAAGGAGAGAGAATTTCTTAAATAAGAGAAAAACCTACTCGCTAGAAATCAAGAATGAAGAAGTGCAGGCTGTAGAGACAGGGATCTTTTCCTTTATCTGGACATAAAGAAAATGTATGTCATTATATATCATGGGTGAACACTGGTGCAAATCTTGTCATTAACTATTGTGATGGTTCCTTTCATTTCAGGACACAGCTTCTCCACATGTAAGATGTCTGAAAAGATGAATCACTGGTTCTTTCTGTAGCCTCCTCAAAACATATAGGAGTACATGTTTATGATGTATATTGCCATCTTGTGGATTTCACTTGCACATGCACAGACTCTGGAGAATCATTGAGATTTTTCCTTGATAATATAGGCGTATATTGGAGACACAGGACAGAAACTGAACGTTGCTTTTTAACATACATTTCATGTGATTGAGTACTTTCAAGTTATTCCCTATACAACAATGTAACGGTCTTTTTACACATATGGATCATTTAAGGTTACACATGCATTATAACTTTCTAAAAACTAATCAGTTGAGTTATTAAAGTCTTCCTATATTCTTGAAGCCAGAGGAGACATCAGCACACCATGTCAAGTGGGCTAAAAAATTCACAAAAAAGTCCACAGGCTGAGATTAATGCAAAAATAGATTCTTTAATAAGACATGAGTGGTAAAAACAACTGTGAGCACCTATTGTTTTGACAACTTGTGTCTTAAATAAAGAGACTAATTTTGCCTTGCTCTCATCCTGGTGACTTTTTTTGTTCGTGTTCGGGTATCTACTCTGTCATTTGTTTACATTTTCATCTAGTACCGACGTATCCAAGTGTAACTTTCTTATGCACATGATGCATCATTATTGAGATCCACGGTTATTTAAGGAGTTCGGTGCGTAAGAACTACTGAGCCTAACAGAATGGATTATGTGTAACTTTGAGGTGAGTAAGGACATACGAACAAGACTTTTTTTTTTTTATTGTTTTAAGGGTCATCCTGTAGGACAGTTGCAGACTGCACATAATGTGAGAACGACTGAAGGATGTCTGAGAATAATCAGGATGATGTCATCATCAAGACTGTTTTTGGACCTTGAACCATTCTAGTTACTTAAAGGAAGGGCATCTTGATCTCTACAACATCAGTTATGATTATTTTTTTTATCTTTCCAAAGTCAACCAACACAAGGTGATAAAATGTAACACTGAATCACTTGAGCACCGATTTTACTCAGATGACAGAACAGACATTGATGGAACGGAATACATTCCAAGATCTGTATTTACAGTTTTTCTCAATTGCTTTGACACATCTCTGAAAACACTTTTAAAGTTCTCTGCACTGAAGATGCATTTCTCAGGACAGCTCAAGTGTAAAACACAACAGGTCGATGTATAAGTCTTTGGCACCAGAAAAACACATTTCAGAATGACATTGGACTCTGCGTGTCCTGTCTGAGTCCTTCATCTCCTGTTTCCAAATAGTTCTATTTCCCAATGTTTACACTACTGATTAAATGCTGAACAAGCCAGAATTACTATTTATTATATGAAAACTCTTCAGCGAGTTTTCACACTAAACTTTGTAAAGCAGAAAACAACTTTTTCTATTTATTTTGTGGGGATAAGTGTATTGCTGTCCTAGAGACATTTTTGAAGATGCACAGCCCCTTAGTTTTGGTGGCTCAACTTGATTAGTGTATGGAAAGCAGTCAAGCAACAGCAGCTTACCTTCTGTCAACTACAACAGGTACAGTTGTATGAAACATTAAGGCAGACTTTTTTTGTCTTTTCTCTTTTTTATTAGTTTTTTGCTTGTGGGATTAACAGTATAAAGAAGTCAGAAATTAAACAAATAGTAACACAAATATCTTAAACCAACCTGGAAACAATGACAGTAATTTATCCATAATACTTACATCCCTAGTCAGTATGGTGATAACTGTGAGTGCACAAGTAGGCTCTTTGGCTGTGGTGCTGTGGCCTCCTTGATCTTTGAGTTGACCATGTAAGAAGTATTATTTTTTACAGTTTGTAAAGAGAAGACAGGTTTTTTAAATCCTTTAAGTATGATTTGTGCTTAAAAATCACTGGATCATACAATTACTATTTTACTACGGGACATTAAGCAGATGTGACGACACACTATTTCAAAGGGTCCAGAATGCTGAATAAGAAAAAAGAAAAAAATATGCTTTGATAGATCCACCTGTGCTCTGTTTGGAAGAAAGACCCAGTGCTTTTAAAATCTCCTCTCCACATAACCGAAAGCAGGATGACACAGAATAACGCAAACACACATACTGTATCACTTGTGTGAATAAACACACTGGCGCACAGATACACACACACACACACACACACACACACACACACACACACACACACACACACACACACACACACACACACACACACACACACCGGATCGCTGAGAATACGGTAACAAAACAAATAGTACACATTGTCATATTTACTCATGTCTATTTAATGTTCTCATCACAAGTTATTACAAAACAGGGTTTGTTGCAATAGGATCAAAGGAAACGTGTCTCTCCCCAAGAGTTACAGATCTGAATAAGTGGTGCTTTTTCTTCTCGTGTCAGTCAGCTGCAGCAGGATCGTACTTTAAGTAACTCCAGATTCTACAGGGAGAGAAAATATGTGCTTCTTGTTGACTGTTAGGGCAGAGTAGAAGATAAAGTGACCTGAAGAAAGTCTGTCTCTGTCTGAAGGTGGTTTTTATTTCGGTGTGATCATTTATGTATTTATTGTAAAACAAATTAAAAAAAAACGGGGAACAAAAACAATGAACACTGAATGACGCTGACTGACAGCATTTGTGAGCTTTGTATTTAACTGTATATGTTTCACTGACTTGAAAATACCATTTTCCTTTTTAATGATCTTAAATAATATTATTTTAAGGCATTACTGCTTTATGAGAACACAAATGACTGCAAAGCAATGAGGAACAAAGGGATGTCATGTCGCAAAGGTTTATGAGTCTGACTCAAATTCACAACTTTGTCAGTCTATGTGATGTTTGTTCCCTGGCCCTCTGAGCCACCAGAATGTCACAGTTTTTATGACTTTTCAAAGAGTGTCACCAAGTGCAAGATGCACTTGGTGACACTCAAGATTTAAATCTCTACTTCATCCTTCCACACGTAGTCCTTGGGGTTATGCTGCACAAAAAAACCTCACTAATACATGGTCAAGCCTAGGTTAGGCTATATAGGTATGTAAAAGGATAATAATCTTAAACCCACAGATTTATATGGAGGCCCAAAGAGACCAAAATAAGGATTATTTTTAATTTGTTGGGCACACACTCTTAAGGACATCTTCATCATCCCTACAGTTTTTTATTACTGTTTTCAAATCTACTGAAATGTCCATGGCCTTCCATCAGCTCGTTCCGCCAAATATAAGAATCAATGCAGCTAACAAAAAGAAAGATAACCGAGTTCACCATTGTTACTTACTGTTACAGCTTTAGCCTAGGTAATCTTTGGTCCCACTGGGCTAGTGGAAATAACTGAAGACACAAGGACATATCAAACCCTTTTAAAGTGGTCATGGTAAAGACTTACCCATTAACCCTACCTATACTAATAATGATTTGACTTTGGGGGATACTTAGACTTTTGGCCCAACCACATAGGTGTAAGACCGCACAAGGCTCCACTTATTGTCATTTATAAATGACTGATGGATCAACGACTGGGGGCTTAAATACTTATCAGTGCTACACGTGTTTGTTTTGGTTAACTTATGATTGATGTTATGTTCCATTTCAATGCTATCATCAAAAGAAGGAAACTTTGAATAAGCAGGTCAACCAAAGTTAGCTAACAGGGAGCCAACACTGCAGAGCATTTGGCAGCTGTCCTAGAGACATTCATGTTCTACAGTTTTTTTGGCAGATGGTAAAAAAAAGCAGCAGTGCTTACACAGGAGTAAATATACATCAGGTAACCAGTAACACAACTCCAATGCACTGTTTATTTACATTGGGCTTTTACATGTGTCCTGCGTGGTCCAATCACAAGTGGACAGCCTTAAAACAGGAGTGAATGTGTTCAAAACAAATTGAGGAGACATTGAAATACGAGCAATCAGATCACAATCCTAGGTGGCCTGGGACTCATTTGTAAACACTCGTTTGGCAGTTTGAAGCCTACTTTGTCCTGGGCCATATTTGTTGTTGTGTGAGCATGAATGTATTAGCAAATGTGACAACAAAAGGGGAAAGAAGTGACTCAAATCCATGGTTTGCGCTTATATGTGAATTCCAAACAGAATTGACTTTAAGTTCATAATCCAATGAACACACAGCATGTCAGAAAGAAACTATGAGTAAATAACTCTAACCGTGGTCCAGCAGACATGTAGACTCAAAGAATGAGCCTTCTGTTTTTATTCCCGGACAGATCCAGTGCTGTTTTGGAGTGATTCAACACTGTCATAAACACTGTTCATTATAATAAATACAAGGTGTAAACATCACAAGCTTAATAAAAAAGAAAATTATGTACAATAGCATACAAACAGGTTTTAACAACAAGGTCAGGGGATATAGATGTGTTTGTGTGTGCTTTTAAAATGTTTAAATGGCATGTGCTCTTTAAAAAACTGTCTTTATTTTTGTGTGCATGTTTCTCTGTATGCGTGGGTGTGTGTGTGTATTGTCCAGCAGAGGGAAACATTTCACAGCACAGTGATGGTATAAAAGGCAAGGTACCAATGCCACAGAGACGAGAGCTAATTAGAGAGTGTAAAAAGATGAGGAGGAATAGACGAGAGAATACAAATTGTGAATTTAAGGGAGTGTGCAAATCAAAGTTAGCAAAACTGTCACGCCACACTGAGCGCTTATGGCAACCATACTGTATCTACATTTCAATAAATAAATCTATTGATCAAAATGTGGAAGAAAAAAAAAAAATCACAATAATTACATAACTCAGACAACCTTTAGCAAATCTTCCTACGATTCTGAGAGAAGATCCAGCTCATGGTTTGAAATATCTGGATTTGAAAAAATATCAAAACAAAAAAAATAGCCTGTCACAAAAATGATTTGCATATGACGGCTTCTCATCTCAAAAGAATACAAAAAACAAATATTTGCGATGCAGGTGATGATTTGGCTCACTGTTGTGCCACCTGCAGTTGGGAGCTTGGCTTTGTCTTATCAAATCTGTTTGTATTTCACATCAGTTTTTTGGGCAAAGCTACAACCATCTGAAAGAGAAAAAAGAAGAAAGCAAATTGAAGATGTCAGTACATTATCCTGTTTGCTTTTGTCTGGTGTGTCCGCCGAGAGATCCGAGATGAATTCTTTGATCCGAGTAAACTTCATGTGGAGCTGGCTCGGGAACTGCTACTCAGATTACAGTGTGTGTGCTGTTGTGAAGTGTGTGAGGATATGGGTATGACTACAGTCACTTTCAGGGACAGATATACAAACTCATGAACGGTTTTATTAAGGATTGCATCCGAACAAATGGGGACAATAGTTGTGTCAGCAGTTGGCAAGCTAAATTTTGGGGTCATTAAATTAAGGGTCAGGTTGAGGGGCTGCTTAGTTTAAGAATAAGATTAGGGTTATGTTATGACCAGAAAAAGTTACAGTATGGTTAGGGTAAGGAAAGTCCTCAGGTTAAAAATGTAAGACTAAGAAAAAAGCCCAGATGTGTATAAACATGTGTGTGTGTTTGTGCATGTTCGTGTGTTTGTGCATATGGCTTGCTAAAAGGAGGTTTTTACAGATAAATCTCGGCAGTACAGGGATCTTCAAGCTGGGCATGTTTTGGTCCATCCTGGCACACTCCTGATATCAAAGCTGTGTGCTTGGAGTCTAATAGGAAGTTCATTGTCACTTAGTTTTCCACACTTGCTTTCTTCAAAAAATGAAAACTTAATTCCAGCGTTGTAAATAAAAAAAAGTAGGACATTCTCAGTGGTCATAGTTCCCATGATTGAGTTTATACCAAAAAAAGGAACAGCAAAGTCTTTAGTTATAATTTACAAAAAAACAAAAGATAGAGATGTACCTGACTCTGTACCAAATGCTCAGCTCTTCGCTGAGTGTCACAGAAAGAGAAGTCTTTGAAGAGTTTGCCTATCGGTTCCCCGGGGATTTAGAGGGTGTGTTTGTTTATTAGGTGAAGTCTAGACCTGTGTGGAATAGGAGCGATGCAGAGTTGCGTACCGCCCGGCCGGATGGGCCGCACAGTGAGGCGAGTGCTGCTCCGGCTGGTCTAAACTTCGCTGGAAATTGAGCGAGACGGTATGATGACATCGGGGGTGGTGGGGAACCGATAGGGCTGATGGTCATGTGATCTCGGTGAACGAAGATCTCCGCGGAGTCTGCAGGGGAAAGAGAGGAGTGAGAAAGAGAGAGGACGGGGCAGAGAGAAGGCGAGGTAGAGAAAAAAGTGAAGAAAAGAATAATCAAGAGCAATGCACGGGATGTGGGTTTTGGGAAGAGAAGAAAAACCAGATGCAAAGAGAAAAAACAGAAATAAGGCTACAGATGATGGGGGTAGTGAAAAGGGGCAATGACCGGCAGAACAGATATTTAAAATTGGTTAGAATGGTTGGACGTAGGCGTTGTAAGGTGGGGAGGTGGAGGAGAGTGCAGGATGCTGGAGGAGAGTGAGGGACAAGGGAGCAGATTGAGAGGAAAGGTGGGAGACAGAGGAAAAGAGGCAGTCAGGTGAGGGTTAGTGACAGTGACAGACCACAGAGGACACAGACAATATTTACTTGGATGAGGACTAGTGCTACACTGCTGCACCCCTTAGAAAATATCTTAGGAAAAAGTTAGATTATTCATTTCTCTTAGCCTCAGCTTCAGTCATACTGTAGCTTCCAACCAACTGCTTTGTATCAATTCTGAATGGTGCATCACATCCAAAGTGTGTAAGCCAAACTGCTGACTCACCTCTTGAGTTACTACACTGACTATTGATGAGTGCCTTGTGGGAAAAAAACCCATATTGAAATATCTGAATTACCCCTTTAAATATAGGCATTTTACAAATCCTGGCATGCCTGGAACCCTGAGTGTGAATGTTGACTGCCATGATGCATATTATGTTTAGCAATATGCATTAGCAGGAAAAATGTCAATTCATGCAAGACAAAAACACCATGGACACCGCCCTAAATAATTGGTTTATCTTATGAATAAGAAAAAATATATATTCCAGTCGCTTCAGGTAAGATTGAAACAAATGTGTCTGACATTCTATATTGTGCTTTTAGGATTTGCAATCTAAGTAATCTAAGTTCTGATTTTAAAAAAGTCTGTGGAGTCACCCCACCCATAGAACCCAAGTATGGTTACCTTAGTAACATGTTTCCTTTTCCACCACTGTCTCAAAAAGATAACTCTTTAAATCCCAAAAACAGAGAGAGACACACTAAAGCCTAGGCATACCATATAGCCCCTCTTTCCAAAGCTAATATTGACATTAGAAATTCTCATCTATTAGAGAGTTTAAGGGTTCATTTGGGTGTTTTTGTGAGGGCTGGTGGGGCAGGGGAATTTGGAGCATGCAGGTTTGAGGGTTTTCTTCTCTTTGGGAAGAATGGGGATTCAGGTAAGAGACAAGGGGTGTGTATCTCAGCCCCTCTTTTGTGAGTGCAGCCGTGCCTCACACCCACCCCCGCCCCTTACCTGAGGGCCACTTAACTTTTCGAGTGGACTCTCCACACAGGGCATTGTCACCATTGGCATGCCCAACATGGACTCCGGGCGCTGGGGTCGAAGTGGAAGAGGACTCGGCTGCAACTGCTTAAAATTGTTGATCACACAAGTCACCTGGAGACATAGGGAAGGAAAGGAGTGAGAAGTAAGCAGTAAGAAAGAAAGCTATGAGGAGAATTGACCCACCTGCCATAGTTAGCCACTGATAGCTTATAAACCATAACAAGTCAGGCCCGGATTTATGTAAAGTTTTTTGCCAAATGAATTGTCCAAACTGGTATCTGAAATGTTTGGAATGCTGTCTTTTCAATTTAGCCTCTTTAAATCTAAAAACAAATGTCAAAGGATTGGATGTAACTGTTTGTCTGCAGGCATGTCAGCTGAACAATGTTATCAGAAGGTGTGGCCTGGCAATATTAGCACAATTATTTGTAGTTTAATCTATTTGGTGTAAAAATACATTTAAAAAAACCTTCTGGCCTAAACAGAGTTTGGACTGACAAAGTCTCCCCCCCCTGCTTTTTATTTGTAAAGGGAAGCTCTAACCAACTGTGTGAAAATGTTTTTCTTTTTTATTTGGAGGTACCCCTTATTCCTTATTTCTTTCTACCCTATATCATCTCACCAAAAACACTGCGATGGACCCCCCCGGTGAAGAATCCCGCCAGGACATCAGCCCAGTGGTTGCGATATTCAGCCACTCTTACAACACCTACCAGCATGGCCAGACAGAGCAGGGTAAGGCTGATGGTGGGCTTGGTCAGCCGTGTGCCTTTTGTCTTAAACACCAGAGTCACGTACATCTGCGGAGAGGCACACAGGAGGGCACGCACAATAGGGTACAACAAACATGGGAAGCAACACAAAACACAAAAACATGGACAGTATGCATTATTGAAACTAACATTTTTTTTCTTCAGAAAACCGGCTATGAGTAGAAAACACTTCCCTCCTCAGAAATGTCGGATAAAGTTAACAAGACTGAAAATCATCTCAACAAATAAGGTGCACACTTACTATGGGTGCATTCAGAAGAACCAGAAATGTGCCTGAATCCTACAGAAAGTTGTCCTCATGTACTGTTTAAAAACAACTTGAAGGTCCCATGATAATTCAAAACTTTCTGTGAAATACATGTAGAAATATTTTCAACCACTGACTGGGCCTGGATTAAAGTTAGAGGGATAATGTGTTGGGCTTGATTATTGTTTGTGAGGCCATCACTAATACAGCCCCAATTTGCCCCCCATGTCCTGTAAGCAGGATTTAAAAATGTATGGTCAATTCCTGTGCATAGATATCAAGCTACAGTACAGGAGGTTGGTTTGCTGGTAAACTAAACTAAAATCAAAAACTTTAAGCCGGATTATAGATTCACTTTAGGCAAGAAAGTAAGTAAACACTTTTCGAAAAACATCAGACTAGTGCCAACCCCAACTAGCAACAACATCTGTTCTGGTTGCTTGGTAACCTCACAGCTGTAAGACTCCTGGCCATTCCTGCACATATGACCCACACCAAAAAAATAAATGGTTGTTGACCATGTGGTTTGTTTTCTGTACAGGTTGATTGAAACTGTCCGTGTGCAGCCAAGCACACGGACTGCTGCTTTTCTAACACTACGTCACATGAGACAACTTCTAGCATGCTCAAACCTACCACTGTATACAGTGCACTGTAGACACTGAGTGCTGCATCCTTGGACGGGAAGGATTTTCGTGCCGACATGACAACCAGTGGGTTTCCTGTGCAGGCACGGCGCTCTGCGATGTACTGCATGGTGGACTGGCAGCCTAGTGCTGTGTAGTTTGGTCGGCAGGCAGACAGAAAGTGAGGTGTCTGGTTTCCCGTTACCACCTGGCCGGCACTGGCAAAGATGGTGGTGGTGAAAAGGCCAAAGGCATAGACACCTGGAGACAAATTGGAGGGACAGTAAAATAACAGAGATAATAAGGGGAAAACACAATTAAAGATATATCAGAATAAGAAGAAAAAGTATTTTTTTACATCTAACAGAGAGCAATATTAAAAACCCTAAAAGCACTATGAGGTTTAACAAGTGATAATTTAATTTAGGTGATATAGTTTTTACATCCTAGAATAGCTCCAACACATTATTATCAGCTGAAGTGTAAAGTTGCAACAAAGGCCTACTTCTCAGCTGATTCAGCTCAACATGCTAAATTATCAACTAATAAATATTCACGAGTGACTTCCTGCCGGATCCTGAATATCTTACCACATAGCTTATGTCTCACTTTATCATCCAATTAACAGCCACATGTAACAGCTCTGCTTAACAAACCTCTGAAGTGAAGCGGGAATAGTTCATACATTTCAACCTTCTCTTTTGTGTTATTTTACTGGTTGTTATTCTCTCTCCCTCACTCCCTGACAAAAATTCCCTTTTCACAGGCCTGTGAAGAGTGGCTGTTTAATACAAAGCAGCATATTCACCGAGGAAGCGTATGATGCGTCTCAGTAGGGGGTTGAAGTAGCAGCAGTCTGCAGTGACGATGGTCTTCTCCTGGGTTCCCTCTGCCTTGAAGAAGAACGCACACAGCTCTCCCACAAGAATCTGTTACCCAGAAAACACAGAACATGATGTGTAGTTAAAAACATTGTTTAAGTTTATGTATTTTGTTACATCTGCTACTCTATATAACTACCATTAGTATTTTGTTTTCCCCACAAACCCCTGTAAGCATTCACTTGTATAGTTAAAAGATCAGAGTCAGACACAACACCGCTAAAAATGCTGGAAGATCACGACAATGTGCACACGTAAAAAGGAACTGCAGCCACAAAAGGTAAAATAAGGATGGATATCAAAGGTTTCATTAGCTCATGCTTAACAGGTGTCCTTCCAACATTTGTTTTTGGAAGAAAAGCCAACCAGAAACCAGAAAATGAAGCTGTGTTTCTACAGGAGTTCTTTGGGTGTTTTTCTCATAATTAACATTCAAGTTATTGAAGATACATCACAAATCCATTCGAGTTTTCAAAAGTAAGATGATAATGAACAGCACATGTAGTAATAAATAGCTCTCACTTAGACTAATGTAGAACAATTATCCAATTATCTAGTTCACAACAATTAAATCTAAAACATGATCACTCATTAACAACCCAACATAGAGCAATGGTTCCCAACCTTTTTTTGGCTCGTGACCCCACTTTGGCTTCACAAACGTCTGGTGACCCCAGAACTCCAAAACACATACTGCTTTTTCATTTCATTCATTTGTTTTCAATCATGTAATACTTATTCTACTGTGTTGCAAGTAAACATTCATTTGAGACCACATTTAGGCTTTTTCGTGTCTATTAATGGACAGAGGAAAAAAGGCTGGGATGACATTTCTACACAATGGATGACAGACACAGACTCTGCATGTTTCTTCTTTTGGCATTTGCTATGACCCACAGCGTGTGTTCAATATATTTGAATAAACAATATATATTTTTAAATACAAATTTCAGACGACCACATTCGAATTCCATGGGACCCCATACGGGGTCAGGACCCAAAGGTTGGGAAAGCCTGACATGGGGAATTATTTTAACATGATGATAACCTCCCCCCCCAAAAAAAACAAACAAACAAACAAACAAACAAACAAACAAAAAAACAGTGAAGATCATCTGTGCAACAACTCTTTATGAACCATTATTACATTTTTTAGTTAGGTGTCCCCTTCTACTGGCCATACTAGTTATTACAGGAGAAAAGGGGAATTCAGGAGACATGGTATAAAGATAGGTTAAGTGTCTTTAGGGTGGCTTATAATAAAACAAAAAGTCACCTTCTGTTGATACGGACTAAAACAATACTGTAACTGAAAACCACTTTGTGAGTTTTCATGAAACTGTTGGCTTATTTGTCTTGGAAAATCTGCACAAAGCCTGGAGAGGCTTTAAGAAGAACATACTGAATGTATTTTGTAGGCACTGTTTTCATTTTCTTTACTACATTTTTCTCCAAGTTTTCAGCTGTATTGCTTCTCCATTTCATCCACAAACCATTTTCTTTGTTGTTCAAAACAAGCATTGTGCAAATGCTAACAGCAAAACAAACAAACAAACAACAAATGCACATAATACTGTGTGGACAATTGCACGGTATACTGAAAAAAAAAATACAATCATTGGAGAAACACTTGTTAAGGATGATACAGCTGACCCTAACACAGTGGAACACTTGGATAAAATGGATGCATGACTGACCCTTCTGCTCAGAAATCTTACCATAACTTTTTATTTTTTGAGCTTAAGCTTAAAATAGATCTCATCAGACACCTTAATCACTATGTTTTCTTGAGCCAGAGGGGCTAGGGTTAGTCAGAAGGGTAAACTTGTTATAATCTCGATGTTTCTGTGATCTAAAGAAGCAGCTTTTGTTGCAAAGTGTGTGTGATTTTATTGTTCTTTTCATTCAGGCGTGTCAGGCTTGTGGCGAGGTTTTGTTCAGTTGATTGAGCTCACTGCACTCCCTGTGGTACTGAACAGTGGTGCCTTTGCACACTGATGATCCCTTAATGTACTGCAGCACTGAGACTCATCTGAGTGAGAGCCTACAGCACTCAAAGACACTGGCACAGACAAAAAACTGGCTCCCTTACTGAATAACTGTCTATGACAGAGTTATGCTTAATCTCAAATTATCCTGACAGTTTCCATGCTCTGCTGTGACAGTAGCAGGACCCACTTTAATGCTAACTGTGTCATTTATCCAAAACTGTCTTAAGCACTTCAGTCTGAGAAGAAAAAGCAAGTAGAGATAAGAGAACTACAGAGGTAGTCAGAGAGAAAGAGAAAGACAGTGAGAGAGGGAGAGAAAAATGGTGAATAAAAACTGATCATGTTTCAGGTAGTCTCATGCTTCTGGGAAGCTCCAAGCAGGTCCATGAGTTAATAGCATGCAGAGGCCCATCAGAGCAGCAGTGCTGTGAAGTACGTGCCCAGCCAAGTGCTTTCTGAAACACAGCCCCTCTGTGCGCTCCATGGCAACCCTCTAAACTCTGTAATCAAGGTTGTGGTGGTTTGATCAGTCACTTGAATCAAAGATGTTAGGGGCAATTTCACACAGTGGACAGCCATATGGTACAAATTAAAGGCATATGGACTACTGGACTGCAGATTTTGAGTATGTTTCCTTTCAAAAGCCTCCTGTGGACAGGTGTTGAGAATTAGCATGTATGCTAAAACACTTAAACATTGCATCTGGTTCGTCCAATGTATCTGTGATGTCCATGCCAAATAAAGTCTATCTAATGTGTTTACCACATTTTTGTGAGATAATGATAGTTTGTTGTCACTCATAGACAGTGTTGGGACAAACGCGTTACTGTAACGCCACTAATGGAGCCTCGCGTTAGTTCAGGCAGGCCACGGAGTCACGCTCTATTATTGTGCCAGAGTTCGCATTAGCTGATCTCACGCAAGCCTCATCAGCTGATGGCCAGCTGATCTGCTGAAAGCATCCTATTGACCAAATAGTTCTTATGCCGCCTTATTTAAACTGCTCTAGCCTGCCTATGCTTCTCTGCTCCCTCTGCATGCCACATTTGCAAGTGCATTTGCATCCCTCCTCCTCCGCTGCTCCTCCATTTATGCTATTCTGACTTAATCAATGTCATGCTTGTCATTGATGCTTGCTCTAGGGGGGTTTGCTGCTATCTCCCTGACTTATAGCTTTCCTTGTATGCACGGGAAGGGCAGGAATGTGTGCTGTTCCTGCCTAATGCTTTCCACGTAAGCACGTAGAAGGGCAGGGAGATCCCTCACAGAGCCATACCGCCAAATATAAATAATTGCGTCAAAGTATCCATTTTGACAAAGTGGTCCTGACTGAACTATTTGCGATAACTAGTAACAAATTAGTTACTTTCCTTATTTGAATAACGCCGTTACAGTTACTGACATTAAAAAGCACTACTTATTCATTACTTTATGGTAAACAGCCAACAACAGGCAGGCAAGATGATGCTAACGTCAGTGTTAAATGTTGTTATTTGATGGCGCCCTTACTCATATATTTACGGTACGTTCAGATATGACGTCACCACGTTTTCAGTGAGCAGCGCGGTTGTCGCTGGGTAACAGACTGTTGTCCTCATTATACGTCTGCATCAGAGTCATGCATATGCATATGCATGCCTATTAAACATGCCTGAAGGCTAAGAGAGAAAACCCAGAGTCAGGTTATGCTTATTCTCCATACGCAAGAAGAACACTGTGCATTCCAGCTTCACAGTCAGCACAGCAGCATCCTGGGAGAAAGAACGTCTCGCGTAGAAAACAAACACAGGCAGGGGGTTCATTCAGCGGTCAGCTTTCTGTCTCTGAAGTACCAACATTATTTTCCCTGCTCGCTTTAAACAACAAGAATACAGCAGTGAGTTGTAGTCTGTGTGCAGGAAAGAAAACTTCTCTCACAAGAACGAAGCACCAAGCTTAACAACAACACGCTTCCACTAAACTAGCTGTCAGAGAGCCCCATGCTGCAGACACCGGAGACCAAGGTGCAGCTCACGTTAGCTCGGCAGACCAAGGTGGAGACACTCCATACAAACAGCCGGCTTGATTTAAAACACTGCCCGCTCCACGATCTGTAAGCCGGACTAAAGACAGGTATGTTGACGGCGACGAGCTTCATCAACTAAGTCTGTTGCCTTCAGAGATCTAATCGGTAAAATACCTACATCTTGTCACAGCACCGTTCTGCCACAGCGACACTAAATAATGTGAACGTTAATGTGAGGATTGAAGCAAAAAAGTCAAGCTCGAGTTACTTTCCCCAGTAACTAGTTACTTTTATAAAGCAGTAACTCAGTTACTTTTTATAGTTGTAACTAGTAACTGTAACTAGTTACTCATTTTCAGTAACGTGCCCAACACTGCTCATAGACAAGAGCTCTAAAAATATCAGGCAAAGCTGATCAGCAGTGGGCAGTTGGCCTTTTAGGAAGCATTGTACTACTACTCAATGTATCTAGTTCTATTAAAAAAGTGAATATTTACACTGATTATATGTAATAGTATGTTTTAGATCATCAGATATTGAGTTCCCCAAACCTTTGAAAATCCACATACACAGCCAAAACGCTAGTAAGTGGACTTATCCACAACTGAGATGAAGGGTTATTTTCATCTTTGGTTTATATATCTAGACCTTTTTTTGTACCAGTGCAGTTGCTCCCTGCTAGACATAAGAAAAGACACAGGATTTTGGTCACTTCCATATTGACTTAAAGGTACAGTATGTAGAATTGCATGCTAATGTTTACATTAAAATATCTAACTTTAATTAAAAATGGACTAAACCCATGTTATATATATTTTTTAGATGAGTACTTACATCACCTCAAATATTTCCAAAAGTTATCAAAGCCAGAGAAATCCGTAATTTTATAGTTGTAACGGACCGTGTCTTGTAGGTGGCCGCCATGATGAGCCGCCACGATAGACAGGAAATCGTTGTCAAGGAAACACCGGCTGTTACGTCAAAGACCGCTGTATAAGCTAGCGCTAGCTGCTACTGAAAGCTGACGTTCTGTCGCTGTATGTGCTGCTGTGATATAAAACGTCATGTAAATTATACTTGGATACATCGTCAGTACACATATTGTTTCTCTCAGGTCGGTTTCGCCCGTTCGTATTGATTTCTTAGTTTTTATTCCCATAATACACCGCAAGCCTCGACGTCATCTTTTGTTTTTGTTTTGATTGAGAGCCCCCTAGCGGCGGATTTTATATACTGTACGTTTAACTTTGCAATTCAAGAGGCGTGTCCACATCTTATAATTAGTCTGAAGCGGACTCTGCAAAGGCTGCAGCTTGACTGCTGCCCAGTACTTTTAAGCCAAACCAATGCACTTCAAGATGCAAGTAGCAGAGTCTGAATAGAGTGGGAGTATAAGAAAACAATATTTAGTCAAATAAGTTGGAAGGTAAAGCTGTGAAGGGGTTGGAGCTAATACAGCAACAATGAATTATTCATGCACAGATAGCATCCATGCGAATAATGCAGCGCATTATTTCAACCAACATTCTAAATGATCTCTGCAGTGGAAAACATCCCCCCCAACTTCTCCTCCAAAAACTCACAGTAAAATATGACGAGGCAATTACTGCACAAGCAAGTCATGAATTCTTGAAATTAAATCATCAAGTCGACATTCTGACAATGCAGAAGTGCTGCGATTTGACCAGAAATGTTTCAGGACATGATGATTAGTAGAAGAAGCAAGATGAGCGTCAACATTTGAGGATAAACGGAGTGTGAACACGGACATGTTCTACATGAATGATTTAGGTGAAACAAGGGAAGTAAGTGTAAGAATAAATCATTAATTCATGCACAAGATTAGCTGTGCACGTGTGTGTGCTCGTGTGTGCGCGTGTGTGTGTGTGTGTGTGTGTGTGTTATGTGTGCAAAAATAACAGTGAGACTGCAGAAGCCAATTTTGTCCGCACAAGTAAGTTGGAGGATAATGCTCTGTGTGTGTGAGTAATCAAATCTCGATTTGTGTCACTGGTCATTAGTCGAATGTTAGAGTGCATTCAGCATTCAGACTGGCCCCATTTTACGAGCGTGTGGCTATTAAAAGACAGTTACAAAGAATGTTTCACTCACAGCTTTGAGATGAATGAAGCGGATTGAGGAGATGACAGAGAAGAAGTTTGAAAAGCAAGAGGAGGTGGAAGTAAAATATTTAAAATGTTACATTAACATACTCTACTTTTAATCTGAGTTTGTTGATACACAACTTCAAAGAAGATATAATGATTGAGAAAAAGTCAAAGACATATGCTCATTCTCTACATAAATATTACAATAAAAGCAACATATTTTCGTCAGTGTCAGCATCAGCGTCAGTGTGTTAGAAGCCCAGGAGGCCTTGTCCCGGCAGCAGAAGCTCTTGAGTAGCCAGAGCTCCCCAACCTACAGCGAGGTGATCCGGCACTACTACCACCGATGTCCCTGACGCCCAGCCAAATCATCAGACTTTGTCGTCCCCACAACCACCGCCGTCCTTATTCATGCATGCCTGCTCCGAACTTAACCTCAGCGGCAAGGAAGTGTGGTCAACACTTGTGTGGTCTTGGTGTAAGCCTGGACTGTACGCTCCAGCCCCCGCGACCCTGAACGTGAAAAGCGGTAAAGAAAATGGATGGATGGATAACTAAATGTTAGTTTCAATGAGAACCTCTGTGACAAATTAACTCTGCTCTCAACAGTCTAATGGAATAAATGCTCATTTTAAATGGCATGAAAGATGATCAATTGCAACCAATTATTATGTTCTTGTCATTAGATATTCAGTGTTTCTCTGACATCTCTTCTAAAGAAAGCAGGCTCTAGCTCTTTCATTTTCACAGAACTCCACACTCATTTCTCTGAAGCGCAGCTCTGCAGCCATAACACCTAATGCTTCTGACAAGAATAGGAAGGTTATTCATGTGCAAAGAACAAAGAGATGCCGACCTGTCACTAGCATCCCATTACCTGACATCATCTACAACGTCCTCAATCTCTGCAATGCAGTGTACATGTAGGATTTTGAGTTAATGGATGATACAAAAGACACTGCACCTGTCTGAGTACATCAGGATCACCGTCACCTTCACTTGCATGTTGTTCTCACACACAGAGAATGAGTGCTAATAGGAGACTGACTGAAAATACTTACAGAATAAAGAAGCCAGCATTTATTTCAATGCACAGACATGATGAAGAATGACTGCTGGGAGAAGACCATGATCCTATTCATGCATGAATGCTCACACAACACATAGACGTGCAAAAGCAAACCATTCATGCACACTGATCTCAAAAACACATTTATGCACAGGGATGTCGCTCCTTTGATTGAGCAGAGTTTGACTGCACATGGTAACCACTGTTAGCCTGCTCACACACACTTAAATACTAAAGAGGTATACTCTAAAATAGATTTTTTTTGTTTTAAACATTACAGACACAAAAACGATTCGTCATGGTTTTGCAGAATTACTAATCCCCTTATTTATCTCACTATCCTCTATTACCTTTTTATTGCTTTCTCCGGGTGAGAGGCGAAGGTTGTATATATTTTACTTTCCATCCATTTTTATCCAGATTGCTGCTCTCTTTTCTAATCTGTCATTTTGTTCCCTTACACATCTGCATGGATGGGACACAGACTCAAAGCTGTTTCTGCCTTCCTGTGTATCAGTCAGCTGTCTATTCCCTCCATCCTTTCTTTATGTCGCTGGCCTCTGGGTCATGAGATATACAGTACCTAAATCTACCTTCAGTGATGGATAAGATACAAGGAATTTTCTGGAAGTTCTTCCTCTACCTACCCTTTTCTCCGGAAAATTAGCGTCTCAAGCATGGCATTGTACAATGTGTGTTCTACTGATCTTGTGATGTAACTCAGATTGTATTTTGTGTGTAAAGACCTATGACACTTCCTTCAAACTGTATCAAATATAGCTATAATACATATAGTAGAGGAACTTGGGCCCCTAAAAGTTGAGATACCCCTACCCGAGGTAGAACAAAGCACAACCATATTTTTTCACAACTTGAACATGTCTAGTTTATGAAACGGATGGTTGTATACAAATATTTTACTGCAAAATAACTTTTTTTGGATGTTTTATGTATCTTACCCAAAAATGAAAATAGTGAAAATTAGAGCTTCTCTGAAAGGGACAGCTCCTGCCTTATCACATGTATCTCTGGAAATCAAAATCAGAACGTCACCAAATGTGGACAGGATGTTCACAGATAGTTATTAATTACAATTGAGCAAAGTTTTTATCAATACCATTTTCAATTTTTGAAATGTACACACTTAAACACACATGTAGTTTAGGCGGAAATTGAAAATTGAAAGAAAAATTCAAAATGTATGTATATCAAAGTCTGTCATTTTTTAAGTAAGGACACCAATCATTAAAATATGTCATTTTTATCTCTTAAGAGTGTTATCTTAACATAAAACAAGTTATTTGACTTTTCACTTGACCCTCTGCTGTCACCAGCCCCTAACATGAAACTAGTGCAGCCAGGATTTCAAGGCGACCTGTACAATGGGGCCCTATTGATGTGTATGTGGGAGGAGGTGGCCACAAACAACAGATTAAGACTAAACAACAAGACAAAATATAATTGTATTCTATAATATACTGTATATAATAAAACATTTTATAGTTATTCCTAATACATTCTGTCTCATATTTTCTATCTTACATATGATTTATATGATGACACTAGGAGTCAACCTGCTGCTTTCAACAATATCGTCACCTAGTATGAGATTTTTTCTATTTCATTGTAAAAAATATAAACATTGTCATGCAATCAGTTGTGAAATATTAATGAATTAAAATACAGTATTGATATATATAACCTTGAGTTCTTAGAATTAGTACATTCTTCATAAAGTCTATTTGTATATCGACCAGCCTGTTGTAGTTTTTTAATGCAATTCAGTCATATAAAGATGGCGTGTAGTCAGCATATCTCCTGCTTTTAAGATGAACCCGAGTTACTCCAGAGGATACACTGGATGAAGGGATAGTTTTTATTATACCCTTAGTATGATAAAGTGTTAAAAAAAAAAGCTACAATAGCTTTTTTTGTTGAATGATTTAACAGGCAACCAATGGAGCTGCTTAAGATGGCGTTAATGTGTGTGAGGTGAATTAGGATGATTATCATGCAAACATGTTTAAAAGAACCTTCTTCATACATTCATTTTACCTCATTATGTATATTAAAATTGGATTTTAAATGCTAATTACAAAGGATGATTTCCACTTAAGACAAAATTACTGTGAACCTGGGTGCTAACACCGTGCAACTAAACTTTTGTGTCACACTTAGCATCCCCTGTAGACAAAGTTTTACCTCTTATCTCTTCGCTGATCATCACAACCAAATCAAGACATCACAACCAAACAAATATAGACTACAAAATGGTATATTGTACTTTAAATGGTACACAGCCAAATGTAGAAAACACAACCAAATACATACAATAGAATTGATTGTGATGGCAAAACCTTATGCAGACATCACAATCAATTGTAGACCCACTGGCTTTAGTCTGATGAGCATTTAACCTATGATCAACATTACCCAGCCTCCAAAGATAATAGCCCCCAAAAACTGTACCTACAGATTCTACATATATGCATCAATCTATTCTAAGAAAAATGACAACATATAACAAAACACACAACTTTTTTGTTTAAAAATATATTTAGTTATGTTCTATTGTATGTAGCTGGATTGCCTGTAGATGGTAATGCCTTTTCTTTGCATTTTGTTCTGTTGGCTGCATATGGACATGGTGTCAGTATTGTCTCCTTTTTGTTGCCTTGTCTTTATTTTGCTGTATTTGGTTGTGTTGAATGTATTTCTACAATTCTACAATTCATTTAGCAGACGCTTTTATCCAAAGCAACAGAGGAGAAGAGTCTTGTTAGCGTCTTGGGACATTGGTGTAAAGGTTGGATCAGACGCCTTTAATTGGCAGAGCCTAGTAGGCGGGAGGGAGTGTAGACCTGGATGAGGGAGTTTAGGTAAGGAGGAGCTGTTTTTGTTGCTGTTTTGTAAGCGAGCAGCAGAGTTTTAAATTGGATTGATTTGGTTTTGATGTCTTGATTTGGTTGTGCTGTCTTGATTTGGTTGTGTTGTCTTTGTTTGGTTGTGTTGTGTTGATTTGGTTGTGTTGATTTGGTTGTGTTGTCTTTCTTTGGTTGTGTTGTGTTGATTTGGTTGTGTTGTCTTTGTTTGGTTGTGTTGTGTTGATTTGGTTGTGTTGTCTTTGTTTGGTTGTGTTGTCTTTGATTTGGTTGTGTTGTGTTGATTTGGTTGTGTTGTCTTGATTTGGTTGTGTTGTCTTTGGTTGTGTTGTGTTGATTTAGTTGTGTTGTCTTTGTTTGGTTGTGTTGTGTTGATTTGGTTGTGATGTTTTGATTTGGTTGTGTTGCGCTGATTTAGTTGTGTTGTCTTTGTTTGGTTGTGTTGATTTGGTTGTGTTGTCGTTGTTTGGTTGTGTTGTCTTGATTTAGTTGTGTTGTCTTTGTTTGGTTGTGATGTCATAATTTGGTTGTATTGATTTGGTTGTGATGTCTTGATTTGGTTGTGATGTCATGATTTGGTTGTGTTGTCTTGATTTGGTTGTGATGTCTTGATTTGGTTGTGATGTCTTGATTTGGTTGTGTTGATTTGGTTGTGTTGTGTTGATTTGGTTGTGTTGTCTTGATTTGGCTGTGAAGTCATGATTTGGTTGTGTTGATTTGGTTGTGATGTCTTGATTTGGTTGTGTTGTGTTGATTTGGTTGTGTTGTCTTGATTTGGTTGTGATGTCTTGATTTGGTTGTGATGTCATGATTTGGTTGTGTTGATTTGATTTGGTGGCATTGTCTTGATTTGGTTGTGATGTCTTTGTTTGGTTGTGATGTCATGATTTGGTTGTAATGTCATGATTTGGTTGTGTTGTCTTGATTTTGTTGTGATGTCTTGATTTGGTTGTGTTGTGTTGATTTGGTTGTGTTGTGTTGATTTGGTTGTGTTGTCTTGATTTGGTTGTGATGTCTTGATTTGGCTGTGATGTCATGATTTGGTTGTGTTGATTTGGTTGTGATGTCTTGATTTGGTTGTGATATCTTGATTTGGTTGTGTTGTGTTGATTTGGTTGTGTTGTCTTTGTTTGGTTGTGATGTCATAATTTGGTTGTGTTGATTTGGTTGTGATGTCTTGATTTGGTTGTGATGTCTTGATTTGGTTGTGAAGTCTTGATTTGGTTGTGTTGTCTTGATTTGGTTGTGATGTCTTTGTTTGGTTGTGTTGTCTTGATTTGGTCGTGATGTCTTTGTTTGGTTGTGTTGATTTGGTGGCGTTGTGTTGATTTGGATGTGATGTCTTGATTTGGTAGTGATTTATTGATTTGGTTATTATGTCATGATTTGGTTGTGTTGATTTGGTTGTGTTGTCATGATTTGGTTGTGATGTCTTGATTTGGTTGTGGTGTCTTGATTTGGTTGTGTTGTCTTGATTTAGGTTGTGATTTCTTAATTTGGTAGTGATTTCTTGATTTGGTTGTGATGTCTTGATTTGGTTGTGTTGTGTTGTCTTGATTTGATTGTGATGTCATAATTTGGTTGTGTTGATTTGGTTGTGATGTCTTGATTTGGTTGTGATGTCATGATTTGGTTGTGATGTCTTGATTTGGTTGTGATGTCTTGATTTGGTTGTGATGTCTTGATTTGGTTGTGTTGTGTTGATTTGGTTGTGTTGTCTTTGTTTGGTTGTGATGTCATAATTTGGTTGTGTTGATTTGGTTGTGATGTCTTGATTTGGTTGTGATGTTTTGATTTGGTTGTGTTGTGTTGTCTTGATTTGATTGTGATGTCTTGATTTGGTTGTGGTGTCTTGATTTGGTTGTGGTGTCTTGATTTGGTTGTGTTGTCTTGATTTAGGTTGTGATTTCTTAATTTGGTAGTGATTTCTTGATTTGGTTGTGATGTCTTGATTTGGTTGTGTTGTGTTGTCTTGATTTGATTGTGATGTCATAATTTGGTTGTGTTGATTTGGTTGTGTTGTGTTGATTTGGTTTTGTTGTCTTTGTTTGGTTGTGATGTCATAATTTGGTTGTGTTGATTTGGTGGTGATGTCTTGATTTGGTTGTGATGTCTTGATTTGGTTGTGAAGTCTTGATTTGGTTGTTTTGTCTTGATTTGGTTGTGGTGTCTTGATTTGGTTGTGTTGTCTTGATTTAGGTTGTGATTTCTTAATTTGGTAGTGATTTCATGATTTGGTTGTGATGTTTTGATTTGGTTGTGTTGTGTTGTCTTGATTTGATTGTGATGTCATGATTTGGTTGTGTTGTCTTGATTTGGTTGTGATGTCTTGATTTGGTTGTGATTTCTTGATTTGGTTGTGATGTCATGATTTGGTTGTGTTGATTTGGTTGTGTTGTCTTGATTTGGTTGTGATTTCTTGATTTGGTTGTGATGTCTTGATTTGGCTGTGATGTCATGATTTGGTTGTGATTTCTTGATTTGGTTGTGATTTCTTGATTTGGTTGTGATGTCATGATTTGGTTGTGTTGTCTTGATTTGGTTGTGATTTCTTGAATTAGTTGTGATGTCATGATTTGGTTGTGATGTTTTGGTTGTTATGTCTTGATTTGGTTGTGATTTCTTGATTTGGTTGTGATGTCTTGATTTGGCTGTGATGTCATGATTTGGTTGTGTTGTCTTGATTTGGTTGTGATTTCTTGATTTGGCTGTGATGTCATGATTTGGTTGTGTTGTCTTGATTTGGTTGTGATTTCTTGAAATAGTTGTGATGTCATGATTTGGTTGTGATGTCTTGCTGTGGTTGTGTTGTGTTGATTTGGTTGTGTTGTCTTTGTTTGGTTGTGATGTCATAATTTGGTTGTGTTGATTTGGTTGTGTTGTCTTGATTTGGTTGTGATGTCTTGATTTGGTCAACACAACACAACCACATCAAGACATCACAGCCAAATCAAGACATCACAACCAAATCAAGACAACACAACCAAATCAACACAACACAACCAAATCAACACAACCAAATCATGACATCACAACTAATTGAAGAAATCACAACCAAATCAAGACAACACAACCAAATCATGACATCACAGCCAAATCAAGACATTACAACCAAATCAAGAAATCACAACCAAACCATGACATCACAGCCAAATCAAGACATCACAACCAAATCAAGAAATCACAACCAAATCAAGACAACACAACCAAATCAACACAACACAACCAAATCAAGACATCACAACCAAGACAACACAACCAAATCATGACATCACAGCCAAATCAAGAAATCACAACCAAATCAAGACAACACAACCAAATCATGACATCACAGCCAAATCAAGACATCACAACCAAATCAAGAAATCACAACCAAATCAAGACATAACAACCAAAACATCACAACCAAATCATGACATCACAACTAATTCAAGAAATCACAACCAAATCAAGACAACACAACCAAATCATGACATCACAGCCAAATCAAGACATCACAACCAAATCAAGAAATCACAACCAAATCATGACATCACAGCCAAATCAAGACATCACAACCAAATCAAGACAACACAACCAAATCAACACAACCAAATCAAGACATCACAACCAAATCAAGACAACACAACCAAATCATGACATCACAACTAATTCAATAAATCACAACCAAATCAAGACAACACAACCAAATCATGACATCACAGCCAAATCAAGAAATCACAACCAAATCAAGACAACACAACCAAATCATGACAACACAGCCAAATCAAGACATCACAACCAAATCAAGAAATCACAACCAAATCAAGACATAACAACCAAAACATCACAACCAAATCATGACATCACAACTAATTCAAGAAATCACAACCAAATCAAGACAACACAACCAAATCATGACATCACAGCCAAATCAAGAAATCACAACCAAATCAAGAAATCACAACCAAATCATGACATCACAACCAAATCAAGAAATCACAACCAAATCAAGAAATCACAACCAAATCATGACATCACAGCCAAATCAAGACATCACAACCAAATCAAGACATCACAACCAAATCAAGACAACACAACCAAATCATGACATCACAACCAAATCAAGACATCACAACCAAATCAAGACAACACAACCAAATCATGACATCACAGCCAAATCAAGACATCACAACCAAATCAAGAAATCACAACCAAATCAAGACATAACAACCAAAACATCACAACCAAATCATGACATCACAACTAATTCAAGAAATCACAACCAAATCAAGACAACACAACCAAATCATGACATCACAGCCAAATCAAGACATCACAACCAAATCAAGAAATCACAACCAAATCATGACATCACAGCCAAATCAAGACATCACAACCAAATCAAGAAATCACAACCAAATCAAGACAACACAACCAAATCAAGACTTGATTTGGTTGTGATGTCTTGATTTGGCTGTGATGTCATGATTTGGTTGTGATGTCTTGATTTGGTTGTGATGTCTTGATTTGGCTGTGATGTCATGATTTGGTTGACATCACAGCCAAATCCTCTAGGATTTCAAGGAATCATCACAGTTTTACACTTGTGGTTTTCAAGCAATGCTATCAGATGCATTGTAGATAATATGGTTAGCAGTCAAGTCCACAGTTCCCATGCTGGATCTAAATTACCCTAACATGAATTACTAACTTAATGAATGGGTGATTTTGCAGAAAGTAAGAAGGTGCTCAGTAGCGTCATTTTCTGTTCAAAGACATTTTTAGTTACAGTGGGACACTTTAAATTATAATATCTCAGAGTGTTAGCATTTTTTTAAAAGCACCGTCATGCTGTGCTACAGATCACTTCCTGTTTCATTAAGATGTATAACTTTAAATGAATACCATTATTTGGTTAATATCTAATTAATTAATGACCTCGTTTTTTCTCCTTAAAATAAATAAAGAAATACATTTCCATTGCAAATAAGTGTCTTGAACACAACGGAATTCAACAAATAAAAGGCTTGATTCTCATAATGTTTGCCTTGCTTTGACACAATCTTATAACAGAAAAAATAGTCTATGAGCTGTGTGCGGATTAAGGTGACAGGAAACAACAATGAAACATACGATTTTCTAATATTACAAACATAAAAATTATCTGTTGCCCTATGCTGCTGTACAGAGGTATTATTATCATTATATCAGAAGCTGGGATTGGGTTCTAGGCATTGTAGAGACACTGCAGACTGTGTCAAATTATACTTCCGTGTAGATATGAGAAGCACAGATAGTCAGAGCAGATAGAGAAACTTTAATGTTCAGTGAAGAAAAACACTTTTTTCTCTAAGATGTGATTTAATCTATTCTCTTTTTCATGATGTTCTCCCTTCCTCAATTTCTCCTACAATAATGCAACTTTGACCCTGCACTAACCCCATCCCTCCTCTTATCATAGCTTTCCTCTTTTACCTTTCCATTGCAGAATGATGTAGAACCTATGTGTAGAACAGTCAAGGGGCGGTCAAGGGTAAAGGCGAGAAGCCTTCACCAAGCCACATATGCTACCAGTGTCACAGCAACAAATGCCCCCTCTCCCACTATGGAGCCCACCCTGCCATCTGTCTCCTTAAGCTGGTTCAAGGCACTCTGGCCTAGACTGTGCGCATGTGTGTGCAGGCCTGTGTTTGAAAATAGCAATAAGGTGAATAAATAAGATAGAGAGCGATGAAAACTGAAAGACAAAAACTTGAGAGAGAGAGAGACAGAGAGAGAGAGAGAGAGAGAGAGAGAGAGAGAGAGAGAGAGAGAGAGAGAGCGGCAGGGAAGAGTGCACTGATCCATGTCTGTGCAATTGTGAATAAATGTGAGAGTTTACTTTTAGGGGTGGGTGTTTGGTCATGCCTCCCCCCAGGGTGAGGCATGGCACAGTTGAATGTCAGTCCACTGACATAATGATTGAGCAATCAGGATGTGAAGATGCTGACAGGACACCTCTGTGACCTCATACTAACATATTTGCTCTTAGGTCAAAGAAAGGACACATACAAAAACATAGTGTCAGTTCATGGCTAACAAGAATGTTAAAATCTTCCACTAATGACTCAATCTTGCTCATTTCTTTGATAAAAGGTAAAAAAAAAAAGCATCCATTCATTGATTTCTTCAAAATATATTTATTAACTAACAAGAATGAAATTACTTATGACCTACATCTAACCTGTTAAATTTCAATTGCAATTTAAAGATTTTCACATGTTGACAAATGAGTCTTTATATTTTAGTATAAATTCAGCCACATGCATGACTTCTCTTCATAATAGGAAAATAGCTGAAAGTGGGATAAAGGAAGGCTACTGGTCGGAGTCTTTTTTTAGTCACTGACTGTAGCCCAGATTGTAGATCTGTCAAAACTGTGAAGCTGAGAATTATCAGATTATGTGTTAATTGGAAGGTGAGAAAGGTGTGAGGAGTAGTCAGAAAAGGCAAGAGCTAAATGGAGAAGATTGTGGAGGACAGACACGAAACAGAGGTTAAGAAAAAAAGTGAAGAAGAGAAAAAGCTAAACCGATCAAAGGAAGGATTAAGAGAAGCAGGGACACACAATTTACACACATACTGACAGATTATATCTGTGCAAGATAAATGAATTAATCCCAGACTTCACTGGTTTACAAGCTCCATTAGGCAAACTTTCAAGATGCCTTTGAAGTGATCCAATCTTAAGTGTGTGGCTGTGTTGGGAATTTTAAGTGTTATAAAAGAAGAAACAGTTTCATATTAGACAGATTGTACAATCTGACAGTTATCAATATGTTTGTGTCTATGCTTCTTTGCCTTGAGGTTTATGCAATCAAATCTCATGAAAAAAGGAAAAGAAGCTTTTTCAGAAAATTCGTCTTTAAAAAAATAATAAGCTTTCCAAAAATCAATCAAAGTCTGACATTTTCAAACAACTGCATCAATTTCTATATATTTTTTTAGCAACACCCTGGAAGACCCGGTGCAATTACTTCCAAACTTTTCTTGTTGTGATTATATAACAAGATCTGCCTTAAACCAATAAAGGACATTTAGTTACAACCTAAGTAAGCCTTAAAGGGATACTTCACCTGTTGAAACATGAATCTGTATTGACATTGGGTCATATATGTAGTAGAAATGTGAAATAATTTTTGAAGTTGGTGCCTTCTTGACCGAGAAAAGGCAGAAAGTCTTCTTGGCTCATGTGGATGAAAGATAACAACTCCCATAATGCACTGCACCGCAGGACACTCCCACTGAAGCTAGGATGTATTTGCAGTCTGTCTACAACACATACGGCCACTTTCTCAACTGATTAAGGAGATTTCTTCCAGAAGGAATTGGCATCTTAGAAATACCTGGCAGCAAACGGACTCTATGTCTGTGTCCATAGGCAAACAGTGAGAGCTCCGACACCACCAGTCTGCCGGCGACAGGCAGGTCGTGTGCCCCGGCTGCTGAGACCTGCCTGTCGGAGCTCCTGTTCCTCCATCAGCCTAAACTGCTCGCCGCTATATTGCGGCTCGTTGAGATAGCCAAAAACATCCGATTCGAGCACAAGTCCTTCAAAATCCAGGGCACCTCAGTTCTTATCAGCTTTCTCCACAGAGCCTGTTAGCATAGCTTCCTAGCAAGATGGTGGACATTAAGTTTCGATTCTGGCAGTGAGGTCCCGCCCACTGATCTGAAAAAAGGTCTGTAACTTTAGTGGTCGAAAACATGAGGAACTAGCAATGTAGTTTCACCCCCTCTAATCAAAACAGCCTCAGATGATGCAAAATGACGATTTTTGCGTCATCTAAGGCTCCTTTTCAGAAAAGAAATAAGGAGCTCTCAGGGAAAAATGAGGGGGGGGTTGCACGACCATTCAAAAATACTACCAGGTTTCTAATGATACAAAGCTTAATGCAAATGGGTGAAGTATCCCTTTAAGTAAGCCCAGTGGTTTCCCTGGCTCTAATTGTGATTTTTTGGGGGGCTTCAAGAGTATTTTTTATTGGTCGGAGTGCAATTCATCCTACGTTCTGGTTCTTTACACACATGCTTTTAAAGGTGAGTACCTTACAAGTGTTAAAAACTGTTTCTATATCTTTATATTTAAAAGAGTGCCTTGACAGTAAATTGAAAGCAAGAAGCGTCTGCCTTTTCAAGTTTCCTTTCTTTTTCCTGCTTTTGACCGCACACCGCACTTCAAACAGGTTTGGTCAGTTATTTTAACATGTCATATTGTCTAGCAGTGATGTCGTCGTTTCTTGGAGGGAAGCCTCAACTCACAGGTAAAAAGATGATATTTTTAAGATTTGAAAAACACAACACACAGAAGTAGCTTTCACAATGAAGTCTCATCTACATGCATTCAACACCCTTACAGCTGTTAATAGGATGTACAGTACATGTTCAGGTGACACTGCTCAATATGACAAAATATGACTCAACAGCACCACAATTACAGCTGCAAACTACGGTATATGGGTTGAGGTGTAAACCAATAGGTTCTTTAGTTTTTGGAACTTTTCAAACTTTAGAAACTCAAAGTAAATATGAGCATTATGTTCTTTTGTTTGGACTACTGGCTATGACTGATTCAAACAAAACATCAAGAGTCATTAGTACAAATAGCCAAAAACTACTCACTCAGGGAAGAATAAGTACAGTAATCAAATGGCACACATGCACACACACTGTATCAAACACATTGAGCTGGGTCTCCAAGCATGGATTATCACCTTGTACAGAAAATTCATAAAGGTGATTGATGATTTTAATTAAATGTTCTGACCCTTTTGGGAGCTGACAGGGAGATGGAGCGCCTCTTTTAGGGCATGTACCCAAACACTGCTGTGGTTCCCTTCAATGATCCAGCCTAGCAGGGTCGAATCTTTTAGTCCCAGCAAACTCCAATCAGCAGTCAGTGTATTTTACACACCTGATTTTCTTCAGTGCTATAAAGACGGGGTTTAAATCCTCTGGAAAGCAGAAGAAAAAGGCAAAGAGCCATTTTCTCCAGACCGTAGCTATCACAAGCAGTTACTGCTGTGATCTTCCTTGCTGCTTGTAACACATACCAAAGCCTCTGTCAGCACAGGTTGAGACAGACTTGCTGGTATAAGTATTGTGCTCTGACCCAGATCAACGTCTAAAGTGATTTATTCTCAGCTGGAGCAGCTTTTAAGGTCTGCTGGCCCTGGATTGGAAGTGATTGTACCTCTGTGCTTTAAAGACCACTAATATCATAATCATAAAGGGCAGGTGACGGATTTGGATTTAAGTTGATGAAACTAAAACTGTACTAATATTATTGGGGCTGGGAATAATTCTTGTTTTTATCATTATTATACTGTACTGAAAAGTAAGGCTCTCACGTGCATTATAATACCCACTCTCCAATATGTCTAAACACTATATTTATGACAAACATCAGAGATGAGAGGGTTTTTATCAAACCAGTCACACATAGGACCTGATTCAGCTTTGAGTTAAAATGCAGTTTGGCTCGGACATCATTGTGCAACAAGTTTGCTAGATTTAACTTATAAATAAAGATGATTGAACTGAAATTGAGAAATATTTCAGGGACTTATTACTGGAAGCAAATATCACAGATACCTTCTTTTAAAAGAGTATTTCTTAAATAAATTTCTAACCCTAGTTTTAAGTTCATGCAACAATTGAGGTCATGCTTAAGACTAATAATGTCAGGTTGAAAAAAAATAAAAAGGTGCTTGGTCAGTTTAATGATCAAAACAAATTATTTTACCATTTATTCTGGGTGAATATTCTCCATAATGGGTATTGCAACATTTCAAACTTAAAAAATAAAATAACTTCCAAAAATAATTTGACTGCCCGCTTGGACGAAAGAAAATAATATGATCCTCCCCTCTTTTCTCACTACCCTCCTAGATTACTTATTATATGTCTTTCACTCATCAATCAATCAATCAATCTTTATTTGTATAGCGCCAATTCATAACAAGTGTTATCTCAAGACGCTTTACAAAAAGCAGGTAAAGACCTTACTCTTTGTCTATTAATATTACAAAAGAGCAGGTAAAAAGACCATGCTCATTGTTATGTTACAAAAAGCAGGTAAAAGACCTTACTTATTGCTATATTACAAGGACCCAGCTTAATCCATCATGAGCACTTTAGCAAAGCAGCAAAAGATACATTGGTCAGAAAAAACTGCCTTATTAAAAGGCAGAAATCTTCGGCAGTGATCCCCGGCTCATGACGAAACAGCCTTCACAGCCTAGACTGCGCCGGGCTTGGAACGGGATAGGGGGAGATGGGATAAGATGCAGGAAGAGGGATAGGGAACAAGGGAAAAAGGGGGGGGGGTGTTGTTCAGGTGGGCCGTCCACCTACGATCCCGAAGGGAGGGGGGGGGGGTTGTTTTGGCAGGCCGTCCACCAACGTAATATTACATAATACATAATATTTGGTATAGATTTTTCTTTTTTAGATTTATTTTTGGGGATTTTTATGCCGTTATTAGAGAGACAGGGCAGTAGATAGAGTGAGTAATCAGGGACAGAGAGAGTGGGGAATGACATGCAGGAGGAGGCACAGGTCTGATCAAACCCCGCCCACCTGCCTCAAGGTCTACAGCTTCTCTACATGGGGCGTACAAACTAACCACCCCGCTTCAAGTACTACAGCCTCTGTACATGGGGAGTGCAAGCTAACCACTTGGCCACCCGAGACCGTTCTTTTTATTGTTATTAACATATACTTTATTAATCCCACAAGGGGATTGTTGTCAGTTGTTGAACATTGGCTGAAATACACACACATGCACAAACAGGATCCTATGGACATGCACTAATGGAGAGATGACAGAGTGAGGGGGCTGCCCACAGCGAGCGCTCCTGAGCTGGTGGGGGCGGTTCGGTGCCTTGCTGCAGTGCTAAGGAAGTGAACTGGCACCTCCCTAGCTACCACACCTTTTATAATTGTGTATAGTCCTACTAAAGCAGTGTTTGACCACATATGCCTACACTTTAAAGCACTTTCGGTCATCCCATGTTATTTTTCAATATGCTGTACAGGTAAGGAGAATTGACACAACCCTAAAAAAGTTGTGCTTACACAGACACACTTGTACAAACTTGTGTGTTACTAAATACATCAAAGTCCTTACATAGCTTCCCTTTAACTTGTCCGGATTTAATGTGGTTGTGAGACATGTGAGAATTTTACACAGCTAAACAGAAAAAAGGATCTGTTTCTGTTTTGTGCTGCAATTGTCTCTGCATTGTTAGCAGGCTGTGGTTTTGTCTGTGCATGAAATCCAGTTATCTGTTATCTGTCTTTTTTGTATTGTGGCAGTAGTCTATCTGTTGTGTTTTCACTTCCATTTTTTGTTAATCTTTTGGGCATTTAAGCTGCAGAGGATTGTGTGCGCGCTCGAATTCAGTGCCAGGTGTTTTGCTGTTCACGCTCCCTGCCTTTTGGCCCACTTGGGGATCAACAGCCAAAGGACCCGCCCCCCTTACCTTTCTTGTTCTCATCTTTCATCGCCTGATTTTCTTTTCAAACAGAATCTTCCTGCAATCATCACTCTGTATCTATTGTGTGTGATGTTGTGCTTCTTTCTGCCAGTTTATCCACAAGTAGTACCTTTCTACCCCTGATGACCTGTCTGCCCATTCAAATTATATTTCTGTGTTGCCTAGGTAGAATTTTGTCTCTGTTTTTCTTGCTGCATACACCCGTACATACACACACAAACACGGACACACACCTGTCACACAAAGGATGGAGGGGGTCATGTCCGTGAAGCCTTCCAATCTGCTCACTTTATCAGTGGTGCAGCACAGACTCACCAGAGATGATTCATCACAAGAAAACTCACAAATCATTTGAAATAGCAAGGGAAAGCTCTCTTATATGCTCTGTGATGCCGAAAGCAAACACACCTCAACTTTGACAGCTTTTATTCTTCTTTGATCTGCACTCTGGCTTTTCAGCATCCAGTGAGCATACATCGACTTACACGCTTCTCTCAAACACCAACTGTTAACTCTCAATCTTAACTTCCACACTTAAATATTCAACCAACACTTACCGTGAGGGTAGGTACGGCTGTGACGAGTGAATAGATGAGCACAGGGGGGATCTTGCTGGTGTCGTCCGGACCCGGGTAGGGCTTGGAGAATGTCTTGTCGTAGCAGAAGAAGCCCTGGATGTGCACAGGAAATGTGTCCGTGTACTCGAAGTAGTAAGCCAGCAGCACAGTCCCAGCCATGATCACCAGCTGGAAATAGAACATGATCCCAACGTTAGGAAGTGAGAGGACGATAGGTGAAGCGGAGGATGGAGAGGCGGAGGAGGTGGAAGAGGAGAAGGAAGGAGAAGAAGAAGAAGAGAGGAGGGGGAGAGAGTCAAGTCCCTGTCCCCCTCAGCCACGGGTACATGCATAGGAAATATGGAGCAAGAGTGGCTTAGAGTGAGATGTTCAGTGTTTGGATCCGAGTAAAAGAGGGGAAAAGGAGACGAGAAAGAGAAAAGGAAATCTGCAGGAGGAGGCTCGCTCTTCGAGATGAAAATGAGTACAAAACAAAGAATAAAAGAGTGCTCCGCAGGACCTAATAGCAGAGAACTGCTCAGGGAGCGAGCAAGAGACTGAGAGAGCAGAGAGAGAGAAATAGAGAGAGGGACTGTGAGTGAGAGATAAAGACAGAGAGATGGAGATAGGGAGGGAGGTGGGAAGTTGAGAGAGAAAGGGGGAGCAGCTTTTCTGCTGCCAGCACTGAAATCTACTACAGTTGAGCTGTGGGTATATTTATAGATAATGTGAGTGTGTGTGTGTGTGTGTGTGTGTGTGTGTGTGTGTGTGTGTGTGTGTGCGTGTGTGTGTGCGTGCGTGCATGTGTGTGTGTGGTATAAGGCCATGTGAATAGGAGGATGAAGTGTGTTTTTGTCTTTAATGTGGTTTTTCATCGTCTGCTCACATCTGCATAAAAAGATAAATTCCCAAAATATTAATAATCATAAAATAATAAAAATACAAACAATGCAACTAGTTTGTCAACAAACTACATAACAAGTTCACATTTCAGAGGGATCATTGTGGAAGTTTTATGATTATATTTTTCTGGATGAGACAAACTACACTTCCCGGCTATGTCTTTACAATTTCAATAAATAATTCTCAAAGATGTTTTAGACAAGGTTAAAATCCTTTCAAAAACAAACAATCTTCTCCAGTACACATCTGAATTTGCAATAAGTATCATCAAGTGAGTAGCTAAAACTTCACCAGGGCCGTCCATAAGGGGGGAAAAGGGGGGAAACTTTCTTGGGCCCGTCCGCTGGGGAGCCCAGGGAGGCAAAAAAAACCTTGTGGGATCTCAATATGACCCATATTAATTTTGAACTCAAATCTCTACATAAAGTCAACATAATTACATATTTGATGAATTACAAGATAGTAAAATGTAGTAATTATCAAATTTAACCCCATCTCATCAAAATGGTACGAATCATTTTTAGTTTAGGAACGTAAAGTCAAATATCGTGGATGTAATATTGTAGCCACAAAAGGCTTATGTAAAAGTATTCATGTTGGGATAATTAGAGCACTGGCAGTTGTGCCTCCACGAGGTTGTACAGTATTGCCAATAAGGCCCATGTGCCAGAGTAAATTGGATATGTGTATGAACAAGAAAGTGTGTTATCATGTGAAAAAGGGGTGTTTTTATATGAACAAATCAGATATAGTGAGTCTTCATTTGCAGGACCTTTCAGGGGTCCAGCCATTCCTGTGGGCGGGCCTGCACTTCACAAAATGGTGATTAATGCAATGTGTTACAACAGTAGCTACAATTTAGACTTTATAGTGATGCTTTCAAATCTTATAATAAATCATATTTTGCATTTGTAAATTGTAAGAAAAAAATGTGTTTAAATGATTTGAATTCGAGGACCTAATTGTATTGCTTACATTAAAAACTAATAAGGTTCAACCAACAGAGCAGCATTAACAGCAATGATTCATCAACTTTTAGCTGCATTTGTTGGTTTTACTGACCGACCTTCATGAAATTGCAGTTCTTCTCAGCTCAACTGAGCCTTTTAGTGTCTAAACGCACAGTATGTGCGGGAATGATTCTCTCTGCTACTGTTGATCACCGTTGGAAATATTTGACATAATGCAAGTACTCAACAATAAAATATATTTAACATGGGTTTAGTCAATGTTTTATTAATCTACATATTTTAATGTAAACATTAGGAACCAAAAAAATTCGACATATTATACCTTTAAGCTCAAAGGGCCTCATTCACAAACAGTGCGTACGCACAAATCTGTTCTTAAACCGTTCGTACGAACGTTTGTTGCACAACTCTTTTAACTAAATGCATGATATATTAAAAATACATTCAGTAAACATATATATATATATATTTATGTTTCATAGACAAGAATTTAAAAAGTGAATTTACTACTGCATTGACTAAATGTATTATAATGATAATAACCATGAAATGTATGCCTATTCATCCTTAGGCTACAATTCTTCTTTATTTTTTTATAATTATTTTTATTAATTTCATGCTTTCCTTCACATGGTCTTACAATTCTTCTTTAATCTAAAATCTTTAATCTTAAATTAAAGAGTTTACAATCAAGAACATGACTATGTACCTATTGAAATGTAACGGTTTTGACTTTCATTTCATGGTTGACCACTCCCACTAATATTGCCATGAAATATCGCATCTGTTACCAAAACCAGTTGATTAAGGGCATGCAATGAACATACAGTACATTATTGTGATTTACGACCAAGAAAGTGTAAAGATCCAGCCTTGCTGAAAGAAATTGCAGCCGCAAGAGAGCACATCAGACAGTCAAAACATGTTCGAAGAGTGTGACAAGGGCTTATCAGCTTATTCCGACTGCCAATGCATGTACAGAATTGCTGCAACTATGTAATTCCCTGGAACGTCATCTAAGCCCCCAGACACACTGCAATTTTTTACCTTTTGAGGCCATCTCTGGCAACTTCTACGTGTCTTCACCTAACCGCTCTCGTCCTGATACACAAATCAGATGTCCTTATATTGAGAGATGGGGGCGTGGTAGTATTGATTGCAGGTTGCGGGCACGCGCCTGTCGATTTAGAATCAGTCTGATTCACTAACATACGCATGGTGGTGAGAACAAAATTGGCTGGTACGCACGTGTCATGAATCCGACGGTGATTGTGCGTATGCACTTATTTTATGCGCAGAGTAAGAACATTTCTACGCATATATTAGTGAATTAGTGAATCATCTTATCTTATCTTATGAGGCCCATTGTCTTGTCATCCTGACTTTTTTCCCTCAAAGTTCTCTTACTGTATATATCATTTGAGGCAACACACATTTTTGCTCTTATTAAAAGTTTTAAAAAATTGGACAAAATGACATGTTACCATTGAGGAGGAGGAGTGACAGTTGGAAGCTCTCTAGGATGTGGAGCTCAGAGTTGCTAACCTCTGGCGGGCTAAACAAACACAGCTGCTTTTAATACTCTGCATAGAACAAGAACAGTGTAAATATCTTAAAATGCAACCCAACACAAACTACCCCAAAAAACCATGCACACTAGTACATTTTATATACAAAACCACAGACCCACATGTGCCCACACAGGAGGACAGGTGTTTTTATTAATAACGCTGTTTTTTCTCTTCTTTTTATTTCCTTGTATGAAATCATCCTTCATTTTTGCCTCATTAAAGAAATCGTTTTTTCTATATTTGGTTGCCATGGGGAAGTAAAAGACTCAGAATAAGCTTTTCTATTGTTCTGTAATTTTAAGAAGGTATTTGTAAAGACCAGTCTGTGTGGAGCGGTGTCTTTTATATTACATTTTCTCAACAAAAGTTGGACAGAAATCAAAGCAGCAGCTTGTATCTCTGTATGCTTTTTATTTGTACCTGTACATGTTTGAGGTAAAATGGTGTTCACTCCCCTGATGGGAGCTCTTTGATTGGTTGCTTTGTGTGAGATGTTTGATTTTCAGTGACTCATGGTGGCTACCTTTGTTTTCCTGTTTGTCAGCATAGGGCTCCTCCCCTGCGTTTACCCAGCATATTATGACTGAATCTGACTCACTAGCTATACTGTAAATAATGTTATTGTGTGTGAGTTGTAGTTTATATCTTTACATGCATAAAGCCACTTAGAACCGGCTTAATTTGATGAAGAATGTGTGCAAAATGGGGCTGAGGTGTAGCTTGCTATGCTATAGTGTATACTGTAAAAAGAAACTGTGTTTGCAAGCATTTGGCATTTACTGACTTAGCTCAAGAGTGGAAAAGATGTTTTTTTTTTAATCATGGAAATCAAAGAATATTAAATATTTGCTGGTTGTTTCGTGTATTTTTACCGAATGGAGTAGCCTTTTTAGCTTTTTTTCCTCAACAGTTGCTCATGCACATGAATAAAGTGGTTAGAGAAAATATGGCTCAAAGATAATCTGGAGATGTCCGCCATATTTTTGTTACATAAAAACAACACAGATTTAGACCATCCAGCAATCCATTCTTTATCTATACTGCTTATCCCGTTCGGGGTCATGGGGGGGCCTGGAGCTGACCCCAGCTGTCACCGGGCGAGAGGCGGGGGTACGCCCTGTACTGGCGACCAATCCAGAGTGTACCTGACATTCAGAGACAGACAAGCAGCCGCACTCACATTCAAACCTACAGGCAATTAAGAGTCATGTCTTTAGACGGTGGGAAGTACTGGAGTACCCGAAGGCAACACACGTGTGCAATGGGAGAACATGCAAACTCTACATAGAAAGGCACCTGCCCAGCCAGGGATTTCAACCATGGGTACCATCTTGTTGTTCAGAAACAACACTAACCACTGCACCACCGTGCAGCCCAGATTTCGACCTACTGTGCAAAAGCATTTTCCCCAAAGTCAAGATTCACCACTGCTTATTGTATGGATTTGCCAGCTGTTCATGGATTTAGTTTTGTGGGTGACATCAGCTTTTTCACACTGACAACTCTCTCACTTCCTCCTGCTCACATTTAAGCACTCACTCACACTCTTCTGCTTGCCATCACATTATGATGCCTGTATTGCTCCCTTCCCTTCTTTCTGTCTTGACCTCTCATCAGAACAGAGCTTCCATTAACAGAAGGGTGACCTGCTTTAGAGGAAATAACTCAACATAGTGGGATATGAAAAAGGAAATCAATAGCAGTAAAAAGAGGCAGGCAAGATGAAAGGTCTGATTCGGGAGCTGTCACAGAGGGACCTGATGCTGCTTGCTAAAGTGTGTAAAGACTGAAGAGTGTCATCCATCTTTCCTAAGATGTCATCATCACCAAGCCTGCCTTCACATCATCACCACATATAAAATGTTCTTAATACCTGTCAGATCATCACGCATTACCACACTTATATTTCATTACTTACTGACATTAAATCCGCTCAATTATTTCAGCTTTCATGACATTTTGAAAAGCTTCCCTTCCTTCCACATTCTCTTGACACATGCAACAAGTATAACAAGAAAAGAGTGTTTCATTGATCTCTGAGAGGCAGTATAAGAGAGCTCATCAGGGATAAGTAAAGAGGGCTTATCTGGTCCTCATGACTGATCTTTGATGAACAGAAGACAAAAGTGAGTAATAAAGTCAACATATTAAGGATTGAGCTGTCTCTACATAGGAATTTAAATTAAAGAAACATTTATTTTAGCCCTCTGAAGTGACAGAAACACCACACCTTTTATTGCACAGCAGTGTCATCCTTGACAAGTCTTCAAATAGAAAATATGCAGATGCCGTGATGCTGCACTCTGACAAGACAAATAAGCAAGAGAAAATGTAGCAAGATAAGAAGTACAGTACTGGAAAAATTCAGTCGTTTAAATTATGTTTTGTTTCTTTTTATGTTGAGATGACTTCATCTTTATGTAAGATGAAGTCATCATTGAATTGTATTATAGTACACTGTATGTTTAACAAGTGTAACAGATAAAATAGTTTAAAAAAACACAGATATACTTGGTGTATGAAATTTGGCCAATTGTAGCATCCAAGATTGATTAATAAATACAATGAAACACAAGGACAATTAATGACAAACAATCACATAACCAAAAGCCCTTCCAGACTACATGCTACATTTTTCAAAGCTTTTCCTGTTTAACCTGATACCTCAGTGTACCAGAAGAGAAATGTCACTTTCTGTTTCTCTTTAAGCTGCTCCAGGTTCTCTCTTGCCTTGAAAAATGTGCTCAAAGTCCCAGCCTCGCCTCCAACTGTCCACCCATCACACAGTTCACCATCATTTCACCCCCCTTGTGTCTCAGCTGTTTCTGTCATTCTCCTTGTCACACTCAACACTCTAACAGTTCCTTCACTTGTATGATGCCAAGAGGCAGCAAGGCTTTACAACAGCAGTGACATCAAGACTACTGAAAACACGGCGCAGAGGGATTGGGCCATTTTGAGAACACTGTGGGAACGAGTTCAGGGAACAGCAACAGCCGGCGGCATGTGAAGGACCTGCCACTGCGGCTCTTAAAATATAATCTCCCTCCCTCCTTCTCTTAACCTGGAAAACATGCCATCCTTGCATAAATCTGAATCTTTTTCCTCACAAACACGGATGAACAGCTTTACAAGGTTAGCCATATTTGATGAACAGTATTAATTCTTTATTAATATGGAGGGAGTTTTTGTGCTGAACACGTATCTAAATATAGTGCAGTCTGTGTTACCTAGGAATGAACTTACGCAGCAGAGAGCTTTAGATTTTAGTGCACTCTTAGATCCTCATGTTTGTGTTTAAACTCTATACATTTATATTATGTTAAACTAACATTTACAGAAAATAGAAAGTTGTGAGACCAAAAGGTACAAAACAAGGTAAAATATAACTGATGATGCTCACTTTTGTTTTACTCATAATTACAACTTTCATCATTTTCTAAGGACTTCCCTGTAGCTGTACAGCTAGCAGTTTGATTTTGAATAGCAACAAAGCTTTAACTTCTGCTTCTAAAACAGAGTTATTTTTCCGTCTGTCTAGCTCATGGATGCAGTAAGAATACTGGATAGAGCCTTTCAACACTTCAGCACCCTTTTAGTTCTTATAAGATGGGCTAAAATGTTTTCAGAATGAATTGTTTCTGGGCCAAGGAGCATTCACAGGCTTTTTCTAGAAGACACACTTCTAAAATCATTATCTGGCATCCAAACAAATGCACAAAATGGATATGAATGAATAGCCATTTAAAAATGACTCTTCTTTTTCTCATGCTTATCTATAGTAAGGAAGGGATTTTTGGTCACTTGGGCTGTATGTGAACATGCAATAGAGTGTGTCAACCTTGCAATCATCACCTCACTAATCAACATGTGGTTGATTTCTCTAAATAATGTCCCTGATTTGTTAGGCTAACAGTTGTAACTGATATCCTCACTACATTCAAGGTTATTGCCATTCAAGTGGTTTCTAACACTTGTGAAAGAAACCAATTGAATTTCAAGCGATATCTTACACTACAATGAAAACTTGCGTTGTCATTGGTTTTTAAGTGCATGGGATATTCACACGACTGCAGACAAAGCTATACTGTGATAAGAATTTTCAACTAAGTTTAGTATTTGTACACTTTTGTATTAAATAAAGTTTCTTGTCTTAAACATAGACTTAATGGACGAAGCCTTAATTACGTCACCCATATGTTTCTGCAGGGGGCTCCAGGGCTCATCGGCTGCGTTATTCACCTCCTGCACAGTGTGCCCATGAGGACAAGAACTAATCAGACCAATATCGTTTTTTGTACCAGGCTGTAAACATGTTAATTCCTGCAGTAAAAACGGATATTTTTGAATGGGGTGTGTATGTGAATTCTGGGGCTCTTGAAGCCAGCCTCAAGCGGACCCTTGACAAACTGCATTATTTTGCACTTCCTCATTTTTCAACACTAGAGGTTGCCGCTTGGTCTTAATGCTCCAATAATGAAAATGCGAAATTTGCACATCCCACTACCATGTGACACAATGTTGTCATCTGGTCATGTCTGGTCAGCAAAATATTAAACAAGTACTGAAGTTATGAAGTTCTTTAGAAAGCGCCTCTCAAAGTTATAGAATAATAAATAGTTTTATGATAAGAAACAATTCCCTATATGTTACATTTTGGAGGCTAGTTCTCCAGAGGATACTTTACAACAACAAAGCTCTAACAAGCAACGCTCAGTCTGTCTGTCCTTCTCTGTTGTTCTCTGTCTCGCTTCCTCTGGAGGTACTGTCCTGTCCCTGGATGCTTTAAAAGCCTTGTTGCCTGAAAGAGCAGTTTTGTGTTTTACGGACGGAGGATTTAGAGCAGAAGGACGGTGAGACACAGGGGTCTACCGTTAGACACATGCTGTCCATTAAGAAGCCCGCCATCAATATACACTTCACTGCACATGGCCAGTAGACAGCAGTCCTGAGGGAGGAGAAGGAACCTAGAGGAGCAGGAAGGAGGGAGGGGATTGGAAATTAATAGAAGAAGAGAATAATGTATAATAAAGAAAGGAAAGATGAGAAACAGTAAGATAACATGAAAGAATGAAGAAGGCGTGAAGAGAGACTAAAGATGCAGTACAAATAAGGAGGAGGTTATAGAGCTCATAAATATTAGTAGAATGTAGTTTAATAGCTTCATATAGGTACAAGAAGAAACAGGTGCAAAGCTGAGGGTGTTGGCCAAAAAAACTGAACCAGTTTTTTCTTCCTTATGTCCTATTTTCGACTCAGACATCAGTGACTCTCCACCTCACTGCGCCTAAAGCACAGGGCTGGCAGCATCATAGGGATAAACTGAGATTTTCTTTGGGAAAATATTAAATTTGATTAAATAAAGTAATTGACCTCCCCTGCTCTGTAAAAGGAGGTGGCCATGTTTGTGTCTGTTTTTGACTTGATGGCCGCCTGGCCATAGGAAAATCTGAGTGTGTGTGTGAGTGATGGCCAATTTATTTCTGGTGGTTCAAGCTGATTGTATGTACATTAGCATTTTCTTTATGTTTGGGGCAGCAAAAGCTTTGACATAACTTTATTCGTTATTTTGTAATTGTTTGTGCCAGTTTGTTAAAATATATGTTATTTTGAATAAGTAATTCTAATTCATACATTTTATATCTCGTTATCAATCAATGTGTATTTTTTTTTGTCTTTATAAGTAGAGAATTAAGTTCAAAATTATTGTGGGTCATATTGAGGTTCCACAAGGTTTTTTGGGCCAAAGAAAATGTTCCCCCTTCTCTCCCCTTATGGACTGTGCTGCAAGTGTTATCTACTAGTGGGCACATTTAAAATATGTGTACAGGACAAGTCGTTTTAAAAGGATTTTAACCTAGTCTAAAAACATATTCAATGACTATTTATTGAAGAGACAAATAGATTTAGCTTGATTATGAAGTAGAAGGGTTAGGATTAGGGTTCGTCCATTGAAAAAAAAAAAATTATTTGGGGCATTTTGAATTTATTGGATAGGACAGCTGAAGAGAGACAGGAAATGTTGGGAAGAGAGAGTGGGGAATGACATGCAGCAAAGGGCCATTGTTGAATTCGAATCCATGGCCATTGCAACGAGGACCATAGCCTCCATACATGGGGTACATGACATAACCACTAGGCCATCCGGCACCCACTAATGATAAAAGTATCATACAGATGTTACAAATTCTGTGTATACAAGTAACACAACAGAATAGCGACATATAAACAACCAAATAGTTGATTTCAACAGAAGTTCCATCTCTCACATGGCAAATGGCCAATCATAATTTAGGATTTAGGGTTTATTTAGTTCATGGACACGCCCCTGAGTGTGGTATCCTTTTATGTAACTCTTAGCAAAAAGAATCAAGGCATATTGTCCCAAAATGTTTAACAATTTCTTGAGACATATATGGTGACAGATAAAAACAAAAAAAGCCAAAAAGACAGATTTTAGAATGCCATAAAAACTGTCGTTGAACAAGAATTACATAAATCCACTATTAGTTGTCATACTTGCCAATGACTAACAGCAATCTTTAATGTGGAAGACTTCTTGGTAATTGTGTTTGTTTAGATGTTAACACTAAACATGAGAAGAACATCTAACATTAAAGTTTTTCTGTGTTTGAGCAAACAAACATCATACTGACAAACTACAAACATTTCTCCACTTCCTATTAAAAGAACATGTTTGATCCTGACAGAATGTGACCTTGTATTGTTTTATAGTAAGTTGGATTGTGTTTCCTCAATTTACGCCAAAAAAATAATTCCTACCTTCTAACTCTTTGCCAGCACAACCCCCAACCCCTCCTACACACACTCTCCTCCCACTCACACACTCACATTCCAGTCCTGTGTTTCTCTTAGGCCTTGTCCGCACGTAGGCGGGTATTTTTTAAACGGAGTTTGGGTGTTCGTTGCGGTCCCAACCAGCACCTGATGCCCAGCCACTACCATCGGACTGTGTCGTCCCCCTGCATATTATCCCATATGCTCTTTTGTGAAGCGTCTCAAGATAGCTCTTGTTATGAATCGGCGCTATACAAATAAACAAAGTCAAAAACGATGTCCATGATATGCTTAAATGTTCTCACCACTCCTCTGCAATGACAATTTAGTTTACAAAGTAGTCCATTCTGGCGTCTCTGCTCGTCAACATAATGAGAGAGTCACTGTATATGTATGTGTAACCATGTAAAAAGTCCTGTTAGCAACGTTAAGACCAGCACTAGTTGGTTACGTCTGCCATCATACTAATCTCATGTAAACAAAAGTGACAGCGTTGCACAATGACGCCAAACGGAGGAGAAACTGGCGAACAGTGTGACGTTACAAGCCCAAAAATCAGTTTTCCCTGTCTACACATAAACACTTTAAACGGAGAATCTTCACCTTTGAAGGAGTTTTCCAAAAGTTGCGTTTTCAGTGACCTAAAACGCCGTTTCCATTTGTACGAAAGGCCAAAACGCACAGAAGACCTCTGTTTTCAAAAATACCCACCTACGTGTAAACAAGGCCTTAGGGTGCAATCACACTGGCAATCCGTACCGTGCCTAATCACGCATCACCCATAAAGTCCAGTTCGTTTGACCAGCGTGATATCTCGTGTACCGAGACGTGTACCGTGCTCGCTCTGGCATACTTCGGAGAGGTGTGCTTCGGCACGGTAGAGTTCATGCACGAGCATGAGCACAAGCACGCGGGTACACAACGCTGACAGCCTTCATTATGGAGAAATCCAGAGTTTTATGGTTGTATCTGACTAAAATTACTCAAATTACTTTTTAAAATTTTTTATAGAGTCCGCCTGTCTTGTAAACTAAGCACGCTTCATGATAACAAAGCATGCATGTGTTGTATTACGACGCTATGTACAAGAGGTACTGTAACCGTGCTTAAGACCGGTTAGTCCTGGAGCAGTGTGATCGCAGGCCGTGCCGGCCAGCGGGGGAGTGGGTGCTTGAGCACGGCACGGCACGGATTGCCAGTGTGATCGCGCCCTTGCTTACCTTTTAATTACACAAAAGAAATCCCCTGACACACTTTTACAAACAGAGAGCTACTGTCCTCCAAATGTTGTTTATTTTGTGTGAACTGGTACCTGACAGGTGGTCAGTGCTAATTACAGCTTCACAGCAGGAGATGGAATTGCTCAGTGGTCTGTACTGATCTCTAATCAGTCATTTTAGATACAAGAGACTCCCTGCTGAGATTGGGACTAAAGGGAAGTGGAGACAAAAAAAAACTTTAAAACACCTTGGAACATACAGAACTGTTGGAATAAATCTCTGCGTGGATCACCACCAAAAGGTATTATAAAATATACAAGAACACTGAAGATTGTAGAAATAAAAATATCAATAAATGTCCTCTCTTTCTCCTGTTTCAGTTTGGCAATAAAATTGTGCACCGTATCGATCAACGTTGGTCCTTTTCTAAGAAGTGTTATCACGACTTGTAAGCCTGTTTTTTTTTTTAATTTAAAATTAGCGGACAAAGACTTCAAAAGCTTGTTTGGGCTGCTCTATCAATATGTTCTATCACTGAATAAAATAGCTCAATTTAATATGAGAGAGGTCACTTGAAATGACGAATTCACAAGGTTTAATGACCCACGGTATTGAAGTTTTAGTTCACTCTCCCTGTTATCATAATGTTATTTAAGGCTGTGGCAGGCAGCAGCTTTCAGTGGTGAAGCTCTAAAAAACAGTGTGCATTACTTGGTCAACATCAGAGAAAGCTTTGAAAACCTGCTATCAAAGTCAGCAACAAGTTAGCATTACTACCACTGCTGTTGAGTTAAACATCAGATTGACATTTCAAAGGCATAGCAAAGAAATGGGGCACAAGGCTTTATCTGCTCTGAGGTTGTCATAATTAGATTTGCACATATTAACTAAAACCATGACAACACACTAAATGTTAACGGTAGTTTATACAAACGTTGGCAAGAACATTTTTGCGTAGGCCTCTTCTGTTGGGATTTTATCAATGAAAACAAATACAATTTAGGTTAGATTTTGATATCAATGTCTTACGTTTTACATGTGGGTCCTTTGGGGGATCAGCTTTTCTTAGATACTAGGGAGGCTCCAGGGAAAAAAGGTTGGGAATCACTGCTGCAGATAAAACAGTAGACATATTCTCTAACTCTTTTTTTGTAAGTATTAAAACCTTCTGCCTGGTTTGGGAGGAATCACCTTTTTTATGTAACTGAACAGAGATACATTTCATCATATGTTGTATGGGAAACTAAGGATATTCAAACTAAGTGAAAAACATTATTTTTAACTCACCATCTGTACTGACGTGGTCGGACAAAAATGTAACGGGTTGTTTGGTAGCATTTTTAAACTTATGTTTGCATTATTTACTTAATCTTCTCCCATTCCACAACTCCTTTTTAACATGTATCATCCCTCTTTATTGACAACTTCCTCATTCTATGACCTGGACTTCACATGGACTGTGAGCACTTTCACATTTTCATACAAAATCTCCTTCCAATATTTACTGTGATTTAATTAATGTGACTTATGTTGTTTTTAGGATCTGTCTTTTACGTGTGAAGTGATTTGATTGTAATGCGAGGATTTCTGAGCATGTAAGTGTTATCTTATCTTATCAATTGATGAGATAAATAAAAGGCCAGTGGACAGGGCTGCTTGGGGCGTTTTGCACTTTTCTTTAGCTCTGATTCTCTGAATGTCAGGTCAGGTAAAAAAAAAACACAAGAGAGCAGAAGGTTAAAAAGAGCGAGTGAGAGCTTTGATACTGTATTTGTATGAAAAATGGCTGAGGGGAAAAAGAGAGTCCAATGGGGAATTGGAAGAGAGTACAGTAGATGAGAGGAGGGCTGCTTTAATCACCCCTCAGTCAAATTCCTTTTCCAAGTTTTCAAAGGGACTCTCATGTTGCTCTCTTTTAATTTTCTGCCATCCATCGTGCACAATATTGCTTTGAAAAAGGTTTTTAAAAAGATAATACAAAATGATAATTTGGGCTGCCTTCTAAAGGCCCTGACACACCAAGGAGATTGTCGGCCGTCGGTCCTAGTTGGACCGTCGATGAGTGGTCGTCGCCCTAGTTTTTGCAGTGTGTCCGGCTCTGTTGCTACCCATCGGCACCCGTCAGCCTTTTTTGGGCTTATTCAACATGTTGAATCGGCGTCTGCAGTCGGTGAGAGGAATCTCTCTGATTGGCTGTTCGGAGGTTTCATTTATCTCCTGCTCTCGACACAGGTTCGGGAAAGCCCCTTGAGCATGCAGCTGTAGTATCCATGCTTTCACCCATTAATGCGGTTTCTCCTTATTTGTCGACTCCGACTATCGTTTCCTTTTCCACTAAAAGACCAAGGGCTAACAACGCCAGTTCCATTTTCAACTTTTTATCAGACATTATTCTGGATTAGTAGGCTACCTATAATAAGAGTGTGCGCTACAGTGGTGTGAAAATGGTCTTCTCGTATCACAACAACGGACTACCGCTGCTTGCTGGCATGGAGAGTTATTTCCTCTCACGCATGCGCAGAACGTATGTGGTGGTTGGCCGTCGGCTGTAGTCTTTGTGTGTTCTGCAACTTTTTTAGCAACTTTTTGGCCCAGACATGAGTCGACATGCCTCACGTCGCCACTTATTCTTTGCCATCTTCTTGTTGTGTCAGGGCCTTAAAAGTTGACATTTCAAGTCAAGAGGACCTGAGACAACTTATATCTTGTCGGTTGAACTTCTGAACATTTTTGTGAGGGGTGGACAGCAATAGGATCTCCAACAGTTGTATTCTGTAGCATGGGATAAAAGGTTATAATATTCTTCAGCCCGTTGTTTGCAAACTAAAGCATGTGGAGTATGTGTATGTGCATTTAACTGTTGTAATGATGTCTACAGTCTGTGGATAAATAGCTACATTGGAGAGGATAATTTGTTCCATGCTAGTTTAGATAGGTTTTTACAGAAAGGCTTATAGTTACAAACGTATGTAATTTATGTCAACGAAAATTATAAAGCTAACTTGAAGATCAACAAGGAAAGAGACAACTTTCTGACGTAAAATGTATTGATTTATGTATATATATATATGCAAATCTGAGACATGACGTAAGATGAGTTTCTGCACCCGGTAAAGCTGCAAAACATGAGACAACAATGACACTGATAACAAGTGTGTGACTTTCCATTAGCAGTGAAACAGATCATAACACCTACTTGCTGGGCATTACTGTAATCTGTTTCCAGCATGCATTGGCTAATATGTTCTGTTTATGCATTAACTGCTGTTTCACGAAGCTCTCGCTAACATGTAAAAACCTGTCCAATATATTTTCTAGTCTGGCTTCTTGCTCGGTCACTCTTTCTTTTTCTTTTCTTAGCTTCATCCACCACCTTCCTCTTCCGTCTCTAATCCTCAGCCATTGTATTAAGTAGTACAAAGACGGTTGAAGGCTGCTGGTAGACACTTACCTGTTTATAGTCATTGTACTATTCAAGTGACTTAAATACTACTATCTTAAGGTGGAAACATTACATATTGTTGCTTTAATTAAACAAGTAATGTAATAAATCAACAATTTCCAGGGTGAAGATCAACAAAAAATGTGTATAGGAACTGTTTAACAGTTTCACTGCCGGAATCTCTGCAGTCAGTTCTGGTTTTAAAAGTAAACATAAACCAAAAGATTTTCTATTCTTATCATGAAGTACAGATAAACATTTGCCATTTAACTTTAAAAAACAAGCCCTTATAGAAGGTCTCAAAGTTGTGAGATTCTCATTAAAATGATTATCAGACATTTTCCATTTACAAGTGGGGTTCAAACAAGACAAAATACTTGCAAGATGGTGAAAAACAAAAAATGCTTGGGGGATACAGGAGATTGGAAAAGACAAGGACCCTCAACTTTCTATCAGTCAGTATACCTGCTTTATTGTGTCTGAGGCTTGCTATGCCTCACTGCATCAATTCAAACCATTAGAAGTAGTCCTGCTCATGAAGTTCACCAGCTGGAAACCAAAGAAAAATCTGCTCTTGTTACATCTGAGTTCATTAGTTTGAATGAACTCAGAGATACTGAGGCATAAGTGCCAGGTTGCATGTCTGTCTTTTTTTTTCAGCAGGTGCGTTCAGGCCAATTTGTTTGAGAATGTTAGCTCTACTCCGATGTGTGAGTGTTAGTATGGGGAGGAGGTCCATGTTGGCTTGACATCCATGACAGGTGTGAAGCTAATCTGTCACCCACAACTTAACACACCGGCCTATTTATAAAGATGGAGGAGGAGGCTCTGCATGTTTCTCTGGTGTTAATTAAGCTCGAGAGACTACAGTGTGTGTGCATGTGTTTGTACATGCATGACACATCCTTGAGAGAAAATTAAACTTTTCACCCATCAAGTTTCAAATTATATTACGTGTGTGTTGGGGGGGGGGGGGGGGATGCAACAAAAGAGCTGTAAGAGGTTAAACTGAGGCTTGTGAGGGAGAACCAGCTTTGTTATGTTACAGCAGTGCCCTCTGGTGGAATAAACTCTTCTCTATTATCAGCCTGTCATTCAGAGTATAGCAGGATCACTAATTAATGCTGATGCATACACACAAAATGCTGCTGGAACATTTGATAGAAAAGAGTAAAAGCAGGTAAACATTTGACCACTGCTCTGCTAAAGAGCACTGAAGACAAACATTTTATGTGTACAATCCCCTTCTATGGGATTTATGTAAGTCATCCATACACTAATATGTTTCCACAGTTAGCCTCCCCGGTAAACAGTATAGACATTAGCAGCTTCAGTTTGGTTTAATTTAGAAAATCATCACACCCACACAAACCCAATTGAGAATATCGGATATTGGATCTGCAACATGGTATATTCACAATCCTGTTAAAGTGAGTTATGAGAGGTTGAAACTAATATCTCATTTTAGTATTAAAAAAATGTAGGTTATATTTTAGTAAAAAAAAAAAAAAAGTATACTTTTATTTGTACACTCACCTTTACTTTGAAACAAAAATCATACCCTTCCTTTTTACTATAGGAATAAATTCCATCCTCTGCCTCTTATTGTTGTACTATCAAATAAAATGATAAACTAAATAGATGTAAAGTCGCAAATCACAGCTGGTAAAAAAGGCTAGGGGGTAAAGCTGTAGCTTAAAATGTGCGACTAAATTTGAACACAGGTCAAAAGCTGACAGCTACCAGCTGAGTGTCACATTACAGAGGAAGCAGTCTGCATACAGCTGGCAAAAGGCCTTTAAAAAGTATTTACAGCGGTGGAATGGGGCTTTATGTCCTCCCCTCCACTGGTTTTGAATAAGAGACTAATCAGAAGCTCTTCACAATAAAAAGCTGCTTTCTCCATTACACCTCTTCACTGAAGCACAGAGTGGATGAGCTTTAAGCAGAAATGACTTTTTAACTGCAAATTTGCTTGCATGTCCCCAGATGGCAGTGTTTATTTTTTCAGGGTAAAAATTTAGGATGCATGGCTCCAGAGAACAAACAGAAAAATGTCTTCATTTCTATATGCATGTATGATGTCAACACTGATTTGCTTTTGCTCGCTTAGGTGAAAAGGTCAAATAATCTATTCTATATTAGACATTTTTTAGATTTGAATTTACCGACCCGGGAGGGAATTAAGACATAGATTTGTTAACACAAATAGCAGATAATAAACATGGTTAATGAAATTTGACTTCCCTATCTTTGCTGTTATAAATGGTCTGAAGTAATTTTCGCAAAAAAACTGAGACAACAAAAAAATGCTGGCATGTATTCATGCTGAAAAAAGGGAAATGATGAAGCAAAATGGAGGGAATAGATGAGACATGCAGAGCAAGATGGCTGAGTGGGTAGCACTGATAGAAAAGGTTGTGACTTGTGATTAGGGCACAGAGGATGAAAGGAATCACGAGAAAGAGAGCAGAGATGAGAATCAGACCGGCTGATTGGTTTCCATGGTAACTGCTGATGAGGTTCAGGGCTAAATAAAAAGAGCAGGTCCTTCTGGCTTGGTATGGATGACTGTCACATTTTGCCCCGACACGCACGCACGCAAGCACGCACGCGGAGTCGACATTAATGAGCTTTAGAGATGCTTTTAAGATAACTTTAAATGAGTCTAAGCCAGCTATTTTCTTTGTTTCCAGTCTTTGTGGAAAGCTCAACTAACCAGCTGCTGACCTTCTCATAAAACTCTCAGCAAAATGGTATAAAAAAAAATAAAAGACTTTTCACCTTGAATTTATCTCCTGTACATCCTGCTCGTTTTCATAAACTCTTTTTTTATTTACACCACTTTTCCTCAACTGAGCAGCTATTAATCGACACAGATTTGTATTCCGCTTCAGAGTGCCTTCCGGCCAAAAGCCCATTTCTCATGAAACAATAGTATTAATAGTTCACCGACATCGCTCTGTGTATTTCAGAAGGCACATCGAGCACGTCAGCTACAGCTGTAGTTATTCAGCATGTTAAAGGCTGTTATTCATCGTCATGCATTATTCTTCACGTAAATAATGTATGACTTTGATTTAGTTTTCTTGTTTTCTGAGTCACATGGAATCTAGCCTAACTTCACATACACAAGGATAAGCTCATACCGTCACAGGGCTTACACAGAAAGACTGACCATCTTTCTCACTCGCTTTGGGCAGCTTGAAGCGTCCATAAACTAGGACGCATGAAGTCCTGCCAGTCACTAGGAGGAATATGCTGAATGACTCAGGAATCAAACCTGACACCTTGTTGCTGTAATGTTGAAAGCTCTAACCACTAAAGCCCCTCACAGTCAATAATCAATGTAATCCTGTTAAAAGCAGTGGCTCAGTGGCTCAGTGGGTCACCGCAATAAGATTCAGGATTTAAATCTTGGCAGCAGTGGAAACTAAACCAGCCTGAGTTGCTGTATAATATAATATTAATTTAATATAAGTAAGTGTCTTGAGATAACATGTGTTATGAATTGGTTCTATATAAATAGGATTGGTTGATTGATTGACTGTTGCTGGGGTAATTGGAAATATGTTCCGGCCTGAAACCAAAAATATGCAACCTAAGGTATTAGCTACGCCAGAAATAGCAGAGAAAAACAGAAACATTGCATATATTGTGTATTCAAAAAATGACCAAAGGCACAAACAATAATGATGACTTTCCAATTGTAGAGAAACAGTGTAGAAATAGTCATCTTAGCTGTTAAGTTCCCTGCCCATTACTTCACACCTTCTTCTCAGCACAGATGCTCAATTCTAAATTCTCAACACTTGAGTTTGTAATGACTTTCTCTGCCAGTAACACAACGTTATTCACACTAAAAGTGTACTTTCTAATTTGTTCCATTCTGCCTTTCTCATCATAGAACTTCAAGTGTTTGTTTAAAATGAAGGACGGGATGGTCAGCTAGAAAATAAAAGCAAATTAAATTGTGTAACAGAGTTGTGGTAAATTCCTAATTTAGTGCCTTTCTTATATAATGCTCCAATGTCAAGAGTAGCAAAAAACCTGCTATTGTTTATTCTGATTTTATTTGCTGGATCTCAGAGACATTGGGACATGAGAGAAACTTTAAGGCCAAAGGAGACAGAAAGAGAGGAAACTCTTTGCCATCGGGGTCTGGTTAGCAGCAGCAGCATCAATAATGAGCTCATCTCCTCCAAACACAGTTTATACAGTGACTCAGTGGCCTGATTTCCAGCATGAGTCTGTTGGCCAGATTATATCTGAATTCAGTTTATATTAGGAAAGAAATAATGTGTTTGGTCTGTCCTTTCCTGAGTGCACATTGCAGCATATTGCACAAAGCCTCTCTTTAGTGAATGTGCAAATAACAGAAAAAACAAATGGGACAAGTAGCTGATATGAAATAGTTCTTTATGGAATTTAATTTCCATGATGTCCTTGTAGCTCGAACATTCACATATTAGATGGTGTGGACAAATTAACACCATACATATTTTAACAGTGGTTTAAAGATTTTTTTTAAGCTACCATCAAACAGAAATTAAACTCACCCTTGGACAAACATCTTCTAATCAGAACGTTAGCATACCATGCAACATTAAACCAGCCACCACTGTCAAAGGTCAACTTACTGCTAGCTGAAGTAGAAACTTTTTTTTTTCTATGCATGTACATTTTTAAATCTGTTATTTCAATAGCAATGAATAAATAAAATCAAAAACTGAATATTGAAAAAAAGGCTATTGTGACACAAAATCTGTGGCTGTTGCAGGAATAAAACAAGATAGTCTGATCATTTCTTTTAATCTAATGGCTTTACCTGTCAAAGGTCAACTTACTGCTCACTCTATAGCTGAAATGTTTAAACAATCAACAACGATTATAGCCGACACTCTGCTCCCCAAAGCTCTCTCGGGGACTTGTTCAACACCATAAGTAAAGAAAGGCCCCTAAATCTGTATAGAGAAATCGTTTTGACTTTTCTCGTCGTATATTTTACACAAGCTAAGCAGAAATATGTTCATTCTGTTCTATGTCTTTCTGGGAAATACGGTTTAATCCTCAATTTTTTAACACAATATCATGAAGCATCGAGCACTAAATTAGGACACATCAGGGTTTTTGTTTTTTTAATAAGGGTGACACATTTAAGAATAATTAAACTGAAGCTAAAGTCAGCGTGGTTATCTACTAGCTACAGTCGATACCATTTTCTAATGGCAGCTGTCATTTCAGTTTACTCACAATATAATAATAAACAAAGATTGATTTTTCACAATACACTATATCCTACTCTCCAACATACCATTTTTAAATTGTTAGCCTGTAGTGAATAATTTCAGGAAACAGTTATGTGCTATTAATCTATGCAGGAGCAATAGGCTGTTGTCTTCTTCAGGCTTTCCTGTGCAAATGAAGGCTGTCCTCTCTACAAGTAACAGAAGGCTTCCCTCCATCAAAGGTACCAGCAGCTGTTTCTCCATCCCTGTAGAAATACTCTCCCTCTCTATCACACACACACACACACACACACACACACACACACACACACACACACACACACACTCACTCACAGATGTAGTGATAGCAAGGGAATTGACTGAGACCTGAGGGCTGAGTAATGATGTGTGTGGGAGGCATATGGCAGAGTGGACTAATGGAGAGCTTTTATATTGTACTATAACTGAAGGGACCAGTGCTTCAGACAGGCTCACATGGGCGCGGCGGGTAAGTGTAACTATTCTATCGGTCTACTCTCTTCGCACCTTTCAGTCTTTGTCTTACCCAATGATAATGAAGCTCTCAGTTCACCATTTGTAATAATTTTGGGGCTTTTTGGGATATGAACTAATATAAATATGATATTACAATCGAGACAGAGAGTTAGCCTTGGGCTGACTAAAGGATCTTTTCAAAATGTGATGAGTCTTGGGGAAGTTTGGGAATGACAAAAGTTCCTTTGTCAATTCTTTCTAATCTGACTTTAATTCCTGGCGTAAATCTGGGACAATGACATCCTCAGGAATCTTTCATCTGAATTAATTTTAAATGTCTGTATGCATGGATTAAACTGAGTAATGTTTAAAGGAGTGACAATTTGGACACTAATTCAAAAACTCTTCAACCCTAAGTAACCTTTTGATGTGTGTCACAACTACAGAACCTTTTGACTGTGTTCTTAAAGCGGCCAAATCAGCAGCCAAAACAATAGAAACTCATTCAGGGATGTTTGGGAAATACCAACATGAAGTTGTCTCTTTTCCTAAACTTTGCTTCACATTTTCTCCCTCTGCACCCACCTGAACTTTCCAGAGAACATCCGGTAATGCATATCTCAAAATTGGGAAACATTTGTTGTGACTTTATACATTTTATTTGTAATTATTACGCTAGAATCGATCCTTGAAACTTGAGTTGGTTTACTTAATGAGATCATAATGTATCTTGTCCTGAACCATCTAAGATACAGTTAGGAATGCATCCACTACAGCTTGCTGCAGTAGGGTTTTCTCACATTTTCAGTGAATTTAAAATGTAAACCCATAATTACTTAACATCTATATCACATCAAGGTCCTCCTGAAAAGCAATGATGCAACACAACCGATTCCTTGTATGTGAATCTTTGACAGAAAGCTGATCTTACGCCAGGGATCTCCAGCAGAAAAACTGATGGTTGGCCTACTTCAAGCCAGTGAGCTTCATGACTGCTCTAATTAGATTAAAGACAGTCTGATTACCTCACCAGTTCATGCTTTTCTCCACCTCCGTTGCAATGTGGTGAAGGCTCTGGGACTCCAATGCCCTCTGAGTCATCTGTCTGACTGCTCAGACAAAGCATGGCTTCCACAGGGGATAAAGTGGTAGGTGTGTTTCTTTCAGTGGAGTATCAGTGTGTTTCTCTGAGCACTCTTGGTCTGCCACAGAAAATGACCTTTGGCATGATTTGTACAACACAACTCTACAGCCCACAGTGCACTCGCTGAAAATCCTCTCTCTCTCTGCTCTGGCATCCACAACCCCCGAAATGAATCATGCAGTTCACAAATATGCTGGAAAATGTTCAACATTGCACAGAACAACTGAAGCTACTTCACAAAGACACAGCTGCCCCTGGTGCTGGAACAGGGTAACATGTGTGAAACCAAGTAGGAGTTTAAGCCACAGTTGTGTGTTTTCTGAACCGTCATCAACTGTTTGGCCTGAAATGTTTACCACAGAGGCTTAGATTTTTAGAGATGTAGGGAGAGAAATTTGCTCAAATCTATGAGCCACAACAGCTTGACAGGACAGACAACTGTAGTGACAAAGCACAAGTCAAAGCCCAGAAACGGGAAAATAGTGACAGAAATATGACCAAGATTTGTAGGATCTGCCTGTCAAGGAATACCTCTACGTACAACTACAGGATAAAGGTCTTTGGTGATGAGTTGCTGAATGATAGCTCATTCATTTTCCTTACCTCCACAAACAGGAAGCAGGGGACGATGGAACTGCTGCTCTTCACACCAGGCTTCTCCTCCCCTGCCATCTCCCTCTCTGTTCCTCTGGATGTCCCTCTATTCAGCTGTATCCTTATCCTGAGGAAAAGAGGGTTAGGCAGATTATTTGGCTGGCACACCTTAGGTCTAGTATAGAGTGTTAGATTAAGTGGAATCCAATCATGACAAATGAGCGTTGGATAGATCTGGGCCTTTTCCTGATACCTTATTGTTGTGTATCTTTGTTTTTCACAATGACATAGCTGTTTTTAATTCATTCCATATATTGTTAGTGTGATCCCTTTCTGTAGTTTATTGATGTACTACACTGGTATATATTTTTTACAGGGACCAAATGTTTTGAGGATTCTATTGTGGCACAAAAGAAGATATGCGCCTAAAGATAACAAGACAAGGAAAAGAGACACCTTCTGCAAAAGGTAGTTCAGGTGTTTAGTTGATTCAGGAAAAAAGCACAAAAAAATACCTTTGATATATTAAGGTTTGGTATACTTAAAGGGATACTTCACCCATTGAAACATGAATCTGTAGTGAAATTGGGTCATATATGTTGTAGAAATGTGAAATAAATTTTGAAGTTGGTGCCTTCTTGACCGAGAAAAGGCAGAAAGTGTCTTTTTGCCTTATGTAGATTAGAGACAACAACTCCCAGAATGCACAGCACCGCAGGACACTCCCGCTGAAGGAGAGGTGCATTCACGTGGTATCGGAAAAATGAGATTTCGAGTTGTAAAATGCACATGAAACACCTGCTCAAGTCGGTTTTGTGTTTTGTTAACATACTTTTTATTCATGCACGTATTGCACATCAACTTTTTGCTCAAATATAACTTTTGACAATAAGATTTCTCTAAGAAACTTGGACCACCCGAGCAGCACCTGAATGCAGCATTACTCGCGGACATTACCTAGAATAATACGGCAGTTTCCTCAACTGAATCAGAGATTTCTTTCAGAAGGAAATGGCATCTTGGAAATTCCTGGCAGAAAACAGACTCTATGACTGTGTCCATAGGCAAACAGTCACAGCACCGACAACACAAGTCTGCCCCGGCTCCTTCTTCATTGTCACAGCCGCGGACCTAGCCAGCTAGGCTAGGCTAGCTAGCCTGCCTGTCGGCACCAGCAGCCAGCTCGCCGCTACATTGCGGCTCGTAGAAAGAGCCACGAACATCCGATTCGAGCACAAAACCTTTAAAATCCCCTCCATCCATATCAGTTTGAAGTTGAAACATACTTTTTTCGCCATTCTTGTCCTTCAGCTTTAGCCATAGAGACACCCAGCTTGAGCCGGCTCAGGCTCCCTGTCTCACAGCAGCTGTCTGTCTGCAGAAGGCACCTGGCAGCAATATTGCGGGCGGCTCGTAGAAAGAGCCAGGAACATCCGTTTCGAGCACAAAACCTTCAAAATCCCCTTCATTCATATCAGTTTGTAGTTGACTTTCCGCCATTGTCGGTTTTACTCAGCTTTCTCCACAGAGCCTGTTAGCACAGCTTCCAACTAAGCAATATGGCGGATGTTAAGTTTCGTTTTTGGGAGTGAGATCCCGCCCACTGATCTGTGATAGGTCTGTAGCTTCAGTGGTTGAAAACATGAGGAACTAGCAATGTAGTTTCACCCCTGCTAACCACAACAGACGCCAGTGATGCAATATGACGATTTTTGCATCACTGGAGGCTGCTTGTCAGAAAATAAATTACAGATATTTCTCATCTTAGGGGGAAATGAGGGCTGGATGCAAGACCATTCAATAAAAACACAAGTTTACTACTGATACAAAGCTTAATGCAAATGGGTGAAGTATCCCTTTAAGTCTGGTGGTGAAAGTGATCGGCTCTTAGGTTGATAAGAGAAATGTAGCCCCAGTGTGACTGTTTAACACTGCTCAGGAGAAGACAGTCCTCCTAGGACTATATTAACTTTAAAACTCAGTTACCATGTGACATATTACTAGCCCCAAGCCTAGTGCCTCTAAAACTCTGTTTACACCACAATGATAGTCTAGCTTGAAGACAACAATGGATGTAGTTTTGGGGCTTAGGCTAATTGAAAAATGTGAAAGTCCTCTCATCCTATCCCTGCCTGGATTGTACATAATTCATGTTTGGCAGAATGGGTTTTTGCAGGGGAAAAAAGGACCTATGCTATTTCCAAATTCATTTTCATTGAAGCCCTGGAGAACATTGCACAAGGAGGATGAATCTTAGAATGCATGTCAGATATGTTGCTTGAAGAGAGAGAAATAAAGAAAAACAGGTTTGTCCTTTTCAGTCGGCAAAAGAAGCAGTGCAGAGTGCCACCACGCTCAAGTCCACAGTCATTTTGCACGTACACCAAGACGAAGTTTGTACCGTCTCAAACCTCCTGTTTTTGCATGTGTGATTTTGCACAGGACTTCCAAGCAGGCAGCATATATTGAAGCCAATACTTGTAAAACTGCAATCTCTTTTCACTCAACAGATATAGAAGGCCAACATGACAACAAGCATCAATTAGAGTAGCGCAAATCCTAACAAAGCGCTAGATGCATTCACCATCAGCTGGATGGTGAAGAAAGCAATGACTGCAGTGGTCTAGACATTATTCAGGTACCAGAAAAGTAAGACTGGAATAATATCTTCCATTGCTGATGTACAGCTTGGTGCTAACACAGTGGCACAGAGAGTTTCTCTGCTTTGTAAGCTTTTGTTATTGACAGTTGACCCCTGTATAGAAGAATAGCTTAGTGGTTGGTTCATTTGTTTTGATACTGCAAATGACTAAACTAATGCAATGTGATGCAAGTAGCTCTCAGCCACTTAAATTTTGTCAAAGTCTCAGATGAAATAAGGTTAGAGACTCCTGCTTTAGAGGAAAACAGATGTGAATCGTTTTTTGATGAGCAACAGGAAGAAGCTGTTGACACTGAGAAGAACTGAGAAGGTTTGGATTGGACACAGTTTTAGGTTTGGCAAGACTTTATGGATGTAAACTTGACCATCTCAAACATGAACTGTATTAGACAAGGAACCATTTAACATTTATTACATAACAGCACTGCACTAAGTTATACTGTAATACGACATCCAGGCATAATTATTTGAAGGCAAACCCCTTTGAATTAGAAGGTTCTAGCTGACATTTTTGTCAAAATTGAGTTATTCAAATTTTATTTTTCTTTGGTAACTGATAAACATTATGGTAGGTGTTCTTTTGTTTTTGTTATATGCATTGTTGGACTTTTTTATCTTAAAAATATGGAAAGTTCTATCTGCAAGGTCAAAGTCCAACTTAAGGTTCTGTGGGCCAATCAAAACTTGACATGAAGACAAGAGGACCAATCAGGTTCGGCTTATCTGTGATGTCACTACACTGCTCATTGACGGCATCCATCTTACCCAAATTAAAGACATTTCTGAAACAGTGCATCAGCATCTCAGAAGCTAAGATGAACCATTTGCATTTAACCTGTTCAAAATAAAACAAAAACATTTACATATGTAACAGATTTTTGATATCATCTGTTATTTTCAGGTATGAAGGTCACTTGTACCACCTTTCAGTTTTTCTATTTTAAAACCAAAACTTTTAACCTAAATATCTAAAAAACAGCTTGTAATGCAGAGAGAACCTTTTATTTCCAAGGGGCCATGTTTTATCTGAAATAAATCTATATGTTAATAGTAAATGGACTGCATTTGTAAAGCACTTTTCTAATCTTCCGACCACTCAAAGCAATTTTACACATCATTTTCATCCATTCACAGACACATTCATACACTGATGGCAGTATAGTAGTAGTATAGAAAGTTCTCAAGGAAATTACTTATCATACTCACACATTCTTACGCCGCTGACTTAGCCAGCAGGACTACATTGGGACTGAGTGTTTTGCCTAAGGACACTTCTACACGTAGACAGCAGGAGCTGGGGTTCAAACCAACAACTTTTAAATTGAGAGACAACCCACTCTTCCACTGAGTATTACAGTTAATATATGGAAGCAAGTAATTTCCAGAAGTACTTGGCCAGCAGCAGCTACTGTCAACTGAAAGGCCACTACCGGCCAAGGGACAGCAAAAAAGTTGATTAATACTGTGTTCCAGGTTGCAAGTCACATAAAGCTATCGGACAAATTGTAATCATTATCTTCCAGAAAGATGAGCAACCAAGACATTGATAGCAGAGTCATTAAGAGAGTCACATCAATTCTCTCATCTTATTCTCCAACAGATAGAAAGGCATATTCTTTTCAAATGTCAACGCCTTAAGCTAAAACATATTATGAGGCAGGAACCATAAATTATTCTGTCAAATTGATTGGTAGAAACAGGTTTTCAGGTTAACCTCTATTCTGCTGGTGAGCGTTGCGTTATTTGTGAGGGAGCTTTCTTCCACCTAATCCCTTCAATACCGGTAGAAAGAATCGGCCTGAGGGATGAATAACGCATGAAGCCAAGCTCTTAGCAGCCCTCAGAACAACGCAATGTGCCAACCAAGACTGCTCTTAGTGAGGGTTGGTACAACTCTTTGTGTGCATGACGTGTGGGTGTGTGAGGCTCATCCAAAAAAAACAAAGTAGCAGTATCAGGGTGAACAAGCAGAACTTCCAGGTAACAGAAACAAACAGTGAGAGAACAAGAAACAGATAGAAAGAATGAATCGTTCCTGTTTCTTCTCCACAAGAGGCTGATGGGACGTGTTGCTTTGTGTTGCATTCCCTCTGTGGCAGGCAGCACAAAGAGGCTCTCTCCCACACTTTGGCCCACCAGCTGAGGAAGTGCACACTTGAGCTGTGAGTTGGTGGTGGTAGATCTCCTGGAGATTTAACCGTGTTATGGGAGAAAACACCCTGGTGGCCAGACATGAGGCGCAGAAGCTTTTGATGATTGAAGAACATTAATGATAAGTGGGACAACTAGCCCGGGATGATGTCACTTTAAAAAAAAAAAAAGAATTATGAAGCTTGTTACTTTCCCTATATGTAGACTTCTGAGCTGTCCCACGCACATTTGGTGTGAGCGAGTATTTCTCAGTAAATTTCTCTGAGACCTGATACGGGTGACAGTTTGCAGCCTAATTAAAGAAAATCTGCCCACAGCTCAGTATGCAGGACATGCAAGTTGAGCTAAAAGCTTAAACACAACAAAAGAATTGAATCAATAACTAAGATATACAACTAATAGAAAAACGAAAAGATTGCTTTACTACTTCTTAATAAAAGTAAATAGTAACATTACTCTATCAGCTCCGTCGGAGAGGTCTTGAACAACACTTTACCTCCTTACACAGATATGTAACATGTTTTTAAGCTGCTATAATTGATATTGTCTGAAACGCTTAAGCTAATGACTATGCAAACAATTTGAAAAGGTTTGCTTTTTTTATGAATGAATATGCAAGGCTTTACAAAGCTTTAAAATAAGATTTAGCTCTTTGTTTAGCTGTATGGCGAACTTATTCACTGCTTTGTTTTAACACCTGCTCAGCAGCAAACAGCAGACAGACACAGTTAGCAACTAGCTCTTTTCTGTCTTTTCTTAAAGCATTATCATCCACACTGATAGAGATATTCAGATATTCTGATATTTCACTGAAGCTAAAATAGTGATTATTTTACTAACAATTACACGGTGGACACAAAACTCCAAACCGATCAATCACCAACAATGGTCATTAGTAATTACTGTGTAAATAAGAAACCTTTTTGCAAGCATGATCACCATATCTTAAAAAAACTTAAAAGGTGAATAATGTGTTCAAAACATGTTTCTATTACCTCTTTAAATGAAATATTTGTTTTCTAGGTAATAGGTCTATCATGAACTGTATACAAACAAAACAAGCTAGGTATACACAGAAGAACATGTAGATAAGATAATTTTAGAGGTTCTTTTACTCAGATTCTCATTTTGGTAGACTCTAAATGCACTCACCGCACCTCAAGCCTCTGTTGCAAGCTTACACTTCCACGTTTGGTCTTAACACAGAAAAAGAGAGAAGTTACTGAACAGATTTTTTTTGTAAATAGTAATCAGATTACTGTTACTAGGAAGCTTTTAACTGCCAAAAGCCGGTTATAATGAACTGATTTGTGTGCTTGTGTGTATTTGAGTTGCTATGCAGAAGAGGCGGTCCGACTGGTTTTGATCTGATTAGAGGGGGCTGAATGAAAAGGAGACTAATTTGATAGTTCACCCATCAGTCAGAGAAAATCAAACTCATCTGTCAACACAGACAGAGATGGATGAGTAGACAGACATGTGTTGTACGAGGGAAACAAGGAGAGAGTGAGATGAGAGCCAAAGACAAAACTATAGACACACATGCTCAACGCACAAATCAGAATAAAAACATGAAGGCACTGAAATCAAAATGGGGGAGATGAGAGGAGAAAAAAGTTGTCTTAGCAACAACACACATCATCATCACAGAAACACAAGGAGAGCAGGAGAGCAAGACATTTGAATTGCCTGACATACTCGGAGGGCTCCAGTCAAAGAGTAGAGACCAAGAAGGCCACATGTCCTCTTTCCTACTGTCCAGCATCCTGCCCCAGGACACATAGTGCACTTTTCTGTGCACACATTCACACACATACATACACACTTAAATGTATGGGCTAAATGAGCACAGAAATCTGGATCAAGCTTGATTGTACAGTTATTTAAACTGTATAATATGGCATATTTCTTAATCCGTTTATGCAGCGGAAACATAAGTGAAGCTGCAGCAATTCAGCGTTAAAATGCCAGCTGTCAGTCAGTCGTTCTCCAATTTGTGTGTGCCACATCCAGAGGGATAACCTAAATATTCAAGACTTGACTGCAGAGCAAATTTAAGCAGAGATGAAAATAGTCTTGCTCCTTTTTTTGACCGTTTACCTACAGCCCAGTGCTGTCACTATTGATCAGGGTGAAGCCTCACTTCACCTTCCCTCAGACTTCCCTCAGCTCTTATGTTTCCTTGATGCTGTTTTGTGTTTGTAACATGCTGTGTGGTTCCTATTTTCATTATTTCAAACCATGGATTACCATAGTCACAAGCCATGTACTACATTGTTGTACACACACAGAGGCACCTATCTTTACACCTGAGCTGAGTCAAGAACAAACAAACAAACATGCCACTTCTCTGATTATACAGCAATCCCTCCACTAATTAATAGAGAAAAGTAAAGGAGGGGAGCAAAGCCATAACAGGATTTACCGGGTGCTGGATAATTAGGTCTTCTGTTCGGGGAATACCAAAACACAGAGAGACACTCCCCCAACCACACAACACATAAAAATACTAACACAAACACACACACCCCAGGCACACACTTAGACCCGTAGGAAGAAATTATCCAGTTAATGTGCAGAAAAATGCTAAACAGTGACTTCCTCAGCATGACTGTTCCCCTGGCAGACACGCTTATAGAATCACCCTATCCAGTCATCCTTCCTCACAGCCTACCTCGGACACCTCGTCCCCAAGCTGATGGTTACCGTGGCACCAGATTCCTATGCGGTGGCCATGTCAGAGCAGATGATGGTAAAGGGGGTGTGAAAATCTTTTTCCACCTAGCTGTCTGTCTCTCCTGTTTTCTTCTTCTTCCTGCCTGCACTCTCCCCTGGTCCTTCCTGATCCACAGTGAAAGCGTGAGAGACAACGACAGCAGTAGCCGCAGCAGCAGCAGCAGCAGCAGCAGCTTCTCAGTCTCTGAATCTTTCTCACACACACACACACACTCTCACTCACACTCCGCCTCCTTTTAATTAGCTTGTTCCAACAACCAGTGATGCCTAATGAATGAAGTGGCTGAAATTACCTCCTGTGCAGTGCATAGTCCAATGAGGCAACACAGAGGAGATGGAGAGAGCGAAGAACATGTGTGTGAGGGAGCAAAAGTGTTTCAGTGTGTGAGAGAGAGACAGAAATCAGAGAGAGGGAGAGAGAGAGAGAGAGAGAGAGAGAGAGAGAGAGAGAGAGAGAGAGAGAGAGAGAGGGAGGGAGGGCATGCATTGTGTGTCAGCTCATTTGTATTCAAAGCTTGTTTTTCCTCTTCATCCCTCCCCTTCTCTCTCCCTCTGTCCATCTCTCCACTTCTCTCCCTACAATCCATCCATTCCTCCCTCCTCCCTCCCCCCTCTTTCGTTTCCTCCTCTTTGTGAATGGATGTAGAGGACATGAACCTGACCCCAACATTAGTGGAAAGAAAGAGGGATGCTGTAGACTATGGAGGCTGTTCATGTGTGTGGTGTTTGTGTGTTTTAAAAATGCTGGGTTTCCAGCCTCCAGATCAGCTCACTCCAGATGTAGGTTTACTGATACACAGCTATTGATCTAGCTCTCCTGGAGCACATGTAACATCACAGGTCAAAGCTGGTGACGAAGGGAAAAGACGCTTGCCAGACTGTCTGGACAATGGTGTTTGATTGTGTCGTCTTTTTAAAATATGAATGAACTTTGGTGTTCTGCAGGAACCCTAAAAATCATCTCGGGTCATAATAAATTCATGAGGACATAAAATAAGGTATTAAAAAAATACATCATCTTCTGCTGCCTAGCCAAGCTGCAGAGAGAGCAGCATGTTTTTAAAAAGCCAACTCTGATGGACTTCTTCTTAAAGGGTCTAGGTGGCACAATTCTAGGTGGCACAATTCTGAAAGGAAAGGAGTAGGAAAGATGACAAAACATGAGGCTTAAATGAATTTCTATTGGATGAAAGATTGGTAAGCACACTAGCAGCATGCCTCTAGAAAACAAGAAGTGTTGGTTGGATGATTGTCTAATTTGGTTCAGATTCAACTGTTTGAGAGATGGAGAGACAGTTACAAGATACTATTTTATTTTTTTTACAAGTTCTGCTTATGCCAAACTAGGCGTATCAAGGGAAAGAGATGTTTTGTTCCGCTTTGTCAATCTAATAAGCTTAAAAATAATATGTATAAGATTCATTCATTCATTAAGCTTATTTTAATAATCCTGTTACTTGTTGTTGTTCTACAGTAAAAAATACTAAATTTGCTTAATGCAGAAAGGTTCACATGGCCCCTGACTCAGGTCTTGGTACCATATGTTAAGATTTCCCCTGTAGTCACTAGATAAATTACAAATCTATTTGGTAAGAAATGTGTCTACAGAATCACAAAAGCACAGTATTATCCTCCTTTGTAATGCACACATCAGCAAGAGGACAGGTGGACTCCGCTCAGACAGACCCAGAGGTGCAAAATAAATCAAGAGGTTAACCTCAGGCCTTTCTGTTAGCAGGGCTGCTGGTTGTTTCTGCCCTGCCCACTCTTCATTAATATGGCATTACCTCAGAGGCATTAGGAGCCACTAGCCTTTTTATGTGCACACTGCTCCAGATTTATATTTTATTAATGCTTGTACATCAAGAAGAGGAAAGAGCACCAGTGACATATTTTCTTGAATGACGTGCCAGCTTCAAGAAGGACCAAAAATAAAAACAAAAACTGACAAATCCATTTTGCTTCAACATAACAATCACTCCAGCTGCACATATTTCAAACCCATGATCCTAAAAGAATCAGAAGGGCATCACGTCAAACCTATGATGTTTTTTAAGCCCTGTCCCTGAATAATCTCTCAAATTAAATTATATTTATTCCCCATTGTGTTTATGTATTGTGTGTATTATGTCCCCTCCAAAACCAGCTCAGTAGGTCCCTTTTCCCCTCCTCCAACAATGAATGTGATGTCCTGCCTCGTGTGGGTCTCAGTGGGACTGTCGGTAGATGAGATATGGCCTGAGCATCGTGGAAATGAGAAATCTGCCTGTTATGGGGCTGTTATGGTTTACAGCACATTGGGATGCATGTCCCAAGGGTCTACTCTCCTCCTGGCCGTATAGTCTGCTCCATATCTCTGTCCATCCCCCCTCTTGCTGCACTCATCACTATCAAGCAATGGAATCCTCCAAACTCCTTCCTTTATTTATCCAAAAGGAAAAACTGACAATGATCAGAATAAGAGGGTACAGCAGAGCAAACAAGAGAAGAAAAGTGCAAAAGGAAAGCAGCTTATTTGACATAGATCTAACTGTGCCCTTGCATACAAAAGCATCACCAAAAACACATCAGTCAATCAGACAAAAGCAATGTTTGCACACTCATTTACTCATTCATGCACATCTCACAACCATACATTCAGTAATGCATGTCAGCTGTGCACTACATGTATGCATGAGTACAAGTATCCATAGGAGCCTTGCCACAGTCCTTTGCCTTCCTTTACCTTAACTGCATACTAGCACTGCACATTCCCCATTTCAATAATTCAAGAAATCAATTCAAGGTCAGTTTAACAGCAGATGTGCATTCAAGCAAAGCGTTTGGCCAGCGTGACACGTCTGAAACTATGAGCTTGAAAAAAATAAAGCTAGTGAGAAGAAAACGCTTTTAAAGCTCCTTTGAGAAACTTTCAGTTTGTATCATTTTGGCAGCCAATGTGGCCAAACCTGTACATAGTCTTATCTCTAATCTCTTTATTTCAACAGTCAAAAGTATCCCTCATTGTGAATGTAACTGTTTCTTCAGGTACAGGCACCATTTAGTCTATTCCTCATCCCGATAAAAACGCCTTACAGTGGCTTTGAGATGTGCAAAACTACTGTCCTCCTGAGTTATCATTGGTGAAAGCCATTTGAACTGGATGATGTTAATGCTTAAGGCCATTGCACAATGAGTCTGTTTTTTTTGTATACTGATTATGAAACTTTCGTCTGTCATCATTTTTTCGGAACAGGTTCGATTTCCAGCCGCTGTTCAGGATCAGTTGCTTCGCGGAAATTGGTGTTCTTCTTATTAGTATGCGTTTCCAGTTTAGAGAGCAACGTATAAAAACTGGACCACTGACATCCTGAAATACACCTGGAAGCGATCAGGAGAATTCTGCAGCTCCTTATCAAAAGGAAAAACTCTCCCTTATTGACAGGTGAAACTTTCCTCACTCTTGTATTGTTTTCATGTGTACAGACCCTGTTGTTGTTGTTTATGGAGTGAAAGAACCACAAAATCATCTTCACTGCTTGATCACTCTGTGTGAGGCGTACGAGACATTTTGTCTCATACTGCACATTTTTTGCAATTAATAGAAAATTAAACGCATCGGACTCAGCGTGCAAGGTGACTGTGCGTAACTCTTTTTTTTTTCTGGATTAGGGATCCAAAAAACACAGAAAAAAATGGACTCATTCTGGAAAGGCCTTGACTCTGTTGGTCAGGTTGGTTTGTTCATGTAAGCACTTTTAACCTCAGTGACTTGTTAGCAGAAGCTAGCTGTTAATAGTTCATTACTTTTAGCTAACTGTTAAAGGTATAGTATGTAGGATTGTATGACAATGTTTACATTCAAATAAATAAATAATATTTTGCAATTTGTATCCCCTTCAGCTTTATTTCAACAGTTTCTGCATTACTCTCTTTACTTATGACAGTGCTCTGCTAAGTTGCCAACTATTTTCTATGCTCACCCAATTTGGACACATTTTTACGTTTTTCCATAATCAGAACCCAAACAAAAAATGTGCTGTCTTGCCGAAGATTAGATGGGATATGCATGTATGATAAAACTAGAGTTAATGTTTTTTTTAAAGACACATTGTACTTAATTTGTCCCGCATGCATTCATTATAAATAACAACAAATGCAGCTTGTAGATGAGTGTTATCTTTTAACCAGCGGCAGACAGGCTTTTTTTTCACTTTTTTGCAGTCTTAATGCTCGGCCATGAAAAGTTGCTACTGTAGCTTCATATTGACTGTAAATGCAATGAGTATTACATCAATCTTTTCATTTTATCAAAAAAAGATGCATATTTCTCTTTAGGCAGATCTCACTAACGAAGAAAATTGTCCTCATCCATACCCAACATTTAAAATCCAAACAGTCCAGAGAGCAGGAAACAGAATGGAGAACATAAGCCTCAAACCTATAATATCCAATTTCAAACACATTAACACACCTTCCGCAGATACACACATTACCCCCTTATTACCAACACACACAATTCCTGCACAAACACCACCCCCCACGGCACACATACACACTCATATGCCCCTGTATCATTAAGCTGTTAGCTCCAGCTGTGGTCTACAAGGGCAAATCATTAATCAGCTCGACAACAAAGGACCACATTCCTACACTATCCTTTCTTCTTTGTCTACAACCAGCTAGATCTCAGGCTTTGTCTTACAGTTAAACACACAACCAATCTCATACTTGTGGTTATTTTAAAACCAGGTCTGTCCAATAACGTCATGTCTTTCAGTAGTAATACTTTATATCAGCTATCAAACACTAAATAGTTGACAGATCCTGTCACATAACTCTGTATCATCAACCTAGATTACACATAAAATGCAACTGGACTGGAATTTTCTATCAATAAAATCTGACTTTATTCAAAGTGCAATGCTTCCACACAAAAAAAAAATTCTCCTTGAGTCTAAATTACTCAAGCCAACTGTGTCTTTTTAGATTTTTTTCAAAGCATTGTCCCCTGTCCTAGAGCTCTTGTCATAGAGCTCTGCTGTTTCTCTCCAGCTATCAGGAATTTCTTGGTAAAATACCATTACTGACAGACAAAACAAAGCAGCATGAGGGCAGGGTTCTAAAAATATCAAGGGGGGTCTACTGCAGGTGTTCTCCTCATTCATGGTGATTGGAAAATAAATTCCATCTCATGTGATTTCATTTCTGAGCTGCAGTTGGTTAGTATCACCCCCACCCATTTACACAGGATCAGTGGAGTGGTCCCTCGGTCATGTATAGGCTTGCTATAAACCCCTCGGGCACTGAGGGAAATGATGCATGTCATTGTGAACACACCAGATGGGGTCCTGAAGCAGGGAACAAGGAGGTAGAATTGCAGTCTTTTTATAATGAGATGTAAATGGTTACGACTCCAGGCTGTCGAAGGTTACAGGCAGGCTCATTTCAATGGAGGAAAGTGCAAAGTAATGTTAGTGACAGGTAGCAAACCTGCATGACAATGAATTACATTTGTCAAACTATGGAAGACACTTTCCTTCTTACACTTGGACCTATAATTAGAAGCAAATATCCAAGTGTCTAAAAATACATCAATACTTTTACAATTACAATAAATTAAATGAAGGTGGGTCGCTCATATTGACAAACCACCGATAACCACAACACTTTTGGGGTGTCATTCAGACCTTTATAGTGTCTCCATATGAATTCCTTTAGGCAAATTGTTTTGGCTTTCCGATCACTTTACTGTGTTCACTTGCACCCCAGCATCATCTTTAAAAGTAGTTGGCTGCAGATTTTAAAGCCCACTGTAGAATAATAATAATAGTAATAATACATTTTATTTGTAACGCACCTTACATTTAAAAGAAAGTCCCAAGGTGCTACAATAAGTACAGAGGACCAAAGAGACAAACAGTGTTATTGCAGTGAAGCTGAATTATTTATTTAAGTGCTTTGCAAGAGGGTCATTTGCAGAAATCTTATGCCACTTTTGGCTCCACTATAATAAATCTGCGTTTAACTCCAACATGGCATGCCAGTAAGGTACTTTCAGGTTAAGATTTTACACAAAAAACAAATGAGCTCATAAAAAATGATGCCTTTAGATTTAACTTCCATAGAATTGCGGTTAAAATGATCACCATCAGCAGTTCAGTTATATCAGCTGTTTATGGATAATGGTGCTTTTATGTTATTCTGAAAATACCTTTATAGTTTCATTGATATTTTAAAAGTAGGATTTTTTGTTGCAGTGTTGTTGTTCCTTTTTTTTCAGATGTGGTAAGTTATTTGCAAACTCTGTTAAAATAGAAGTACATGAACACTTTATTTCAGTTAAGATTAAGTAAATATAATCAGGAAATTAAAGGACTCAGCCAAACCTTTACACATTTATGAATGACAAAAAAAAGATTTTGATTGGACATGGATTTTCAAAATATATATTTTTCAATTCACTTTAATATTTGCAAAATGTTTAAGATCATATTTGAGAACTATTCATTAATGCTCCATCACCATATTTTATTAGCTCTTTGTTTAAAATCGCAAACACTTAATTTAAGTGTAAATGCCTGTCAGTTATTTTCTTTGTTGTAGACCAGTACATTTTTTGTTTGTAACCGCCACACTCTCATTCTGCTGCCGCGTGATCGCAGTGCAACACAAATTTGTCTAACCACATCTCATTTTCAGACCTCAACACATTGGTGCATGCATTAGCAAATCAAGTGACGACTGTAGGGACACAGTGTGCAGGGTGTAAGATAAGGCCAATTGTCAAGCTGTGTTTTGCAGTTTATTGAGATTGAATAGTCATTAGTTCAACATGGGCAACTAGGGCACACAGTTCTATACTGTTAGCTAATAAACTGCTTATAGCCCAGCAACAGAACATCAGGAAAGAAGCAACATTATGACAATGACACTCTGCAGTATAATGCTGTTTCTGTTACACTTCTTGTTATGGGCTCCAAAACTCTTCTAAAAGCCTCCCAGTCATGAAGGACTTCTTAACACTAGAGACTTCTTAATGCAAGGTTCGGACTTTCTACTCTCTCTATGCAGGATTAATTAGATCAATTTGAATATTTTAAAGTCAATTGCTGTTAGCCAGGGGCATGTCCACACTTTCTAACTGGGGTGGCCCAATTGGAGCATTGACTTATGCAGGGGTGGCATAAGGTTTGTTTGCTAAAACACTGGAAATAATTTAATTAATTTACCCTTTCTATCTAGTGTGTGCAAGAGTTTATGAAATGAAAATGCAAAGTATTGATTTTCAATTTAAAGTATTAATAAAACAAAAAATGAAGCATTGACATGTAAAGAAAACTATTAGTAGCCCGTTTCCACCCAGCACAAACACTTAAAACACAAGTCCTCTTACAAGGCACAAATCTAATCAGGATTTTGGGGTGGCCAATCAGATTTCCATCGGGGCTAATGCCAACCCTGGACACCCCTCTGGACCCAGCCCTGCTGTGAACTCTACTCTGTTCACGTTGTGAAAAGCCTGATGATTTATAAACTACATATTACCAGTCAGCTTCCAAAGAAGTATTTTTATATGCAGTTCAGACAACGCAGAGACCTAGTCATTCATGAGACTAACTTACAATGTATCCATCCCAGCAGTCACCCCACATACAACTATGGCAGCAGATAGAGCTAATATGATCCATCTGTTAGGGTGACAGATTGGTTTCTGTCGTCCAACTGCTCTCTCCCATGATGCAGCTATCCCTGAGCAGAAAAGGGAGAGGAGTTATGGGGTAAAGCTACTAAAACGTCCTGATATAGTTGTCACTTTGTGCTTGAAGTCTTCAGTTTTTAACATCAAATAGTTTATATGTATAAATCAAACTGACAGCAGTGATGGGCATTGATGAAAAAAGATGTGTCAAAGTGATTTCAATAGATGTCTGCAGTGTTGTTTTTTTCAGGACTGAACATGAGTTTGTTAGAAATGCAAAGTCAGATTTGCTCTGCTGTAAAAAATGTTGCACATTTTCAAACATTTTGTAATCATCTGCATTAGTGAATGCAGCTTTTACATTGCATGTCACACCTATACCATTCACACCCTGATGGCAGTGGTTGCTATGTAGTGAGACCATCACAAGTAACTAATCCCATTCATACGCATTGGCTGAGGAAGCAGCAGGAGCAATTAAAGTATGTTACTTAAATTCCTGCTTTGAAAATGCTTCTTAAGTACAAGTACATAAAGTTAGCAATTTAGGCGTAGGGAAGAACATAGAAATTAAATAGATTGATATGTCAGTTAAATTTCAGGATTTTAGTCATGCGTATATTAGGCGTGTAACACCCTCTCTCACACACACACACACACACAGCCCTTCAGGTTTTTTTTGTAGTTTCAACCATAGAAAAGAAAGATATGAAATGTTAATAAGTTGGGAAGATTTGAGGTGCTTGGTGATTTTTTTGTTTCACCTTTAAACAAAGTCAGGCTAGCCTTTAGCAATCTTCATGCTTAGCTAAGGTAGCTAATGTATCTGCCAGCTGGAACTGCAAGCATCTGAGAGAGGGACAGAGTGAAATCTGCAGCTCGCTGAGGTTCTGACAGTGTTACAAGCATCCATACTGGTGCTCAAGGCTGCTGAGACTTACTTCAAAACACCCACATGCTGAAGCAGAGCGCCTCATTAGGTAGGACGATGAAGGGAGGATGGGTGGGAGAGGAAGAGAGATGATGGGAGTATCTCTTCACGCTTCATCTGGACAGAATCTTTAAAAATTCTCCTGTGGTGATGTGACATTACACAGGCAGTTCAAAGTGTTTGTGACACAGAGGAAGGGTGGAGGATTGTAGGTCACCATAAAATCCTCTGAAGGGGCTTCTTTCTGAAGGTGAAGTGAGATCTGAGCCATCACACTTGAACTTGCCCTCAGCTCTTTAATGTATAATTGGTTATTTATAGCTGGCCTATAACACACTCATGGGTTGTGAGGCCAAAATGTCAGGTACAGTTAGCAGCAGAGTGTTAATGAGGCTTTTCTAAAAGTGATTTCAGCTAGTGTTGAGGTTTTTTTTTTTTAAATTGTGGATAGCTTTCTTCACATTAATCACAGATTAAAAATACTTCCAAATCATTTCATCATCAATTCTTTTTTAAACCAGAGAGAGGATCTGCGCCACCTGGGCTACAAGTCCACAGGCTGAGATGCAAACATAGTCTCTATAATTAAAGATTCAATATGTCGAATTTTTAGACTCTAAAATATCTAAATTAATTAAAAATTGAATAAAACTGATATATTTTTTTGTTGAGTACTATTTCATATTTCGGACAGACGTGTCTTGTTGCATCGGCCGTCATGGCAGAGCCGCCATGACAAGCACATGTTTATCTTTGCCGTGGAAACACAGGATGTTACGTAAAGGACTGCTACATAATGAAGCGGGAACTGCAACTGAAAGCTGCTGTACTGTTGCTGTATGTGCTGCTGTGATAAAAAACTAATGTAAATTATACTTATTAATTAAAAAACTAATATATAAATAATAATAATAACTAATACTAATATTAATCCTCTTTTACTTCTTACTGTCCTTTTTTCTATGCTCTTATCTGTTTTAACTTGGTCTTTTTTTTTTTTTTTTTTAATCTTACTTACTTTACCTTTTTATGTTTTATATGTATATAGACTTGTTTTATTATTAATATTATTGTCTTTTTGAAAATGTATTCACTTGGTTCTATTTCTCTTACTGCTCTTATCTTCTTATTGCTGTTATCTTTTTATTTGCTTTTAGCTCCTTTAGTTTCTTACATCCTTTAAATCTTCTGTCCTCTTGGTCTCAGCTCATGTTGTTGGGTTCTTGTTTTGCCTGGGTTCTTATAAGTTCTTGTAATGGTCGGTTTTTAATGTTCTTGCTGCTGTTAATGTTCTTCTGTGTTTGCTGTGTTCTTGTTTGCTGGTTGTGAAGCACTTTGTAAACCTGTGTTTTTAAAGGTGCTATATAAATAAAGTTATTATTATTATTATTATTATAATACATCAATATATTTTTGACAGACTGATAGAGGAAAAGTTGTTTTAGGAGTATTCCTATATATTTTGTTACACTGGATGAATATTAGGATTGTAAATACATTTGGATTTTTATTTATTTAATGTGGCACACAAACTTTGGATACGTTTATCTTATTTTAATTTTGGTTCGAAATAAAGTCTTTCATTCATTTGTCATAACCCGGCTCGTGGGTCATGGCAAAAGACGGAAGGAGTCAGAACTTTACCAAAAAATGAATAATTTTACAAAAAAATGAGTTAATTTAACAAATGACCAGAGTTATGAGGTGTGTTTAGTCTGTATTATCAGTGGTGAAAGTTTGGGTGTGTGAAAGCATTATGTGGTGTGAGGTGTTGAGTGCACTAACAAAAAGAACTAAAGAAGAAACTGGTTTAAATCCTACCTAAAGAACAGGGACTTCTTCGTGTATAGGTAACTTCAAATCTGAGCAAACAAAAATTTCTTGTGGAGTTCCCCAAGGTTCCATCCTGGGGCCTCTTCTGTTTAACGTCTACATGCTCCCACAAGCTCAGATTTTAAAAAACAATAAAATAAGTTATCATAACTACGCAGACACAAATATATATTACAATGTCGCCAGGAGATCATGATCCTATCAGAGCACTGGGTGAATGCATAGAGCAAATCAATGAGTGGATGTGCAAAAATGTCCTCCAGCTGAACAAAGACAAAACCGAGGTTGTTGTTTTTGGAGCAAAGGAGGAGCGACTAAGACTCAGCACGCAGCTTGAGTCAGTAAAACTCAAAACCACAGACCAGGCAAGAAATCTGGGCGTAGTGATGGACTCAGACCTAAACTTTAAAAGCCACATCAAGACAATTACAAAATCAGCCAACTATCACCTGAAGAACATATCAAGAATTAGAGGACTTGTCACAGCAGGACCTGGAAAAACTTGTCCATGCTTTTATCTTCAGTCGTCTTGATTACTGTAACAGTGTCTTTACAGTGTCTTGACAACTGTAGCTGATCCAAAACGCTGCTGCTAGAGTCCTAACAAAAACGGATCACATCAGTCCAGTTCTGAGGTCTTTACACTGGCTGCCAGAGAATAGATTTTAAAATCCTGCTGCTGGTTTATAAAGCACTTAATGGTTTAGGGCCAAAATACATTAGTGACCTCTTGATTAACTAAGAAACCATCCAGACCGCTCAGGTCGTCTGGTACAGGTCTGCTGTCTGTCCCCAGAGTCAGAGCCAAACATGGAGAAGCAGCATTCAGTTTCTATGCTCCTTATATCTGGAACAAACTCCCAGAAAACTGCAGGTCTGCTGAAACTCTCAGCTCTTTTAAATCCAGGTTGAAGACACATCTGTTTACAGCTGCCTTTAATTCAACAATTTTAATCTTTCACTCTGCACTGTAACTTTTAATTCTTTTTATATTTGAATTATTTTTACTTGAACATATTTTCAGATTTAATATTTCAGTGATTTTTGAATTTTCTATTTTACAGTTTTTTTCCTTTCCTCTGTCATGATTTTATTTTTATTTATTATTATTTATGATGCTTTTTGATGTCTTGTGTGAAGCACTTTGAATTGCCTTGTTGAAATATGCTATATAAATAAACTTGCCTTGCCTAATCATCGGTCAGGCAAAGAGACAGAATGAGGGAAGCAGCAGATCTTTAATCACCTTAATCAAACAAAGGCAAAACAGGTTCAACAACCGAATTAAGACAGACGTGGTTCCAAAAGAAAATGTAAATTTATTGAAAACTTAGACTGGTAGTATCTGTGAAGAGAGGGGTTTTGGTTATTGTTTTAATGAGGCAAATCAATCAACTTAGGAAAATTCAAAAAACTTTATTTATCCCCGGGGGGCAATTCAAGGTCACACAGAGCAGGAAATGTATTACAATATAATTTATTTTATTCTAAAAAGACACTAAAAAGACACTTCCAATCAAAATGTAATTTAAAAGTAGCAAAATGGGAGGGAGAAGTGAGTGGTGCCAGCAGAGGGGAGGCAGCCTAACATCTAAGGGTGTGTTCCAGGAGTGCAATCTACTCACCACTCGTGAACTCACAGCAAAAGGCAATCAGGTGCAAACTATTGTGTCCCAGTGCGCTTACCACTACAAACAGTGCAGGGAAACACCTAGAGTGCCTAGCCTCCACCAGCAGCCAGCAACCAATTCACTAAAGGGGGAAATAACAAAAGGATTAAGCAAAGAAAAGCTAATATACCAGTTGGTTCAATCTAAAAATACACAAGACAATTTAACCAATTAACAGCACTAAAACACTAAATGCACCAAAACAGCCACACTAAGCAAAACACTAACATCGAAAAAAATGTTAACAGTCAAATTGGCAAAACAGCAGCCGATAAAAGGCCACTTAAATGGCTTAACTATGACCCTTACAAAAGGTGACAGCTACCCGGACTTCAGGAAAGTCAACCGACAGGGAAACAAATACTCAGCAAACCAGACACCAGTACCCATGAGGCAGACACACTTAAAGTAAACTTGAAACACTCATGAATGCATAACCTACCTCAGAGCAAGGAACATGTGGCACCAACAGGCAGACAGACAAAAAGGGCAGCCATGTTGCCACAGGTGCCTTATATATGGTTCAGCTAATTAAGGGGCTGGACCAGGGGAGGAGTTGACCTTCATTCAAGAGGCTGCATTCAAGGCCAACAATGAAAAACAGACTAAAAACCACTGCTCCCACTACACATGCATAATTTGCAAATGTATTCCTGTGTGTGCCTCTTATACTGGTATTCAGACCTCGGACTCCAAGTGTCTTAGTCTTCTGATATTGGTCCACCTTTAACACACTTTATTTATTTACAGCTATTTACAGTAACAAGGGTTACACAACTATGCGTTTTCTCTGAACTTAGGCAGATATGTACAGTAGGTAGCTATGTCACACAGAAACATTTCATAATGTTGTTTACAGTTAATATTAAAGATAACACTTGTAATTGTAATTTATATTTCATTGAAAGTAATGAAATATTAAAACTATTACAAATTGTTTCCACATCCCTCTTTTATGAATGATTTTAAAAACATGTAGTCTGGACCCTGTTCCAAATGAACTGTTAATAAGTGAATAATACAAGATGTATTGAGCTTAATAAGACAGTGTTCCCACTTTAGATTCCCTAGCTGCGAAGGAGCTTTATTAACTGTTAATAAGTGCATAATAAAGGAGTTATTCATCCTTAAACGGCATTAATATTAACCTAATATTGTCTTATTATTGCATTAAGCATTTGATAAACATTGATAAGTGGTCTATAAAACGTTTATTTGTGCCAATAAATATCTTACAAGCATTCATTTCATTTCAATTAAATTCAATTCAAAAAACTTTATTTATCCCCGGGGGGCAATTCAAGGTCACACAGAGCAGGAAATGAACGACATTGCAGGTATACTAAACATTTAACAAGAAATAAAGTGTCAATAAAAATAAAACGAAACAAAACAAAGTGTCAAAATTTAAACACAAAATGTAAAATACAAAATTACAAAGTAAAAATATTTTTTTTTAAAGAGAGTGGAGGTTCATAAATGGATTTGTAGTTTAATTAACATCTTAAATATCTTTACAATGTCATAACTGAAGCAGAATTATGCATTCAACAAAGCTGTGTAATACTCATCGTTTAAATAATCGGCTGCTGAGTTGTTTACTTCGTATAGAGGGCTTATAGGGTAGCTTTGTACTGTATCCAATAACTTGGACTATCAATGTACTATTGAACTGAACGCAGTCTGAATCAGCTGTGTGTGAACTTTGTTGTATGAATCTTATGAATGTGCTCACTACCTGTGAACGGTAACAGTAACTTGGCTGCTGAGCTTAGGAAATATTTCACCCAGTAATCAATGACTAAGAATCTTTCTTCTGAACTGAATATGGCCATTTGGAAATGTCCACCTATAGAGTGCATAGTGACAAAGCTAACATGCGGCTAAGCAGATGTAAGTTTAACTCGGTTCAATTTAAAGTAATATATTTTATAAACAGGATTTAATACACTTACATTTTACTTGGGACAGGTGAAGCAGGTATATTTATGGTTGTGCTAGTGTATTTAATCAGGGGATACCATAGTCAGGATTGACCCTCCTAGCTCCATGAATGTCTGTACAATATTAAATGACAGTCCATCAATAGTTAATCTGATTAAGTCGTGATATTTTTATTGCATGTTTGTAAGAGCCAGTGACTTCAGACGGCATCGACATCAAACTGATGTTTTATTCATTTTAGAAATGTGTGCTCTCTTTGACTTTGTTGGTCAAAGTGAGTTCAGCACAGTGCAGTCCACAACAATATTTTGGCCTAAAATGTAAGATTTATGTATTTCAATTGCATATAAAATTGGTATCTTCATGACAATAAGCTAATGGGATCTTTGTAATGGATTTTGTAGCCATTACATAAAATCTGCTTTGCTCAGCCAAACACTCTTAAAACATGAGCTCCAAATGTATGAATTTTAAAGCGTTAGGTAACTGCAGTAGGTAAAACTAACTTTATTCAGCCATCACAAAAACATACTTTTTTTTAAGGCCGGGCTATAAAGACAATGGAAGTCTTGCTGATTTAAGCTTGCATCACTCACACCAGCTGATTTTGCTTCAGTAGTTTTTCAGGACTTTTTAAATGTGTTTTTAAATGTGTGTGTGTGTGTGTGTGTGTGTGTGTGTGTGTGTGTGTGTGTGTGTGTGTGTGTGTGTGTGTGTGTGTGTGTGTGTGCGTGCGTGCGTGCGTGCGTGCGTGCGTGTGACAGTAACATTCATGCAGCATTTCATTTTCTAGGAATGTATCCTTTAGTTTTCTTTTGTGAACAGTGAAACAGCTACCTATTTGATTAATCTCTGAAGGCTAACCCTTTCCTTGGTCTGCAGCTTTGAACAAATGAGAACAAATGCTGAGCGCCAGAGCAGAGTGATTTGATAAAGAAGAGAGAAGTGCAGAACAACTTTCTGTTTTACTCCAGTTTTTTTATTCATGCTGATCTCATAATGGTGAGTACACTATAAAGTCTGTTCTTAGTTTCTACATTTAATTAACCTAATTCAACCTTTAGCTCCATATCCCCTCTGTAATTCCTTGTGTCTGACTAGATCAGTGTTTAAACTAAGTCTTGATTCAAAAAATGGGTCACAGGCCAGTTTCAGCTATTTGTATGTTTTAATGAGGTCAGAGCCAGGGAGTGAGATGATTTCTCATATGAATCCCAGGTTTCTTGAGTACTTTGCTTAGACAGAGTTAAGGCTCCAATGATATGCTCCATGGTATAGTTTGTTTTACATATAAAAAGAGGATGCAAGGCACAGTCAGTAGAGCAGAAATACAAATGAAGTGGAACCAAGAAGCAATCAGAGGAACACAGACACAACGGGCTATTTAAAGAAAGGGCATCAGGAGAGGCCTGAAATAACTGTGCTTTTGCTCAAAATAGTTTTTCTTTTTAAGATGTACTGATAGTTAAAGGAACACCTTTCTAACAATTCTAAAAAATAGAAGAAAAAACATAAGTTGAGATCACTGAATTTCAGGGCAACACGCTTGCAGTAACAGATTAGGTGGCTTGGTTTAGTTTCTTTCAAGGTTGCAATGGGGTTCAGCTCATGTTTTATTGTATGAAAACCTAGAGACACTTGCCTTCAACAGGAAACATTGTCTCATCCTTTTTAGCTTAAAATAAATGTATACCATCGTCCTTGTAATGAAGCATTGAGCATCTAGCATCAGAAATGTGACAAAACAGCATACATAATTTCTGGTGTTGAAGAATGGAACCTAAAATGCCATACATGAGCAAAGTCTGGCATGCAAACTTTTAAGGGATTTGCCTCGATTTTTGGGCCATTTGAGACCATCGCTTTTAGCTGGTATCTCAGACTTCCCATACGTATTTTCATTCCATAACCCATCTGTATTTACTTTTTAATGCAAACTGTTCAAATTGCAGACTACTGTAGAATTCCTCATAATGTGTGAAACAATATATTCCTTACTAGCTGTCAGCCATCAGTTTGTTTGGCTGCACTGCAAACAGAGCATCCTACTCCATCAAAGAAGCTAAGATCCTAGAAACATACTTGCTTAACTTGCTGCAACATCCAAGGGTCATCCATTAAAATGTGTCCAACACCAAATTTTGTGAATTATTTTTACCAAAAAGAGACCATGAAAGTGTGACAACTTTAGCACATGTTTTTAATGGTGCTGTCAGTATTAACACAGTAACGCATGTGGTTAGTCTAGAGACCTTAACGCATTCATATTTTTTACGCTGATTAACTTTAACGCTTTGTATGCAAACTTTCTTTAAATGATGATAACAAACCATAATGCAGACTCAGCAGAAAAAGGGAGACATGTGCTCATAGAACCATGCAACAGACATCGACCTTGCGTGTCATTACCGTCCAAATTTATGAAACATCTATTATGTTGTCACCACGCTGCAATATCCATGCGGGTCACAGCTCCCAAGTATCATTAACAGCATGTTAAGACTGATTACAGTATAATGTAGTGAACAAACTTCGAAACTGTCACTTTAGGAGATAAGGCTAAGCCATTAATTGTCATTCATTGTCTTAAATATTCAGGCAGTAATGGTGAGCTATACATTTTTGGAAATTTTGGAGGGGATTTTTAAAATATGTGGCTTCAATATTGCAAAGTGCAAATGTAGCTGTCTAAGTTGTCCTGTGTTTGCATCTATAATGTTCTATTGGCTCCTCTATATACCTAGTAGTGCTGTATGCACAATGAGCCGAGTGGTCTCAGGTAATTTTACCTAATTTTGCAGGGATTGGTCCAGGGAATGGCCTAAAGGCCCCACTTGAAGTCTCATCGGCCAGCCAATCCTAAATCAGCTTTTTGGGCCATGTAGCAACAGGCTGCTAGTAGCTTTCTTTGCATTTCAATTTGGCATATTTCCAGTGTTTTGAATTTTAGGGAAATGAGCGTATTTTTAAAGTGTAATTTAATGGTGATTAATCACAGCCTCTCTAAACTTGTCAATCATTTGACAACACTAGTTTTGAACTGATACTTTATTAGTTTAAAGTAGATAATGAATATATATATTTATAGTTCTTGTTAAAATCACATGAATGTTATATGCAGTATGCTCCATTAATCCCATTTAAATGTAATTAGCAGGATATATTGACCTTCACTAATTGTTAATCCTTTTTCATGCAATATGACACCATTGTACTTAAGGGGAATTTCACTAATCCCTCCATTCCATTCTCACAGGAGAAAAGAGATATATGAAGGGCAGAGGAGAAGAGGGGAAGCCTAACACATGAAGTCCATTAGAAACAGAGTGTAGGAAAGCTGAAATGTGGATTTAGCTCACAAGACGCCATTTGTATGGTCCAGTTGTACAACATATACAGACATATTTCTTTACAATCAGAGTTCTGTGTGCCAATTGCTTTTGCATGTGTGTTGCCTCCAGCATCCCATGTCCCATATTGAATCAACCGGAATGAAGCAGTGCTGCCAGAGACAGACAGAGCTCAATGTGCAGTGAGAGGTGGAGGACGGAGAGACAATGATATATAATTGCATCATATATTTGTCATGTCTGTTAACTCCATTGCAAGCAGCATGTTCGTGCTCTAAAGTGCCAACATACCACGTCCTCCTGGATACTTTGTGGGTGGATCAGTTTGTGTTCATTTGGTGAAATCATATGTTTCCTACAGAGAATGAGGGGGATTCTTCTAAATGTTTGATTATAATGTGTAGGCTGCAGCAGCTCTTTGATTTTTCTTCAATAGGAGAAAAATATCCCAAAGGGGGTACTGCAGGCTTGTAGCGTCTTAGCTCAAAGATTTTTTTTAATCAGCATAAAGCAAATTGAAGATGGATGATAAAAGGCAAGATGACTTTGAAAGCTCTGTTTCTCTACAAAGACACCTTCATCCTGTAAGACAAACAGTCTTTGGACTTTATAAACAGAAGGTTTTGTACTATGTCTTTATTTTGTGATCTTTGCAGGGGGTAAAGGTTAATGATTTAGGGGTCAGCCACAAAATCAAGACACAAGGCCTTCCTTGTGTCTGAAGTTAATCACAAGATCTTTTCTCTAATACTCATGAACTTGTTCTGCACGAGTAAAGGAAACATTCATGTGCTTTTGCCGAGTGAATACGACTTGGCCTTTGGGTAATAAACTGAACCCAAGATTGCTGCTGAGAGAAAGCCTTCAGTATGTTGGTGTGTGAAAACTATCACACCAACATACTGAATGTGTTGTATTTTATAGTAAAGTGCTTTATAAGTGGAGTCCATTTCTGATTTGTAACTATTGTAGTGTTTAATGTGCTCTTAAATAAGTGGTCATTTTCACTGCTGCTGTTCATTGCACAGGTTTTTATGTCTACACATATTTGGTAATCGCTATTGTTGTTGTTATTGATGAATGATGCGTCATAAAGGTTGTGTTTTAAATGATTTTGACCTTTGAGTGGAAAGCATTGTGTTTTTTTAGGGAATGCTTTCACAGCTGTGTTTTACGGCAATGCTGTGTATTTATTTTTAATTTCGGGATCAGTTTGTGTTTAATAGTGTGACAGCAGCATCTGGATGCAAACTTCTCCCACCTGTATTTGTACATAATGAAAGTCAGCTACTTCCAAAAATAAGAAGCAGTGGGGGAAAAAAGATGAAGAGGCTTAAATATGTGGGGATATGAGACGCTCACAGTCCTGAAGAGGTCAGCTATTTCTGACCAGAGTAGAGCCATGGTCATTTTAGGAGACTATTTTGAGAGGCAGAAGAAGTATGTACCGACATTCCCAAACAGTGTTTGTGCAAATCATAAAGTCGACGAATAATAATAATGTTGACATTCAAACTACAATTTTTCCAAATCCCTTTGTTTAATATAGGTTGCATAATATAATACACAATGTTACAATATTAAAAATGTATTTAGCATACACTTTATGATAAAGCGATGTTCACCTAAGAGTACATACAGCACATCTTAAGCAAGGACCTAGAAAGGAGGAAAAAACGTCAGTAATTGCCAACAAACAGCTTCAAGAATGGATTCAAGTGCCGACAGGCAGTGCTCAGAGGCAATGCACAGGATGTATAGAAGTAGATTTGTTTTAATCATCAACAACAACAACAACATCAATGGCTTTATCATCAATATCATCATCGGATATCCCTGTCAAAACTATCCTTAATATCATCATCATCATCATCAACGTCATTCGCATCAGTATCAGTATCATTAAATGCATATAGCTGTTTAGCTGGGTTCATAGCTGGGTCTTTAAGTTGTGAAGGTATAGGACAAGGCCTTTCATTTGTAGAGTGTATTGGGCAGGAGGGCGTGTAGCCCTGGATGAGGGAGTTCAGGTAAAGCAGGAGCTATTTTTGTTGCTCTTTTGTAAGTGAGCAACAAAGTTTCGAATTTGAAGTGAGCAGCTACTTGGAGCCAGTGGATGTAAATGAGCAGCGGAGTGACATGTGTTGTTTTGTGTTTGTTGAAGATCAGTCACGCTGCAGCTTTCTGGATCATGCAGAGTGTACATGCAGGAAGACCTGCCAGTAGTCGCAGTGGTCTACAGAGGTCTACTATCCTGGAAATATACACATTTCTGCCTCTCTCTGAATATGATTGAATAACTGTTTTCATAAAATACACTGCTTTTTTGTACTTTATTAAACAATGCACATTGTTGAATCATTCAGTTTTAAATGCATGAGTACATTTAAGTAATAGACTGCTTTACTTATTGGACCAAGCTCATTTTGCTATGGTTGGCATGTCACTGCAGAGGAGGCTTGAGAATGAAACGCTTCTGTGGTGACAGTGAAATAATGGCCTGCCGCCTGAGGTGATGCTGAGTGAGGGAGACAACATTGTGAATCCAGCATTTCTTATATCACTACTACTGTAACACACTGCCATGGCATGTTAAGTGTGCAGGCTTTTTTGCCACACACACAAACATGTGAGCATCAGTTTTACAGCAACTGAAGCTGAAACAGCAACTAATGTCAAACGCTGAGATTTTAGCCAGCATCGTGAAACATCGTCACACAACCTCTTACTGAACTAATATCCTTTGACACACATACACACATATGGTACCATAAAAACACAAGCACAAGACAGGCATACGAGTAAAGCAAATATTTGTCCTCTACTTTTACAACTATAACAGGACTATGTACTGTTATGTTCAAATGCCCCTAAATTCAGTGTGCATCTATATTCTTTATTTCAATGTAGAACTGCAGTGACAACCGTCATATATTTGTTGTTCTAAAACCCCAAATTTCAGTCCTTGGCCCACATTTGTTAACGACCAGAAAACAATGTGTGTAAAGGCCAATTTTGTGTGATAGTCATGTGATATTATTACACTTTATTATAAACAGGGCATTTAACATTATTCAAGAGATGAATATGGACCGAAGCACAGCACTAGAAAGTTTAACGTTCTTAAAGTCATTTTGAAATGTTGTTAAACAGTTAAATGAAATCGTGTACATCATGTTCTTTGTGTATTCACAGTTTTCTTCTTTCCATGCACTTTTCAAATGATGATATGTGTGTTAAGGAATGTGCATCAGGTGGTTGCCGTTAAAGCTTGACACACTAAACTGTTGAAGCTTTGTTTGCTAGCACATGATATTTACTGACTTAACTGATAATGTTACATGGTCTCTGATAGCATGTATGCAGGAAAACACTGTAAATGTTCTTTTTCTTTATAACTACAGGTATGAACATTTCAAAAGACAGCCGCATTTTAAATCAATTTATTTATGTCATACTCTTTTTGTATGATTTTCTATTTCTTAAATTCCTTTTTTATATATGTATATTTAACTAGAAGATGCTGGAAGCATGAATGTGAGTTTTGTTTCATCACATGAGGTCGATGTTGCTGCTGGTTGGAGAATAAAGGGCTCAAAGGCAACTTTGCCCTTAAGGCAAAACAGCAAAGAGTCAGCCCTTCTACATACTGTGAGGTTAGAGTGTGATTATCCTGAGTTTTGTTCACTGTAATTACAATTCTTTTTAAACAGGGTCAAAAATTACATCAGGCTGACCAATGTGAATGAATTAGAAAGCTACTTGAACAAGGCCAAGACATCTCTCTTTATACATAAATATTATGCACTATTCTGTGCTATTCATAGCATCAGTACTATCAATAATTCATCACTCCTATATTTACTCCATCATTTGTAATATCCCAATGCCCTGCATAAGATCTGTAGTTCTACAGTCGAAGAAGATAAATGCCAGTGTCATATCTGTTAGTATAAGGCTACAGCCAACAGCTAGTTAGCTTAGCTTATCTTGTGGCGCTAAGACTAAAAACAGGGTAACAGCTAGCCTAGCTGCTTCATGATTTATAGCACTCATATCTACTTGAACTAATACAAAACTTAAAAATAAATGTATGCCTGCAATTTGTATGAAAGTACTTAAAAACAGCCAGAGGACTGCAAAAAAAAAGGAAACGAAAAACATGTTTTGTAACTTATTTCATACCCTCACATACATTCCTTTTAGGTCCTCCTTGGCTCACTCTTTAAAAGTGTGACTTATCAATAACATCACCAATCCCACGGCTGTTCCCCAGTTCATTACTGACTGAAGTAGAACACACACACACTCTGGATATTTTCTCCTTCTAGCACAAAAAGACAGATTGCATCAAAGTATCAAGAGCACTTATGATGCTTTGAGAAAGTGTGAATGTGCACATGGGAGCAATCACAGAGGAAGAAATGTGGTGTGCAACAATGAGCAGCATCAACTTTCACTGATCTGTTGTGAGGAGAAAGGAGAGGCAGATTACTGAAGGATTTAAAGGGCAGCATTCACACTGCAGGGAAACCCGGGCGTCCCTTTCTTTGTAATTAACAGTCACTTGACAGAACAGCTCAGACAAACAAGCCAACAGAGCACACAGCAGCTATCTGCAGCAGCCCTGTCTGCCGGGGATTTGATGCTGATTCGAGCCAATGATGAACCAAGTGCCACTGACATCAGGCTGCACACAGGCCTTTCATAGGAGCCGACACAGGCGATTGCCCACAATCTATGACGCAAAACGACAACTCCACACTGATTCACCCATCTGACAGAAAAAGAGGACGTTGAAGCTTGGAATGAAAACAGAATATTCACATGAAACAAGATGGAAAGAAGTAGCACCTGCACAAGGAGCATGTGGTGTAACATGATGTGATATGTGTACGAGCCACAAATGTTTGCAGAGATATCCAGACACAAAACTTGTTAATGGGAGGAAATTATTTTGGATCTGAATTCATATATTAATGCAAGGATGTGTTGTGTATGGGCACCAGGCTGTGTGTCTGCCACAGAGGAAGTCCCTGACTCAGAGCACATTGATCTGAGTCAAAGCCCTCAGGTGCCAGCTGAGAGGAGGCAGTCCTGACTGTCACCCAGTTGTCCTCTGTGACAACTTGTCACTGTCTGACAACTTCGATCCACCGTGGACATGATATTAAAACTTTGCTTTCAACCTTGCTCATTCCATAAAAATGGCCATGATTTTTTTTCATGATGGGGGTGTGTGACTAGATCTTATTCCTTCTTTTCTGAGGGAAAATTTAGATTCTTTATCACTGACATTGTTCAACTTGCTCTTTTATTGTTTTCTTTTAAATGTCACAACTTACCCTCGGACATGCGAGGTGGCCCTTGATAACTTAATATAACCAACTTGGTCAATGTTTTTCTATGTTAAATACTAGGATAAATTACCAAACCATTCAGGAGCCCTCTCTGTCTCCACTAATCGTATGTACTTTAACTACAAACATTGAAATAGCACACAGTTATATATTTTTTTAATTTGAAAAGTAGCTCAACAGAGTAAATCATTGGAGGATTAAAGTCTAGCTGATCTGATAATCATTCTTTAAATGAAAAATTAGTCAAATTACATTTTGTTATACGTTACTTGTAGTGTTTTGTGAGCATAGGGGAGATTTCGGTTTAGGTTTTTCGACCCATAATTTAGAATATTGGTTCACTCTCAAAGTTCAAATGCGACTCATTTAAAGCATGCACATGTTTCTGATTTTTTTTATTGTGATATATCAGCACAAAGTATATAGGGAACATTGAATTTACCATAATGGGCAGACAGAAATAATTCTGTTCTGTCCATTTGAGATACATTTATGTGAACGCTCAATGTTTGCCAAATGTACTTTATAAGAAGCTTTTATGCCACTTTAGCGATTATGGCTTGTTAAGCTGCTACCCAGGGATAATTACTTCCAGCTTAACTTTCACACAGCACAGGTTTATCCCATTATGTTAAGCATGGTGGACTTCAGAATCAGTGGTAGTGTCTTAAGGTGCAGTGTCCCCAGTACAAAAGATAGAGGCTAATTAGCTAAATACCTACATAGTGAAGATGGCTAGTATTTTATATGAAATTTACCAGTTGTTTCTTTCACACTGCCACACCAAATAATGTGTTCATGAGTGTTGAAGCAAAAACCAAAAAAAGTAAAGTACTTTCTCAAGTAACGAGTTATTTTTATAATGAAGTAACTCAGTTAGTATATATTTGCTAACCTTAAAAAATCAATGCATGGAGTTAGAGTTCTTGTTAGATTGTTGGTTTGAAGTCAATCTTCAAACACATTTGGTATCGTTTTATTACAATATAGCCTCTTAAGGCCAATGTGGATTCAGGTGTAGCCAGTAAAGGGTGTGACTTCCTTTTCTGTGCATTGTCCTTGTTTACAGTCACCTTTAACAAGAATGACATTTACTTGTAGTTAAAACATCTAAAATATGGTGTGGCGGTCGCATCAGCCGCTACCACCTGGTGTTAGTATTTATTTATTTCTCTGATCAATTCTCAGCCATGTAGGGCCTTTAAATAATTCACACCACACATTTTCCTTTGTTTACATAAATCACACTTTATTGCTTTCATGACAGTTGTTTCTTAATTTGGGAGCACACAATTTAGTTACCATTCTGTCACATTAATTCATTTGCTGGCATATGGTTTCATTTGTTAGCAATACTTACCTTTCCTTTTGTTTGCTGAGATCCACTGACAAAAGGCTGGCTCCCATTCAAAGATGGCCTTTTAAGCCCTGCCCACAGGAAGTGGGAGCTACTTTCAGTGTGGACCAGAGAAGGGGAGACATGGAGTCAGGATTCCACAAGAAAATATATTTTTCTGCTGACTTTGATTTCTTTATTCAAGTATATTAATTTCTTTGTAGATAGTTTATTTGTACGGTTGTTTGTGTTGACGTTTTCTAAGTTTGTTAGGTGTTTAGTTTGTTAAAGTAAGTTAAATTCCCCTTTGTGTCTGTATTGGACTAGTCCATGGTCTATATAACCCCACTTGTGTTAATTAATGGGAGTTCTGTTAAGTTATGTTTTGTTAGGTAGAAGTCTTAGTTATTTTTATTAGTTAACCTTTTTTTCAATTTTGGGCCATATTTTGTCAAATCTTAAATGGACTAACTTTTTTCAACTTAATTAAAGCAAATTTGCTCTTTGGTACACCTTTGTCCTTTGCCTGATTGCTTGGTCCCTGACAATTGGTGGCAGTGGTGGGATCATCCAATAAGGACATTGGTGATTTTTTTTTTTTTTTTCAGACTTCATTTTTTCCTCCACCTTTCTCTTATTGTGCTTGAGGCATGCGAAGAGGAAGAGGAGGCAGAGGCTTTCAAGTAGTCGAGTTAGACAGAGGGGGCCAAACAGACAATGAAGATGAGACATGTGGAGCTGCTGGAGGAGAAGCTGGCAGGGAGGGTGAAAAAGAAAGGGAGCCTACAATCTCAGACCTGGCCAATATCCTTCAGGTCCACATAGGGCAGCAGAAAGCTTGAGAGGCCCACTGGGAGGAAGAGGTATCACGACAGGATCACAGATTTAGGGCCCTTCAACAACAGTTTAGCCTGCTTCAGCTGGAGGTTCAGACCCATGGCTCTCCCAGGTTGAGACCTGCACCACCGGAGAGGCCTCAAGAGCTGGAGGAACATTTGGACAGATCTACATCAGAGGCAGCACCCCTACTGCGACACTCCCAGACAGGTGAATTCTCTCATGATCATGCACGTTACTTTAAAGAGCCCAAATTGCAAAAACTCAGTGATGAAGACGATATTGAACATTTTCTTATCACTTTTGAAAGGATAGCAGTGGCCTGTAGGTGGCCGAAGTCAGATTGGGCCTTTCATTTGATCCCACTGTTAACCGGAAGCTAGAAGTGCATATGTGCATATGGATGTTGATGAATCAATGGATTATGATCTTGTAAAGTCTGCTATTCTACAGAAGTATGACATTAACAAAGAAACATATCGTTTGAGGTTCCGCTCTCTCCATGTGGAAACAGATGAGACACCCAAGGAGTTGTACTCCAGGTTGAAAGAGCTCTATGGGAAGTGGGTTCAACCAAGAGGTAAAACTGTTGAAGAAATTAATGAAATCATTATACTGGAACAGTATTTAAGAATTTTGTCTCCAGAGCTTCAAGTTTGGATTAAAGAGCACAACCCACAGACTGCAGCGGAGGCTGCCTCTTTGGCTGACGTATTTGTGGCAGCTCGTCGGGGAAACCAGGCTTGGAAATGCAAAAGCTGGAAAAAGGACAGCCAGAATCCTGTCTCAGCCCAACATGGACCAAGACCAGCCAGTGTTGGTAAGCCTCCCATATGGGAGAAACCCTTCACCCAAAATGGACCCAAAGCTTCTGGTAGAACTGTTACATGTTATTTGTGTGGACAGGAGGGCCACACCAAGCCAATGTGCCCCCAGAACCCAATAAAATTGTCTCAGATGTGCTTTGTGCCCAGAGAGTGGTTCAAACCAGCTGGAGTGGAGCATTCCTTTAAAGGAGACATCTGTGGAAATGGATGGACAGACCCTGAAAGCACTGATCGACACAGGAAGTACACAGACCCTTGTTCAACAAAGGTATGTTTCACCTCATTCCATCTACAACACTGAGACCATACCTATCTGCTGTGTCCATGGTGATGAAAAACGATACCCCACAGCAGATGTCTACATAAAAGTGCAAGGACAAACCTGTTAAATGTTGGTGTCATAGACAATCTACCATTTCCTGTGATCTTGGGTGATGATTTACCTGTATTACTTGACCTGTTACAACCACAAAGTTGCAGTGTTGCTCTGACTCGTGCCCAGGCAAAGCAGCCCGGAGAGGAGGAGCCAACTCTGAATGCTTTACCCTTTTTCAACGCTAATATTGATGCAGAGCCAGCAAAAGAGCACAAGTCACGCAGGCAGCGGAAGCAAGAGAAATTCCAGCACACCGTTGTGTCTTCCTCTTTGCCTCCAGAACCCAAGGTACCACTGGGTTTCAAGATTCCTGGCAATATTGTTGAGCTGCAGCACCAGGATGAGAGCCTATGTGAGTATCTCCAGAAAGCTACAGAGAGCGAAATGCTGAATGAAAATGGGTACTGTTTGCAAAATGACATTCTTTACAGACAGCAAGGGTCAGTGAAGCAGCTTGTGGTTCCGAGGGAGATCAGAGATACTGTTCTGGGCTTGGGCCACTCCATTCCCTGGGCTGGCTACCTTGGGAAACATAAAACTTTAGCACGTATAAGACGTTGTTTTTACTGGCCAGGTTTACGTAAAGATGTCGCCAATTTTTGTAGGAGTTGCCCTCAGTGTCAGAAAACATCAGCCCGGTTTCCTACAAAAGTTCCCCTTCAGCCGCTGCCAGTCATCACCACCCCCTTTGAACGCCTGGGCATGGATGTTGTTGGCCCCTTGGAGAAAAGCAAATCAGGTAACCGATACATGTTGGTGATCACTGACTATGCAACAAAATACCCAGAAGTGTTCCCCCTAAAGTCAATCAAAGCCAAAACCGTAGCATTCTGTCTCGTTCAGTTCTTCTCAAGGGTAGGCTTTCCACAGGAAATATTGACTGATCAAGGCAGAAACTTCATGTCAAAACTGTTGAAGGATGTGTATCAGCTGCTGGGCATCAGGGGACTGAGGACTACACCTTACCACCCACAAACGGATGGGCTCACTGAGAGATTTAATCAGACATTGCTGCGCAAATTTGTAAATGAGACGGGCTCAGATTGGGACCAGTGGCTTCCCTACCTTCTTTTTGCTTATAGGGAAGTTCCACAGGCCTCAACAGGTTTTTCACCATTCGAATTGCTCTTTGGCCATGAGGTGAGAGGACCCCTAACTCTCTTAAAATAAATCTGGGAGGGAGACAAAGTTAACAAAGAGCCTATGAATGTTGTTTCTTATGTCCTCCAGATGAGGGAGAAGTTGGACAAAATGACGATGTTGGCCCAGGAACACATGGGGGCTGCTCAACAACAACAAAAAACCTGGTACGACCGAGCTGCTCGTGAGAGGGAGTTTCATCCTGGCCAGAGTGTGTTGGTGATGCTGCCCACAGAGGAGAGCAAGCTCTTGGCTAAATGGCAGGGCCCTTATGAGGTAATCAAAAAATTAGGGCCTACCACTTATGAAATCTCTACTCCAGGTCACTATCGCACCACCAGGGTTCTCCACATCAACCTTTTAAAGGAATGGATCCCAAGATTGGAGGAAAAACCAGCTGTGTTCTTCATTAGAAATGTGGCGGATGAGGAGGTTGAAGAACAGTATTTGCCTCTGCCATCAACCACTGTTCTTGAGCTGGGCCATCTCTCAGAACAGCAACAATCACAGGTGAGAACCCTCTGTACTTCTGATGTGTTCAAGGAAAACCCTGGCTGTACAAATCTAACTAGTCATGACATTGTGCTGAAAGAAGATGCTGTTGTCAAGCGTATGAGTTATAGGATTCCGGAGCGCCTTCTTGGCCCCCTTTAAAAGGAAATCAAATTGATGCTTTCCCTGGGTATCATTGAGGCCTCCCAGAGTGAGTGGTGCAATCCTATTGTTCTTGTTCCGAAGAAAGATGGCACAATTAGGTTCTGCATTGACTTTCGTTACCTGAATTCAATTTCAAAGTTGAAGGATGTGACTCATACCCCACACCACGCATTGATGACTTGATTGATCGTCTGGGCAAGGCAAACTACCTCACTACCATTGACCTTTCTAAAGGATATTGGCAGGTTCCCCTTACAACCAGGTCCCGTGAGCTGACGGCCTTCAGGACACCTTGGGGACTGTTCCAGTTCACTGTCATGCCTTTTGGGTTGCATGGAGCTCCTGCTACCTTCCAAAGGCTCATGGACAAGGTATTGAATGGTTTGTCACATTTTGCATCTGCTTACCTGGATGACATTGTTGTGTACAGTAACAGTTGGGAAGAACATATGGAACATCTGAAAGTGGTTTTTGAGTGTCTCCGAACTGCAGGTCTCACCGTTAACCCAGCCAAGTGTACCCTCGCCAAAAGTGAGACGGAGTACCTTGGCTATGTCATTGGCAATGGAGTAATCAAGCCTCAGGTCCAGAAAGTTCAGGCCATTCAATCCTGCCCTCTGCCCAAGACCAGAACCCAACTGAAGTCATTTCTGGGCATGTCAGGTTGGTACCACAGATTCATCCCTAACTTTTCTGAAAGAGCTGCTGTGCTTACAGATATGACCAGTCTCAAGGGGCCAAACCAGCTTCAATGGTCAGACGAAGCAAAGGCAGTCTTCAAAGACATCCAGCAGGCTTTGAGCGGACATCCAGTGTTACACTGCCCAGACTTCCAGAAGCCCTTCATTCTACAGACTGATGCTTCAGATCGAGGTCTGGGTGCTGTGCTTCTCCAAGGCTCTCCAGAGGATCGTCATCCGATAGCATTCATCAGTCGGAAGCTCTACCCCAGGGAGACTCGTTACTCTACGGTGGAGAAGGAGTGTCTGGCTGTAAAATGGGCCTTAGACTCTCTGAAATACTACCTTTTGGGCAGACACTTTACTGTGGAAACGGACCATAAGGCCTTGAAATGGCTTGTAAGGATGAAGGACACAAACAGCAGGATAACCCGCTGGTATCTTGCAATGCAGCCCTTCAAGTTTGAGGTTCATCACATCCCTGGCAAACAGAACTCCATTGCTGACTACCTTTCCCGCTGTCACAGCGAGTGTCCAGAGGAGGGGGAGTGTGTGGCGGTCGCATCTTCCGCTAACACCTGGTGTTACTATTTATTTATTTCTCTGATCAATTCTCAGCCATGTAGGGCCTTTAAATAATTCACACCACACATTTTCCTTTGTTTACATAAATCACTTTATTGCTTTCATGACAGTTGTTTCTTAATTTGGGAGCACACAATTTAGTTACCATTCTGTCACATTAATTCATTTGCTGGCATATGGTTTCATTTGTTAGTAATGTTTACCTTTCCTTTTGTTTGCTGAGATCCACTGACAAAAGGCTGGCTCCCATTCAAAGATGGCCTTTTAAGCCCTGCCCACAGGAAGTGGGAGCTACTTTCAGTGTGGACCAGAGAAGGGGAGACATGGAGTCAGGATTCCACAAGAAAATATATTTTTCTGCTGACTTTGATTTCTTTATTCAAGTATATTAATTTCTTTGTAGATAGTTTATTTGTACGGTTGTTTGTGTTGACGTTTTCTAAGTTTGTTAGGTGTTTAGTTTGTTAAAGTAAGTTAAATTCCCCTTTGTGTCTGTATTGGACTAGTCCATGGTCTATATAACCCCACTTGTGTCAATTAATGGGAGTTTTGTTAAGTTATGTTTTGTTAGGTAGAAGTCTTAGTTATTTTTATTAGTTAACCTTTTTTTTTCAATTTTGGGCCATATTTTGTTAAATCTTAAATGGACTAACTTTTTTCAACTTAATTAAAGCAAATTTGCTCTTTGGTACACCTTTGTCCTTTGCCTGATTGCTTGGTCCCTGACATATGGTTAAGGGTAAAACATCATTGTCAGGTTTCTCTCCCTAAAAAACTTCTGTGATGTTTAAATATTTATAGCTTCAAACCTGAGCGTTAACATCAGTCAAACAAACTGAAAAAAAAAAATATCTTCATAAAACTTCATCGGGTATGATAGCTGCCATCTGGTACAAAGAAGAGATCTCCCTCTGCCATACTGTAGAGCTTTCTTTTCTCTCGTCTGCTACTGTCCAAGCTGCTTTACAAGCTGTAAATCTTAATTCCAACTGGGAAAAGCACGTTTATTGAAACCGATTATATACATTAATTTTAGATGTTTTAACTTGAGACCCTATATACACTCGTTTTAATGAACATTAGAAACATGTAAACACAGAACATTTAAATGCAAGTCACTTTATCAAACGACTGGAACATTAGCGAAACCTGAACTATAAAAAACTGTTCGGCAAATTAGCATTGCAAGGACTTTTACAAATGGCCTGAGAATTTATTCAAGCATAACTTCTAGAAGCAGATAACTACGGTGGCCGTCAGGGGTGACCTCTACCGGCCACCGTAGTTAACATTATATTATCCCCTGTGCCAGTTTTAACCTAGGATCTACAAAACATGCAGATATTAGGAATGTGCCTCATTAAAAGCAGCATGTCAAAGTACCAAATTGAAATTATTGACAAACATTTAAATTCCTGACCTTTCATTAGAGGAGCGAAACAAACACAAATCAAACTTTAGCCAAAAAAAAGTCAAGTAATGAAACCAGAAAAAAAAATGAAACCACTAAATGGGCAGAATTCAGTTCATTAATTTGTCAATTTATCACATGATCCATGAAGACATAATACACCTAGACATATTGAAGAAATCTCACCTTCAGCATAACGCACCACGGCAAAAACGTTTACCTTACTGTTCAGTACATTCATACACCATAAACAAAGAAACATTTTAAACAGTAACACATTCAGACTTCGATTTGAACAGCCTCTTTTATTTAAAAATAAGGGCGATTAATCAACAAAAGGTTGTTTTTTTAAGGATCAACAAAACTTACAAACTAATAAACAAAAAAAAATTCTAACGTTTCCCAAAAGTGAGATTTGAGATAGTCGCTGACCATAATTGTTTATTTTTCAAGCTTTGGAAGCTGGACGGCAGTCGCTCAGTTCACTTCCTGGGCACTGCTGAGGTGCCCTCGAGAAAGGCAACGAACACCAAACTGCTCAAGGATGCTCTTTCTTGTGCAGCCCCTCACTCTAACATCTCTCCTTTATGTCCATAGGATCCTGTTTGTGCATGTGTGTGTATTCCTGCCTGGCTTATTTGTGTGTTATATGTCTCAAAAACAGAGGGGAAAAGATTTAATATCCCCTTGGGAATTATTAAAGTATTTCTTCTTCATAATCATTTTTCTTGAATCCGATTGTTAATGTCAACATCAAAAGCCGCCTGAGCATCATGACTGAGCTAGAAATGCATTTCTACCTATCTCTGTGTTGCAGTCCTCCTTCATTGATGTCCTTCTGCTCTGTGTGCACTTTCAATATCAAGCCTCAGCCACATTTTCACCTTTTCACACACAAGTAGCTTCCTCTAGTTGCTATTTGAAAGATCAAAACCAGTGGAGACAAGAAGGTGAAGGAACTGGAGCAGTCAAAATATATTTATATACGGGGAAAAAACATCACTCTACTAAAACATTGGCATTATCAGCTAAGAAAAGCTGGAAGTCAGTTGAATGCAACTGTTTATTTCTCAACAAAGTAAGTGTTATTTGTAAAAAGCAAATGCACACATCTGTGCACTTTCCAATACACTGTATTTAAAATGTTTACTTCTGCATCCGAGGGCTGGATTAATCCCGGCAGCAGAACATTCACACATATATTTATTGGATTAAGTACAATTAAAATTAAAAAAACAAAAATATTGTCAATTGACTTGGCAAGGAGACATTCAATATTAAAAATACAGTTTTTTTAAAGCATGGTTGTTATGATCATTGCGAATTTCAAACCAGTTACTGTCTGACTTTTTTAAAGTCATGTCACCATCACCTTTTTGATCTTGGTCCTTTTTGACTATGTCTTTTTAAAGGATATTATATTTGTCATTGGATCCTACTGATCCTCTAGTCACCAAAAACATAGCAAATCGGTGATTGTTGACCATTATCTGCTTTATTCAGAGTTGATTGGTTTATATTATGAGGTTTGGACAATATTGTCATTGTTTATGAGAATTACAAAACATTTCTGCTCAATAACTTAACATGGAAATTTGGTGCACTGCCATAGCTTCACTCTTTTAACATAAGCCCAATATTTCATTGGTCAAGGTCTCTCCAATTCATTGACCCATTCATTGATTTAAAGGTTGGTTGAATAAATTAAACCAGAAAGAGTTTGTTCATGTAAAACTTTTGCAAATAAGTAAAAATAAACACAGCAAAATGTCAAATTAAAATGACAGCGGTGGACTTTCTGTTGGGTTTGATGGTTTGGGCATTAAAACTTTTTGTAGAACAGGACTTGATATAAATGGCTGCCACATTTTGTACATGTAGGTGAAATCTATTCAATCTTTATTTGTATTCTCAATGAACTTCTTAATAAAATAATGTTAGCAGCAGCTCGGTGCCTGCAGTTTGTCAGCGCTTATATATTGAGATAAAATTGGTTATTCCCTCTGTGTTTTTTATGTTCAATACTTTTTTTATTTTCAGAGAATCTTCACAGAGATATTGGAAATACTGAAGACAAAATTACTGACACATAAACAACATTTAAACCATGCTCATGGAGATTCTAATATCATAATGGGTTCAACTTTCCTAATTTAGCTTTTTTTTCTATCGTTTTGGGTAATCACAATTTTTAACAAATAAGGACACAAGTCAACGCCAAATTGAGGTTGACCTTAATGCTGTCTTGTTAAAACAAAACACAGATATTTGTCACATAACTATACAACAATTTCTATTTCTCCTGTATTGCTCATGTTACTTCACACAAATACTGTGTCCTGTGTCAGTTCTTACTGTATATGTTACTGTGAATCATGTTGTTGTAAAAAGACTTCCTGTCTTTAGTCCATTGGGATTCCTACTTGGTCACCAACCTCTGTGGAATTCAATCATCTGTTTCCTTGAACTTAATGCTCCCAAACTCTTCATGTTACTCAGTGCCTTAGTGTCATTAGGGTCTTTAGATATTGGGGTGTCTCACCGTCTCTGTGTCCGGAAGAAGTGATTCATATAGCCTCAAACTGTTAGCTAAAAGCTTGTTTCCACAGGGCTGCTATGAGAATAACGGTATCTGTGAAACACTGGCTGTAACGTCATTCCACCCATTTCTCATGTCAATACGCTTCCAGTGACAAACTCACACACACACACACATATGGTATCATATTCAAATTCAGTCCTTCCCAAGGCAGTGTGTCTGCTGCTGCTTCGTGTTGATGTGTTGATATGTATCGGCAGAGGCTGCTGTCATGAGGAGATTGCGGTTCCCTCAGGGATGACAGTGACCTTGTGCTTCTCAATGAGCTTCTTTCTCATATTCATACAGAGCAACAATTCCCCAGCAGCAGAGGCACAACTCCTCATTATTCCTCCTTGGTATTTCCCAAAGACGCAGCACACTTCCCACATGGGGTCCTTAAAGGGGCCCAAATTAATTTCAAATCCCTTGCCCTAACAGTACATTGTACTTACATTTATAACATTTGGTAGGCATATGAATCATCATCCAGACCTACAAAAAAACGGTCAGCTGTAATTATATAATGTGTATGTTTCCTGTGACTCCTTTTGTGCTATAATCTGTGAATAATTTGTCTTGGCTTTCAGTGACAATATAACATTGTTCAACTGTCATTACTGTTTCAAATCATCCTCCTACAACTGCTTATGTAACTCTGGTTCCTGCTGGATTATTCTCCCTTTCGGGATTTCTACCTTTTACATTTCCTGTTACAGTCATGTAAATGTCTTTAAATTACATGTGGGAATGTTAAGAATCTTATTATAAAATCAAAAACAGCTTTAGATGTAGCCAACAGGGGGAAGGTGAGCTAGTTCTAAAGAATGTAATATATTTTGGTTGAAGTAGAACAATAAATGGGGGATTTTTTGTTAATTTACAAAATGCCAGGAAAAAAACAACAAAGTGTCTTGTAAAAACTACTAAGTTGATTGTAAATGGGTGATATATTACAAAAGAGTTCACTTAAAACCTCTATAATATCATCATTCAAGTCCTAGTTTGTACTATCTAAATATATGCAAAATATGGTAAATGGTAAATGGTCTTCTGACTACTCAAAGCGCTTTTACACCGCATGTCACACCCATTCACACCCTGATGGCAGAGGCTGCTATGTAGTGAGACCATCAGAAGTAACTAATCCCATTCAAACGCATTCATACGCCGCCGACGAAGCAATGTCTTGTTAATTGTCTTGCCCAAGGACACATCGGACATGTTGCTGCAGGAGCTGGGGATCGAACCCTCGACCTTCCGGTTGAGCGACAACGACTCTACCAACGGAGCCACAGCCGCCCCTATGACCTAAGGTCTTCAATGGAAGACCAGACATCCTATCCTCTGAAACTTGTTTCTGTTTATTTTGCTATTTAAAAAGTTACCTAAAATACATATTATTGTGTGTATCATTTCAAAATGTATTAGTTTAGTAAAATTAACTGGGAAAAGAAAGTTATGAGCAAGTGAACCATGCAAACATCCAATAACTCACAAATAATTGCATTACATCAGATTGCATAAACAACACATTATCGGCCAAACATATGCCAGTTTTCACTATTAAAAATCCAGTTATGTCATTTAGGTCTTGAATTAGTTGACTTGAATATGCAAAAGAGAAAGCATTGCTTTATGGAATGGATAATGCATAAAGTGCAAATAATGAAAATTGACAAAATCACCTAATTTATCACATTTTAACATAACAGCTGTGAAACACACATTTTCAACACGATTTTCTTCTTTTTTCAATTATATATTGCCTTATTCCAGTAAATATTCCTATTGAACTATTAAGAACAATTTGAATGCTTTTCTGTTTTTATCTTTTTTTAAATTGACATTTCAATGAGAAAACCCTTTTGTACAAATGATCAACTTTCGCCATTTTTAATGTGCTGCATGTACAAAGGTTAGCGCTGGTGCCTCACAGCAAGAAGGTTCCTGGGTCAAATCCCTGTCGGACAGGGTCTTTCTGAGTAGAGTTAGCATGTTCTCTTCATCCCTCCGGCTTCTCCCGCAGTCCAAAGATATGCTTGTTAGGTTAATTAATGACTCTAAAATTGCCCGTAGGTGTGAATGTGAGCGTGGCTGGTTGTCTGTCTCTATATGTCAGCCCTGTGTTTGACTGACGGCCAGTCCATGGTACACCCAGCCTCTCGCACAATGACAGCTGGCATCGGCTTCAGCCCCTCGCAACCCTAAACGGAAAAAGCTGTATAGATAATGGATGGATGTACAAAGGTCCTATGGGGCATGCTTTCTGTCCTCTGGTAGATTATTTGTGCACTGCATGGTTGCGTTCATCAGTTTTTTGTCTTTTATGATACAAAATTGAGATCTGAAGTTCACTCTTTCAAGCTCTGCATTGCACCTCCTCATCAGGCAGTGTGCGGGGGTCTGATGCAGATATTCTTATCTCTGCTGAAGTAACAAACAGTCATTAACGGTGAATTATTACACATCTCAAAGGGGATATAAGCCTGGCAACTTCAAAGAGACGGTCTTTGCAGGAAAAGGCTTTGATGTAAGGTGTGCAGGAAATCTTTCACAGCATTACGAACCAAGGAGCATTACTTTTATATAAAGCCTTTGTGCATATTCCAAGTCTATGCAGAAAGTCAAATTGAATAGATAATATCGTGGTTAAGGAATCTCTTAGTTACAGTTCACAGTGGGATCAGCATGTAATATGATCATCTCCCATTTAATGCTCAGCTAAATCTAATTCACATTTTCATATTCTTTAAAAGGTTTCTTTTTTCCCTCTCAATAATTATAGTTAATCTTTGCATCACAATCTAAGTAAATCAGGGCCCACAGGTATATAAGCAGGATTTCATCAGCTGGAGCTAAAATACATTTACAGAATGGACTCCATGACAAAGTTCAGAGTGCGAGTTAAATGTGTGAGGAATGTGAAACAAATCTATCTACATCTTCACACTGTGGGCTCCATGCTCCCTCCTACTCCACCTGTCAGAGCTGTAGCTGTGTGAACCTCGTCTTAGCAAAGGCTTGGATCAGGCGCGGAGCTTATGGCTCATCGCAGAGGGGGCGGGGACTTATAGTGGGTCCTTAAACTGTCTATAAGCTATATAGCATATGCTGTAGCCTATATCCTATAGTAATAGCCAATGGTAGGCATAGTAGGCCTATCGGCTGCATGGAGATGCAAGACGGTGCGGGACGAAGACACATGCGCATTACAATGAGTGCTATTTCAGCAACATGGACAGTGACAGGGATTTATCATTAAACAGTGACCTGCTGATATTTAAGCAGCACAACAAGTGCTGTTATGTCTGTGCGCATATTTGACCAATTATTTTTTATTAAACAAGTAAGGCAGACTTAATGAGCCGAGTCGGAAACTAAAGATAGAAGGCAACTGATTACACTACAGTTCGACATTCAGTGATGTTGGACGCCCATCCAGCCACACAGCCAAATCGACTATACAATAAAATCACACATAATCAACCTACACACGACAACAAACTTTCTAAGTGTGCAAGCAATGGCCTGCCGTTCATACGATAACAAAGCAGACACGGCGGTCTACAACACATTCAGCCATAAACAAAAGGCCAGCATCTAAGCATAATCACAAATAATGATGAAACAACTTACCAATGAAGTTTTCATCCAGCATCTGTCAGTTTTACTGGAAAGTATTTCTGAACTATACGTGACCTGCTGATCTTATAGCAGCACCCTATCCTTCATCCTCGCAAACCACCTTGTTCTTATTAAAGACAATATCCCTCTCTATTGATAGTAAAGGTGAGCTTTGAGAGTCTGGCCTCATCATGCCCGCAGAAAGTTTTTAGTTGACTTCATGCGGCTGAAGCTGAGAGAGCAGCTGTGAGAGATTGACATCGGTAATGAAGATTTGCTCTGATCTGGACTTTTTTTTATTTAGTTTTTTATACTTTTAATGTTACGAAAAACAGCGAGGGAACGATAAATAAAGCAGGTGGTTAAAACTCCAGACAGCAGCGGGGGCTCAGCAAAGGGGGTGCTAATGGGGTGGAATCAATGACACTGCAAACAGGCCACAGTACCCCGCTGGTGCTGTTTTCTGCCGAAGTTGAGAATCCCCTTGGCAGTGGTGGGGGGGCCCTCTCTGCTCTGCAATAAATAAATTGTGTGTCTTGATTGCTACTTAGACCACGCCAAACAAACTTTATTTGAAATATTCACCTAAATAACTAAAATGCATGTTCAATTTTGCTCAAAGTAGGCCCCTTGAGACAGTGGGCCCGGGGCGGCCGCACCCTCTGCCCCCACGCTCGCTCCGCTACAGGCTTGGATATTTGATCCGTGAGTCAGGGTGTGAGCTGATCGATCCTGTCTCTGTAGTACAGTACAGTTTATCACTCCTCCTCCTCTCTGTTTAAGTGAGAGAGTCTTATTCCATGGCTCGATATTCCTTTGATTTGCCTCTTTATTTCAAAGGAGGACCAACCCGCTTTAAAGGCGGGCATACACTGTGCAATGTTTTCAATCGTTTTGAAAATCTGAGACTCAAACTGCACAAGTAAATCGCATGCGATGAAAAGCCAAAGCTCACGATTTATAGATAGATCTTTATTGTCATTGCATGTTATGTGCGCACACTGTGCGGTCCGATGCTCGGCTGCGACCTGATTGCATAAGAGCAAAATAAACACGTCGGGTCCCCAAATCATTTTTGACCACTTTGAACTGGGAATGTAACGATATCGTGCAAGACATTTAAAAGTCAATACACGTAAGGGACGATTGAAGTTGGCGACATGAAAAATGAATCACAATCTCCTCTTTTAAATACCAAAAGATGCTATATGCCTTTCTGTTCCCTTGTTTGAGGTCCACACATCTCCTACACTTGAAGTTTAATATAACCGAGGACAGACATGGGGCGACTGTGGCTCAGTTGGTAGAGTCGCCGTCGTCGTCTTTCAACCGGAAGGTCCAGGGTTTGATCCCCAGCTCCTGCAGCAACATGTCCGATGTGTCCTTGGTCAAGACACTTAACCCTGATGTGCTTCTGCTGCTTCGTTTGTGGCGTATGAATGGGATTAGTTACTTCTGATGGTCTCACAACATAGCAACCTCTGCCATCAGGGTGTGACATGCGGTCTCAAGTCCATTTACATGGCTACAGCAGATGACGTTTCAGCAGTGGATGAAGACCATGGGTACATTTTAACATGGTGATGTAATGATTGTAAGTAAAAGGATCACCAAATTTACGACAATTCATCGATAAAGGTAAATATCCAGAACAACTTTCTCAACAATCTTTTCAATAATTTTGATGTGATTTCACTAAAACCACAAATGTGAAACTCATGGCAACACAGACACATTCAAGGGATCAACAAAGTCACAGGGAACAATAAATTCCCGTACAGAATTGGACATTCATTATATTTGTCAGGGGATGTTTGAGTCTAGACGGCAGTGATCTTCTTTCTGAGCAGAAGATCAACATTACTTTCCTTAAAACATTGTCTTACACATCTTTAAAAAATCCCATCAGCAATAATCTCAGAGTTTTAGGAATGTCGAATTATAAACTGCTTTGTTGGAAAAAGACCAAATGCCTGGAAAAAAGTAAATGACTAGAGTTCTATCTTTTTATAAACATGAAGGTGTAAAGAATATTGCAATGTATTTTATAGAACAAGTTTTCATACTTGACAGAAGAGCTATTACCAATGACTGATACAATGATATATACGTATAACCAGGAGAGTACCAGTGACATGTGAAACATTGACGTTTTCACAGCATGATGGTACTTGGTTAGGTTTTTGTCAAACAGAGTGACACTGTCTGTCTCTCCCTCTACCCCACTTTCTCGGCACAGCCAGTCATGGCAGATAAGGTTTCTTGAGGTGCCTGCTTAAAGCTAGATTTGTGATACTGTCACAAAGTGCTAGCTCATTGGTGGATCAGGATATTTAGTGTCATGAGATAATGTTTGCTCCTTTTTTGGTGCTTTAAATACAAAATGTTCTGTTTATTGAGTGATTTAGTTTAAGTTTCAGTAACTCTCTAAACAACATCTATGTTTTCGGGTGTGTTGGCGTATTAAACTTCAGACCATTTACATGAATACAAATCAAATACATGGATTAAGATAACACTGTGGTTTGAAGTAGGTATGTCAGTTACAAGTAAGTCAGGTTACAATATTATAGGTTAAATTAGTTTTATATGAGATGTTTTTTCTTCTTTCATAACATTACATCACCTACTCATTTAAGTTAAAATAAGTTGATAACTTTATGTCACAGGGGAAATTAATACTGGTGTGAGGAGACAAAGTTTTGTGTCTGATCCATCCCTCCATCCCGCCTGTTCTATTTTTATATTCTACATCATCTGACACTCCACTTACCCTTTGTAACCATATAATACAGCCTATACAAACACATTTTTGGGGTCTGATTGTATGCAGTTCTGTAGCTGTGTGTGTTGAGCTATTCATATTGTATTTGATTCCAAGATTAATGAAAAGTAAATATGACATGTCCTAGTTTATCATGAGATTAATATGTTCTGTTTTATTTGTTTAAAGGCTGAGCTGAATCTTTTTATTTTCTGTCTTTTTTTACTTTTACTGTCCACTCCAGTCTGCCTTAAAACAACATGAACTCTAACCTCGTGTCAAAATAATCTTACAGCACCAACATTTTCTCATGTCACTTCAGCCCAATGGTCTCATGAGATCTGCACTGCCTCAAGTGAGCGTGCAAAGAACGTTTTCCAGTTAACTTTCTGGCCAATAATCACTGGTCTGTGAAATGAAAGGTTGGAGGGTCTGAGTGGATCCTTCTTGACCTCTTTTGAAAGCAAAATCTGCCCAAATACAAGTGACCCACTTAGCCAGAAATGACGAAGGTCTGTAGTGGACCTCAGCTTGCATTAACAGTACAGATAAAGTATCAGCATGCATACAATGTGCTGCGTCACTGAACTATTTCTCTCGGCATTCCTGCACTCCGCCAGCTGTATCTCCCTGCTTTAATCTGTCGGTCACGTCCCCTAAAAATACCCTCCCTCTCTCCTTCTCTCTCGCTCTGTCTCTCAGTTCTCTGCTCTCATACAGAAGAATTCCTTGTCTTTAGGGACCATGACTACAGAGGGGTGTTACCAAAGAATTATATTAGAAATAGGGTGTAACCCACCACCATAAGTACAGTGTTCTTGGGTGAAGTTCCGTCTGTTAGAAGAAGTAAAAAGGAAAAACAGCATCTGCAGCTGTTAAAGTTCACATAACCTTCTTTTGGAATAACAAAGTGTATTGTGAGACAATCAACAGGGGGCCCTTTGTGGTGAGTAAAATCCTTGAAAATGTAAGATATTGTCACAATGTTTGTGCATTCGACTACATAAATGACTTTCAAGCAATGCAATCCCTCACTAACAGAATGTGTCTAAAGGCAGTGTAAACTAAATTGTCTCTTTCAATACTTGTAACTTTTGTGTGATAGCTGCAGACAGTATTAAGCTAGCAGGCAACTCAGAGTTGCGATTTGGGAAGAGAGAAATTTATGTCAGCACTGAAAGTCAGTGCAAATGAGATATGTGACAATCCTGTTTTGGTATGAGATTTTCTTTCAAAGTGGTGTAACTGTCTAAGTGCACTCTTAAAAGTCAATAGCACCATAAAGGAGTGGTTATCCCTCTGTTTATGCTTATCCTCCTTCTCTTTAATGACAATTAAGAAAGAAAAGACCTATTTGCACCGAAAGTATATGCGTTTCTTTTTTCTTTACATTACCTCTTCATTTTGTTTTCCTTCCTATGCTAGTAGAGGTGTCAACAGCAGGAAGAGAAGAAGAGACTTCGGGAGGAGAAAGGGGAGGATTGGATGAGAACGGCCCAGAACAAGGTGATTTAAGCTACACTATTTTTAGCTTCTCAACGATGTAAATCCTCCCCAAACAAAAAGTTTTGTCTTTTTGGAAAACACACTTGTTCACTTCTGTAACAAGAGATGAATGAGAAAATTATAGATCTCCAGAAGGAAGGAATAATTAGTCTTTAAATAAAAGAGCTGCCTACCAAGCACCTGGCTAAAGCTCTCTGATTAACCCGTTAACTTTTTAACCCTACAAAAAAAACAATAAGGCATAAAAACACCACAATGTAATATTTATACTCTGTTTTTAAACATCTTAGAAAGAACACAATATTTTATAATAGTGAGCTTGCTCTTTCCAAACATGTTCAGTCTTTATGCTAAAAAAAGCTAAGCTAAAGGGGCGGCTGGGGCTTAGTTGGTAGAGGCAGTTGTCTCTCAGTTTGGGGGTTCAATGTCCAGCTGCAGCCACATGTCCAAAGTGTCCTTGGGCAAGACACCGCCGACCAAGTTGCTCCCACTGCTTGGGATTAGTTAATACTGTTGGTCACATAGCAGCCTCTGCCTCAGTGCGTGAATGGGTAGGTGTGATGTAAGATGTAAAAGGGCTTTGAGTAGTCAGAAGACTAGAAAAGCACTAAACAAGCTCAAGTCCATTTACCATCTAAACAGCATGGTATCCTCATATTTAAGTACACAGTGGTATCAATCCTCTCGTCTTTAAAGCACATCAGAACAAAGCAATTGTGGGGTTTGAATCGACCCATTTTGTTTACATTGTGTTTCCTCATTTCCAGCAGCTTGATTTTGAAAATCTAACCCTTGTGTGTTCCATCCTCATGTAATGTAATGTCATGTCTCATGACTGTTGCCAAGCTCTGCTGTTTAGCAGCTCAAGTGTTCAGGGAGGGGTCCCTCTGATTTAGTTTTGCTGATTTACTCCCAGCAGCACAAGATTGTTGATTCTGAGGAACCATGGAAGTAATACAAATTAATGCAGGAGGTAATACATTCAATGGAAACTCCGGATGTACAAGTGTTGAAAAGTGTTAAGTGTAAAGTGAAAGAAATTGTAAGGGAAAGCGTTGATGACAAACAGGAGAAAAGGATGGTGAACTGGGTCGGGGATTCTTTGCACTGAGCCGTTATGCATCACATTAACTACTCCAATGCTCCCTGCAGGACATGCTTTAAAAAAAATAAGCAACACATAACAACCTACATTATCTATGTACCCCAGTGCTGCTTCATGCATACTGTAACAACCTCCCACACAAACAGAGTGCAACACATATCTGCTTTCTCCAACAACCCGTTGCCTCAGGGCAGGTGCACTGCTGGCGGCAGGGACACATCATCAACCACTGCAGCTGAATAAGTTTAGCCTAAAGATATAACACTGCCTCTTTTCTGTGGCAGCTAAATGTTAGACAGAATTTGTCACTTTCTCAAACTCTAGCCCAAAGGGAATGTCAGCATTCCAAGCATATTTACTTTAACCACTATTAGTTTTTCCGTTGTCCCACCTGCCACAGATGTGTGTTGAATTTATCTACAGTCTGGGTTCACATACAATCTTGACCGTCAGGTCTCAGTTTGTTACTCCCGCTGACACCACGGCCTCGTTTGAGTGACAGATTGTTTCTGTACTCAAGGAGCTGCATGGCTTTGCCTCTAGGCTTTTTACTGTCACTCTCAGACAACTGTAGTCTGCTGCCTGCTACACAGGAACACTGATTGTCCAACAATTGCTTGGAAGTCATCAGAAGAAGTAGGTGGATGCCTTTGCTGTGACATAGGAATTTTAAGGTAACTTCAGCATTAACCCTTGGCTTTTAGCACAATGAATGGTTCACTTTTTTTTTCTTTAGGGAGAGGGGTACATCACCAAGGTAACTTATAATGCAAACGTTGCCTGCTTTGAATCATTTAATGTTCGAGATAGGAGAACAACCAGTATAGAAGCCCCGCCTACTGACCAATCAGTTTTCTTCTTCACAAAGTATATTGTGAGAGGGGAGAAGGCTTTGGCTCTACCTGAGTAGAGTAGAAGCATAGCCTTACCTCCAATGTCAGGAGTAAGTAGGTTATGGGGTGATGATAGGGTGATGTTGAAGTTGTCCTGTTCACACCCACTGTGTGGTATTTCCCCATAGAGATGATGGTCCTTAATCTTATTAGTGTGACTAACATTTGCTTGTCTGCACTTCTCTTTACTGGATTTAGGGGAATTCACATTCCCTAACACAACTTCTCTTAGGCCACGTGTACATGAGACAAGCCTCTGGAAACAGAGTCATTTTTCGTATTCATTTATAAAAAAGTTCTCCGTTCAGACGACAACATTTTGATAATAGCCGACGTGAAAACGGCTCAGCTAAAACAACAGAAACGTCGTAGTATACCAGGCCAGTAGTTGGCAGTGTGACTTTTTAATGAAACAACACATAAATGTGCACATACTCTTCCTTCCACAGCACGGTGAGGTGTAAGAAATGTTTGAAGCACAAATGTCTGTGTGGACGGAAGATGAGGTGGGGTTGTTACTCCAAGTGACCCTAAGCTCCAAAGAGAGTTAATTTCCAGAAAATGTCGACAGACAGGGAGTGAGAAGCACAAACAAAACTCTAGAGTGCGCCATTGTTGTTGTAGTCCACCTACTCATGTATGACTATTGACTGAAACCTTAATGCGCATGTACGTCAGGTCCATTTTTGGAAAGAACAGCGTTTTAGCGGTTTACATGACAATGGAGATGGTACCATTTCCAAAAGTTTGCACTCTGGGACCCGTTTTCAAAGCCTTCCGTTTTCAGACACCCAAAGGACCTGTGTAAACGAACAGCCAAAATGTAACAAAAGGTTGCTGATTTTGGATGAAATCGTTGTAGTGTAAACAGGGCGTCAGATAGTCAAAAGTGGTAAAATAGTAGTGGTCTGCCTGTTTGAATAATAACTGTACAGTCTTTTCTATACTTATTACAGATAACAGTAGCACTGGCTTGTACTAAAATAGGGGTTAAAGGGCATTTTATTGTTGATATCACATAAATTTAACAAACATTTACTCCTACCTCATGCCTGATCGATTTATTATTTTCTTTTGATTTAACTCTTGGGGATTTTTAAGAAGATATTCTTATACAGACAAAGTTCTAGATGGGGTGGCTCAGAGAAACAGCATCACTGAGACTTTCCTTCAACAGCTTTAAGCATTGACTATTGCAAACAGAAAAAACACATTCATACAGCTTTGCGTGCTAAATGTAAAGAGAATATCTAGATGCAGTCACAAATGTATAACATCAAAGTGTTTGTTTGATACATTCCTGATGTGGTTGGCACTGAAACATTCATGGTTTTAAGTTACACTCTGTAGGCACACAGCTGAAAATATCCAAGGTTCACATGTCTATTTCGCAAGATGCGAATATTTGCCATGAAGCCATGAAGGAGGGATTACATTATTTTTGTCACAGATACACTCTGAAATTGGCCATGACCAGTTTGGCTAGAAGGCAGCCATGTGACAGTATGTGATGGATTGTAGCCAAGGACACAAACACACATCCAAGTCAAAGTGTCGTGTTCTTCTAGGCTACTGCTATGAATCATTTATGTTAAGAATCCTAATGTTCATCTTTGGTGTTGATTAGGGCTGTCAGCATTAACTAGTTAATCGCGGTTAATTAAGGTCTGTAATTATTGCATGAATTTTTCAAATTGTGATAAATCGCACGCTACATTGTCTCTTTGGGCACCCTGTGGATAAGCCTCTTCAGTGTCTCCCTGAAGTCACAGTGATGGAAAAGAACAACACTGCTGCATCCCTGAATGCCTCATTTCACTTTAAAAAATCTCCAAGACAGCTAAGTTGACGAGTCAAAAGTCATATCCGCCGTATGACATCAAACATTTCACTTTTTATCATTCCATTTAGCTGATTTCACTTCATTTTTAATCTGTAACGAGTTCCTTGTTCCCTTAACCTTTGATTTACTAGAAGGTCCTTCCCATATTTCAAAATAAAAGCAGGTTGAATTCAAACAGCAAGTACTCTCACCTTTAGACAGAACAAAACTTCAAAATAAAAGCCTAACAATTTTTATTTTTAAATGCAAGTTAATTGAATTTCAAACATGCGATTAAAAATGTGATTATTTGCGATTAACTATTGAAATGTAGCAATTAATCGCAATTAAAAATATATCATTTGACAGCCTTAGTGCTGATATCTACAGTATGTCTGTGTAATGTGTGTGTGCATGTGTGTTTGTGTCAGGGAACAACCAAAAAGTCAAAACACACCTGAGGACAAGTCGAGAAAGCAGCTAATGCCAGAAAAAAAGGTACAATCATCACAAGAACTAAATAAACAGTGTGTCAACTGCCCAACCACAGACAACCGAAGCCATTAACAGGTGAGAAATTCCTGGAAAACCACACAGAGAGACAAAACAGACATAAGAATGTCGTCACTTCACTATGCATTGAATTTGATCCTGCAGTGTCAAGGTTTTCTTGCAAAATGAAGCTTGAATATTTCAAGACAGAAATAAAAAGCTCCAAGATATTTTAGGATTTGAGATATGGGGAAGGCAGCGGGTGAGTAAACACAGCAACATGTCACCCTTTAGCTGAACTGCTCCTCAAAGCCTGGAACTTGAAAGTCTTGACTAATTTGGTAGTGAGTATGAAATAGGGGTCAGAGCAAACCATGTTATTCACGTTGGCCTCTGGCCACATGCCAGTGTTAAATAAATAAGTTCTACAGCACACAGAAACTAGTTTACGAGCCTTTTAAACTGGGTTATGAGTGTTTTGGAATGATGTATCATGGATTAAAACATTTAGAACAGTCCTGCAGTGATTTGGCTCTGCATGAGTAAATCTCATCTAAACCTTTCCCTGAATCTACTGAATTATGATACAGATTTCCTGTTTGTTTTTATGAATTTAAAAAGCCAGACAGTTTCGAAGTTTTGTCCAGGGTTTAAGCTTACCCTTAAGCTTAACCAAGTGTGTTATTTAATACAATAACAGAGTACAATTATCATATATTAGAGGCTATAGTTTGTATGCCTCTGATCTTGGAGGTATCCATGGCTTGAGGCATTATTGTCTTTCCCATTCTAATTTATTTATTTATTTATGTATTTGGATTTTTTTCAATGGAGATAGGTCTTTTATGAATATCAGTGTAAAATACAAGATGTAAACATGCTAATTTACTGTATATCAGGCAGGTAAAATACACGGAAACATTAAAATTACAACATACAAATACTTGCAAAACTATATGTGGCACCACATTTGCCTCTTGTGATGGCCATGGTATAAAAACCATGCGTTACCATTTTTGTTTCATTAATTCAAATGAACTTTGAACCTACTGTAAGTTAAGCCTTAGAAAATAAAAATAGGCCTATTTAAAAAAATATTGAAACTCTATAAACAATATCATTAAACAGTGTTACAAAGCTGAAATGGGTAATTTGTATCTAAACCTTTTATAACGGAGAGCAATGCTGTTGTCTTGATATGCATGTATGGGACCATGTTTAGACAATAAGCAGTGTGTGAGAAAATCATGACCTAAAAAACATCCTTGTGATGCAGCCTTGATTTGATGTGCGTTCAGTACCCACTTCTCAGCCACTTTAGATTTCACAGGGCATGTGCTGTTTGGTAGGTAGTTAGCCGTGTCTAATTTGACCCCAGACTTAAAAATCAGGGTAAATTACAACTAAATTCAACTCAAAGAGGAAGTCATTATGTGGTGAAGGGTCAAAGTTCAAGGTCATTGGGACCTTGAGTCAATCACATTCTTGTGAATTTGATATCTCAGGCAAGCCTCTGGATTTTTTTTTACATTTTGTTCCCCTGAAGAGAATGATGATCCCATACACAATTAATTACTGAACAATCTCTCGTTGTTCTACCAACTTATTGCTTCTGCTGTCACAACAAGTGTTTACTGATATCACCTGCTCTGCCCAGAAACTGAGGATACAAACAATACATTCTCTGGTAGCATGTGTTGCCTGGCAAATATTTTTTTTAGACCTCCCCTGTTAACATTTGGCTTTATTGTTTTTAAGAGTAATGTTTTTTTGTTTTTTTTAAATAAATACCCCCCCTTCGAAGCCCCAGTAACTATATTATTCCTAAGGAAACACTGATAGATATAAACCGCAACACGACTGGCTGGTGAAGAATTTCAACTGTGAGGCTGTACATTTTTCTTACATTAAGCAAATGCTTCATAGCATGTGAACTTTAAACTCCACCAAATGCTTGGCTTACTATACAGCCCAGATTTAGCTTGCTGGCAAGCGACAGCAGGACTGAAATGGCTGTCAGGCAAAATAACCTCAGCCTGTTTTAACTTGATGGGGCTCAGCTCGGTTCAACACCTCTCTGATGATGACCACTGAAATATTTATGGCGGGGTACAGGTTTGTGAGGGCCCCAGAAAGAGAGAAGACTCTGTGTCTGTTATAAGTGTCTGAACATGGAGAGCACTTAGAAATGTCTCCTTTCTTCCCCACAGGCTGACACTGACAAGAAGGTCCTGCAGGTAAGAAGTCAGCCGAGCTGTAATCGTCATGAGCTTACCATCCGCTGCTTTCTCTCCCCGTCACTCGCGTTACTATATCTGCCTGGACTTTATTCTCTCATGACAGATGAAAATTTAGCTCAACTAAATCTTTGCATGGACAACAGTAATTTTAATCAGGGTGACAGAATGAAACCACAGCTAAGAAACTGCTCTACTTCGACTGTTCTGTTCTTCCTGCATGTGACTGTTCTGCTGAAACACCATTATCCACTAGATATTATCCACACTTTTGTTTAGAGTATGAAGCGGAAGCTCTTGGTCATTTCTTCCCCTTTATTTTTTTCACAACTTAACTATTGATGTCTGTGGATTTGTGTATAGCACAGCAAACGTTATTACAAGATACTCATTCCCCTCATTTTTACATTTCCACACATCCTGTTTTGAACCGTGAGTGATTTTGGACATCCTTTTTTCTTCATTGGTCACAACATAAGCCATGTTTATATTCTGACCAAAAATTCACACCTCTTGAAGAATTATTATGCAGTGTTCTCTGTTGTGAACTTTTTTAACCCTAACCCTTTTTTTTTTTTTTTTTTTACAAAATAATTGCACATGTACATACTTAAATCAAAGCTGAATGTCATTTTCATCATAGCTTGACTTTAAAAACTATTTCACAACAAATGTTCATGTTCTTTTTCAGTGAATAACAACGCTGAGGATCTCTAATGGCAGAAAGGATGTTTCATGAAAGTGGGCAAGATGGCCGATCAGGTGAGAGATGGGAGAAGGCTTTATTGTAACTTATCATAAATGTATATGCTCAGTATTTAGAGTGGTTCCTTTGGTGACATTAGCTAAAACTGAGAATATTGAGGTCATGTATCAAGTATTTTTAATTTAAAATGATAGTCTCCTGATGTACATATTAGCCAAAATGATGACACTGTATGAGCTCTAAAGGCCCTGTCTGACTAAAGCACTTGATGTAGCAGTTCTGAAACTGAGGCTAAATGGATAAACCATATTAATTAATAAATAAAACCTGAACTAAGGCTGCAGAATAGCATCTATTTTCCTCTTGCAAATGATGACCCCTTTATTTAATATGGCTCTGCCCCCGGGTTGTGATTTATCAAAGGGACTGAAAAGAACAATGTTATATTTATAGCTCCACTTAGTTATTCCTGTTTGTTAATGTTTTATTGAGCTGAGGGCCGTGTGAAGTGAAAAGATGCTGTGTTTTACTTTATTGTGTCTCTTTATACTGTCCAGTGTGGCAGCTCACAAGTCCATAAAGCTTTGACCTGGCATTAACCTTTTTATCTCTCAACTTTTATGAGCACTCAGACTTCAGAGAAATGTTTGGACAGTTTATTTAGATAAAGCAAGAACTTGTCCTGAAGTGAGAATTTTCAAATTTACATATTTTTCTGTAACTGCGCCTTCAGAGTTGTCTTTCCTCTTGCATTTTGAATTCTCAGTCCTATCAGGCATGGAATATTAAATGGAATAAATCAAGTAGAATATTTAATCACGAATATTTATAGGTATGTTTTCTAGTTTGAAACACTTATATACATACAGTATATATACTGAGGGAGATTTAAATCTGTCTACTGTGGACTTCATGCAGCTATATAATGTTTATCTGTATAAATAAAGAAAATAATATTCATTATTGTTTTAATAAAACTCTTAAAAAATAAAGGATATTAACATCAGACGCCAATGTAGGCCCAATAGACAGAAAACTATTTGTTTCATGGAACACTAACTCGATTGGATCAGACAGATGTGTTTTAGTCACAGAAATACATTTACACAAAAGTACTTTTAAAAACTCAATACAAGTAAATTTATTTCATGTGATTCAGTCAAAAGTAATTGTGCTCTAGGTGAACTCTTTAGGCAGTTATTCTTTAGGCACATGTGCATGCCATTTTGAATTTAGGTTGTTTAGGTTGTCCAAAAGTAAAGACAAGAGACACAGCCTACTAATATAACAAAACCATTGGAAGTGAGGTAAACATGTTTGGGATCCATTAACTTGGACCAAGTGGACACCAAGCATGAAAGAGGTAATTTAAATTCCATTCTGTCCTCTCATATTTCAGTCCTTGGAACACTAGCTGTGCAGGTGGAGAGAGACCCTAAGACAGGTGCTACTGTTGTCAGGTCAGTGACCCCTGTGTCCACACCAGCTGGTCCTCCTGTGGCCAATACTGTCTTTGACGATGGCAGGAAGAGTATCCATGCTGTGGGAGGGGTTGGAGGTCAACCCTCGACTGAAGAGCTCGGGCAGATCTTGAGCGTGATCGATGGGGTTGGCATGAAAGTGCTGTTGGACGAGGTTGACGTCACGCCAAACAAGACAGGGACAAAGACAGAGAATGAAGATGCCAGGACAGCTCCGGAGGGAAAAGTCCTGTCTTTTTCTGCCTGTCATGCCATATCAGAGGAGGACAATACACAGTTTGACAGTTCTAGAAGCTACAATGTGAAAGCCAAGTTGGGGACAGACAACTATGCTGTAAGCATGGAAAATAAGGAGGATAAAAATGAGGACAGAAGCATTACAGTGGTTGGTGACATTGCAGGAGAGGCAGATAATGTGTTCGATCAAAAGCTCGTGGAAGGCCCAGTCACTCTTCTGTTCCTGGGATACACTGATGACACAGCTGACCAGTGTCAGGATCCAAGCGACCATGAAGGCATGCTCACTGTGGAACGGGTGATGATCACTGAGGAAGGAGAGGAACATGTCTTAGAACCCGAAACATCACAACTGGAAGGGAAAGAATTCCCTCAGGAAGTGTTTCAGGAAGTTCGTCTGGAAGGAAACGGGGCAGGACCTAAAGTCCAGGGAGAGGAAGGTGACAAGGTTCTACATGATTCATCTTCATCCGCTAAAGCAGAGGGAGAGACCACTTCCAAACGCAAGACCTGTCAGTGCTGCTCTGTCATGTAAGAAATATGATGCAGAGAGACTCCCTCATCAGCCTATTTTCTCCTTTTTAATTTTGAATAATGCATTGATGCCTTATTGACTCATGTGACAGAAAACACCTTCACTTGGTATGTTCTCACAATGGCTGAGATCATCCAGCTTTTCCACAGAAAAACACATTTATTATTTTTTAGATCTTGAATAGCAGATGTGGACTGTCAGTCACTCCAAGGGACTACTAAAATCCACTTCCGCCCTCTGGTGGACAAAGCTGAGAATTTCAACATCATGCACTGCTGCAGGAATGCAGATGTCTCAATGCCTTATATCCCATCCTGTGCCTATAATCAGCCATAAATGTTCCATATATTTAGAATTGTTTGCTTTAGGAATGGAAAAAGCAGATGAAGAATTTTTTACAGAATTTTTCCTTTAACAACATAATTGTGGTCATATTCATTAAGTGTGTGTGCTTACTTTTTTTTAAAGATATTATTGATAACTGAGCTTTATACATTAAATACTGTAAATACTGCTAAATACAACTCAGGGCTGTAGCTGCCAGTTAGCACACTAACAATGTTTCTGAATTTGGGGTGTTTTGATCTACTGCTAAGGAGTTTGAGATTTCACTCATTCACTCATGTATTTTAGTGCAAAAATTCTCAAAACAATAGTATGACATTTTAGGAATAAACTTAAGGTTTCATGTTGAGGATTACACAAGAGGAAAGATACTCTCTAATTCTACAGTAAGCAGCTGGTTAGCTTTAGCTCAGCAAAAAGAAAAGACTATACTAAAAGCTCCTTGACAATGCAACATGTTTTGTTTCTAATGAGTTAAATAAACAGGATTAATTAAGTAGCTATGGTAGCTGCCTCTCCCTGTGTCTTGTTTTTGTGCTCTGCTGGTGAACAGTACCTTTTCATTCTTAAACTATCCCTCATTATTTGATGCACGTAATGGAATTTTTGTATTTCTTTTATTGTTGCAGCTTTGAGACTGCATGTAAGCAATGTGAAATTTTGCAAAAAATGTAATTTAGAACTTTAATTACTAAAGAAACTGTAATGTTATGATTTTTTTAGGGTTTTATTATTTGTATGACTTTTATTTGCAACTTATTCATTGCACTGGATGTCCACTGGAAATGTAATGACCATATAACAAAAGTGATTTAGTTATGTTATTAACTCATATCTATCATTAGAACTGAACTATAAACACAGAGGTATTTCATTTTAAAAACAGAGTGTTAATACACTTCAATACTACCAGGGGTCATTAGAAGTGTGCATCAAACAAACAACAGTGTTGTTGCTGCACACGTGGTACAGTGGATAGAAGGTTGCAGGTGCTAAGTAGATCAGCTGGATCCTCAGCTGGATGATTCATTTTTCCATTGTGGTTGGCTACTACTGCATCACACCTTGGGAGAATTCCAGCCCTTACAGGCAGGTAGGTCTCTTCTTTTGAAATCTTTGCTTTTTGTCTGCCTTTGTTTGATATTTAGTAACTACTTTCTCATCCTGATGAGAGCCACATACTATAAGTACAGTTGTATAAGGTTCTAGCAAGAAAAATCAGTGAAGCAATAAAAGATTATGTTAAAATTCACATTTTTTTTCTTATATATTAAAAAGAAATATACAATTGGAATAAATTAACTACTACAAAAAGCAGTAATTTTCATAGTCTACATATTGGAATCCTGAAGCAGCATTTGCAGTATTATTTTATTTTTTTAGGCAAGAATATTAATATCTTTAAATGTTGTTTCCAACTATTTAAAACTTCGCCATAATAGCTGTATAGAGAATGTTCTTTGAAGAGAGGATGGAATAGACAGGTAAAGCTCTTTAAGGCAGATTAATATGTCCCGTTGCTGAAGCTTTACATACGTTATGTTGGTAATCCTGAAATGGAGTTGGCTTTAATCCCCTGAATGAAGATGTAAATATAGACTCATAGATATGAAGTTATGTCTCAGGGAATCTGATAATGAAGGACAATGTTGTTAAGTAGAAGACTAGAAGAAAAAAGATGCTGCATAGTGCATGCATGTTCTCTAGCAAGCATCAGAGATAAAGTTACAGGCTGGTCACAGAGCACTTTCAGTAAGTCACTATGACTCAGTGATAACATCCACTAGCCTTATGAGTAAAGGTCTGTAATACACAACAGAATAGTGTTAAAGCAACTTTCTCAACAAGCAAAATGGTGAGATGACGAGAGCATTTGTGGATAGCAAATACTGTACATGGTGCGCATGCCAAAATAGAAAAGGCAAAGCCGATTAAGCTTCCCTTTTGTCAGCAGAATTGGCTTTGCTAGGTCACAGCAGGGGAGAAGAGTCACCAAAACAACAAATGCCGAGCAGTAAAAGAATAAGTGATGTAGCTCCTCCTTAATTTGTGCTTTTTAAAACGACGTCCTAAATTGTGTTGTTGTGGTCAGGTAAGGTAAATGAAAGGCATTAAATCTCATTTACATGTTTTTAAACATTAAAGCCAAGACAAGCAGCCTTATATTTCAAAATATAAGGTATTAAGGAAAGGCAAGGCAAGGTAAGTTTATTCATATTGCACATTTCAGCAACAATTTCACATTTCAGGCAATTCAAAGTGCTTCCCAAAAGACGTTAAAAGCAACATGACAAAGGGATAAAGAAAAATTGAAAGAATACATTTAAAAATCACTAAAACAACTCATTAACAATCACAGAGATGTTATCTGTTATCTGCTCTGTGCGCCTTTCAGTGTAACAGCTCCGAGTCTACACAGATTCACCATACTGGTCTTGCCTAATCGAAATGGGTTCTGTTTTACAATAAAGATAAGTTACCTATATGGCAAAGCAGATACATTAATGTAATACGGAATATACAACTGGGAATGTTAGGATTGGAACATGCAAAATTAAGACACAACTGATTGGTTTAGTCCTAAAGATTACTTTTTTTATGAGAAAAAAAAAACATTTTTCAATGTTACTGCAATGGTTGACTTGGTTGCATTGCCATCATCTTGTATTTTTTGCATTTACGGACATAATATTTTGCGTAGCATACAGTACAGTTCTGGCAGGCAAAACAAAATGTTAGACTGTATTTGTTATCCAACGATGTTTGCTCATACTACTTTTTCTTTTCTCAGCACTTAATTTTCGTTTTCAACCTCCTTACACTTTTTTCTGTCTCTTAAAGCGGAATAGATAAAAAAAACCTTGAAGTGCTTCAAGTCTTGTAACCATGGAAAAAAGTGATCCAACACCTAAGCCACAAGGTCCTGTGTCCCAGGATGATGATGGTTTGTGGATGAAGATGGACGCCAACCATGGAACAGAAAACACAGAAAGCCTGTCAGAAACCTGTGTTGAGAGAACTCAGGATGAAACCACTGTCACTCCATCTGCCCAGGCAGTGATCACCAGTTTCTACAGAGGGATGGATGATGTGGATGATGTTTTCATCCAGCTACCTACTCCTTCTTCTCCGTCCTACATGGTTCCTCTGCCTCCAGCAGAGGGCAGCACGGATGGAACAGTAAATAATTCCAAGTTGACCTTTGCTAATGGGGCAGCTGACGCCACAAAAGCTGAGGCTAATCCTGTTGGCTTAGACTGGCATCATAGTGAGAAGCAGTTAATGGCAGCACACAACAAGCTGGATGAGTTGATGGCAAGTAGAGAGAAGACTTCTAAGGAGTCTATGGACACAGCGTCTGTATCTGAAGACAAGGAATCCGCTCCATCAAAAAGCCAAGACCAAGACCCATCCTCAATGGAGAGTGTAGGTAGTCTGATGGGAATATGTTATGATCCACATGGAGGAAACCATCAGGATAACACAGCAAGGAACAACGATTTAACTGAGGAAACTGAGGACATTGACATTTTGAGTGAAAGACCGGAAAATTGGAGAGAAGTTGAGGTGGAGAGCGACACATATTCAAAACAGGTACCCCAAAGAATTCAGGAAATTTCAGAAAAAGAGACTTATGTTCTCAAAGACAGAGAAAAAACTAAATCAGATGGCATTTCTGTACTGGCTGAGACAAAGTCCAAATTAACAGCAGAAAAGGCAAATTGTGGAGTTAAGAAAAATGTCCCCACACGGTCTAGTCTCAGAGTCAGAGATGATGATTTAAAATCCTCAGGGCCACCAGAGCTCTGCAAGCACAAACAAAACAGTGTGGACGAAGCCACTAATCAACCACATGTTTTAGAGATTGTAACAGAGGGGATGGACATCGGTGATGATGAGCATGTTGACACCAGATCTTTGAACTACAAGCTCACAAAATATGACTGGGTTAGGAGAGAGAGTGGGGTTAGTGAAACACTTTTACCCGGACTCCCCATCTCTGAGGGCTCTGTAGAGACCATTTTAAAGGCGGAGCAGGGACCAGGAAGCAGGAGAATAGCTTCTAATATCCAACAAGGCGAGCAGCTGCTTCAACGCCTGCAACTGGTGCAACTACGACAGGATGTACATGTACCAGAGAACCCTAATACTTCCCAGCAGGTCGTACCTGGGATTCCGGATAAAAAACGAGGCGTGATTGGGACTGAAGAAGATGATACAAAAGCAAGAAAGGCTGATCTGACAGGCGTAAATGAGAATCGATTTCACACTATTGAGGATGGTGCAGCAAAAGCAAACATAATGGAAGAGGAAAATAATGAAAGTGAACGCTGTGAAGCAAAGGCATGGTCTTCTTTGCCAACAATGTCAGTAAAGCCAGAGCATTGCCCAATTGCTAGACCAGAGATGGATGACTCTGATGATGATGAAAGTGAAATCTGGGGAACTGCAGAATGGTCTTCTATCGATGAAATGTCTTCCACCCAAAACCCCCTTGTATCCAACCGCCCGAGACTCTCAGTTGCTGAGACCTTCCTTGAGAAGCAGATCCATGAGGCAGCTCAGAAAAAGCAGAACCTTCAGAGAGCTGGTGGTGTCTTCAATCTAGCAGATGATTTAGATGTGATAGAGATCCCCTTCAAGACCAATTTCCTGCTTGAGCCTCTTCCCACTAAAGTTGGCCAAGGTCAGTGCATCACTTGGCAATTCTCTGAGCAGAAGATGCAGAACGAAATTAGTGAGGAAATTCAGAGAGAACTGGTGATGGTTAACCAGGGGAAGATCCCAGGGACTTACAGCAAAGGAGAAGTCCGCCAGTTAAAAGAAACAAAACTTCTCTTTGAGGCTTTCCAGCAGGAAAACATGGAGGGTCCTACAAGGCATCGAAAATTCCCTGCCTCATTGTTGAAAGGTCATGTTTGCCCATCAGTGCTAGAGCGCACTCGTAGCCTAGAAATGTTTTCCCTCAAGAGTCGCCCTCTTTCCAGAACACATTCCTTCAGGGTGATTGAATTTCCTCAGATGAAGAAAAGTCCTGAAGAATTTAGAGCAAAAAGCCCAAATGGAGGTTCAAGAGACAAAACACGCTCATCGCCCTACCAAAAACAAGATAAACATGCACGCCAGTACAGAAGCATGGACCTAATAAGCACTGATGATTTAACTATGGAGTCCAGAAGTAAAGCTACAGAGGGGAACATGTCAGAAGAATCCCCTCTTCTCAAACATAACCCATTCTTTAAGTTGCGTCCAGCCCTGGTGCTGCAGCCAGAAGTTGAGAAGGACATCCGGGAGGCAAAAGAAAGAGAGGAAGAGCTGCGCAAACAGAGAAGCACCCTGTATGGAGAGAATAAGTGGAAAAGTAAAGACAAAGACAAGTCTCGATTCACACCAGCACTCTCTGCAGGTTAGTCACCAGTATCTCCTTGATATATTGAACATGAGTATTAGTAAGGGGTGGTAACTTAATAGTTTTACTCAAGTAAGTTTTAATACAATTAAGAGACACTTGAAAATGTACCTATTATGTTGTGTTTATTTTGACTTCAGAACATTTCAGAAAATAATACTGTACTTTTTTTCGCCCATTATATTTATAGTAACAGATTAAGACCTAACATAATGAACCATATGATCAACTTATAATATTAGAAGTATTAGACCTAAAACTCAGGAATATGCTGTATAACATTATACAGTAAAGTCAATGTACAAAAAGGCCATCCTTTTACAGAACTTAATGCAAAAGTATCAAACAATTAATGACTTTTAACTTTTTTTCTATGATGCATATTAACTTTTTTAAGACAACTTGTGAAAGCATGAGAGTTTTACTTTCAACACTATTATTACATCATTTATTGCTACCCTTATCTAAAGGGAAATGTCACCAAGTTTATGAGTATATTCAATCAGTGTTGATGGAAAATAACCCCTGCATGCTTTATTAACCAAGACAAGCCCAGCTTTCTGCCTGCAGGACCTGGCCTGCAACTGTCTACACAGTCCAGTATGCATTGTAAACTAGCAGCCACGGCCCGGACCTCTGAATTCTTTGGCCCGTAAAATCAGCCTGAATAAATACTGCTGATTATAGCAGTCATCTCAAACAAAGTGTATCCTCCTACTCCCCTGAATTTATAGTCTGGTATGCAATTTTCCCTGTTTCGAAGTTTGCTAACTATTTTTTACAATTAAAGTAAATGCAGGAACTTTAAAATCCTGTGTTTTTTTCTGGACACCAATGATGTCACCATACACATAAAAGAAGACATAGGTTTCTGCAGCTCCACCAAGCTGCCTTGCGTTATGTGTGCAAATGGATACACCATAGAGGAGCATTTTAAATAAATCATCGTTGGTAAGCCTACCAACAAACATTTGAGTGAAACCTTCGATCATTTCAATGAACATTCTGACAATGTTGAGAAAAGGGTAAGTGTGAAAAAAGTTAGATGAATACCAGAACAGAATGTGTAGCAGAAGTAGATCCATATTCATTTCATAGCCCTTCCTTCCTTCTGAGGACTTTAATGACTGCCTTTCTACATTAACATCACATAGTGTTATCTAAGAAGTGTTATTGACTCAGTGTCAACTCTGTCAAAGAGGGTTAAGCGCATATCCATCTAAAAGCAGCCTGACCTGAGCTAGCGGCTGCCATCGGGTTGAATGACAACATGAAGGCTTCTATCTGCACTTTAGCATGAGCTGGGGGCGGAGCTGGTTTGTTTATAGCATGTTGTAAATATTCAGTCAGTGGAAATAAAAAATGCAGCAACTGTGTATTTTTGTTAAAAGTGTGTGTGTCCCTTCCAACATCTGCTGTTGTCTACATATACTGGTGTGATAAAACAGTCAGATATTGTGACTTTTTGTAGCACCATTTTAGTTTTTCACTTACAGCAGGTGAACAATGAGGAAATGGTTGACTGAAGGTCATGAAAATGACGCAACATGTGACAGCTTTAAAATATGTCTGGGCTGGGCTACAAACAAGGAAATGACTCATTCTTAAGGTCAAACATGATGCCGAGTGTTTTCCTCAACAGCCATGAAACAATACTGTAAGAGAACTTCAACTCTTTGGGATTTACTCATAGAGGACATGTAGTACATTACAAAATTATAAGTCCTTGCTTAAATGAGCAGTTGACTAAGGCTAATGTCTTCTGTCAACCTTAAAATCTGCATCTGTCACTCACAGATTCATCAGCTAAACAATATGATCACACCAGATAAACAGCCTTCAGCTACTCCTGAAGCCAAAGTTAAACCAAATATCCTACAGACAAAAGCTGCCGTGGCTTGTTCAAAGAAATAGAAGGATTCCAAAATAGTAAAAGATCACATCAAGTAGTTCAAGCTAAGATTCTTATCAGATATTACGATGTGTTGTTGAAAACGTTTTTTGTTGATTTGGGAAAAAAATGTGCCCAAAGATTTTTTTATATTTTGTACTTGATGCAACATGAAGTAGAAGATAATGAAATTACACATCACGCTTTCTGACAGGATTTGTTTGTCTTTATAACATGTAATTATTTTGAGAGCTCTGAGAAATGGTTCATCTGTTTGAATTGAACTGAAAGTGAAAGGCTGTATTTCCTTTATTTTATTGTGCTATTCCAATGTTCTTCCATATCAAACCCCATGCTGGCTAATCTTCTTCTTGTGCTTTAGATTTCTGCTAGACCATATCATGATAAGAATTCACATTTAGAGCTGTTATGAACCAGATCTTGTCATCTTGAAAAGTAATTGGATGGAATTTGTAACTGGATCAGGGTTAGCCAATGCAGTGTTGTTCAAAACACTGACACAACAATGAGATGAGGATCGACATTTCCAAATCTGAATCATTCTGATCAAGTTTAAACACTTGAATAGGAAACATTTATAACAAGATTGGATTGCATCAAACTTTTCTTAAAGAATATATTTAAAAGGGTCTTGCCGTTAATTGATAGGACAGCTTGAAAGAGACAGGAAATGTGGGGCGAGAAGAGGCATAACATGCACCAAATCGCTTCAGGACAAGGAATCCATCTTGCAACCAGTGCCATTATGGGCCACCTGTTCTACCACCTGAGCTATACCATCACCCCTGATTGGATACAATGTTAATTACAAGGTGTTCAAAAGAAACAAAGGGTTCTGAAATAGTATTTGATCATAAGAAAGTAGTTGTCTCAGTATGCAAATGTTTGCTGCTTACATTTGGTCCAACAATTAAAGGAAATGTATAGTTAAAACTATCAAAATCATTCTATTTAAATGAATGACTGTTACCTTATATGAAGTTCCTTCATCTTATTCTGCTCCTTCCTTCTTCTTCTTTAGATGGCGCAGGTCAATCCCGGGGGAAACTGGAGCGGTTTTGGCCCCCGCCCAAGAAAGACCAGAAACCTGAGCAAACACAGGTGAGGATTCAGGTCTTATGAATATAAATATATCTTCTTTGGTTTCTACATCTTTCTGTAGGTCTTCCAGTTGCGAGTTTATCATATCAGGGGGAAAAAAGGTGGAATTACATTTCAACTATATGTTACTTTGATTCATGGAACCGGGCATTGGAGTTGATTTGCAAACACTCTTTTACAGTTCCTCGGATTAGTAGCCTTCAAGTAGCTCTGATATTGATGTCTTATTCAGAGGCTTAAAAAAAGAGAGCTAATCCCTGAATGCTCTTTTCTCTTTCTTATCTCACAGCAGGAGGCAAAAGTACGGAGAACAGGAGGTCAGAAGGCAGCTCTATGGCAACGCTGGGAATCTGGCCAGATCAACGGGCAGTCGTCACAGGAAAAGAACTGATATTGGGCATGCAGATGTCAAAGTTAAAGTCCAAGATCAATCAGTTAAAGTCCAAGATCAATCAGTATCCCTTAACAAAAATCCCCAAGGTAGTTTCAGCTTCAATGCTTTCTGGCCAAACACTAGTGTTATTCATCACTTGAATTAAGAAAAGCAGCAATTCTTCTTAAATCTCTCTTAATTTGGTTAAACATGCGTCATTCTGAATTTTAATATTGCAAGATTCAAATTAACCCCATGTCAATATATTGTGGGGTAATCACTTCCTAAAAAGAGAGTATTTCTTCAATCTGGAAAAGCTGTTGGTTAAGCTTAAGTTGTACTGTTGCAATGACACTCCAATACCATGCCTCTAGAAACAGCTTCCATGGGCGGGGCCGTCCCTCTTACTGTATGTGGCTAACAGTGAAGAGGGAGGCGTTCACTCAAAAAAGAGAACAAAAATAGAGCCTCTGAGTGAAATATAAACAAGCGCAGTCCTGTCCATGTGAGCACAGAGTAGAAAAGAACAAATCCAGAGGGAGTTGGCCTCAACTCTCTTTTAGGATGTCATTAAGGACTCCACAATATATTTGCGTCGGGTATATTTGATGTAAGCTTTACCAATATTCAGAATGTCACACTGAATGCCTTAGGTAATACAATACAGTCAACATATAGTTTCAGTGTGTATTTCTTTGTAATGCAAAGTTTAAATGTAAAAATCCACAAATTGGCATGTAATTTTGTACTTCATGTTTACAACTGATCTTTTGTTTTAGTTCAAAACAAATGAAGGAAATAAGCTCTGTATAGCAAAACTTTTCACACAGATGTTTGTGAAGTTTATTTGTATAAAGCAACATTTATAATGTTTGTATAATGTAGACAACTATTATTACATCTAGAAAACTAAGGCTCTGTACTTTTACATTTCACAGTTGAGATATTAAAGGGGCAGTTTGTAGATTTACTACATGTCATTACACCCATGTTGGTAGCTCTGGGAGTTTTCTGATGTCTGATAAAATAACCCTGATGTATGGAAGAGGATTAGGGCCACTGAAAAAAAAAAAAGTTTTAGTTCTGACTTTTTTCTCAGAATTTTGACTTTAATCTCAGAATTCTGAGAATAAGTCAGAACTAAAAAAAAAAAATAATTTAGTGGCCCTAATCCTTTTCCGTACTGATTTTATTTTGGATTGGACCTTGTAATTTGAAACCTCTTTGATTACTGGAAATCTTGAGTTTGAGAGATATCAGTTTTTACAGGAAAAAGCCACGTTGTGGCATCGTAGAGCGTTTAGGAATTATGACCCATATAAGGCAATAAACATTTAGTAATATCTCAGACTCTTCTTTTTCAAATTTTGACCATTTTAACTAAAACTGTGTCTTGTTAGTCCTTGACATTTTCAGGTTTCAGAGAATTGGTGCACTCGTTCTTCGCACATTAATTGAAGAAGGTTTAGATACAGTAAGCCACTTTTAGAAGAAGTGTGATGCCTTCTGTCTGTAGCCCTAGCTGGAAAGCAGTCGGGATACAACTGTACAATCCACCTAACAACTGGACCACCATACAGCTTTAATTAATGTATATAAAAAGATACCTGCATGCAAGTTCAGTTAATAATTGCATGTTGTTTCTCAAAACCAACACCATTCTCACTTCCGATTCCGCATTTGGATAGTGAATAATTGCACCTCACAGAAAATGAGTCTTGGTCCGATGTCCTTTGTTGCTAAACATTGGGTACACCAGAAGCCCTGAGAAGTTGTCTGTCTGTCTAAAAGGCTATTTCTTCAGACAATAGCTGATGGATTTCGAGATTGTGTGATTGATAGAAAGAATTTTACTAGATTAAGGTACTTTTTCCCCATGCTACTTGACAAATATTATAATTGTTTAGGGATCCTATAAAAGTTGTTTAGGTTCAATTTCTACTGCTGTATTATCAAGTGGAATTGGAAAAGCCTGAGTCAAGTTGGACCGGAAAGTTTCGGTCAGAATTATCTGGGCTGTGAAAACCCATATTGGTCATCCAGGATCATTTTATCCATTTTACTTTGGTGTTGTTTTTTCAAAGTCTATATCTTTATCCATGTACCGACTCCTCAAACTTATCAGGTCCTGATTACCAGAATATAAACACCATAAACTACTAACAATGAGCATGGTATCACATGAAGTATTTTAAGGGACTAAAGACAGGACAATAACCAAACCTCCATTTCATACTTACCTCATCTGACCCACAACAAATAAATTATATACAAAAATAAAAGTTTCACAATAAAAAACAGAAACAGGCTACAATTTTGAAAGGCTTAATGTCTCGATCTTTTTTTTCTACTTCCAAACGTTAAAATGTTTAAAATGTATACTAATGTATGCAGTTTTAAATTCATGACAATAGTGTTGCAGGTTGATCAATTTATTGATTTGATAACATTTTCTTCCTGAGATCAACAGCAGATCCGTCCTCCTCCAATCAGGATAATCCTGTTTATCATTTTGAATTAAATGTCCAATCCAAATCAAAAGTTTTGACAACACAGACTGAAGGTTTTAGCCCGATCTAAACCAAAAATGTTACATTCTATCCACTCCTAGCAGGAATTGGATCAGATTACAATGAGCATCCGGGCACTGATGCCTAAGGACAAGATTGTGTCGTGCCTTAATTAAAAAAAGAAGTCCTTGGTAAATAACGCCATCAAGAAACCCTGAGGGAAACTCAGATGACCCCTGATCTAATTTACTAGAGAGAGTTCACTTTCTAATCCCACAGACTAAAGCACGCTGCTCAGCCTGTCTAAGTACCTTCTGTCAGTTCTGATAGCTTTGCCAAGAGGAGGAGAACTTTCATCATGCCCTTCCTGGCTTGGATAGCACAATGTTAAATGGCCACACTTCTTCTGGCCAACCCTCAAACATCCTTCATTCACAAGGTTGGAGTCTGCCTAAAGTTACACAAAAAAATGCTTTTATGAAATTGTTATGAAAGACCACGTACATAAATTTCTTCCACACATTGATGTTGCTGAATCTATACATAACAGGATCAGAGGGGGGAATGCAGATGGTGCCAAATGAGACTGAGCAATCAGTGCCAGGCTGTGGCTCTTTTCCTCTTTTGTATTAAAACTAATCATCAGCATAAAGGCTTATCCTTCTTCCTGCTGACAACACATTTATAGTGGGAAGCATGATCAGCACCATTTTGGTTAGGTTCTACCTAGAGTCAAAGTAAACTATTGTCCAATGGCTCATGGCCACACTACATGTCAGTGGCCACCATATTTTACATAGACGACCCTGTGTGTCCGTCCAATTGAAAGCGCTGGTAATAAGTTTTGATTAGCTCTAAATTTGAATTAAAATAAACCAATTATTTTCCTTTATTGAAATTAAGGAAGGCCATGATAAGTTCTATTAAAGTAACTTTTTTGTATTGTTTTTCCCAAAGTTTATATTTGGGCAACGAAATTTGACCATATCCCTGTAGCACATCCCTGAGAGCTTTAAGATACCTCTGTACGTCTTCTACTGCAAATCCTTTTAATATATCTTTATCATTCATATAGAATTAAAATATAAACTTTAAGAATTAGAAAGAAACTTTTGGCATGACCTCTTTTAAAAGCAGTGTGAAGTTGGGTCACATGTCATGTTCCAGATATTTTGACTTGCTAAGCGAATACACCACATAAAACAAAACAAACCTAAAAGAGATTTTCTTTCAAAACCCCTGTATGCGTTATGGGGTAAGTTAATTTTTTTCCAGATAAGATGGTGAAGTCTGATTGTTTGAGGATGAGGTAGGCCTACAGAGAAAATGATACGACTTATATCTACTGTATTGTTATGAGTAGTCTTTCAATGTTATGTTGAAGCATCGCAATGCGATCTTAATAATCTAGTGGAACACCCAAAAAGAAAAATGTTTTTGTGCTTACTGTAACAAAGTGTTTAAGGAGAAGAAAAATCTAAATAAATAAAATATTTAATCTAAATCTTAAATAATCAAAAAACTTTAAAAAAGACATCAGACTGTGTTATGTCTAGTCACTGTGAAAGATGATGATAAAGGAATAAATTACAGCTTTTGGGTGGTTTTGCAAAGATTAAAGAAAAAAATAAAATCTTATCCTCCCATTATTGAAAAAAAAAAAAGGAGATTGATACTTTTTAAATGTTCTTTCTTATGGTAATACTAAACATTTACTGATAAGTAAAACTATGTGTGCTTTTTCACCCGGTGTGCACATTTATATTTTCTGTAATTTACCAGAAGAGGGCAGCATAGCCTGAATAATCATGAGGAGGAAGCCTTTCAAAACAACATCAGGTCAACATGTCTTGCAACATAATTCTTGTTTAGGATTAGTATCCAAGTGTCCCTCTCACTAAGTAAACAGTTGAATAGTATTTACATTTACATTTAAAGGAAAAAGACATAAGTAAAATGAAACAACTAACGTGACTTTACCAAGACAGGAAAACCCAGATCCTTTGAGCCAAACCTGTAAATCAACATTTATCCACACACATTAACAAGTCGGTCCAAATTCATGACATAGATTGTTATTCTAATGCCACAAAGTCGGCTCATAGGACCAGTAAACATATGCCGAGAAAGTGCTGTAGTTACATAATCAATGAAGTTTATCCAGTGATGAGTCACTTACTTCACAGAGCCGGAGCCACCAGTTACATGATTTATCTGTTTTCTTTACTCTAGAAGAAAAAAAAAGAAGTTGCCTAAGAGCACATCTGCGTCATTTTCAGCAGCAGCATGTGGGTGGTCATTTTATTAGATGTTTTGCTCACACTGAGTCATTCATGAGGGCTGTCATGAACAGAGAGCATTAAGGCCGTGTTGTTTTAAAGACAAACAAACTCTGCTTAAGTGCAAACACAAACAAGACCATGGTAAGATGAATCACAGAGTAATGCTGTCTATTTTAAAAATGCACTTAACTAAGACAAGGGACCAGATACACACCAATGCAGAGCAGGTTTAAAAACGTTTGGCTTCTACAATATAATACATATTCAGGGATACGTGATGTTCCTGCTTTATTTTAAAAAATCAGAAGTAAATTCCAATTATTTTTGGCAGTAAAATGTGCAATCTGAAAAAGGAAAAAACAGCTTTTTACTTTACGTTTGAGGAAAAATGTGCCAAATTAGCTTATATAAAGGCAACAATCAATGACCAGGGGCTAAATAAAGAAACTAAAAAGCTCAGCTCACTGCTATTATTGTACTCTGCCCTTCCCTGGGTGCAAATACCAGGAGCTTTGTCGGTGGGTGCTGATGAGACTAGAACAGTGACAGCTCTGACATCACTGCTCCTTCAGCACAGTGAGACGCGGCTCAACTCGGCTCTGCACCAGCAGCAGCAAACCTAACGCAATGGACAGATGATAGGTGACTCACTCTTTCCACCCACACAACTTCCCATCCTCAGAATCCATCATCCCAAAACTCTCACTGGCTCCAAAATTAAACCCTTCCACATATTTTATGCATTGCTCAAGTCTCACTCATAGAAGAGGCTAAACATGGACTTTTGATGCCACAGATAATAATATAGCAGTGTTTCTTACCCAGGAGAAACTTGATGAAGGAAGTGAGGGAAAAAAAGATTTTGAAAGGAATAAAGAGTTGTCTTGTAATGGATAAATGGTCAAAATAATTAGCGGGTGAGATATAAAATAGTTAATCAATGCAATGGTGTGCTGATAAAACTACTTTAAATTTGAGACAGCAAGTTAAATGCTTTGAGCCATTATCTTACAGTTACTGAATAATAGGTTGATAGCCTGACGAAACATATCAAAGCACAAGGCCAGTTTTAGAAAACTATATTAGCCATATCAGGTGCATTCCACTCATCAACAACATCATTTTTGTTTTAATTACGTAGATGTGATCTTGCAAACCAGTTGAACATTTCTAAACAGAGGCTTTGGATGCATCTCTCTTGCTATAATAAGTCATGAGATATAGGCTGACATTTAGCCAGTCAATTTAGTTCATCTGAATAACCTCATGTGTCCAACTCTCAGGAATTAATGGACACCCTGCAGCCAATCAGAATTCATGAGTCAATTAGACCATGTCACGTATTTTATGTTTGCATTGTATCCCAATTATGTAACTTAAAAAACGTAAATAGCATACTTATTTTAACCAAGAGCACAACCTTTTCTTAACTTTGCCATGTAATTTTGGTGCTTAAAGCCACAATCTGTAGGATTTTGGTTTGGTGCTCTTTGGTGTCGACCTATGGTCTCTGAGTACCAACTGCAAGTTGCTGTGTAGGTCACACATTGCCGTTGCCTCCCTCTCATAGACAACATGCATTTGTTGACAAACAGAGGGCAAAGATGTTGTGAGTAGCCAAACAACCGTGTCGACTGAAAAGGTACAGTAATCTTACCGAATTTTGGTTAAATATGGCTGCAAGCGTCTACAGCCCATTGTTGGAGTATGCGTTTGTGTATTCAGCGGTTGCCATGATGTCTATAGTCGGTGGCTGAATGGCTACATTTGAGAGGCTAACTTGTAACATGCTAGTTTAGATGTAAGGCTTATATTTACAAAATTATGTCTTATAAGGTTATACAGATAACTTGAAGCTTGGCAAGGACAGAGACAACTTTTGGATGTAAAATGCATTTATTCATTTGTTTGTATTCGAGCCTGAGACATAACTTGTGTTGGATGAGTTTCTGCACCTGGTAAAGCTGGTCACTCTTTCGTTTTTCTCTTCTAGCTTCATCAGTTACCATCCTCTTTCGTTTCTTATCCTCAGCCATTGTATCAAACAGTACACGGATGGCTGAAGGCTGCTGTATGAACTCATGCTGTAAAGCCGTACGCACTTCTCGCGAGATGGCCGCGGGCCACGGAAAAGTTACATATTGTTAATAACAGGCGACCATGCCCCGCTGTGGACATGAGAGAGACAATATTCTACCTGTTTAAAGTCATTGTGCTATTAGATCAACTTTAATACTACTATTTTAAGTTGAAAAAGTAACATTTTGTTGTTTTGAAAAAAACAAACAGCCAACATACCGACATGTCGGTATAACAATGTGGATGTATCACCAGACATTACTTCAAAATAATCCTGTGGGTCAAAGTAAGAACATAGGAGTAATGTGATCATATAAGTCGGAGGCCTAAAGCCACTAATGGAATACGGGAGTGTATCTGGGGATAAATCAGACAAAAAAAGCGCAAGTTACGGCATGTATAGAACTACACAGCCATAAATGTGTTTGTAGAGAGTGAGCATGTTTCACAATATTTACTTAAACACACAGAGACATGCTCTGAGTGTTTATCCAGCCCATGCTTCTTGTGGAATCACTGAAGTGAAATGAATGAATAAACAAGGGGCAGAGGGAGAATGAGGTAAGGACAGAATAAACAGACCTCAGATGGCCCTGCTTAGTCGAGCCGTTGTCCTCAACAAACCTTCTATTCCCCTTTACCCCTCCCCTCCCCTCCCCCTCTCCACTCCCGCTCTGTTTTTGTTGCACAATAACAACTCAGTTGTCCAATTCCATGATGTGTTTTTGTTGCACAATAAAAACTCAATTGTCTAATTCTATGATCCCACATTACAACAGTCAACAATAATATAAAGGAGCTGTGCATGATGAGATGATGAATGGGTTTGTTGCAGGGTTTCAATGCTTCTTTGTCTCCTTATCTAGAGGTTTTTCTAAGTTTCTGGGTAGAACAGATGTCATCACTTGCTTTCTAAGTAGAGAGATTGTCTTGAAATCATTTTTCAGGAACTTAAGTAAATTACCCTATGAATTTTGAATTGTATACCATGAAACACAATGTCCGTTTGACTGATGTTTAACAGTGTGTAAAGGCATAAGAGTTCATGACATCAGTAACACTGTTGCTTGACTGGACTTTGCTTTAGTACGTGTTCCATTTAACCCCTCAGAGAGATTTTGATTCTACGTTTCTTGGCTTTAATCTAAGCGAGGCCAACCAGCTAAGGCTCAGGCTTTATAATTATAGACCAGAAATGAAAGTGGTATAGATCTTCTAACTCTTGGCATCAAAGAAAAAAAGTCCCTTATGGGTGGAACCAGTACATATTCAAAAATGTCCTCTGTCTTAGCCGAAGTCAAATATTTGATATTAATACATTTACGGTAAGTTTAATGAAGCAATTTTTGCTTGTAATTTTTCAATTGGACTAGTCCTCTGATCAGTCAAAACACTTGTAAACTACACATCACATTCACCAATTCAACCAGGAGTTCACACACTCATACCAGAGGATCCTGTGTAAAGACCCCAACTGCCCATCACTATGCTCACAAACAACCACATTCATGTGCCTTTAGGAGCAGAGAGTTTAGAGTGTTGCCCAGAGACACTTTCAAATGTAATCTACAAGAGTTGGGAAACCATCCTCCAATCTTTCAGTTGAGAGACAACCCACCCTACCACTGTGCTACAGCCAGCTCTGTTTGTCAATCAATCAATCAATCAATCTTTATTTGTGTAGCGCCAATTCACAACAAATGTTATCTCGAGACACTTTACAAAAAGCAGGTAAAAGTTATTTCTCTTTGTTATGTTACAAAAGAGCATGGTAAAAGACCGTACTCATTGTTATGTTACAAAGAATTTATCAATAAATACAGTCTTCAACCAGTCCCTCTCTAGATCAGTTTAAATGAGTTTCTCTTCTAAAGAACACTTCTGTTGAAAAAGGGAAATAGGTTCACCTGGTTGGAACTTTGTCCCACAGCAGCACTACATCAATCGTCTTTGTAATTCTTGCCTTTCCAAAATGATCTCATTTTCAAACCACATTTTGTTTTGATGTCAGTATGATAGATCATTTTAGAAAGCACTAAATTATTGGAAAAGTATTACCTTTAATTCCTAACTTTGCATTCATTCTTTGATATGAGGTCGGAAGGCTGTAAGAAAAAAAAAAGGAAAGAATATCAATTCATTTTCCAAAGGGTGCTTATGCTTAACTTTTAACAATGCTGTTTGTGTAGTGTGGCAGGTTAATGTGTAGCTGCTGAGGTTGTTTAAAGACATACTTTAGATCTATCAGTTAACCGGGAAGTCCAACATTGCTGAGAATTCAGCAGTCACTCCAGGACAAATCTTTTCACTGAATACGATTCTGAAAATGTAACCTTCTTCAATCTCTTGGCTTCTGGCCGGGGCTTCAGGGGAGCAGTTCACTTTGGGTTAAGCCCTTTCAGCCAACTTTTTAAGGCCCTTTTTGCATGGTTTGCCTTTCGTGGCTGCTGCTGAACTCCCTCTAATTCTATTTCAGGATTTAAAGGAAACGCAGTCTTCTTGCTCAACTCTCAAGAAAATCCTTTCAATCCAGTGTATGGAACACCGCTGGGATTAGGATGCAGACTGCATTACATAAAAGTGAAGATCACGTCCTCGGTGAATGCTGAACCAAAAAAGGAAACCTCCCACGAGAATGGCAATAACCACTCTCAGAGCTTTCAGTGTGATGGGGGCAGTGTTGGGAATTAGGTCTAGAACTGAAATGCCTGAAATCCTATTTGCTTTTGTCAACAGAATCTAGAAAGCAATACAACAGCCAATAAAGACGCTGCTCTTTTGTTGTCAAGCAGACCTAATTTCTAATGTCTGTGCTTTGTAAAGCTCAAATAAAATGTAAGATAACATATTGAATGGGATTAAGTGTTTAGCATCAGAGCATATAGAAAGTTACATAAGTATTATAAAATGCATCCAGCCCGGTTTCCTGTGCCAGGATTAAGTTAAGACCTATTAATGAATATTAAAAATTCAAGGTCAGGAAAAGTTAACTTCCTATAGTGTACAATGATCCCAGTTATGGAAACTTACATGTATAGACACAATTGTTAGCATACGGAGCTGTTACAGAATTAAAAGGTTTATTAATCCTAATGTTTAATTCTAAGAACCTGCTTTAAAAATCCTGCCCAGCATTTTTGCACAATCAACTAAGCTGTGCTTTGTTCATTCAATAATGTTTTCAATGAAAATGATAAAAGGACACAAAGTAAGCTTTAATAAAGGGGATTTCAGGACATGCATTAGACTCATGTAACAAAATCCACTTCATGTTGTGAAATATAAAGCTGGGCTTATATTATAACATGTGTCTCTTTCTTAACCACGGCAGCCTACTTTTGTAAAAAGTTTCAGTAATTTGAATGAACATAGACCTTTTGAAAAGTGAAAGTCACTTGTCACACACATGCAACTTTACCTGCTGCTGACACTAGTTATGAACATAATATAAGCTATGAATGCAGTGGTAATTATAGCTTTGTATCCTTAGCTAGTGCTCATCAACAGCCTGAACTGAAACCCCACAGCTGAAAAATGCAAACACGGTTGACACCCAACAACAAAGATGTCAACCCTTGGCACAAGGACAACTGGAGCATCGGGTGTAAACAGCTGAATATCTGCCCTGTGACTTTTTTCACATTAATATTTGGAAAAGTCAACAAAACATGAATGAAAATAGTACTGTTGTTACTTTAAAATACTTTTCTAACCATTTGGAAACTGCTTGTTGTTTACCAATACCCGATATGCCATATTTAGAAAGCTGTTTTGTATTTGGGTTTCCAGACGCTTCATTTCTTTATTATGTCAGGAGCAAGCATAATTTAGTCGGCAATACATTTACTAAGACTATTTGCTGTTGATAATTATACTGTATGTTAACGCATATTCTATAGGTGACAGGGCAGCAGGGAGATGAAGCCCTGTCAAGAATTTTATGGAAAACATACACAATTAAAAACTAATATAAAGTTGAACTAAAAAGTTGTTAAATGTTGGAATACCAACCTGATAAAGAACCATACATACCATATTTTAAAACACTTTTGTAGATAACACAGAAACTGTTACAAAAAGGATAAAAAACACAGAAACTCTAAAGGGAAATCTGTGTATCTCATCTGACTTGTAGAACTAGAGCTTATAATATCTGTTTAAAAAGATGTCACTGTGTTTTTAATGTAACAGGTCTACTTTGATATGTAATCTCTGTGGCATGGCTAACCAGGAGTTTGCACGCTGTGTATACTGCAGAGTGTCATGGCAAAGGGTTTTCAGAGTGTGGAGAGATTATCAAACAAATAATTCTAAGTCACGCCAAAAACAACATCAACATCTGTCCATGTACACGCTGTAAAATCACATGCAGCATTTAATGCCTTTTTTTTATCCAAAATGTCTATCAAGCACTGCTTCAAAGGCTGACGTCCAAACATATGAACCCCTGCGAGGTCAGCCTCATGTGAACCCAAGCACTCAGGACACTGTCCCACTGTCATGCCAAAATGAACAAGGTGGAAACTGGGCCATCTATATCTGTACTACCCTCTGATTATGAACGGATTACGCAACCACATTGCATGCTTTACATAACCAGCTAGGGCCACGCACCCATTCTCTATAAACCCTTTGTTCCCATATTGAATAATTCAAATGCCTCGACCCCTTTCGATTCCAGCAGTCTGCCCACTTGACACTTGATCAAACGGTTAATTACCACCAACACCTACAGCGCCATCCCTTATGCGCAACATAAAATCTGTGCTTGTTATGACATGTAGTAAATTATGACAGGGATTTACATCATTCCTGGAGAAGTGTAGATGTTGTGATTATTACACATATAAATCAGTAGTATCTGGGATGAGTGGAACAGTTACAGTACATTTTCAGTGACGTGGACAATAAAACTTTCTGTCTGAGGGAGCATGTGACTTCACAAATCTTCTTAAATATTTCTTCAAAATCCACTTTCATTAAGTTTCTTATTTTACTTTTGCTACACTTTGTTAACATTTGGCTACACTTGGCTTTTCTTAGATACTGAACAGAAATGATTAGGGAAATGTTTATTTCTCAATTCAATTCAATTCAATTCAAAAAACTTTATTTGTCCCCGGGGGGGCAAAATTGATTTTATTTATTTTGACCAAAGTAGTTCATGAAAACATTCTCATCTCTGATTCAGTCTTGCTATTTGAGATAAAGTTAGGTCACACAACTTGCTTTTGACTGATATTCTAGAATCATGTTATCATCATGTTGACAGTCATATATTTGATTTCATATATATTAAGCTAAAGTTAATTCAAACCTTTTATTAATAATATTGCAGGGCTCAAGTCCTCAGTAGCCCAGGAGCTGCCGATCTCTATTCAGTCATTCTATGGCTGTGATCACTGTTAACTTTGCAGCTCTTTATCCCAATATTGAAAGTGGCTGTAAAAGTCAATATTTTGTTAAAGTTATTTCATTTTAAACCATTTTATTAAGCCATGAAATCATTGCCTTTCCCCTCATTTACAATGATGTCGAGATAGAAAAGCTCAACAAATATTTTAATGTGTGAGATATTTCGGGGGAGAATGCTAACAAGATTTGTAAACAAAAGCACGGTCCACAAAAATGTTCTGTTTTTTTGTGAGATTGACCAGTGTACTTTATTTAGTAGACTAAAGAAATAAAGAAGGAAGCTACAGAATGTATGCTTAATTGCATGAATATTGTTCAAAGGGCACCAACAACACAACCAGAGTGGTTATTTTCAGTGAATCGAATTTGAGGCAACAAGACAGCTATAGGCACCGACTACTCACTTGAAGCAGCAGCACCTAATGCACTAATAAATCATTTATATCATTTAAATGGGGGAGTTGTTTTAAGGTTTACCTCTAGACTGTTTTCATGAATAAGAACATTAACTTATTAAACCTAAACATGTTTGTACTGGCTGTGATCATCGTATTCCTGCTTTAAAGTCTTTAATTTTTACATCAGGTTCAGTGTAGATCGACATGCACTTAAAGCTATTTAAGGAATTACAGTTATTGGCGTATCTTCACTTGCTCTAATGGCTGAATGGTACAATCATTTAAATTGATTTTTTTCTTCCATAAAGCTGCTCGTCTAAACTTGTAAAAATAACATATTTCTCTTTTTAGATTAATGATTTTGCAAACAAAATCACATTTGCTTTAATTATATAATAGGCCTATAGAAAGAGCTGAAGACTGTGTTGTTGCTGCTCTCAATTTGAAGTCAACAGAGGAAAATAAACAAATCATCCTTATGTCACACGACTCCTCCTCTCAACCACTTCATCGTCTGAACCCTGTCCCCATGTCAGTTATTATGACGGATCTGAAAATACATTTGGTTGCACAAGCAAAAGTTTGCAGTAACTTTATATTTGATAACAATTAAAAACGTATTTTAAATAATTAATGCATGAGTTTTGTCACACTGTCTACAGTTATGTGCATGTTGTGCAGATTTTCTAATGATTTTGATTAATCCCTTCACATTCCCTCGAGACATTTCCACTTCGGTATATATAATTCATTTTATGACTATTTCATATGCCACCCAGCCCCCACCCCGAAACGATCAAAAGTGGTTGCTTTGGTAACAGTGTGACGCATTTCAGAGAACCAAGAATAGAAGCATGAGGAGGAAAGGGGGTCTAAGGCTCCTGTCGTCTGCGTCACAGTCCGTGGTTTTCCACATTTTTTTCTTTCATGTGTATCAGGGGCTAACGCTCAAAAGATGCTCAAATTTGTCTGATTACTGAGCTGTCAGCTGGGTCTGAGCTAGCGTTGAAGAGGTCACCTGCCTGTGGCTTCTCATAAAGAAAACATCACTGCTCTGACAACAAGTTATCTATAAACATATACGCGCATGCGCACACACACAAACGCACACACTGCATGTTATGAAACAGCCCCCCCCAAGTCAAAATATCTGAGTCATAGCCTATTTATAGCTCTGCAATACATCTCTCATGTGTATGAGACTCCGATACAGGCTCTGTTTCTGTGGTATAGACAAGCTGTTACGTAAATGTTTCTGCATACATGTCTCTGGGGAGCTGTGATTCATACCATGAGCATAGCATTCTTTTTTAACTGCATTTTTCTTAGTCACTAGCCAGGCAAAAAATATGTTTCAAGACAGCTACATTTGGTTGAATGCGGCATGCTTTGAACACAGTTTTCTTGTGTTAATTCATGATTTGAATAAACATTTTGACATTTTTGGGGAATATAATTATTCACTGGGAATTAAGGAAATATACCTAAACCTTATATCTGTACAGCAGACAGTAAGCTTTGCTTGTCATGAATAAACTGCATCGAAAACAGCTTAAAACAAAACCATAATGATCAGACTAATGAAGCTACAGTCCACACCGTAGGTTTCAATTCTGGCCCTTTGCTGCATGTCATCCTAAACTGACCTATCCAATAAAGGCAAAAAGGCTAAACATAATAATTATAGTATTCATTTTACAAGTGCATGCACAAAGCAAGCCACATGTAAAAACTATTCTTATTGTAAAAGCGGTAAAGATTTTGATTGTGTGGAAACAAACAATAGAGAACATTTTTTAATTCATTTCAAGTCACTATAAGTTTTGTCTTCGACAGTTTGTCGCAGGAGCAGTCTGTGAACGGTGCAATGTGTCTCTGTATCTGTAGATGGAGCAGGGCCAAGAAGAAAGAGAGGGCAAAGGGCACATTCTATGATGCGTTTAATATGGACGGGGAAAGAAAAAGATGTTTCAGTCATAATCTGGGTTTGTATTTGTTAACATGTAATATTACTGACAGGCCAGTCAGCAGATCCCCTCATCTTTAACAAAGCTGGCTGACTCCCAGCTCTGAGTGTTATCACATTAGGTAACGTTACACAGCAGGTGAAATCAGGCCAAGCTGGAATGTACTTGGATAATACAGTGTTGGTGCAGCACACTTCCCATCACAGTATCACTGAGTAGGGATACTCAAAATTATATGAAAAAAATAAAATTAAACTGTAGCAGGAGAAAGTGATGAGTGACACTTAGCTGAAGGTGAACACTTTCTCCACATGTGACCTTCTTCCTGCAGGATCTAACTGTGTCAGCAGAGTGACAGCCTCCTCCTCTTCGGACTTCCCCTGTGGCCCAGTTCGGAGTGTATTTTAAGCTCATCTCAGCCACCTCCTTAGGCACTTTCGTAACATTCCTCTGCCCGTCAACTTTGGATACCACCTCCCAGCTCATCTGTCTGACTCCCCATGAATGTTCTATTAAAGCCAGTCAGTGGATGTAAACAGTCCTGCTTTGGATCTTGCAGATGCGACTCACTTGGCAAGCACAGGGCACAGATATTTATATCCACCCTTGTGCCCACCATTGCTGCATATAGTATCCATCCCAGTGAGGATGAATCTTTAAAAATATAATGAAAAAATGGCACAGTCTGTTGATGTGGAAAATTAAAATTCAGTCAAAAATGGTCCTGCTGTGTCATCACTGTTTAGGGAATGGAGTAAGTGAATGTTCAGATTGGAGATCTGCATGTAGTGCACTATTTTATACAACATAGACACAATTGTTACCATAAAAGGCTTGACTAAGAAGGGCTATTTATCCATTTTAAAGCTGTAAACACATTCATCAATATTATTCATGCACTTACTTTTGTAAATAAAATATATGTGTTTATATATGTAAAATCTACACAACTAACTAAAAACAAAACCTTCTGTCCATGCCTAGATCCTGGACAAGGTGTTATGGGGATCGGGCCTTTTCTATTGCTGGACCAAAATTGTAGAACTCTCTACCTCCTAACATCCGTCTCTCACCCACTATTGGTGTTTTCAAGACTCACCTTAAAACATATTTCTACTCAATTGCTCTTAATTTTCAATAACCCGTTAGGCTCAGCTCTGTAAGTTTTGTGTTACACTGTACATCATTTTTACCTGTTCTTTCATTTTTATTGTTGTTGTTCTTGTCTGTTACTTTCTTATGCTTTGTTTTTTTTTCTATCTGTGCTATATAAATAAAGTTGAGTTGAGTTGTGTCTACATGTTACTCACACACTATCTTCGCACCTGGGCCAAGATGTTCAAAACATTTCATTTGGATCAGAATGATCCGGATTGGGAAATCCAATTTACTGATCATGCAGATGGGGCATTTCTATTCTTTGCCGTCCAGGATCAGCTTATCTATCTGGCTTTTGGTGCCACTTTAAGAATTCAAGTTTCAGAACTAGCCTTATTTTCAAACACATTCTGAAGGTTTGATCCAGATTTTCTCTTAAACCATTTAAAACCATTTAATCCAAGGCCATTGATCAGAAGACAAAGAGAAGACATTCAAATGGTTTGGCTTTTATTATTTGGTTTTTGGTATCAAGTTCTATTCTGAGTGTTACTCTGAACCTCAGTTTTTATCCACAACCAAACTTTTCCTTTTTCTTGTAAAAGCCTTTTTTTGTTTATGTGTACTGTTTAGTTTAGAGGTATTAAATGTGCGACATTATGCAAGTATATCTGTAAATATTTGTACAGTCCACTGAGACTTCAGATTTTTTTCAGTTTAGAAAACCTGCCGTGTTTACACACTTATTGCCCTGAAGGTCAAAGCTACAAGGTTAGCTGTTCTAGAAGAGGCTTCGCTAGAATGTCAAGAATTCAGGTTGAACTTGTTGAACTCATGTAGTTCCTGCTTTCTTTACATTGTTTTTCTACGAAGTCACTTGACTGCAACACAGCCCTGACTGACTAGCTCAGGCTTATATTGTGTAATGAGGACATGTGAGAAAAACAAAACTGTCAATGCAATGAGGCTGTTCATACTCCCAGTCTACATAAAAGAATCCAGAAACAGCAGAATCTCTATCTCAATTCTTTTAAAAACACCAGACCTGCTATTCGACACAGAAGTTATATGCAATGTTTTTTTGGTTACTGGTGTTGAGCTAAGATCCTCTTTGTCATGAACTTTTTGTTCCTTTCCAAAGAAACCCAAGACAAACCCACTTTCTCAAGTAGCCGTGTTACAAACACTTATTTCAAAATCTGAAGCAGATGTATGGAGTAACTCACTTCCTCATGCATAACCAAACAAACATTTTGATTTAGTGGGAAACTGTCTTGTACAAAATTACTTCATACATATTTGTTCAACACAAAAACAAATGCATTTCACTCTCCCAACATAATTTTATATTTTGTTAGAGCTAAGAAGCGAGTTCTATTTCCAGGTTAGTTTGTTGCCAAATGCCTAATACTGATTTCTTTATAACTTTGTCATATTGACAGTGGTAATGATCTAGTAAACAATATTCCAAAATACGTACCTTTATTTTCATCAACATCTTATAAAATGAAGTGTTCACTGGCATTAAATAGACAATAACATATTACATATTTTAGCAGTTTAATATTAGTACGTTTTATTGCACTGTGATTGTACGGACAACTTTAAAACAGATGTGTATTTCTGTTGTATACAACAATCAAATTGTGGAATTCTTTAAATAATGATTTCAAGAGCTGTGTTCAGATATTTAACTTTAATAAAATGAAATTGGCAGCTAGCGTGTTTTGTTTGTGTTTCCCTCCTTATTTATGTGGATGTGAAGTCAAAGATTCTTAATGGTCAGATTTGTTTTGTTGCCATGGTATTGGTTGCCAAGTGATTGTAATTGGACAGACCATCTAGATATTTCTTGTTTTCTTTTTGAGTAAGGGGCAGGCAAAATACGATTTATTCTTCTCCCTGCTTCTTTCCGAACATGGATTGGGATAAAATTGTGAAAAACGACGTTCACAGGAATCGTTGTTTGTTTGGACATGTGCCGAACAAATAAAAATGAAATGAAATGAAATTGTACAGGCCAAAGGTGGCAAAACAGAAAAGGGGAAAGGGGCCCAAGTGTATCTCATTGTCAACATGAGCATGTTTGCACAGGCAGTTTACATTTGTGATATGATACAGTACATGCAGTTCATTGTCTCCTGTGTGCATACAAAAGGCACAGCACAAACAAGGGTCCACTGTAAAAACAGAGATCGATTGAGGCTTTTGCCCGTAGCCCTTGTGGTTCTTTCACATTGACACACAAAGCCACGTGTTGCATGCTGCCCAACATATGCATGTTGGTGCTGACAGCCTATCAGCAAACACACACACAGACACACAGTATGTTCTTATCTTTCTAGAGGCAACACAGACTTCATTACATACGCTGACAATCTGCCCTCACTGAATCTTTATGTGTACTTTAAAGCACTGTGGATCCTGTAGTTACATAATCTACTGTAAAGTTTTGGACACCACTGCAAACTCTTTAAAACATTCCTCAGAAAACACCTTGTTATATCATTTTATAGAGGCAAAAAGAGACAGTGTTGAAATGACATGTTTTCCTTCTTAACTCCTCTAAAACCTCTTAACACATACAGGAATTCTGACCATAGGGGGCCCCAGGCCAGAAAAATTCCATTGTTGTTTTATTTAGCTCTACACTGAATGAGCATCTTGTTCTAACAATATAATAAAATAATAAATCAACTCATGTCCTGTACAAGACAAACAAAGTTTGCTATCATTGCAAAATCATCTGGCGAAAATTATCCTGTGAACCTGAGGGCTTTGGTCAACAAGGAAGAGATCACTGCCTGTTTAGCACTTAAGAGTTTATTTTTCTGCACCGTTTTGATTATTGACCACACATATGTCACCCACACATCCCACTGCTGTGTCTGTATTTTCTGTATGACCTTATTATAACCCAATATGCAGTTTTACCACAGCACTAAATATTTGTTTTGTGTTTTAATGGATATGGAGGCAGAAATATATATTCATTTTGTTTGGGATCAAGTGACCCAATAGCAGAGAGATATAGCCTACTTCATGTTGTGTTGCATAATGTTACTGGCAGTTATCTCCAATTTAACCCCAGACAGATCTAACTTCCAATGTCGTTATGGATGTTATGGAAGAAAATCAAACTCAAACGTGTCTTGAAATTAAATGTGTTATGAATTGGCGCTATACAAATCGGCTAAAGATTGATCATCTATTAGAGTTGCATTTGCCTTATTACCTTTATTCTCTCACGGGATCAATTTGTTTAAACCTGCATGTTTATGTCGGGAGTAGAGGCGTAACATTACCTATGTGTTATGTCCGGAATATCCTCTCACAGGGGGCGGGGCGATCGAGGTCAGATGATGACGATCATTATGATGCCCGAACTCCTATGTTATGTGGAAGCCGATAGGAGCTTTCCTTCGGACGGCGGAGGGAGGGGGGAGAGGGAGAGGGGGGCGGTCTCAGAAACACACACAAAAAAGGCTCCGCTGGTTCAAGTGAGGATAGAGACCGTCCTGAGCTGAACTCAATGTTACAAATAGGAGCTGCATTATTCCAAGTGGAGCAGAGTGGATGTGCGCCACACACATGATAATATTGAGTAACAGCAAGGAGTGGATCTGCAGAGTGAACCCAGAGAGGGAGACAGAGACAAGAAGCACTTCTTCCTGAACGGGACACACAGACTTCAGCAGAGAGAAAACAAGCAGAGAAGTGTTCATCCTTTTTCAGAGGTAAAGCCTTTTTCTTTTTCTGTTAAAAACAAGAGTTTTTAATGTAATGATTTTAAATGTCAAATAGTTTATTTTAATTTACGCTCAACATTTAGCGTTACATATGGCTACATCCGCCTTCAGTGGTCTACCTATGTTCCGAAGTTATTGAAAATAAAAAAGGGAATAAGTGTTGAATTATATTGTGCTGTTATTGGTCTTGTGGCCAATGTTTTGTGTGTGTAGAGTCTACTTTTCTTGCGGCATACACACACAAAAGTGAGCTTCGTTATAGTCTAAAAAAAGGTCTTAAGTAGCCTATACTTCAAGACACAAGTTCAAATGTGGGCATAACAAAGTTTTAATTGCTTTTAAGTCTGAATTGGACTCTTAGATACCAGTGATGTTACGTGTAGAAGAACAGAGAAGAGTCAGGTCAGCTCATATAACCGACCGGAGATCAGCATGTCCTCGTCAGACATGTGGGTCAGTGCTGATGAAGTAACTGTCTGACCGTAAACCGGCCGGGAGGGACTTCATTTGTCATTTAAAAAAAACGATAAATGATGAAATATGGAGGAAGATAAATACCTAAATAAATGTTCGGTGTTTAATGTAGTCCTAAATATAGATTATAGTATTAACATGTTCATTTTGTTAACATGTTAACTAAATGCATTTCATCTTCATTTTAAAGCTATGTGCTTATGGTGATTCCAAAAGCGTTGGCTGATTGGCTGATTTGTGTCTGCATCACATATTGCCCCATATTGAATATATAATGACGCTTACAAGGTTATGGTACATGTTGCTCCCGTTTTTATTGGAGAGATGTAATAGGGTTACATAATATTGTGTTGTAATGGCTCTTGCGTAACCACTAAATCCTTCTCCCTGATCCTCCTGCAGCTTTCATCACTAGGTGGCACTGTTGCTGCATCCTGAAAGACAAGCAGTTCTCTTCAATCTGGTCATAGAAGAAAGAGTCACTTCAACCGTGACTGGCATGATGTTTGAAGAGGAGTCCCAGATGAGGGGACAGCAGGATGTGGCAGTGCTCCAGTCTCTGGACTCACCTGAAGCAGTGATACCAGGTGGAGACGGAGGGTCAGGACCCATGTCCTTCACAGATGAAGCCGTATCCATCTTGACCTCCAGCAGCTTGCTGGCCCGCTCCCTGCTGGGACGCAGCTCTGCCGTCAAACGAAAAGAAAGCCCGTCTTCCAGCATCCGCCGCAAGCGCGAGTTCATCCCTCATGACAAAAAGGACGAGGGCTACTGGGACAAGAGAAAGAAAAACAATGAGGCAGCTAAGCGCTCTCGGGAGAAGCGGCGTGTTAATGATATGGTCCTGGAGAGCCGCGTTCTGGCTCTGCTAGAGGAAAATGCTCGTCTAAGAGCTGAATTGCTGGCTCTGAAGTTCCGCTTTGGCCTGGTCAAAGACCCCTCCAACTCCCCTATTCTGCCTCTCACTGCAGCTCCTCAACACAACCCTCAAACTGTGACTCCTCACTATTACCTCCAGAGAGGAGAGGGAGGCCTCCCTAGCTCCTCAGTCTCACATCTCAACAACCATACAGGCCAGCTGAGCAGCAGGGGCTCAAGGGATACTGGGAACATGTCGGAGGACTCTGGGTTCTCTACACCAGGCGGGTCCAGTGTGGGCAGCCCCATCTTCTTTGAAGACCGTTTGAGTGATCATGGAAAATTATCACCGCACAGAGCCGATGAGGTAGGCTATGACCTCCACCACTCCCCTGTCAATGTCCATCACACTACAGGGGTCACAGGAGAGAAGCTGGACCAAGCTGAAGCCATGAAAAACCTCCCTCACAAGCTACGCTTCAAGATGCCCTGCGGTGGGGACACAGGCGATGCTACAGGCGACAGGCGCAGCCCAACAATGTCTACAGCAGGGCGGGAAGGTCATAGAGAGGTCACTAGAGGACTCGGTGGAGGTGAAACGGGACCAGGGCACTGCACCGGCTCCTGGCTACAGCAGCTGGAAGGGGAGGAGGGCAGGAGGGGGAGACTTTCTCCTCAATACAACACCTCAGCTTCCAGCTACAGCCCACAGACTTCTCCCACACAAGGGCCCACTGAGGTCCAGTATAAGCACGAGAACACTCACCTAAAGTCCCAGCTCAACTCTCTGAGCGAGGAGGTTGCTCAGCTGAAGAAACTTTTCACAGAACAGCTAATGGCCAAAGTCAACTGAGGACCTGGAGCTGTAAGTCAGGGTCTTCCAACATCAGGACTTTAAGGACAAAGAAAATGAACTCAGAAAACAGGAGTGATAAGGACTGATAAAACTTGGCTTTTGAGTCTAACAAACTTTTAACAACGTGTTGTTGTTGTTGTTGTTTTTTGTTCAAATACTGTATTATATTGTAACAAACATTCATCTCATCACTTACTGTTTAAAAATGACTAAATCTCAGCTCCAATCAGTGTTGCTCAGACAGGGAGTCTTATCTGTAGTAGTGTCAAGTGTTTATTAGTGTCTCTTTTTCATACACTGTGATAACTGAAAACACTGTTTACATGACATCATTAAAATACAAACCCAACATCATCACCTCACTTAAATTACACACAACAGGTTCAGGGGTTCTAAAGCCAGCAGGTTACAAAACATCAAGTAGGAGGGCGAATATTTGTAGTTAGAGTGGTGACGCACTGCACATGCACTGCAACACTGAGACATGACTGGTTTGACGTGTAAACACAAGCAGAGACAAAAAGTAAATGCACAGGGACAAAACAACTAGCTCTTCAATCCTCTATTTGTTCTGAATACATAACATTGCCTTGAATGGTACAATTTTACACACACAAAACACGTTTTCTGCTTGTTTATCATCATCTGATTTGTGTTGGGTTAAGGACCTCCGCACTGTTAAATGTTTTCTGTTTCACATCTCACCTCAGCCTCTGGTCCCACCTGATTTGCAGACGTTTTATACTGCCATGTTATCTTTACTAAGGCCATGAGGAGAATTTGGAGTCTGCTGTCTTTCTGTGTAATTTAATATTGAAAAAATAAATAAACTTGACAGATTTAACATAATTCTTGGGATGAGTTATTACTGTCTTCTTCAGGTTTTCTCTATAAGGTTTAAGAGAAATTACTGAAATGATGTCATGATTACATCATCAGGGTTATCTCAGAGTGAGCGTAAGGATTCAGTTGAAACATTGCTAAGAATTGAGTTCCTGAGTTTAACAGAAGTAATCATTTAGGGGGAAATGGGGGTCTAATGGAAGTAGCCACTAAGTGGCATTATGGGAAGTGAAGTGCATTAGCATTTGACACATACTAGATTTGAACAATTCCTTTTTCAACATGTGTCTTGTGATTCGGAAAGTTTTTAAAGGTGATTAAGTAAATAACTATTGCCAAACAAAGCAATACATATGTGATACATAAGTATCAAAGTACAATAAAACATAATGCCTAAAGCACATACACAACACGTCATATGACTTACTTGAGATTTATTATCATTCTTGACAGGTAATGACAGAATATGTCAAAGAGAACAAACAGAGGGTAAGGCTCAGCCGACAAGTGCTGACAAATGCAGGCGAGGCGGACAGGAGTTCTGCGCTTGACAGGTTTCCCTCCCACAGTCCCTGCAGGCTGCAAGACAGACTGACAGCCAGCCAGACGGAGACAGAGACAGAGGGTGTGTTGGCTATTACTCAACCAACAATCAATCACCTTCCAAAACAAAAGAGTTGTAATTGCATCATCGGTAGGGGATTATGAAAGAGAAATGGATTATTGTCAGATACAGATTCAGTCTAGATAAAGTTTGTTCTGGATATTTTGCAATTTTTCTGTTGTCATTGCACATATAAAGTCAACAGATCGACTTAACTGCTTTCCTGCCAGTTACGTTTTGTGGGTAAAAAAAGAAAAAAGCTAGATTGGAGGCAGCAGGGGGCAGCAAAGACAACAACGTTTGCATCACTATGGAGCTCCGGAGTTTATGTTTGACCATGTACCAGAGGATATGAATCATCTTCATCAGAGCATGTTTTTGTTCTTGCAGCTTTATTCAATTAGTTTTCATTGTGATGGGAGACGGTTAAAATCAGGAGCTATGCAAGTGTATGTGTTTGTTAATACAGACACAACTAGTGTTTTTGTCCTCATATAAATATGGAGTATTATTTCTAGATTTTCACAACCTTTTTGTAAGCTCTGAAAAATTAATACATAATTTGATTACTTTTTTGTGACCCACCTAAAGCTTATGAATATGGCTAGAATTCTGTCCAAAAACTAATTCATAAAAATCCATATTTTGTCTAAAAAATACACTCTGAGTCAGTAAACTGGAGAAGCCTGTGCTGAAATGAAAAGGTAGAGGCGAGGCAGACTGCAGGTGAGGAACAGCGAAGATGAGCATCTGATTAAATGGATTCACTGCAACATACTGTTTTTACACTATCCTCCTCATCCTCCATAAAAAAAGCAACACTCCACAACCACAACCCCCATCCCCCAATTCTGTTCCCCCTCGTTTTTTTCCTGGGAAAGGATAAAGCCTGTTGCTAGGCAGGCAGTGCGACAGTTACCATGGGTACGCTTGCAGACGTAGCTGAAAGGGGGAAAAATGTTGGGTTGGGTGGGGATAAGTAAGGGGTGCAAAAATAGATGGGAGTGATGCAGAGACAGTGTGTGTGTGTGTGTGTGTGTGTGTGTGTGTGTGTGTGTGTGTGTTGTATGGGGGGAGGGGGACCCAAGTTCACGGCCAATGCCTCTGCTCCATAAGTGCTGTTTGTCTCCTCCAGCTACAGAAGGAAACAAAGAGGTGCAAAGGAATGGGGATCCATATTTAGTTCAAATTGGAGGCACCGCATTTAGGGTTACCCCCTGATGATGCAGTGTGGTCGTAAGTTGGTATGAAGTGAATCATGATTGAATGGCTGTAGATAAAAACATTTTCTTTAAAGATGGCTGTAGCAATTTAATGAATTTTCACTAAATTGAAAGAAGAATGGCCAATTGGCATTACTGAGACAGACAGTTAATTCTATTTCTAAAGAGAGCTCAAGAACAAATAATCAGTGTAGTGTCAAAGTCATCACACTCTCCAAGGAAACAAAGCGATCCAATTATACAGAATTATTGCTGCAATTAATGCAATTGTATTCGCAAATGTTGCTGTTATACGTTGATATATGGAACGACTTTGTTGTTGATAATTGTGCTAAAACCAAGGGCACAAGTTTTCTGAACTCACATAATATAACTTGGACACAAACCTTTTCAGTGCCATGCAAACGAAACTTCAGCCATAAAACGAGTTATTAAACACAAATCCGCAGCAGACGTCAGCCTTCAAGGCACTTTTTCCCTCCCAGTTAAATTCACTGGGTAGATAATGCTCCATGCTGCATGCTCACTGAGACACTAAGCAGACCTTATGCCTGGGGCAGCGTGGAGAAAGATGCTTTCTGACACGTGGAGTTACTTCAAAGACAGCACAAACTGCACAGTGGCTATTGTCTACATTGGACATTATTGTTTTTTATGCACGTGCAATGATCAGGGCTAGCAAATATATTTTCAAACCAACACTAAGTATAATACTCATTTTTTGACACAGTCCCCAACATGCTGCTTTGATAACAAGCCACTGAACAGCTTAAGCCTGTCCAACAGCCCTCTCTACAATAACACAAAGGACAGTGTTTGGACACAAACATGCAAGCATGACACACATTCCTGCTTGTGATCAAGATGTATCAGAACACATGCTCTTCAATATGACTGAATTTAGGGCCAGAGCAGCATATTCAACTCACTGGTTCGTCCTGCATGTTGAAAAATACAATAAAGGAAAATGTGAGTGCAAGGTTCTGTAACTGTTAAGCCAAAAGTTCCACTCCTGTAAAAAGGCAACCAAGTGCCACTGTCACAACACTGTAAAACTCAATACGTCTGCTGGCACACATCACTGAGTCAAGTCTTAACAACTACATGAGTTTGGTTTCAGTTTTAAAGAGTTGTATGTAGGAAATGAATCCACATTGTTTTCAGAATATTTATTCATGTAAGAGGTGTTGAGGTACCTAACTTCAGAATTTCTGTTTAATGTTAATTCTTATTATTTTGTTGAATGTTGTTACTACATGATACAATAATCAGCCTCTAATAACAGGACGCATTGTTCAGATAAAAAATAAATGTGTTGTCATTGAGTTGTTTTAGTCTGTTGTTGAGTCTTTACAATTTGTTTTAAAGATAATAAAAAACGTAATGTAGTGAGAGCACACAACCTCATTGCAATGCAACAAATTCTTTAAAGATTTTTTTTGAGTAATCTCATAAATAATCCTAGAACTGCAAACAGACTTATGTATTCTAGTTTTAAAATAGACCCTTATTTAAATGTAAAAAAAAAAAAAAATACAAAATATTATCAGCAGCATGTACTTATAAGAATCAAAACCAACACTTAAGCATAAAAAAACCCTGCGATCTTTGTTGTTTAACTTATATTGGACAAGCAACAAAATACAGAGCTCACAATTTTACCTATATGGCTTTTTGAAGGCCTATTGTTAAAGTGTGAGCCTTGATAACCATTCTCATGCTCTTGGCAGCTCTAACAGTAGCCACTTTTCTAGGAAGGGCTTTCAATTCTGTAGCATCACTGAGGGAATTTGATCCTATTCATCCAAAAGAGCATTAGTGTGAAGTCTGGCACTTTTGAATGTTATAAGCATGGCTAACAATCAGCGTTCTAATTCTTCTGGTTCAGCTGGGTAAAGGTCAGGCTATTTGAGTTCTTTTTCTGGCATCTGACAAACCCAGATTTGTCCATTAGACTACTGTAAAGTGAACTCCAAGGAACAGGTTTCAACATCCAAGTGATCAATCCTGGTTTGAGAATACACAACTCCAGCCGAAGCTTGGCGTTGCACACAATGAGGTGAGGCCTCTGTGCAGGTGTTGTTCAATGAAGCTCCTTATGCAGAGTTTATAGTTGCTTGCAGAGACAGTTTGTAACTCTGCTGTAAGTGATGCAACAGATCGTATAGGTAATTTTTATGCAGTGTGGAGCTATTTTGAGATTGCATGGTTTTCACTTCATGGCTGACGTTTTGGGGCTAAAGTACTCAGATCCTTTAAAATAAAAGTCGGGATAGCTCTAATAGGGCAGACCTGTGACTTGATTTGTATTAAGAGGCACTGAAGTACTTAACGTTTATAATTTCTATATTCTAATTTGTCTTTGTATTGGCAAAATCTTTTTATTTTACATACTGTATTAATAGCACTGGGTTTGGCTTGGACACGTAACTCAATAATTGGTAAAAGAAATCATATTTGACATTTAACAAGTTCTGAGACATTTTCACTTTCCACAGCATACAGCATTGACTGTACAGTGAAAAGATTGATACTGTAAATGGCAAGCCATTTTAATATTCAAAGCAAACACCCTTATATCACTAATAATATTTGAAGATATCCTTTATAGCATTTCTTCCAGTCAGAACTAAAATCTCCCTATTAAGAATTGTTATTTCAGATATGCACATAATATATCAAACATATCCCTCTTCTTTAGAAATAAAAACTCCCATTTCAGATATCTACAATCCAATCCTTGTTAGTTGTACTTTCAATTTAGGATATGTTAAATTACATAATGGATATCTGGAATATTTTTTCAGTTTGGATAACTGAATTAAAATTTAACTACCTATACAATTTAAATTGTATTTTTTTGAATGGGAATTTGTCCTGAATGTTCAGAATGACTTTGTACTGTAGATATCTGTAAAGACAATTGTTGATAGGAAGAAATCATTGGGGATATCTGAAATGTTTACTTTGTCTAAGAAGAATTTAATTAGAGATATCTCTAATGAATAACCAGTCTATCTATTAAATACTAAATCTGCTGGCCGTACCATCTTCTCGCTTTTCTATTTACAAGAAATAAAGTGAATATATCCCCAGATGTATGTATATACCTTTATCTCGTATAGCTACCCAAAAGAAATAATGTGAAATAAATGTGGGTCTGTGAGAAAAAGTGGTTGTTATACACTTTTCAGAGACTGAGAAAAAAAAAAATCCCAGAGCAGCAGCAGGAGATAAATCAGGATACTGAGCTCACGGCTTGTTTCTATGTGATTTGCCACTGTGCTGTTTTTTGTAATGTCTAGTAACCTTATTATAGGTATCACAGGCCATCATCTGACTTTGTCTAGCTTTGAGCCTCGCCCCTCCCCCTCCCGGTCTGGCTCCTCCCCCCTGGGCGTCCAGCATCTCCGCTCCTTCAACAGGATTTGAGGGCGAGGCGAGAGGGAGGGGGCCGAGCCGAGAGAGAAACAAAAAACGTGACTAGGCACCCTAAGCGTCCTGTTATGCAACAACTGACCTACTAACATACATTTAGAGACTCAGAGAGAGAAGCAGAGAGAGAGAGAGAGAGAGAGAGAGAGAGAGAGAGAGAGAGAGAAGAGGAAATAGAGAAAGAGAGAGGGGGGGGGAATTGGGGCAAACATTACATGAGGAGCGCATTCAAAACAAGCGGCACTGTGTCCACACTCACTCATATACCTGCACTAATGGGAGAGCTGGTGTTTGGAAAGTGACGGACTTTGTGTTAGCCTACATTCTTTTTATTCGTGTGTGGATGAAAGCAGCAGCTGATGCCCAAAGTGGATTGTTAGAACTGAATTGTTAGACGAAAAACGGTAAGTTTGTGTTATTATTTTTAATTTTATTAATTATAGCATAAAATATTATTATTAATATAAGTTTATATGATGGATTTAGTAACTGCTTTTTTGATTATTATTTTTGTTCACATTTCTGGCTACTTCACATGTATTTGTTGTGGTACTTGCTCGCATTTTCTCAATGTCAAGGCGAGGCAAAGGGTTCTGTGTGAGAGAATGGGGGAGTGTTTGTGAGGGGGGTGGGAGGGTAGGTGGGCAGCCAGAGGTTATGGCATTGCTTCAGGAAAAAAAAAAAAAAAGGTGCGATGTGATGGTGGAAACACATGGAGGCGAATGGTAGCCTATAGTGGAGAAGTGCTATATTTATACTCATGTGGGGTCCAGACCCGCTGTTGTGTTATTGTGCATAAAGCAGCCAATGTGTGGCGCGTTCAAGGGGCTCTTTAGTCTTTATCAAAGTTGTTGATTGTAATTCAACAGTTATTATTATTATTATTATTATTATTATTTTGCTACTATAATTATAACTACTTTTATTATTACCATTATTTTAATAATTTGTATTATTATTAGGCTATTATTAGGATACCATCATCATTATAGGTCTAATGTAATGTGCCAGTAAGTTTCTGAATATTTTGCAGAGCGTCTCTCTTTAGTACGCGCCCTGTTTTGGGTTAGTAGGCTAGTCAGACAACTGGAAAAATCCCATGCAGGATCCGAGGACACACTTATCTCCGTCACGTGTAGGAGCTCTTTGTAAAGGTTAAAGCGGCTGTGCAGCCCTCTGGGTTAACCCTGTAGTGGCCGATCAGTCTGAAGGAGCACAACACAATCCAGAGCACAGCGACAGACAGGCATGATCATCCGTTCCTGGATACATGTGGACATTTTTTCGATCTTACTTCTTTGGCTTTGTTTAAATTTCGGGCAGTCAGACATAGAAAGGATGAAGAATGCTGAAGTTCGCGGGCTCTGCTGACTGCACGCGCTGCCAGGTGAGATGTGGATCAGAACATCTGGATCAAATGTGGGTCATGTGTTTGTGCAGCTTTGTTTGCAGCTAATGTGGAGGAATTAATTCTTAATAACATGGTTAATGGAGATGTGTGTATTATTTGTTATTTGTCTGGGTTTTTTTTTATCGCATCGTTGGATTCATGCAGTCGCTTTGGGTGACTGCTGATCCGATTAAATATGCATGCGGACGATTTGTCAGACAGTGCAACAAAGGCGGCATGCGGGGTAACATATTTCTCACATTGTGCTGCTACGTGAGGGATTACTTGCTTTGCGCTCAACCTGAAGGCGACATTAAACAATACCGTAGCATTTATTGAGACTTGAGCTGCGTAATGAACTACTCCGTTTGGCCGCAATCCTGCACACACCGTTGTTCTGGAACATAATGTGAGAACTTGTTGGCACAAAGATAACAACACAATTAATTTTATTAAACATATGTATAGGCTTTTTTTTTTTTTTTTTTTTACATTTTGTTCTGAAAGAGAAACTCCATCTTGGCCTCATTTCCTCACTGGCTTTGTGGTTTATTCACTGCACGTGGGCATGGTCTTCACGGTCATTTCCTCCGGGTTAAAGCATCACATGCAATATTAGTTCATATTTAAATAAGTCAAATCTAATAACAGTGCGTACAAACGACATCCAGATTTATTAGAATGATTTCAAGTTTTATTTCTAAAGTGTCCAGCAGCACGTCTCTTCTCAGTGTGATGAGGTGTCACTGGAAGCATTTTCCACGTTGTATTTTCTGTAGCCTGAGTGACACATCTGGATATGTACACCATGTTGGAAACACTGTGTAGGTTATGCAGGTTGCATAATAAATTAATTAAATAATTAAAGTGGATTAAAGAAGGGGAAGATTACGCAACTGGCGGAAACCCGTAGACTGTGGCTATGCTGGGCTGCACTTTGATGTGGAGCAGCCACTGCCAATTGGTTGGCAAACACTAGGTCTCTATGTCAGCCATGAATGTAGGTCACAATGGGCCATGAGGGGGGGGGGGGGCTGAAGCGCTCAACCGCCACTGACTAGAAAGGCTGATTCAAAACCCCACCAAGATACATTCCCTCCCAGCCATAACAAAGAAACGGGACAGACATGTGGAAATAGAAGACTTGAAAGCTGATAGCAGGCAACTTAAATTAATATCATTTCACTTATCAAAAAAATTAAACCATTCTGAAAAAATATCTATTTAAAGTAGGCTATTTAAATAACCTACATGGCTGAGACAGCTGTGGTTCTTAAGGTCCAATACAGGTTAACAACATCAAACTGTGGGAGTTGAGTTCATGGAGCAGTTTACATCCTGTCCCACTTTATGGCCTCTTAACTTTCTCCGAGTTTCCTGGCACATGTAAGATGATAAAAGATGAGGGCTGTGCTTTGTTATTGCACTGTGGTTTGGAGCCAGCACAGAGGCAAATTACAGCATTTAGTAGGCCACATGAGCGCATGTGACTAGTGCAACACATGGACTGAGTCACTCTGCCTTTTTTTCTTTTCCAGAGAGGGGTTATATGGCCCTGTGTGTTCTTGGAACAAGCATCCAGCTTGGATCAGACTCTGCCTTCCTGGCATGCTGCCCAATTTTTAGCCAACCCCCTCTTTCCTCTTTCCTTCTTCTTCTTGGGAAACTCAAGTCTGCCCCCAGACTTGGAATCCTGGCAGACCCCACCCATGACCCCCAACTCTCCACCACGTGTCATGCATTGCAATGTCCAGGTTAAAGGGGGGAAACAGTTTCATCATTCTTTTTTTTTCTTCTCTCTAGCATACCCGCCCCTCCTTTTTATTTTAGACCTGCTCCCATTTCCTGAAACGCTACACAGAAACACGTGCACAGGGGTTTGAACTCATACCTCTGTTTCCAAAGCTCATTGCCACAATTAGACTCTTGCAACCCTGTGGTTGTGTGAGCGAGTGCAACTTGGACTCTATTTCTGTGCTATCATTCCACAAGTGCCACAGAGACCCAATGATGACACGTGAAGACTTTATGATAAATTGGAAAGAGTAATCTAGGTCAAGGGAATGTGTGCAGAGGAGCGGGATTGTGTTGCACTGTATTTGTGCTTACATCAGCTGGATTTATTTGCAAACTTGAGCTGTTAAATGCTTTCAAGTAAAATGGCTGCATTTTTTCTTGCCTTTGTAGTATAGGGATTCATTCATTTCTGCTATGGCCATAGGAATAAAATTAATGTGTTGTCTTTGAATGACAGGATAGGGTGAATGAAATGGATTACAGAATGAGCTGTGAAAGCGAGCCAAAAAAACACCTAGGTATGATTCAAGCTTATTCATATCATTGTTGAATATTCAGGAGATTCAGAAAAACACAAACAATAAAACCCAAGAGCCACCACTGTGAGTTATTTAAGCAACCGAGTTCATTCATGTCTTTTCTAGCTCAATGTGACTGTAGGGGAGAAATGTTATATACACACTCAGTGACGTCAATCACTGTCCTTTTGTTACTGAGAGTAAATTCTAACCATTTGCTTTTGGCCACGTCAAACCACTTGTTAGAGGAAGGGGGAGAAGGTCCAACATGATCGGCTGCCCCTTTACCCCCTTTTTGTTGCTATGGGTGACACATTCCTTCTATTGATGCAATAACAATATTATCACAACTGCCTTTGGTTACCCCCCCAGTCCAGTTACAGTATACAGTAATCACATCACCATCCCTCTCTTTGTTTTAAATCTCCCTATTTGATCCCTTTTTCATGTCTTGGACGCTACTCCACTGGCTTTCATATCTATCTCTTTTGATACAAAGCTTTAACTTTCTCTTACTCCTTGCTCTTTTTGTTTTTTCCGTCTCTTTTTGTCTGGTTTTCTGATCTCTGGCAGCTTCATCTCTCTGCAGCTCAGCTGACCTATATTCGCAATGAGCCGTACAGTGAGGCTTGTGTTTACAGAGCACGGCCGGTCCCCAGTTTCTGGGTCAGTGGGACACGCTGAGAAAAAGTCTCTCCGCTCATTCTTTCTCTCCTTGTGCCAACCAGCCACATGTCAGATGCTCACGTGGATGACCTGAAACATTTCAGCAAAGCAGATGTAATAAAAAATCCAGACACACAAACACAAATACGAATGAAGTGTAGCTTCCTGGATTAGATTTGCACCTCTGAAGGTACTTTAACGGACTTTCATTAACATTGTTCAGTGAATCCGGACAAAAATTAAAAATCATGGTGATGGTTCACCTGTAGTTACGTAATGGTGTCAGATCCTGGGGAAGAGACAGTAAAACCATTACAAACGCTGCACAAGATTATCAATCTCAAGATTATCAAATTGAAGATTCAGACAGTGTAATATTCCTTATACAGTTAAACCTAACTCATTCTGCAGGCTCCTTGTAATTTGAGTGAAGAAAGACTGCTTTGTTTGTTGTTGCTTAACATTTCCAAAACGTTCAAGTCATGCGGAAACTGCACGTGTGACCTAATTATTTTCCAGGAAGTGTCTGTGTGTTATTAATGCCATGAAACAGGTTAATGCAGTGTTCCTCAAACATGTCTTAAAAAGAAGGAAGAGTTTTAAAGGAAGGCTTTTTTCTTGAATTATTTGTTATTCCCTCATAGTATCTATGACTATGGTTTTGTCAGGTAATAAACCTGTGCAGCTCATTACAGCTGACTCCCTTCTTTGTTGAAGCACCTGCATTGAAATGAGACTTCTCATCTGCCTTAGTGTTTTAACTGAATGATAACAAGCCATGTTATTCCTGCCCCCATTTGCCTCCCATGGGCCCTTGACCTATATTTATCGATGCCCCACCTCCGCGCTGCCCCCACACCTCCGGATCTCCTAGTCTCAGCCTATTTATCCTCGACTTGCTCTGGCTGCTGCCTTTGTCTGCCTTATCTGCTCACTATGCATCATTGATTTTGCGTTGAGTTGTTTTGGCGAGGAATGCTGCCACATTCCTCGGCGGATGAACACATTGGGGAGTGCTCAAGCAGTGTTTGTGGATAATGTTTTGTACAGTGGCGGGCTTTCTCTCATCATGGAGGATATTTTTAATGAAATATTTTTAAATGGATCCAAGAAACACCTACCTGCATGGGACTCACTCTGTTCTGTCTAGCCCAAATACTCCAAAAAAAAGGAGCTTATCCTATAACAGTCTATTTTTAGGGGCTCTCAGCACATGTTAGGCTGATGCAATTTCTGTGCTGAATCAGTAATCATTTTATGTGTCTGGCAGATGCCATGTATATCTAAAAATGTGAGCATAGATATTTTTTACAATTAAACAATATAAGGGCAGTGTTTAGTTACTGAGAGACAAGATGAGACAAGATCATCAGCCTTGCAATGAACTCATTTCCCTCATTACATCACAAAAGTCAACATCAACATGTCAGGCTAAGGGTCAGGGGTCATAGGCCGCAGACAGAGCAGATCAATAGCCAGGCCAAAAGGTCAGACTGTGAGGTCTTGTGACCATTTACTGGTTGCCATGGGAGAAACTGTCACTTAAAGCCAGACATGCAGAAACCACAAAGAAAAGGTGTTTGGATGTGTCTTTGGTCAATCTGCAGGCTTAAAATAATACCAATTTAGAAACTTAAAATAAATTATTTTAAGTCTGGCGTTTCATATGATTAATGTTATTCTTTCTTTCTTTTATCTCTGCAGCCAACCACCAAGGGAACAGAGACAGACAGAGACAACAAAAATCCCAAAGTGATTGACATGCTGAAGAAAACTGGGTGCCCTACATCCTGCTGGTTGTGAGGAGATCAAGGACATCTATATGCCAGCTTAGCTCAATGCACTGTTCTCATGCTTAACTTTTATCAGCCAACAACGGAAAATCAAGAGGAAAAAACCTAAAGTTCTGGTTCTTCCCTAGTCCCTTGATGAACATTTTAAACTGGCTGCCACAAGACAAGAATGGAAAATCTGACATCAGCTCTTAAGACATTAAATAAAACCTCAGGGAATGACCTAGACTGCCTTGAGACCTACAGTGGCTATGAAGACTCTTCTTCTGTGCAAGGCAGTCCAACTCGCTTAGGGCGCCTCATCAAGTCTAAAAACAATATGACATGCAGGCGAAAGCGCGAATTCATCTCTGATGAGAAGAAGGATGCCTCTTATTGGGAGAAACGGCGTAAAAACAATGAAGCAGCCAAACGCTCCCGGGAAAAGCGTCGTATCAATGATATGGTTTTGGAAAACCGTGTCATTGCATTGAATGATGAGAATGTGAGACTCAAGACAGAGCTGCTCCAGCTGAAGCTGCGCTTTGGCCTTATAAGCACTGCTTCTTACATTGAAAAGAGTCAGCAGCTTACTGGAGGCAACAACGGGGGAAATGGAAGCTCATCCTCTTCTTCGACCCAGTATTACTCCAGTGGTTACTCTAGTGGTTCTCAGGTGATGATGAACTCTGATTCCTCAGAAACAGAGCAGTCAGGACATGGTGAGAGCCACAGGCAGTTGGGGAAATACTCCCCACGTGGCTCCCTCTCTGACATGTCTGATGGATCCTCCAGAGACAGCCCTGAGCCAATCCCTTTTGAGATAAAACAAGAAGGTGACAGGCTAGAGATGGACATTGCCAATGGCACCACCACCCAGATCATGTTTAACATCCACCGTGGTCTTGCCTCTGTGCCCACTCACCACCAAATCCAGCAGCATTCTCAGGAGCTCAAGGCTGCATATCATGACCATCAGCAGCAGCATCCCCTTCACCAACAACAACCCCATCAGGAGTCTGTTACCACAATCAACACTGTCGGCCAGCCTGCCCCTCACCCACCTGCTGCCCAGAGGAGTGTTATTCTATATGGTTCCAGCAGTGCCTCCTATCCGGTAGACAGCCTGACAAGGTCCCAGGACATCAATCTGCAGGCAGCCCAGATGCACAGCAGCAGCCAGACAAGTGTCAATCAACTGCAGCAGTCCATCACCGAGGGCTCCACTAAGGCATTGGCTGAGTTGAAAAAACAGCTAGAAAGAAAGTTATTACCATCATCTTCATATGAGCACTCAGTCGACAGTCGTAATGAGGCTGAGGATGGAAACATGTACAAAGTTTGCCAAATTCCCCAGCAGCACCTGCAGCAGGAGCACCAGCCACACCAGCAAGAGGGCGATTCATCTGCAGGGCTCCTTCAAAGACAAATAGAGGGAGTCAACCAATCCCCCCTGTACCACCATCTCCAGCAGCATCACCATTCATACCTCAGTGCCCAAGATGAGGAGCCACCCGTGCTTACCTATGAGGGTGGGTCCAGGAGAGAGGCGTTCTATCAAGGTCAACCTAGAATGAATTGCAATTTGACCTCGTCCAGTGATGGAGATCACCGCAGCTCTGACAAAGAGGCCTCCACGGATGATGACGACTTTCCCTCCTCATCCTGCTCAGATATGGGTAGCTACAACAACCAACAACTTTCTGGCCTCCACCAGCCTGCCTCACCTCAGCCCTCCTCTCAGGGCTGCCCACAGGCCCAGGGCCGTGATCCACAGGGGGAGGTGAAGGGCACGGCGTTGCCTCACAAACTCAGACTTAAACACAGGGCCATGAGCTCTGGAAGCAGTGGTGGCCACTCCTCTGGCCAGGAGTCCCCAACAACCCCTCCCTCTGCAACACCCCCTCCCCTACCCCAGCACCCCTACTTGTCCCTCATGCCCCAGCAGAACTTTAACAGGGAGAGCCAAGGTGGAGCCTGTACACAAGGGGCCTCAGGGGAGGGGGTAAGGAAGGAAAGTGGGAAAAAAGATACAGGTGGACGACGAAACAAGAGGCGAGATTAAGTGACATTTAAAAAAAGTCACAACTTGGACATAAGACATTTCTCGTCTAAGAACTACCCTGCCATCATGCCTTTGCCCTATAATTGAATCCCCTCCTTAAGCCCTTGGGACAGGAAGCTGGGCTTTTCTAATCCCCAACCCCCTGAATATCACCAAAAAAGATGGACAACTTGTAGGGCTGTAATATATTTGTATATATTGTACATATTTATCATTTATTACATCCTCTCCATACTTACAGAAGCACTTTTGTTTATGTGATAAGAGGAGGAATGGAACTGCCTGATTTTCTACCTTTTTCATCCAACAATATCCAGCAGAGTACATCAGCAACCATCAATATTTTGACCAATAACAAAAAAGAATGTAGGAAAAGTTTTGAGCTTTATTAGTACTATAAATTTGGTACATATCTGACTGTAGACAAACATACAATTGTATGGCTATCTGCCTTAATTCAAATCAAATGCAAACGTACACTGGGAGCATTCCCTTGACCAAAGAAGCACCAACACTACAAATATTAAGTTCCATACCTCTTCCCAGACCCTACCTCTACCGCCCCATACTTTTCCCACTCATCTTCATTATTACACAAAAGATCACCATTACCTTTATTTTTTAAGCACTTGGTTTGTATATTACTGTGATATATGAATATATGTATCTATTATAAATATATATTTTACAAAGAAATTTGAATACAAGTTCAACAAAAAAGTGACAAACCTGCAACGGTTAAAGAGGGTCTTGAAAGTGACCATCTTATTTAAAAAAAATCCCTGTACAGCCACATTTCTGCTACAGGACCCATTTGAATTAAAAGGCCTCACTTTTGATTGTTAAGCTTTAGCATTACTCATTTGTTAATGTCCTGTTTACACAGAAATGGCCATCCAGTTTGGAGCGCCTACAGCACTGAATGGAGAACATGTTTCCTAAGGCAAGGGCCTCATTAAAATGTTTGAACTTCTTTACCTTTAACCAGCCTTTAAATATTTGGTGGATTCACCAGCTGCAGGCTATACGCCTTTAGTTTATTTGAGCTTTATCAATCATATCGTGTTGTTGTTGTCACCATTAACTGGCCCAATGTATTTATTTCCCTCTTCTCCACACTGTAGAAAAGCCCACAGGAACATAGACAGAGAATGTGTACAGACCTTTTAAGATACATAATGCAGCCTTGAGTTTAAACTGTAATGTACGCATGGGAGGCAAGAGGAAAAATCAGGAACTCAAGTTCATGCAATCACACAAGAGTGAAATGAGTTTCACGTTCAGGTCAAGTTAAGGTGTGAAGACGTAAGAAAAGAGTCCTCTACACTGAACATTCAAAGTCAAAGTCAAAAAAGTCAAAGTCATTTTTATTGTCAATTTTTCAACATGTGCTGGACATATAGAAGAATCGAAAAAACGTTTCTCTCCGCTCCACGGTGTAAGTTTACTGTAAAAAAAGATTTAAAAAATATATACAAAAACTAGAGGATAAAAATACAATTTCAGATATACAAACTATAAAAATTATATACATGATAATGTGCAAGGATGTGCGTGAAGAAAAACAACAGCAGCAGCAGCAACAACAAATGTGCATGGACTTAGATTTGACATAAATAAATATAAGGCACTAACTTAGCAGAAAAAAAAGAAAGTCCATTTTTAGTTTTTTAAAGTGACTGATGCTTCTGTGTTGTTGATGAGGGACAGACTTTTAAAGTGGCATTTGTGTAATGGGTGGTGAGGTTCAGTGTCCAGAGCTGAGGGGGCCAGGGGGAGGAAGAGAGGGGGTAGAGGGGACAGTGTTCAGAGTGTTCAGCTTCCTGACGGCTTGGTGGATGAAACTGTTCATTAGTCTGGTGGAGCTGGCTCGGAGGCTCCGGTACCGTCTCCCAGATGGCAGGAGGCTGAAGAGTCTGTGTGATGGATGGTTGGGGTCACACACAATGCTGGATGCTTTGCGGGTGAGGCGGGTGTTGTAGATGTCCATGAGGGAGGGGAGTGAGATGCCAATGATCTTTCCTGCTGTGTTCACTATGCGTTGCAGGGTCTTGCGGTTGTGGGCGGTGCAGTTCCTGTACCACATAGTGATACAGCTGGTCAGGACACTCTCGATGGTGCCCCTGTAGAAGGAGCACATGATGGGTGGGGGGGCTCTCGCCTTCTTCAGTTTGCGGAGGAAGTAGAGTCGCTGCTGTCCTTTCTTGGCCAGTGATGTAGTGTTTTTTTCACATAAATTAAAAGAGGTTCCATGGTGTGACCAAGCAGGGCTTGTGGCTTAACTTTGATTCCAGATAATTGAGTTATTGTGAAATTAGAAGCCCCATAATTTAACCAAGTTCTAATGTTGGAAATTTACAAAAACAAATTTTGAGCTTATATGAATGAAATTGAAGTTTGTCTCTTGTTTCCCATGTGCCTCCACTTCTCAATTTAAGGGGAAAGTCACCCTTTTCTCATGGTAGTTCTGCATCTGGGCAGCGAGGAATCTGCACTGGATCCTTTTTAACAAGAGTCTATGTACCATGTTTGGCTTTTGGTGCTTGTGTATAAATGTAAAGCACTGTAATGTTTATTTCATTGGTTTTTATATCCTTTTTTTTATTCGTAAAGGTGTTGTTCTGTTTTCATTTTTACTGTGTCTTTTCTCCTATTGACAGTGATAACATGTATTTGCCTCATTTCTCTTTCCTTCTCCCCACTCTTCAGTGTGTATTAATCAGTAATGTTTGTGGTTTTTGCCGATGGTTTTATGAAAAAGATAAGAGGAAAAAAACAGGCAAAGATAGTGTGGTGTGTAAAGATGGGTGGTGGTTGGACTGGTTGGTCATTACCATCCCTTCCTTTTGACATGAATATGTATGTACAGACACTAATGTTCAATGTGGAAGATGGGAGCATTTCAAGACCGAAAAGTGAAATAAAAAGAATGTTGACCTTATCAACATATCATGAAAAATACCTGTTTTTCTCTGTCATTATCATTGTTAGATTGTACACACATTCAAACAGACCATAATCAGCTCACAACACAAGGTTAACACCTATCTAATCAGCCATTTCAATTTATACGAGACTCTTTGGTTTTCCAGCAGCAGTGACTGACAACATCACAGTCTGTGGGCAGAACATACAAGCAAGCAGCCAGACTGGTCATCATTTTACATTGGATGAAGATTAACCTTATGGCAGTCCCCCCAGTTCATTAATATGTTACTGACTGATTGACATGATAGATGAATCAAAATCAGGAACAAAGCAAATTAGGGCAATTGTAATACAATTTTTACATTTAATATTCATGAAATTTCCTTAAGGAGAGTTTTGTTTTACACCATATCATTTAAAGACACACCTGTAAGGTATTCTAGGTTTTGTGCTTCAGATCATGTCTCAAACTTGAACTTAAAGTTTGACAGGCACGCCCTGTTTTCAGTGTGCAGAGATAGCCTTGTATAGAGACTACTATTCCCCGTGGGCAAACCCCTGTTTTTGGCATCCAAGGCTAAACTGCAATGAGAGAAGGTTCACAGTGACACACTTTGCCTATTGGGGCCAGAAAACTCCTGCAAAGTATCTGATGTAACACTGACCTACTTCTGCTAACAGACATGATGCATAAAAATACAATCAAAAGTTGTACTCACATGAAGCAAAAAAAACCCCTGCACATATGCCAACAAAATTCCTCTGAATAAAGCCTCTGCTCTTAAAAGTCATATTTCAATCTCTTTGATCAAACTGTCTACATGTCCTTCAGTGAGCATTGAAAGCTAAAACTGAATTACTTTAAAATGCATCTCTGCTCTAACATGATCTCATTCATCAGGGAGAATGGTCACTTTTTGTTTGACAGGTTTCTTTCCCCTGATGTGCAGAATATCTCAGAGTTGAGACAAAAAATAAAGTGGAAAAAAAAGAAAAGAAACAGGCTCATATCTGAAATGAGAGTCGGCTCTGTGTGATGATCAGGACAAAGCCAGGGCAGAGACAGTCTGAGCCTCTGACTGCTGCTGCCAGCTCAACTGTCCCGCCAACCTCCTGGCTGAGTCCCACTGCATTCTTTGTCCTGACACAGAAAAGGCAGCTGTGTTATTGAAGTCCAGACTCATCGGCTATATGATACCATATTTTAAACTTGAGTATACAGCTTGTTTATAACCCTTTAATATATCAACGTATTCTTAATTAAGGATAACTTTGTTAATTTAAATGCAAAATTAAGAAATAATTATATCAAACTGCATATCAATGCAAACTGATGAAATATGTATTGCCCCTAAAATAGGTTCCTTATCCAGAACACACATATTATGTCATATATTTCACTCTTTGTCTTCTGCTCCATTCAAAACCAAAAGGGGGTCATGCTTTTAAAATCATAAAGGGCAAAAGGAGGAGCATGAGGTGTGTGTGTGTGTGTGTGTGGGGGGGGGGGGGGGGGGGGGGTTAACCCAGTGCACTAACTTGATCTAAACCTGCAAACAAAGCACCTCTTTGAGGCTGACACATCAATGCCCTTCACAATGCTGCCAGTCAAACACATAAGCAATTACATGCATGCACACACACACATACCTTTGCTCAGTCCCAGCACACACACACACACACACACACACACACACACACACACACACACGGAAAAAAGGAGAAGAAACAAACAGACAGGCCGTCCCTGTAAGATTATGGATTAAAGGGGGTTCTTCATTAAATTTCTTACAGTGGCCACTCAACACAGCACCCATGGGATTGTATCAAGGTGACACTCCCTGCAGGATTTTGCTGCGCTCTCTGATTTGAATGGCTGCGGCACTGGAGCTAGCATAAACAGGTCAGGAGGAAAGTAGGTCATTGTGCGCAGGAAGGGAGAGGAGAGAAAAAGGAAAAGTGGATAGAGGGTAGAGGGTAGAGAGAGCACGCTGTTGGTCGGATCGATGAAGGTTACGGCCTCGATCTGTGTCACTTGTATTTGACTTTATAGCAGAGGAGATGCTCCCGCCCCCGACTCTCAGAAACAGGGCTCCAGTGTAACATGGCTCCCCTTCACACCCTAGGCAAAATAAAGGTTAGTAGAGCACAGAAGGAGGGAGGGTGAGAGTGGACTCCAGGTTGGTAGAGAGCTGGTATGTTTCCAAGATGACACATTAGAAGCTATTGACACATTTCTAGGGCAGCGTTCAGGATGCCTCTAAAGTCAGGTCGGATTCAGCTAACATGGGTGAAAAGTTCTTAAGCTTGCATACTGCAAAGTACAGTCACCTTTGGTTTGTATGCCATACCTGTCATACTTATGCTGACATACAGTACATGCAGTGCTCTTCACTTTATGCAAATCAGGAGAGAACTCAGAAGACTTATAGTTTAAACACTTAACTTCCTGACCCCATTTCTGAACTTAAACTGTCATCTTTCTCCTATATAGCTTCTGAGCAAACACACCTGTGCATACAAATGTGCACTGCATGTGCGCATGCAAACATACAGAGTACACATGTGATGTGAAGAATGCGCAGTGATGATTCGCACAGCTACACTACTCTGCTGTTTACATGAACCGACTTGTCGTTAATCACAACCTTTACGACATGAAGTCCAAACTTTCTAAGACTAAAGTCTCCCCCGATCCAACATCATTAAATTTAACATCATAACATTAACTGAACCCTGTGGGGTTTTTTTTGACAAATGTCACTGCATTCTTGGAAAAGTGCTCAGTGTCAGACGACAGTTAAAAGAACGAGCATATGAAAGAGTCATGATCAGAAACTGTTTCTCTTTACAATTCAAAGCTTGCAGCCTGAGGCTCAGTATACATCTCATCTCTTGTTATAACAAGATTACAAGTAGATCGAGTGTAGTCTAATGAAACAATAAATACATGTGAGGGGAGATCGATGAGAAGTGAGAGGAGGTTACATTTCTTTAAAGACACAAATTAAGTTAAAGAGCCGTTTCAGCTAAAGATACACTCTTACAGGAAAAAGGAAAATATCTTTTATATTAGCAGAAGACCTCAGCGAGAGACGAGATAGATGACTCATTTTATCCTCCTGCTGTTGTTCACCTACATTCAAACTGGTCTGAAGCGGCTGGCTGACTGAAAGAGCTGAGGCAGGGAGTGGCCTTGCCCCGATTTAGCTTTGGGCACACTGTAGCCCTCCCTCCCAGCCTTTTCTGTCTCCATCATGCTCACTAGGTCATGCAAACTCACACGATCATAAACCAACAGAGGCTCTTGTAAAAGTGAATGCTCAACTGCACTGCAAAGAGCTAGGTGACTTGAAAAGTGATGCAAGATCTGCAGACAGCTGAAGTTTTTTTGTTCATGCATACAACATAAAAATGTAACTGATTTCTCAGAGATGCGTGTGTTTGTGTTAAAGTGTGAGTAAAACCACATGATAAGAAATTGGAGCAGCCCTATGTTTGATTCATCAAACAAGATAGTTAATCATTAACTTACTTAACAATATTTTCACGTGACCTATATGCCAACAACATCCCCAGTACTGAAATCTGGTGGGACAAAATAACTCGTATGGAGTCTAAATCAGCTCTCTCCACCTACAACTGAAGTGCATGGGATCCCCCATTCCTACACTACTCCTCCTGCTGAACAAAGCAGAATGCAAATGCAGCAGCAGACTTGCTGATGACTGGCACACAGCAGTCGACTTGAGCAAAGGGCTGCCGCTGACATTCAGCTTCTGCCAGCTCAGATCAGAGTGTAGAAGAGACAAAGGAAAAAAGGGGCGAAAGAGGGAAGAATGAAATGGAAAAAATAAAATACGGCAAATGTACACACATTGTGTAATCAATGAGAATAAAGAACTGTAAAAGATTAAAGCAGTAAAACATTCTTAACTAAAGAAAAAGCCAAAATAGCCAAAAAATGTACTTACAGTTTAAAAGTAAAAATGACTCCTCTAAACAGCATTTGTACTGGGGTTATCTTAACCTTATATCGTACTGGAAAACCACAACACTCTATCAATTTAAAATAAAAATGTATTGCCTTTTGTTTGATAATAATTGTATGTTTTCATTATGTTACATGATGGGCACACCAAAAAAAATATTTTGTGTTTTGTGTCCCATCCAATTGACGTCAATAGGTTGTATGTTGATTTTTAGGAAGATGGAGGGCAATGATGCGAGGCAGCAGTACTGAGCCTGTTATGAACATGTAAGGAGCATTGATTGTATAAAACATGGCAATAGCCTCACAGATGTCACCCATTGTTTTCTGAAGAAGCATAATGAAGCCAATGATTTGCGTTCGCCATAATGGAAGTGCTGACTCCAACTGACTTGTGGCTAAATGATAAGTAAGCAGATATGTGGAGTGTAGGCAGGCTGAAAAAATATCTTGGTTGCTGAAACACCCATCTAGCTCCTCATAGCCAGTATTCAATAAGGAGTACAGACGTTAGGGTAAAAGTCAGAAGCAGTTAAAATATACTCAAGTAATTTCCAGAAACCTTAAAACTCTGCTTGAATAAAGTAAGTACAGTAGGTTCAAGTATTTTAACTCTGTTATTTCACGCCTAACCATAACCGTGAAGACAGTTAAAAGGCAAGTTTGAATCTGCAATAACCAGTGAGAAACAGACATAAAAAGAGTGAGCAAGTTGGCAGATCATGAATGTTGATGGAGGCCCAGTAGACCAAAGAGCAGTTGACACACCTTTTCATGGTGTAAAAACCAAGAGCTGTCTGTGTCCTTTTCCCCCTGTGCTTTCTTCATGTAGGACCACAAGGACACTGCTCAGCGTATGCAACCACTGCAGCCCCACCCAACAACAACAATAACAGTGGTTCGAACTACACCTCCCTTCCAAACAGGGGGCTAACTCACAGAAGTGGTGGAAGAGGTGGGAGTGACACAATTACCACTATTCAGTTGTGCATTCATTGCATCTCTTGCAAAGCAAACTGCATTACAACTTTTATTACATCATGCGTAGCTTGGTGTGATGTAGCTAAAATACTTTTATTAAAACTGCTGAATTCCAGATGTGTAGGTTATATGAACAAATGTATTCAGACAAATCATTATCTATTTTATTTGTATCTACTGTATCTTCACAGCTTTTGAACTGATCAGCAATGTAGGAACTATCAACCCTGAAATCTGGAGTAACATTTCCTTATATTTAAAGTTAAAACATCATATTTCATGACCCATTAGTCTGCTAGAAAACTTACTAGCATAGGCTTTCAAATTTTTCTATTTCTGTCATTACTCGGGGGGGGGCAAGGCTTAACAAAAACAAAAGCAATGCCCACCATTTTTGACTGCTAGCAAATCATGGCAAATTTTGTGAGAGGACTTGGAGGTAAATGTAAGGCTGACAAGGAATCCACACCAGACGTCACAAATTTGGAAGTTTTGTGTTACAGTATCACTTTTAATTGCTTCCTCTTGAAAAGCGGCTCATTATTTTTTCAGCTTGTTGTCATACACTGACCTGCTATCATGTCATGTACCTTTTGAAGCCAATGTTTGAGATGAATTCTAAAAATACAGAAATTTGATCACAAAGAGAGTGTCTGACTGTGTGTTTAGTGTATGTTGATATATGTTGATGTGTATTGTCGGGGGGGGGGGGGGGGGGCTTGAAAATATTTTATCTGCCAAAGTTTTGGAATCATTGCATTACTGCATGACAGTGCTACGCTATATGATATAGGATATACATATTTTTATAAATGGGGCAGCTGTGGCTCAGTTGGTAGAGTCGTCATCTCTCAATCGTAAGGTCATGGGTTCGATCCCCAGCTACGATGTGTTCTTGGGCAAGACTCTTAACCCCGAATTGCTCTGTTGGCGGCGAATGAATGGGAAAAGTTACTTCTGATGGTCTTACTACATAGTAACCGCTGCCATCAGGGTGTGAATGGGTGTAACATGCTGTGTAAAAGTACTTTGAGTAGTAAGAAGACTAGGAAAGTGCTATACAAGCTCAAGTCCATTTATCATTTACCATTCATAGGGAAGGTGTACAGCTCACGGTAATTTCAGCAAAGAATTGGTTAAATGTTATCATTAGCTGCGTTGTGAATGAACTGGAATCTTATATTTATTATAAGCTAACCTCTACAGATTCTGACAGATCTCTATTTACAGATTCTGAAGTTTAATGCACGTGTTCTGGTTTTCATTAGCAGTATTATTAGTATCCACTACCGTAGCGTATGGCTGTACATATGAAAAAATTCTGTGTGCAGAGTGACAGGGGCTGGTATCAATCCGCCGTAATGGAACCTAACAATGATTTAGTTTTAATTAAAGTCGTTAAACAGCCACATGCATGAAAGTGCATGCTAACAGTCCGTTGTCTTAAAACCAACTCCATTCTCGCTGCTCAAGTTGCTATAGTGGACAGTAATCAAAGAAATACACAGAGAAATAAGTCGTTTATCACAATAACCAGTGGCAACACCCTACACCAAAAATCACTAATGGGTTCCAAGATTGCTTCTGTAGATTTGTTATGATAACCAAATTAATGACCTTAAGTCCCTCCTGTTATTCCATCTCTGCTGTCTTATTAGTTGCTATTAAATAATTAAGAGGCTGTACAATACACTACAAAGAACCTGGAACACAGCAGTGTGACAGTGCAACAGCATTTGAATGTCTTAACCGTGTGGCGTCAAAGGAAAATGGCAGCGGATGATTTTGGAAAATTAACAGTTTCACATTGTAAATATGATATATTGATTTATGTCAGTGGAGATAAATCACGCTGCTCTAATTGCTGAACCTGATAGGACATTTGAGGCAAGTATCGTATCTCCTTGATCATGGATGAATGGTTTACTGTATGTAACAAAGAGCGGTTAGCAACTGAAAAGGGCTGTGTTTACAAAAACCCAGGGTTAAGCCTTAAAACAATTATTGCAGAATGTAGCAAAACACTGGCATTGGTAACATTGGGCCTGAGATAAATGTGTGCTGCTGCGGAAAGAGGAAAGTGGGTTTTAAAAACAGAAACTGCAATAATCTCATATAAATATTGACTTGATGGCTATCAGAGGTTTTATGACGCACACCATAATGGCTCTTTTACTGTAATGAGTACACCAAAGATGTGCCAGGAGCTACATGCAAACAGATAAGGTGTTTGTGTGTTATCAAGAGAAAAAAAGTCATAGTGCAAAGCAGCTAACACGTGACGCTTTTGAAAAACAACACATTGGTTGGCTTTCAATCGCATTCTTATCTTTGTAGTTGTTTAGTGTTTTGACTAATAAGAAATCACTTCATGTTCTTCACACTTCATTTACTGAGGGCATGTCTACAGACATCCTTCGTGGTGTACATAGAAACTGGTTGAAAAGCACAAAGGACGATATTACACAACATTAGGCAACCTGCTGCATGTAGTTACACTTGAGTAACATACGGCTGCTGTGTTACTGTGGGATCGGGGGGGCCCGAGAGAGTGAGGAATGTTTGTTTTGGTTCGAGAAGGCTCAGGCAGGGGGCCCAGGACACTGCAGTGTGTGTGTGCATGTGCATGGGGGTTCCTGTGTGTGTGCGTGTGTGTGTGTGCGTGTGTGTGTGCGTGTGTGTGTGTGTGTGTGTGTGTGTGTGTGTGTGTGTGTGTGTGTGTGTGTGTGTGTAAGAGAAGGGCGGGTTAACTCACGGCAAATTACCCTCACTTGCCTTCCCTCTGTTTTTGTTTTCAATTCCACATCCATGGCAAAAATTAGGTCAGCAGTCACATGTGATGTGTTTCAGCCAGAGCAGCAATGGTAGGTGGAAAAAAAGAAAACACGAGACTTTCTTAACCTTTTTAACAGACTTCAATGACAGTCCACCCTAACCTTACAATCAAAAGCTTTATCAGCTCTCAGTAGACTTATTGAAGCGATTTCTTCATTACCCTGAGACATATATTTCCTTTGTGTGTTTTTTTACTGAGGCCAGATGGAAGCAGCAGTTGGCTGTGTTATTTGCTTATTGTTGACTTTGGAAAGGCTCCAGCCTTGACCTTGTGCAAAGTCACAATCACAGGTGTTATTGGTGTGTATATACGCAGGCTGAACCTCTGATATGAGTGTTTACAGGCAATGGGAGTGGCATGAATAAGGAAACAAAGAGCAAAAGATTAGTGTCACCACGAAATACCTAATGTCAGTGTGTTGTCTTGACAGCCTTTAATGATACCGTAAGTGCAAACAGACTTCTTCCTGAAAGGAACTAGACGAACAAAAGAAGAGAAAAACATGCCACATGCATTGCTCATAACTATTTATGAACAATAACAGATTCTGTTTAACTTGTGTTTGTCTGTGGAGGCTGGCTTGGTGACGTGGACAAGACAAAAAGGGGGAAAAAGGAACAACTAAAAGATAAAAGTGGTAACCAAGACTGAATAAAAAGCTTTTCAATGAAACAATAATCAAGCCTGCTGTCGTGTTCTGACTTAAACAGAGCAGCATAAAACAAAATTAAGAATGAATTATTTGACTTCATTTACATTTATTTACAACAAGTATTATGTAAAGCATTAAAAGGTAGTATCTGGACTCTGATCTTGTCACCCAATATGAAGATTAAAAACAAGCCCAGCGCATGGAGTGGGAAGTAACAATAGATCTAGTCACACTTAACAATACCAGTAAGTAAATTTGATTTAATGTATGATCAATCTCAGATATCTGCTTATGAATACAGATTCTGCTTTCAAAAAAACTGGATGTTTTTGGCTGACAGAATTCTAGTTTCTGTTTGTGGTCTGAGCAGTGTGACAGATATTTGCTTATAAGTACAGACAGATATAGTCTTTGATGTCATCTCTCGCCACAAACTACATTCTTTAGGCTTAAGTTGATTGTCAGACTACAATGTCAAAAAGCCCATAAAAAAGTGTTGGTGGAATTTCCTGGATGACTTATCTAAAACATCAGTGGCTACACCAGCAGACGATAACCCAAATGTTCTGAGACGGACGATGATGTAATGCATGAATAAATGCAGGATGTATCATGAGTTCATGTTGCTCTTCGATCTTATAAGTGTGATTCACACTTAAAAGAAGTTTTCTCACATACAGTATATGGTGTTATGTTAGCTGAATGTCAGTGACATCAAAAGTTATCCACATAACTGTTTTAAATGTATTTGTTTTTTCGTATTTAGTTTGTGACTTTTTTTCAAGGTCACGTCTGTTAAATACCTGTTTCTTATACTGTATTAACAACTTCATGAACAATCTAAATCTTTCATGTTTGCATGATATCTCAAGTTCATTTCTGCTGTAATCTTACATCTTATGATGCATGACAGCCATAGTTTGAACCCAAAATAGGTATTAGTCAATCATACTTTGGTAGGAAACCACACAGCCAGGAAGCATGCATGTTGCAAGCAGCTGGCAAAATGTAGGTCAGCTCCTCCTTCTTTCTTCACTGGGTCCCGTTGTGTTCTTCGCTTCCGCCCAATAAGTTTCGCGGCGAAACCTCAAATGAACCCGAGCGCCATGGCACAGCAACTGAGGCCTTTCAGCCTGTGAGATAATAGCGGGGTAAAGGGTTTGGGAGCAGGTGGCCAGAGCAAACAGAAGCTCCAGGAAAGGAGGACATACATGAAATGTAGAGTTCGCCCTCCTAACATGGCTGTATCTTTGCGACCCCCTTCCTCCCCTCCTCCCTTTTTTCCTCCCTGGCTTCTGATGAAATCTCCCCTCTGCTCCTGGAATCATGACCATATACAGCAGCCAGTAGGATCACACACTAGCAGACTAAACTATACTCACGTGTCTCAGCTGGCTATGATTCGGCCTCAACCGCTGACTGCAGGAATGTCATGTTTCTGCTGCAACCCCTCTTAGGAGTGGCCATTATTTATCAGCAAGTCCAGAAATCCAGTAATTCCCCCCAGTTTGAATGTCATGCTTCTTTTGGCTTAGGAGCAGAAACAAGGTTTCCATTTAAGGAGACATAAACAAAGATGGTGTTTCATGTCCTGTACAGAGATTGAAGGAGAGAATGATGGGGGGATTTTTTCATCTCCTCAAACTGGAATGTGAGCAGAGACGCTGTTTGGGGCCCCCGACAGCAGCTGACTGTGCCAGAGTGGGTGTGTGACTCAAGCTATGAGTCTGTTGCTCAGGGCAGTGTGTCACATACTGGGAGAAGTACACTTTCTCTCCATCACACCACTAAAGCAGTATGTGCCACAGCAGCCAAGAGGCAAACCACAGGAAGTTATGTCATAAGACAGACATCAAAAATAGCAGTATGGAAATATTAAGGTGGAGGACAAAGTTGCTGAGTTCACCAAGATAAGTAATTGCCTTTAGGACGAAAGCCATTGTGACTTGTGATATGAAGAGAATGAAAGTGTACCTAAATCCAGGTCACAATCATTTTGATCCCTGATAGAGAAGAGGACTATTCCACTTCAGTGTTTCCTAAAGCATAAGAATGTTTTGAAAGTGAATCCAAATCCAAGAGAACCCTTTAATTTAATTAAAATGTCAACATTCGGCCATATGCAAAGGCTAATAGAAATAAGGTGTTCTTTTCCAATGAATGCTCCTCATCCGCCTGGAAGCGCTTCAGGCTAGGAATGTTTGCTGAGGATTTTTTTGTCAACCAAACCCAGAGCAGCAGTAAAACACCCGCTAAAAAGAAGCTTACATTAGCTACATACCATCAATACAAAATGAAATCAGATGTGTTGTGAAAAGAATTTAGATTCTTTTTGTTAATTATATTAAAGGAGGGCATCAATGTTGTCGCAGTTCACAGTGGAAAGGGGATATAGTAGAAGCAGAGAGATAATAAATCTCCAAGAAGGGTGTCCCAGTAAGATAATCACAGTATGATCTGAAAGCAGAGAAGTTTTACATGCCTGTTACGCAACTTGGCACAAAAAGAACCCTTTGTATTGGACTGACAGATGAGAATAGGGCTGTACAATCCAGGCTGGCCTTTGTACAAAATAAGACAGAGAAGCTTCAAACAATGTTGTTTACATTATCATTGAGGGTAACACATTGTAAAGCGTATATAGTTATAAACTGCTGAACCGCTACATGTTGTGTGAGGCATCGTATTTAATTCCCATGCATATAAAACCCTGTGACCTCCATCCACTGCGATGTACAGTACATGTTTTGCTCACGTTGTCTGTAGCCCTCTCTCACATTGTGCTTAATCACACGCATACATGCTTACAGCTCCAGAGTGTGTCACAGTGTAACTGATGCTTTTTCCCACACACAAAGCCACTGAACCTAGTTTCTCATCCAGTTCCATCCAGTTTGTCACAAAACAGCAAACAGCAGCCCTCAGGTGAGTGCGACTTGAGAGGATCGTGAGCGGACATACCAGAGAGCCTTGTGTAGGATTATTTTTGGGATCAGGTAACAGGGGGGAAAAAAAGACCATTTCCTAACAGGGTTAGAGGTCAAAGCCACACTGCACAAACATCATTTGAGCCACACTTGGAGACACGGTAGACAAATTGTTGCCCAAAAGAACAGACACATACAGAACTCTAAAACAAGACGACAAAAAAACATGTGAAATGTTAGAAATCAGGAGGAATGTGTTATTATGATCAGATACTAGGTTCTTGTTGTTTCAGAGGCAAAGAAGTAGATTATTTCTGAAGGTCATGGTCTTCCTGACCTTCACCCTCAAGTTCATAATCTACCTAAAAGCTAATCTAAAACTTTTCCTTCAATATGTTTAATCTTATTTCTTCAATATATTCAAGCTATCTCACAGGTGTGTCCAAGCTTCTCAACCCTGTCGCCGTAAATAGTTAAACATCCTATCATTGTATTACAAGTGGATAAAATCATCAAAAATACATCATTAGGGACCCTCTGACTCCCCTCAAGGTCATCACTTAAAAATATCCTGCTGTACTGAGGCAGCATAACAGCTTTTCACTTGTTTCAGTCACATGCAACTAGAAGTTTATTGTTTGCCTCAAACATAACCAATTAGATAATGATGCAATTATCAATAAGTCAAACAGCAGCCCTATTTAATAAAAGACATTCCAGTATTTGTACACATGCAGTAGAGAATATAACCTTTTGATCTACCGGCAGAAATACGTAAATAGATTTTTGTTTTTACTGATCAACACCTCGATGATGAGTTTAATGCTAATATGTCAAATGCTGTCATGCTCACATTAAAATTGGTTCTTACTGAAAAGTTAAAGGATGATCTAAATTAATTAGGTACATCTTCGAGGCACCAGGGCTACTTGTACAAATTTGTATTACAAACCAGCCAATATTTGATTAGGTGTTTCAACTGCATGGGAGCAAAGTACAGATCCAACTGCCAACAGGTCTACTGTCATTACAGAGCCATGCTGCTGCCATTGCCTCATATCCTGTTAAGATTAAATTAAAAGTTAAAGCAAACTCACACAAAAATGATCTATTAATCTTTATATAAAAAGTTGAACATGATAAAGATGTTCTAATAAAAGTCTGTTTTGTGATTATGTAAACTTCAAAATATGGGTATGTTAAGGTTACTGCAGTTCGTAGTGGAATCCATATGAACACTTTATGGTTGCAGGTGCAGACCCCCCCCCCCCCACACACACACACACACACACACACACACACACACACACACACACACACACACACACACACACAGTATCAATGGCTTCCAGCCCCAGACAAAGACCTGGCCATGAGCTTGGATTCCTCATAGACCTCCATGCGGGTCTGGTTTATTGTGCTAGCCAGGCACTTGCTATCAGACAATACTGGCCTTGTATCTCTATATGTCTCTGAAGCTCACCATCACTCTCTGTCTTGTGCTCTTCTTCTTCAACCCGTCTCTCTCAATCCCTTAGGCCCTATATAAGTCCATGTCAGTATACAAGGTCCAAAAAGAAACATGCTGTAACAGGTTATTGTTCACATGCAGAACCTTGGAGCAGAGACATGAGTCACTGTTTTGCAAGGCACTTGAACATATAAATGATAATAAGAGGAAAAGACTAATTTAAATGAAGAAAATATATGTGCCATTTGGTATTCTTTGTGTCTGTGTTACATGTCCTATACAGCTGAAGTCAATAAAAGATAGGTGACATCTTTATCAAAGCTTTTTTTGTTTGACTAATACTATGAAAATGTCAAATTCAAAGATACATATATACAAAGGAGTATCAGAGCCACATTAAAGGTGAAAAAATCTGAGATTTACGAGATTAAAGTTGTTATTTTAGTTTTATATCAGACGAGCAGAAGCCACCTGTACGAAAATGAGGAACGTGGAGCGTCTTGTGAGGCTATACTTTAGAATAGGTTTCACAAATAAGGAAATACTTCCTTGTGTTGTCTGTAACACAGGTTGACTGAGTAGGCACATCAGCATCACATTGTCACAAGTATCAGGACCCTGAAAAGATACTGCAAGAAACAGGCGAAGAAAGAATCACACAAACTTCAATTTACTGCTTTATTCTCGTAAATGTGAAACTTTCATCTCGTAAATGTACGACTTCAATTTAGAAATTTGAAATTGTATTTTGCTTTGTTAAAAAAAACAGGGATAGGCAATATGGAAAACAAATATCTATTATTATTTAGTTCTTCATGCGTAACAACAGTGATAAAAGAAGACTTGGCTTTTAAAAGGTCAATGTATTATTTAAAAAAAACAGTTTAATTTGTGATGGTAAGAGTTTACTAATGCTCTAGTTTTATCAAATACAAACAAATCGGTCTTTGCACCCTTGCCCTTTAGACACACATACGCACACATAGCACCTAGCACACTCGTAATATGTATCAATGTTCATTTCAATGATTTAGGGTCTTATCTTCATACTGAAAGCAGAAGTAGCAGTGTGAGTATCTTACATATCTGCCCACAACCACTTTTGTATGCTTCCTTAAATTTCTGAAAAGGAAACACCAAATATGTGTGAGTTTGCTTTAATGCCACGTGAGCTGTTAGTTAAGTAGGTCAGTCACTAAGTCAGGAGTGGCAGGGAAGGAGTGCACAAACACAGGCTAACTCCATTACCTCATACAGTCGATTAGTGTCAACAGGTCCATCCATCTGTCTAAAGCTGTCCTGGTTCAAGTGACTGTAAGAAGAGCAGCAGGTACTCATGTCTCCACCCTCCCGATCGCCCCCACACAACCACAAACATATCTGCAAGCAATGCACACCAACCTCCAAGTGTGTACCAACCTGTACATGACTGTGCGCATGCACACGCACACAAAGATAAACACACACACACACACACACTGGATGTGTGGTCTGCAGCACACTATGTCAGGCCTGTAAGGTTACACCTGTAGCCCTCGATGCTGAATTAGTGCAACCAGCAGGCAGACAAAAGGATTACTTCCTGTTTCTTGTTCGGAGTGTCAGAGGACGGAGTGAACTAAGACACAACAACAAAAGAGAAGGAGGGGCCTTCCTGTGCAATAACCTCGTAAACAACCCTTTAAGAGTGTGCTGACTTTTGAGTAAAAGTGTAATTATATTGTTTAGGGCCATAAAAACAAACAAGTCTGTAAAAAGACTTTATACATCTCTTAATGGCTGACAAAATAACTTGAATGAAACACAACAGTTGTAACACTACATGCCAGAGAGCAACAAAATAAATTGTGTTAAAATTGAGAATTGCATTTATTGTTTGTCTTTAGAGTTCTAAAATCATACTGAAGTCTCTCTTAAGATCCCTTTAAGGTGAAAAGATAATGGAGATGAAACGATTACTGTGCCGCATGCCGTGTTGGGCTCATTTTGTCATGTGTGGGGTTTGCTGTTGTATTTTGGCCACAAGAGTTCACCACCACTAACTAAAAAACATAGTTAATTTATTTGATGTTGTCATTTCTTGTATCTAGATAATATTATGTTTAGATACTTAAATTGTTTCCACATATTTATTTTCATTTATTGCTTGTTTTTCAAAGCATTGTCTAAGTGTTAAGAGTGTTTGATAAATGTAGGTGATGCAGATGTAAAATCAATGAGTAATAGTGTTGAATAATCCTGATCTCAGTATCAGTCAAAATAATCGTGATTATGATTGTTGACATAATCGAGCAGCCCTATGACCTAATTTATAATCGTTTGTCAATTGAAACTTTGAGCCAATAACGTTCAACTAATCATTGAGCCTCTTTGTAATAAAAGGTGTTATCAATATGGATCATTAACTTCAGCTTTATCAGTAAAATACAGCTAACAGGGAAAATGTATGTGGCCAAAGTCTATTTATTACTAACTTACAAAGAATGTAATCGGCGCTGGATTGACTGGTGGATACGTTAATTAGTCATAAAACAGAAAATGAGTCTAAAACAAATGTAATTATCTATTATCTGATTTTTTTAAATAATAAAAATTACAAAAAAGTAGGTCATTTCTAGATTCAGTTATCACCTGTTAAATTGGCTATCTCTGGCTTTAAAAAAAAAGAAAGATGGTGAGAAAGAACATTACATTTAACTGTGTGACCTGGGAGTAATCATTCAAATCAGGCGTTAAAATGATTGTAGATTGCAGCCCTGTTTGTTGATGAAGCCATTGTCTCTGTTACAATGTCTGCCAAAGTCTATAATGTTCTCCTAGAGTCAGCTGGTTCATGTATTCAACACCCTTAATAAACATATTAGCTCTACAGTATGTTACTGACGACAGACACATCCCAACCATTGCATAACTTGCACCTAAGATAAAAGGAGTGTCTTGGTTTTAAATAAGCAAATGAAACTCCATCATTTAAATAAATTGTTGAGTTGCCATGTATCAGCACGTGGTTTCAAAGGTTTTCAGGAAAAGCTATAGCAAGCGCAAGAAAGAGTAAAAAAAAATCAATGAAGAGAGCCAAAACAGAAAAAAAGTCAGAGCAGTCGAGCAATAACTGCACATAAAAGTCAGAGAGCCTTTAGCCAAACGGAGAAAAAGAAGGAAGTTAGGAGGCAGAAGCGGGCTATGAGTGTTCACAGCGACAACAGAGCAGTCAGTTTACATTATGGGCCTCCCTGCTCCTCCCCGCCACTCAATCCTTCCTCCTCTAATCCAAACACCTGGAGGGGGAGGAAGGAGGGTGAACAGCAGGCCCCATGTGAGTGGCTGCTCACATGCAGTCAGCTCGCAACGTGTTACTGTAACACCTTTACTGGGTCCAAGGCGAGCGGTTACATAAAACGCAGATACACACAAGCTGGCTGGGCCAAGGGCATGGGGCGGTCGGGTTCACAGGTGGGTATTTCAGCAAATTGGAACGGCAAGGATTTATAGTATCAGCTGTTGTTTGTATTTTCTGTTTCACCACTTGCATGCTGCGTGAAAGTGTGTCACCATAAGCTCCGCCATTATTAAAACACCAAATCAGATGCCAAAGCCATTATGTGGGAGTGTTTACGTTCAACAGGTTTACTGGAAGAGAGATGGTTGCTGAGGATGTGACAAATCCCAAATTGTTTTAACAAGAATTCAACACAATGTATGAAAGGGCCCTTCAAGTTAAGACTCTTTTTTTTTTTTTAACAGAAGAGTCACTGGCTGTTTTCCTAGAAAGTTGAGCAGAGATTTTAACCACGGTATGTGGGTCACTGTTCCTGTAACTCAGGTTTATAGACCCTGTCATGATGCTGCCCATGACAGATAACAGTCCAGGCATGTTCAAACATTTCACTGCTGAGTGACCTTAAGCCTTAGCCATGGACAAATAAAAGTTATGATCCCTGTCTGTGTTACAGTTAAGTTCCTCTAGCTGTTGTATATTGAAGAAGAACATGATATTTATTCAACTGAGAAAGTAGTGACTAATGTCATGTACGTGAGCAGGGTGAGACTCTTCCTAGACTTGAGTGTAAACTCTGTCCTCATTTCACCCAGTTTTCTAAGCAGCCCTCCCCCTTCTATCAACCCCCACTGGAACTCGTGGCAAATGTTTTTCCAGCTCTTAAGCAACTCCTTCAGCGACCACTCCTTATTAATAGCAGCTAGCCGGAGCAGTTGGGACATGTTTAAATTTAGCTTGAGCAAATGAGATACGGACATGAGCAAATGCCATGAAAACTCTTCAACAGCAGGATGAATATCATGTAGACAGAAAGCAGTTTAATATATAACTTGCATTAAAAAATGTGTTTGAAAGCTGATTTTTGAGAAATGTTAAATGAAAAAACTCTTAAATTCACAGTTTGTTGTTTTGAAGAGAAACTAGGCTATCAACAGGTACTTGAATGAGATCATAATAATGGTTTCCATTGTCTTTGAAGCAACAGGCAGAGTAAGTGAAAAGGGTGGGTTCTTGGCAAAGAAAAAGGGGGAAAAATCCAGGCGCAAAGCAGATAGATAGATAGATAGATAGATAGATAGATAGATAGATAGATAGATAGATAGATAGATAGATAGATAGATAGATAGATAGATAGATAGATAGATAGATAGATAGATAGATAGATAGATAGATAGATAGATAGATAGATAGATAGATAGATAGATAGATAGATAGATAGATAGATAGATAGATAGATAGATAGATAGATAGATAGATAGATAGATAGATAGATAGATAGATTACTTTATTGATCCCGAGGGAAATTCAAGCAAGAGAGGGAGAGAGGGAGAGGAAGGCTGAAGGACAGCACGTGAAGGCAGGGAGTGTGTTGTCTGAGAGCCATGTGCTGGGGCCAGGCGTGTGAGTGACTGAAGCAGTTTACGTCACTGGATGACTCACTCTTGAGGAGGCAGGGGCACCACACATCTTCATTCACATCCCCACACATTAATCCTTCCATAAAGACGTTATTTGTTCAATGAGAGAAATGTCTAAAAATAGACACACAGGCATACACAGTTAAAGGTTTGCAAAAACACTCCACAAACCAAACATGCACACTGAGGAGAAAAGCGAGGAAAGTAAGAGTAAAACATCGACCCTTCTGTGTCGAGTCTTCATGACGTCTCTTCTGATGTGGAAAATCATGAAAGACGCACCTCTTCTTCTCTACTGCTTTGCAAAAGACTCAAAGGACAAGAGCACTTCTAAGTGCAGTTAATACTGATGTTAAAGGTCCTAATGATTCAAATTCATTTTTTCCATTGGGGGAAACAATGCAAGAAAACAGCCTTTGTGTGCGATCCCTAAGAGGAGCAATATACAGTTTTGCAAATGAATTAATTTTTTTCTTCCCCTAGTTTCCTCAGTCCATATGTACCTGTTTGTATCTAGTTCTTTCTTACATTGTGCATGGATTGTGGGGTTGGGGTGAGGTGGGGCGTCATATTGTATAAAGCACTTTGTGCTTCGTTATATACACCTGAATGTGCCCAGTACATTTCATTGTAAAATTACATTTAAAAAAACGGCTGCAGGAATTCCAGCAGTTTACTGTATTTGACAGTACATACAGTACATGATATATTTTAACAGTTAAATACAGTACATGACTGTAAAATAACTAGATTTCACTGTAATTTGAGTCTGCAGTGCATTTGCATGATGACATAAAATGTCACAGAAATGATCTCTGCTTAACTCAGAGCACACAGAGCAACCAAACAGTGAGATCCATCTGGTTTCTTAACACGTCCATTTTTATGAGGCTGCTCCTTGAACTGCTACCATTCTGGGATTATAATTTGTGATGAATATTGATGTAGAAAAATAGATTATGTTCATATTTGTGCCCAGGGTCTAAAATTCATGTGTTGACTCACCACAAATCTTGTATAAGGGCCATGGTCTTTAATATTAAAATCTTGTATGGGGGAAATGGTCTCAGTATTATGTAAGACAAAGCAATACAGAATTGTGTGAAATTGTTTTTAAGGAGCCACACAATATTCATGGTTTTTGTTCTGAATTTGGTTCAAGTGACTGTAAGAAGAGCAACATTTGTTTTAAATGTTTTTCTAATAAACAGTAAGTGCCAGGAACAGTTGTGGTTCACATATTAAACAAATGGGTGTCAGTCAAACACCACAAGGCATCTTGTTTCTGTATATCTACTCTAAAGTTAATTGGATAACTCTCAGATGAATTCCATCATCTGCATTAAGAAAGCTGTAACAGTCTGAAAGTCTAAACATGGAGTCTATTCACGAAATGACATAGCAAACGGTGAAAGCGATCCCCCTTGTTTCATACCAAAAGAGTTTGAAAACACCCTGGTATGTCGTTGTCCATTTGCATGTCCATGAAGCTGACAGCCAGCTCTGTGATATTCCAGGATGTGACAAGACTAGTCGTGGCAAGGAAAAGGTTAACAATCCTGATCAACATCCATTTGAAGGTGCTGGATTTGAAAGCATTACTCACATGGGTGGCAAAACATCTGTGAATGAGTTTAAATGTACATGCAAACGCACTGAAGTCTGCATTTGTACGAGTAGTTGTTTTATCTCTTCATAAGTCTGTAAGTGAGCAATACCAATCTGCACCCTGCCAAGAATATCTCGGGGACCATGAGTGCAAACAGGCACGGCTGTCACTCATGGTGATTCAATGTTTGTATATATGGTGTGAATTTTCTTCTGTGTATGTGTATGGGGTCAGTATGTGAGTTATTTTCAACAACCTCCTCCCCCCTGCTTCCTCTTCTTAGAATGAGGAACGAAGTTTATCAACAGTATGCACAGCCACACATGTGTTACATCTATAAAGATGTTGAAAAGACAAGAGAAACCCTCACTCTCTCTCTCTCTCTCTCTCTCTCTCTTTCTCTTTCTCTCTCTCTCTCTCTCTCTCTCTTACACACACACACACACACACACACACACACACACACACACACATCGCCATTACATGCCTCCTCTCCTCTGGCTCAGAACTGTAAAAACAGCTCAATGCATCTCTCTTCCGCAGGTTAGCAGCTGTCTGTCATCAGCTTTACAAGCTCAGCCCGAGCACAGATCACAGGAAACTGTTGCCTAACATTTTCATAGCTTACACACCCTCACATGAGCCTACAATTGCTATGGTTATGCAACAGATCAAACAAAAACAGGTTTTCAAAAGTACACTTGTTTTGTTGTCACATGCTGAACTTAATCCTGAGTAAAAAATGAAGATAATACGCCCTAAGATTAAAGCATCATTACATGATCTGGGGTGAGCATACATTATGCAAACAAAGAAGTTTTGGATGAGAACTTCATATCTAGACAGGTAAATGCATGATGCATTTTATGATCATGGGTAGATACTGAAACAAGTTATACTGCAAGAATGCAAGCAGCCTCCGACGGAAAAATCTCTGACTTCCTCAAACACTCTTGGGTCAACAGAGGTGAAGATCATTGCTTTTATTGACAACTAAACTCCATGTCTCATCAATCCACATCAGAGACTTGCTATGCAGATTTCCTGGACAAATCCAGATAAGACCTTGAAATCCTCATCTAGCCTGCTGCTCAAGAGGCAGATGAATTGCAGTTTGGATCTCTCAGGGCTAAGAGGTAAGTATTGATACATTGTGTGCCTCCGTGAAGACATGCAACACACACAAACACAAACTAAGCCAAGCTCACGGCTGGACATCATCACAGGCATGCATAATACATGAGAAAGTGAGGGGCAGTGTCCGCTTTCTCCTACAGAACTGCTGACTGGTGCATCCCCCCTCTCATACACATTCCCTGTGTGTGAGAGAAATCATCTAATGAATGCAAAACGAGTGTGTTTCTGCTGAGTACGCGTCTTCTTCAGCCAAATGCACTGAGTGGGTCTGGCCTGATAGAAACCCTGCACTGTACAGATTATCTGCTTCAACTCCATTCAGAGAAAATTTCACATTCAGGTTTGGTGGACAAAAAGGTTAGAGACAGTGTGTCCTGGGGATTTCAAGTTTTGTACTATCAAAAAATCTATGTTGTGTTTCAAGTCACATTTCACTACATAAGATGCTACTGCTCCCTAGTGGCGTCTCGATGCCAATACAGTTGTAGGCCTGCCTATGTAAACTGGTTCACCAGAGCCTGTCATTTCAGCTCTCTTGCGCCATCTTGTGGCGATTTTCCGTCAGCTTTTAAGCATGCAAACTGGAGATGAACCGTTTGAGGCACTTCTTTTTACTTTACTAGTTAGCAAGGTCAAGGTGGCGTAGCTTTGCACGCGTTGTCTTACCTTTGGCAGGCGGCCGGAACCTTGTCTACCTCGAGGACATTAAAATGTCTTGACTCGTCGTTACATTTCGTAGAACAATGTTTTCGGGGTTTTTTTTTCTTTAATGTTGGCGCTGATGAAGTATATTTTAAACAGGTTGCAACCTTTAAAGAAAACGCGGAGGTCTTGAGGTAGGTACCTTAGCTTAGGCAACTCGCAAGACCAACTGTAGGGGTCAGTGACGTCACACAAAACAGGAAACAAAAAACAAATTGTACATTTTGTAAACATTAAACCTCTATTTAATTTTTTGATTGATTAAGATATGAAACGGAACTATGTGCTACATAAAAACTCTTCATCACTCTTCTTGACATTTGTAAACACAATTGTCTAGACTGCTGATCCTTGCTTTGCATTATTGAAAATGACTGCAATGAAGTTAAATAAATTAAAAAGCCTATGGTAAACATGTTTCATTAAATGAAGCACATCTCGTTTGAGTTATTTTGCTTGGTTTTCTAGAGTAAATACTTCTTTTTAAAGGACAGAAAAGGGAAAACCTCCTGGAATATCCCTTCGGAAATTGAATCCTGATGAGTAAATTCATGCACACATAAAGTGGTTATTCACTGAATAATACTCTTTTCTTTTAAATAAAACAAAAACACAAGCCTCTTCAGAAAAACATACCTAAAAGTTCTATAGAGATGTTGATGGGAAAACAGTTTGCTTCATTTTATACAAATATGGGAACAGGTTAAGGAAGTTGCAGCTTATTTAAAATGTAGACCTTGAATTTCAATAGGCTGCTAGAGCAAATCTAAAGCAACAATCTAAACAAAGCCTGGAGAGGGCAGTGGAATGGTACAAGTACCCAGAAGTAAACCCCAAGATACAATATCTTAAATAGTACAAACATATTTTTCTTATGAGACTTGTATAATAAAAAAAAATATGCTTTCTTTGCATAAAATGTATATTCATTGCCAAAGTTGTATTATGTTTGATGTTCAATATGTTACAATTACAGAATGCGTTTAGGCTACTCAATTACTGCACCACATATAATTGTTGTTGAGGATTTTACTTTTTGTTGTGGTTTATTTATTCATTTTGGTATAGTAGCTGGGGAAAAAACAGTGAGTCGCTATGTCCCTGAAAAAAACTCATACTGTCCTCTTTACCAATACGTCTACATTGACAGGGTACAGAAAAAATATTTTCCAATAAACAGTTATCTTAAAGATGATGCTGATCCTTTAAATTTTTTAGTTAAAATACCAGGATGTGGTGTCCTGAACACCACATCCTGGTATTTTAACTAAAAAAAAATTGTGATGCAGGTGGAAACCGACTTTGACCAACATAGCTGTTTGCTGAGAAAGCTTTGATTCCTTGAAAGACCATTGTTATAAGTCCAAAAGAGATTATGGGCAGAAGTGGAACATTTGTATTTCTTGAAAAAAGGATACTTTCAAAAAAAAAAAAAAAAATCGAACTTTCACAATAAACTTTAAAAGCTAACATAGACTTCACATCAGAAACATTTCAGACAAATAGGACTGTATAGGCATTTATTGGGAAATGTTCTATACAATGTGGAAACAAATATTAAATCCTGTATTTGACTTTAAACTCTTCATGTGTCTGTTTTAAAACTGTAACATCTATACACCAGTCAACTAAAGCAGTTTCTTTTAAGGTAGAAAACTTTGAATTTTACTAAGTGTGTCAGTTCATTGTGCAAGTCTTTCTCTTCTCAAATACACCCTTCATATTTATCTGTAAGAAAATATGATTATTATCAACCATGTCCTTACTCCTGGCATCGATTGACGTCTTTGAAATGTTATTTTCTAAACTCCATTGGCTCTTTAAGCACCAGTAACATCGAGCCTTCATAAATCAGAGCAGTATTAGTTAAATACAGTTTAAGTAAAGTAAAAAACCTCGCTAACATGTAAGTGTTCTCATTATTCATTGTAAAAATAGACATCTGAGAATATAAAATTAGCAGATTCAAAGTAAACTGCTTTGAATTGTTTTTTTAAATATGCTGTAATCAGTGAAGGGGGGAATGAAAACCAAATAGTGAGTCATTACAATGTTAGAATTATATAAAGAAAGGTGCAATTATCCACAAAGTGAATCTACAGTGAATAAAAATATTAAAGACTAGAAAAAAATCCCAACTCTAAAAGTCAAACTCAGTATGTCATTGGATAAACATCTAGAGCATAATCAGGTCACCCCAATCATCTAGATAAAATGGTAAGTTACTTGTGCATATCCTGTACTGTCCCTTAACCTATCTGCTGCTGCCATGGTTACGACGGGCTCAGGAATGCCATCTTTCCAGTCGGGGCTGCCAGTCGCACACGATGAGTGTCACAGAAAATGTGTCCTGAAACTCACTGGGAACACTGTGATCTCTGGTGATCAAGTCCCCGCCCACTCATCTGATGGCATCTGCACGGCAACACATGAGCACACCCTGCTATCTCGTCTTGAGTGGATGACAACCTGCTGAGGGGTCCCGGGGAGTTCATTTCTCACTGTATGCCCTTCACACAGTGTCTGACCCCCATTCCCTTTTTTAAACACACAGGTTGTGAGTGGCTGCCAGCTGCGTTAGGTAAAGGCCAGGCATTTCACAGTGTTCATGTTTAAATAGGTCACTGCTGTGGGCACGTGTTGCTCTCTGCGGGGGAATGTGTGCTCATGTCCTTACAGTTAATGGAAGTGGCACCTAACCGCAGTCTCGGAAAAATCAATCAGTATTTTCACACTGATCGACTCACTTCCAACCATGTGAGCACTATCCAACACATAAAAAGGTTTCAGTCAAGCTTTTGTAAGGATTATTACCAAGTTCTTCCAACAGGGAATAAAAGCTGTCTGATCCAGATGTTTTCTTAAAAAGCTTCATTAGTTTCCATTCAGCTGATCATTCTTCTTCTTAAAGTGCTTTGCATTATCACATATATAAGTAGTTTGTACCCAAAAAAAGGACGGATCATCGTGGAGACTGTACTTTTCTTGGAAAAAAAAAGAAAAAAAAGTAAAAGACTGTTTTTAAAGGAGTGTTCCGTGAACTCAGATCATGTTCCAGGTGCAGAATCTGTAGACATGAGGTTCTACTTTGAGTATCGTCCGAGACTAGACGTGGCTCTCAGCGGTTTCTTCTGGCTTTTATGGAATTGGCGCAAAACAAAGTCAAAGTTTGCCGTTGTGGACATGGCATAGAAGACATTTGCTTTGTCTGGTATGAGCAACTCTGAAAACAGAAAAACAAAACAGACTATAATAACAGGCGTTTTAAACACTATTTATACTGTTCCTCTGAAAGCAGACTCATTTTGCTCTCACCTCTGTCCTGCGTGATGACCTGGGACAGTGTGAAGTCTCGCCAGTTCATGTGCTCGAGATGATGTTTCTCCAGTGCCCTTTGAATCACCTGTGCAGTTTTGTCCTGGCTGGTCAACTATGGAAGACAAAGTTGTATGAGTGCTAGTATACACACCTAAAAGAAGAAGGATGCTTCTGAAAGAAAGTCAAGTGCAAAATTACAGATTAAATCTGAAGCCAAAGGGAGGGTGTAGAGAGCAGTGGAGTAGATGAAGAAGTATTCAGATCCTTATATAAAAGCTTACGTCTGCTCAACAATGTGTTGTGCTTATTGTTACATAACTTAGATGTTAGAGCTGCTCCTAGCAGATAGTTGCATGTGAAGAGTTTTACAGTATAAACATTCTTGACGCCTGCTCACCTAAAGTCTGAGTAAAAGACGTGGTTATGGTGGCGTGATTTGTTACATCAGAGCTAGTACGAGAGTCAACGACAGTCCAGCAGGAAACTTAAAAAATGTGATGTGGAAACTTCAGATTATAAACTTTACAAGAAGGAGACATCTTTTTTCCTGTCAATTAACTTTTGAAATGTGATTGCTAATTTTTAGATTCTGGATGTTCCAACACTAAACAGGAAGTAGATGTTGTTTTACTGTTATTTTCAAAATGTATTATTCCAAGCTGGTGACTCCTACGGTCTTACAATATATCTGCATGGGTCTTTTAATCAAATATAAATACAATATCACGATGCCACACTAACAATCCTGTAATGAAAATTAGAACTGAGATGTTCAGTGGCTTAATGCCTTTGTCAATTGGACCGAAAATAATCTGTAAAAAAAACTCTAATAAGCATTTATCAAATGATTTGATATTTCAGAGGCCTAAATCAAATAAAAGCAATGGTACATGAGTTTATTTAACAACAACAACAATCAGCACATTATATGGTCATGAAAATTATCTGAAATGCCCTCTGTGAGTTGTCTATCATAGGGTAGCTGACATTATGCAGATAATGCATTTTGGCCTATTGCAAACACTGATATATGACATTAACATATTATTATGCCTTCTCTTAATGTGAACGACCACAGGCAGAGATGAACACAATGCTTTTCAAAATGTAAACATTCACTGGACCAAACTATTATACGTCTTTAACCCAGGTTACACTGAATATATGCCATACAGTTTTGTTACCCTGTACTCATTGGAAAGGAATATATGACAACCAACTGTATAAGAGTGTGTAGTAAATTCTTATGACCATCTGTAAAGTCAGATAAACTCACCAGAATACTTTTGTACATATTTCCGTTGTTTTGTCCAAGGTCCACGCTGACCCTGACTATACAGGAGTCAGCCACCTGGCGGTTATACACCGGCAGGGAGGTCATGGACACGGAGCGTTTGTGGTGGGAGGCCTGGGCAGGCTTCGGCCGAGCACTGCCGCAGGATGTTGATGGAGTGCAGTGATCCGTCTGACAGTCAGAGGAGGAGGTGGAGGGAGTAGGGGGGTCTGGTGATGAGGCCACGGATGAGAAAGGGGAGGAGAAGGAGGAAGAGGAGGAAGAGGAGGAGGAAGAAGAGAAAGCCTCGGACACATTGTTGCAGGAGTTGTGAAAGGACTGCAGAGAGGATGAGATAAAAAGACAAAAAAACAATATTCATGAGTGCAAGTGGATATACAGTATAGTCATAATGATTGTAATTCAGAATTGATTGTTTGGCTTTGCAGACTGGTGTAGCAAAAAGAGCTGTGAATTACATAACAAACCCCACTACAGCTTAGCTCAATTGAAATTCCACTTGTGTAGTGCTCCCACTAGTTTCAATAGTCCTTTAAAAAGGATCTTCTGTGAAGGGAGATTACGCAACTTTCACTATAAAAATCCATTGTTTGCATCTAATATTGATTGAAGATGTTTCAGGTGCTTTTCTATTGTTTAATATGGGCCAATGTTTTATACAGTGTAAATACAAGATCGTGTTTCCCATCACAGAGACCTATTGAATAAGGGCACATCATGACTCAGCATTAACAAAGACACTACTGTTGGCGAAACTGAGGACAAAGAAAAAAAGTTCTGAGAAAATGACGCAGACACATGCAAAACACAGATAGAGAGAGAGAGAGAGAGAGAGAGAGAGAGAGAGAGAGAGAGAGAAACAGCTGTTTACCTGCAGTCTGATAGAACAGGCTGAGTTTGGCGAGGAGAGATCTTCCAGCTCAGATGCACTGGATCCAGAAGATGAAACGCTGATCTGATCAGCAGGAACCTTTTTAGATCCATCATTCACTGTCAGGAGACTGAAAGAAAAACGGATTTGAGCTTGTGTCAAAACACCTACGAAAAACTCATTTTATTAGTCATATTAGTCCAAGAAACAAGACTCAAACATTAGCTCCTCTAATTCAGAAAAGGGGTTTCTGAAATGCTTTGTTAGTACCGACTATGGCGTCAGTGTTTGTGTGTTGAGTGCAGGCCTGTGTATTTAGTAAAATGTGCATGTACTGTGTGTGTTTGAATACTCAAATGAGACAACAACATTGATACTCACGAGGAGAGTTTCTTTGTTAGTGTGCGATGGCTCCACGGAGTAGGTGAGCATAAGTCCACTGGAGGCTCCAGCTGCTTTGACAGTTCATAGCTGCAAAAAAAAAAAAAGAAAGAGGAAATTAGTGCCACTTTCTCTGACCGAGCTTTGTGTACAAAGGAATACATATTTCTGGATACTGACTTCTTAGTTCACAATCATTGAGGCATGTATAGTCTTGTGGACCACAATGTTAGTTGTGATATCTTGTTGAAAAAGTTGAGTATAGTCGTGGCAGGCTGCATATGATAATTCAATTTGGCTCATCCAGTTTAAACTCACAGCAGTGGCTGCTTCGATGAAATTTTAAAGTGGCGCTATTGAAACACTTTGCCAATGGCTCGTCCTTAAAAACCCAATCAGACAATCGTTTTCAGCACTCCCGAGGGTTGTGGCATGATACGTGTTTTCCAGGAACCACAGGCCTTTAAAAAGAACTTCCTGATTGATGTCAAAACAACATCTGTCGCTCAAGTTTTTCTGGAATTCCAAACACACCACTTCTGTTTAGCTGAATGTTTGCTGTATACATTTGTTTTTTTTTAAGTTTGCTTTGACAAAAATCTCCCGAACAACTACAGTTTTCAAACAGATACCGGAGAAAATTAACGATTTTATGAACTTTGTATAGCAGGAGCTGAGTGCCTGTGTAATGACTTATCAAATTATAAATGTCAAGCAGGTGGTTTATTTGTGCCATAGCCCTGATGATGACAGGGTTACACCCTTCTCACAACTGATAACAAGAACAGACTTACTAACCAGATGCCATTAATCAGTGTGATGCGACATTTTGATCAGTTTAAACTGCACCTAATGACGTTGGTTAAGACGTATATTACTACAGCAACACACCTTTATTTGCTCTTATGGAGAACAAACTCTTAAATGATGGTAGAACATTTTAACAATGTACTGTATAGTTCAGATTATGTAACTAAAGTTTTATTGGACTTTCCCCTGCAAGTGATCCTATGTGAAGGAGTAGATAACACTTTATTTAGCTCACCTCTCTTGGTCAGTGAGCAGCTTGTGTCCCTGCAGCCAGGCCGCGATTCTGGGGTGATTTGGCAGATTGTACTGGGAGCAGGACGCCTGCAGCACACGGATCTGTGACAGAACCTCGAACTCCTGTAGGGAGGGAGAAAGGTCTTTGGATAAACACAGTGACAGAGACAGTGAGATGTCCTGACTGCTGACATCTGTGTTGTTGCACCCTTTTGTATTTGTCATTAAGGATACAACAATTGCATAAAGAGGAACACAAATAAGATGACACAAAGATGATCCACTTACCCTCCTTCTCTTCTCAAAGTTTATCAGCCCACCCTGCCAAAAGAATACACTGTTAGTAAAGTACTTGTTTTTTGCATATCAACAGAGCTTATTCATAGCATACAGTATATCAATGAAGAAGTGGGTCAACAGAAGAGTTGTGAAAAAATAAACCTCTAGGGCGCAGGTGGCCTAACGGTTAGGTTGCAACCCCATGTACGGAGGCTATAGTCATCTGAGCCGGCCGGCCGTGTTCAAGTCAAACCTCTGGCTCCTTTCCCGCATGTCAATCCCCACTCTCTCGCCCTGGTTTCCAACTCTATCCACTGTCCTATCTAAATAAAGGCAAAAACTCCCCTCCCCCCCCCCCCAAAAAAAGGAACACATTCAATCCCTACAAACTATGAGAGAACACATTTGGTTTGCAGATGCTGTGTCCTGTGTTTAATCCAAAATGCATTAATTGGTGATTATGATCCTTCTAAACAGTCTACCCAACATTTAAGTGTTGGTGTTCTGCTTATAAATGCTTAACAAAGCAGATGTGTTGCTGTCCTGAAGTTAAATATAATTTGAAGATGTATTTCACCACACCGTACTCATTGCATATTAACACTGAAATATACATCAGAAACTGATTCTCAGGTTGTATGTACCTCTACAGTGTCCGGCAGAGCAGTATCCAGCATGGTGAGGACGGTCAGATATGTGCCGAGGTAAGGAACCACTCCACTGGAGGTACACTGCAGAGAGACATAAAGCACACTATCCATTAGGCTTACAGCAGCACTTTTTACTGTGTCACGGTATCTTTTATATGTCTTTTAAATAAAGTCATTAGATTGTTTCTTCCTGAAAAGGTTGGGATTAAACAACATTCACACAAGGAAAGTTCAAGTTAGCAGCACTGTGGAATCATGTTACAGCCCCAGAGTTCATCCATATGACTCATAAAAGACCCCGCTCTGGTCTATTATTACTGTCCTATAATCTTGGTGATCCGAGGCCATTTGAAACTTGTTAACTAGAGCAAGGTTAAACATAGGTTTGAGTCCCTGCCATGCCGAAGATACTCCACCCACACTGAGTGAGATAAACTGTCTTGTGGCATTTGGTGTTATATACAATATGAAAGGGACTGAACTAAACCCTGCCTCAGGTCAGATCAAAATGACTCTAAGAAGATATCAGATGATACACGGAAGACATTTTCAATTATTACTGACATTTTGTGTTTCAGAGTTGCTGTTAAGTGATGCATGATGATGACACAGGGCTTCTTATTATGACTTCACTCTCTTCCCATCCTGAGGTATTGCTTACCATCTGTCTGGGGACTGGACTCCTCTTGGATATCTTTGGAGAAATGTTATCCATGGTCGCTTGGCCTCTGTCCTGTTAAAAGTAGGTCAGATGAAGCCATGTTTAGTTACAGGCTACAGGAACATAACTCAGCACATTAAGGAAAAGGAAATTAAACTTAAGTCTTCTGCATTATGATGTTTATAAACACTGAATAGCAAGCATGGAAAGGGCACACACAAGAGTACTCAAAGTAAGAATGTGAGCAAATTGTTAACTGTTCTTCAAAACAAGAACAGTAGTTATTACACATTAACTTGGATATCCTGTTTAATAATTATCTTGTGCAAAGGAACACTTTGAATCCTTCTCTCAAGTGTTTACGTGCCATATGTGAAAAATAGGACAGTGAGTAGGCTTTGTAGGAGGGACTGTGGCAACACGGACAAAATGCAGCACCTGAACACAACGACAATGACTCGTGAAAGGACGAGAATGAAAACATATGTGAGGATTTAAAACGTGAATGATATTGTTAAGCATAAATTACTAGTGCAAGTAACAGTGTTGTTTGCAGAGAGTACTCGTCTATATGATCTATTGACTTTAGAGTCCTTTCACTGTAACTAGACAATAGCCTCCTCTGACGCAGAAGCCTAAAGGAGACTGCATAAAAGAAAAAAGGGAACATAATGTTCTCGAGGCCTCTAGTTTTTCATTAACTCTGTTTAACGTTTAACATAAAAATGAATCTTTTGAATGATTTCAAAAGAAAGCTGTGTACTTTGAGTGTCACGGAAGGTAATCATTTCCAAGCATGTTTTCATTATGTTAAACATTATTTGTATGTTCTTAATCTACAGCTCATATCCTGTTGACTTTACGCTCACATCATGTTCTGTATTCAAAAAAATCCAGTCAATCTATTTTCCTGAAGGTCTATTTAGCCCCCTTCTCAAATAGACTGCTGGGACTGAAGGCATGTAACAGCTGCAGCTGGCTGACCTGTCTGCATTGGTAAACATGAACCCTATAGATGCATGCGAAGGTCAAGAATGAACTCAGTGACATTCCTCATGTGAAGTTATTGGAAAAATGTCTCCTTGTCAGTTACTTTAGTTTGACAAGTACAATCACAGTATTTACTACACATCAAAACAACATTTGATTTAAAACGTGTATTACTATTTTATCCACTTCTCAGTGTTAAATTGACGCTATTTGACCTGCTTTACATAGAATTCTTTCATTTTCTAATCACTCTACCTAATAGCTAACTAACCTTGATGGATAAATTAACTGTAGTTGATAATGATCTGTGGCCATAAGCAAGTAGTCTTGTAACATAAGCCTAACTTGCTAAGTAGCATAAAGAAAATAATGTAAAAGAGTATCTGCTATTAAAATCAAAAAACTCTTTGTAGATAAACAATTATAGCTCACAAGCTAAATAACAGATACGGTTTTTTATTAACTTTTGCCATAAATAAGGGATACCATCTTTGCTAGTTAAGCACACTTTAAAGAAAGACTCAAATAATTATCTTTTACTACAATCAAATGACTGTACTTCATATCAAACTCACATTAGCTAAGGTAATTGTTGGTTGACTGTAATAAGTGAGATTAGTCGTGCTAGCTTAGTAGCTTAGTCATTTTTCATAGAAAGGAAACTGCAAGTTGGATAATTTAAAAAGGAAAATAATGAACAAATATTACAAACGGATCCTAAATTAAAATGATGAGGCGGGATAATGAAGATGAGTTTTCGACCCACTTATAGATGCGTGTAGGTTAAAATAAGCTTTACATCTACAGGTTAACACTGCAAACACAGAAGTATAATTTAGCCTGTGAGTACATCAAGAGGACTCATTCTAACCTCCACCAGGAGCTCTCTGTTGGTCAGGACACAGTTCTCATCAGGGAAGGTCTCCATGAGGATATCAAACGTAGCCAGGCTATCCCTGCAGGAAAGAGCAGAGATATACTTTATGTAGTGAATGTGCAGATATATAGCCAAAAACAAGGTACCTGAATGAATAGTTAACTATGTTACACAAGGATTTACATGTGACCAGTTGGTCCATGACCAGCATTTTACATAATAAAGACAACAAGATAAAGTTATGCTTCAGTTATCCTTAATAATATAATAGCTTACTTCAGTGTCCAAGACTGACATTAAATATGGGTCATCCAAAAGCAAGAAACTTGCTGACTTACAGCGATTACACTGAATTGCACTTGACCAGGGTTCAATGGCCTCATTAAAGGATGATTATCTACAATGAAGACATAACCAAATGTACAGACAAGGCTTTGGCCTTTGATATGACCATAACACCACTCTACCTGCTAACAGCAGCCCAGGTCTTTCTCAGCCTGTAAACTGCATTAGACTGAAGGGCAGACAGGATGGCCTTGAGAGAGGAGAAGTTCTTAAGTCGACGACATTCCTGCAGAACAGAAAAGTTAATCAATTACTTTCAAATTGGATATTCCATCAGCAAGGTCTAGTGATGCCACTATGAGGTCTTTTGGAGTGCAAACTAACTTTTTTAACTAACCTGTGCTACTCTGATCCACTTCTCTATGATGCGGGCCCGTTGAGCTGGTGTAGTGGGTGTCCGGCGAGAGGAAGGGGGACTGAGGGTGGCATCTGTTGGCCGGCAGAGCAGGGACATGATGACATAGTTGGTAATGGCATTGAACTGTGCAATGGTGGCTCTGATGGTGGGAGACATGTTTTCCTTTCTGTCTCTTTGCGACCACACACAGCCCAGACACTGGTATGGCACCACTTTGGCAAACAGAGCCTGAGCAATTATAAAAAAAAAACCTTTATAAGCCTCCAATTATCAATGTGAAATAAAATATGTGATCATCTTGAACATAAAAAAACATCTGCTAACGTACAGAGTCCATTTGGGTGAGCTGTTCAGCAATGGCTGCAGCAGAGAAATCCATGATGCCACCTTGATCCAGAGAGTTATCACATCCTGAATCCTCATCACCAGAACCCTCCTCTTCATGATCAACATCAGCCGGGGCAGGACCAATATTTGTCCCAGCTTCTAAAAACACACAAGGAAGAAATGTTAAAAGTAGTGAATGATTTTTTCACATTGCTAACAGATTCCATGATGGTGATATTAATATGCATGGGAAAAAGCCTATTTCCATCATACTATGTTGTGGAGGATCACCTTCATTCTGAAACCTCTTGAGCAGTGCATCAGCTTGACCAGCCAACGAGCAAAAGTTCGGCTGACAGTGAATGTTTTCATGAACAGCAGAGCTGATCCTTAGGTGATCCAACAGCAGCCTGAGGGCTGCGTGCAGAGGAGGGTCCCTGAAGTCCTCACTGTACTCATCCAACCATGTCTGGACAAAGGCCAACAGAGGGCTGAGGGCAAGTGGAAAAATCATTAGGGATTAACTATTTAAAAAACACTTTAAGCCATAGAGACACCATAGAACAACTGGATAAAGAATCTAACCCACTTGATTTTCAGTTTTATTTAACTCATCAATATTTGTGCAGAATTATGGACTAAACATTTGCTGGCTTACCTCCTGTAGCATTCACTGTTGTCTAGATCAGAGGCAGCACTGTCTCTATGGGGAAGACAACATGGAAAAATTATGTACATTCTTGAAGCATATATTTTTTGTTTCATTTCAAAAAAATATTTAAATTATTATTTGCACCTGGTCTGCAGCTCACCTGACCCTTGAATCATACCAACCACAGTCTAAAACTGCTCTATAACTGTTGTTGTTGAAAGCCACAAGATAATGAGCACATGCTAGGTACTTATTATTACATCAAAGTAGGAGACTGTTGCTTTGTCAGCGAAACAATGTAAAAAAAAAGATCCTGACTCAACATAGTGACTTTGCATCTACAAAACCCAAGTTGTTTACCAGAATCAAGCACAAAAATAGGCTCTTCACCTGCAGCTCTTCATCATATTTTAAAGGAGTCTGTACCACATAATCAGGGAAGAATAAACTATGCTAACATGCTAGCATTTGAAGACGCTAAAGGAGAAACAGAAAGCCTGAATCTAGACAAAGTGCAGTAATATAATTCAACATTTTGGAAATATATTTACTCACTTTCTTGAAGAGAGAGTTTTTTTTAGAATTTTAGTACCACTCACATGACACAATGCTAAGCTAACTGGCTGGAGATACAACCAGTAAGTTTAGCTGAAAGGGGAGAGCTAGCTAGTTCTTCCAGTAACAAAATCTCCCAAACAAAACCGCAACAACTAACAAATTGAAATGTTATTTCTTGTTTGTTTGATTTATACAAAAACCTAATAGTAGAAATGACAAAACTGTGTTTTGAGATGATTATGTTCAAAACTGACGCAGAAAATGTAACCACAAAACCAAAAGTACAACTTAGTATAGTTTTTGCACAGCTATGTCCAAAAGTATTGTTATTTTAGAATATTGTTCAGACCAAAAACTAGGGGAAATGTATAGTCTTGTAGCTAGCTTTCACACATCACTTTAAGTAATGATGAACAAATACGATGTAATATAGCTTATGTATCTCTAGCCAGGATAGCTACTTTTGCTTATTTTTAGATAAGCTCAATTAACCGGCTGCTGGCTGTAACTTTATATTTACCATGAAGACATTAGACTGCTTTCAACCTTCTTTTCTCAATCTCAGTAATAAAGTTAATAAAGGGTGTTTTCCAAAATGTCAAATTATTCCACAAAGAAAAAATGGACAAAACCAAAAAAACAAGTGCTTAAAAAGTGACTCTACCTTTGGAAGAGCAACTCAATGAGCTTTAAGGTTTCACTGAAGGTTCTGTATGTGGAGAGGAAGATCCTGCTGTAGTCCTGCTCCTGGCACCCAGGGTCGAGGAGGTGGTTCACAAGCATGTCCAGGGTAGCAGCCTTCAGGCGCCGCACCTTGCAGGTTCGGTACTGGATAAAAGTGCAGCATGGACCCATCTCAGTGGGGCTGGAGGAGGAGGGGACAGGCTCCCGACGCAGTGTGATCCCATAAACTGCGCCGCCCTCATACTCCTCACCCCATTCCTGCACTGGGTTCTGAGGATGATAAAAAAAAAAGGGAAATAATGTTTAAAGTAAACCTAAACACTTGTACAAATGGCGTGACAACCAACCAAAGCCCTGCTTGTGTTTCAAAAAATACAGCCAGGGGTCAAAAACACACCTATAGTAATGATACAGGTAGGTCACAAAAGAAGGGACAGCCTGGGCCATGAGGGGACAAAAATAGCTGCAAGCCTTCATGCCAAAATGACCACAATCTTCTGTCACATAAACAAGTGACACAACACCACCAATACTTAAACTAATCCCATCTGAACCAAAACAACAACGCAATAATGCTTAACCATAATAACTGCAGTTAAGTGAGTAATAACAGTAATCAGAAGGTCATCCACTTCACATGCGAGTGGCTTTCATTTCTTAATTTTCCCCTTGCTACACAGCGACCTGAATTTTCCAAGAACTTTGTAGGTTCAGATAATATTTATGGACAAATAGGGGATTATTAAAGGTTAGTACGTTGAATAGTACGTCAAAGCAAAATACCAAAACACATGCAAAACACTGGCTAAATGTCCGAGAGCTCCCAGTTTCCTCTGATGACCAATTTAAAAAGGGACTGAGAGGTCTGTGGGCTGCTGGTCCAGGATCAGTGACTTAATTGTGTTTGAACATTCTGGCTCTTCATTTAAAAAACAGACAGGAGGACAGGCCCTGTTTGATCTGAGTAAGAGATATTTATCAGTGTGTGGGTGATTGCTTCTCCAGAAGGCACTTGATACTACATACAAAACACTTGGTGATGGGGTGAATCAAACATGAATACTGAGCAAAACAAAGGCTCTGATGCATAATATATTAAGGTACAGAGGAGCCACTAAACAGATTGTGATTTTTATATTGAAGTAATAATTACCACTATTGCACTTTGAGGCTTCTCCCCAAGAATCAGGGTAACAAAACTGACACGTGACTGTGAAATGCTCTCTTTTTTGTATTTGCAGTTCTTCCGCCACAGTAAAAAATAAAATGTACAAGGCCATCTACCTCATCATCTGACACCAAATCAGAGTTAAGCTTTAATGTCTACCTCATCTACACAGACAGTGCAATAGTTTTAACATCAATAGTCCCTTCAACCAAACATCACAAGATATTCATATGCACCAGCCATTGCTTTTCTCTTTGTACTCCATTAGAAGAACACATAAGTGACAAAGTTAACAATCATGTTAGAGATATATTTAAAAATGATAATAATAATCTAAATATAAGAAGTTGAGGGATGAGATATTATCTAACTTTTTGTGTCTTATAAAAGTGAATCTCCAAATCTGCTTGAACCTACATTTCCCAAAATGCATCTTGGCAGCATCCTGCCTCTGCCATAAAAAAAGTAGTCTATGGTGTCATGACCCAGTTTGTAACAGGGTTTCTCATCGAAAACATTTACATTTGAAGCCTAAAACAAAGGTAACCTTGATGACATAACCATGACATCACTATTTCTTTATACTTAGAAGGCTCCACTATACTTTATGAAGGTACCTGTTTTTTGTACACAAGGAGAAACTACAGTAACAGGTAAACCAAACTTCATGTGTAAAATTGGAGAAGAGCTCTTTTTAATACCTGAGGCTTTACCTGCTAACAACATACATACCTCAATAACACTTCTTACATGACTGCTGTTTAATCCATCTGCTTACAAATCCTTTACAAATCTGCCCAGAGGCTTAAGAAAGCAAGTAGATGGTTATTTGTGTCAATTGTTTTTTTTTATTTACAGAAATTATATACTGGACACTTTTTATTTAAAAAAATATTGAGTTAACAATTTGTCAAAATGATGACAATATTAGAACACAGAAGACATATACTGAACACTGTGGAGGAGATAAAAGACTGTGCCTGAGCTCATAATTATTTAAGAGTTATCTTCATGTGAGGACTTGAACCCTCTTATGTAAATGATTATTTAAATGTCTTATTGGAAAGGCAAATGTGTATACTGCTGTGTTTGCTGGTGCAAACCAGTATCACACAAACCCTATTGTTCCACATAGAAACTTGATTGTTAGCTGCACGGACGTGAAACTGTGTGTTGTCTCCTATTGTTAGTCTGTGCCAGCTATGGTGGTACAAAGCACCGCTTACAGGCTATTTTCAATCAGAATAAGACAATTTAAGATTTCCCTTTTTCTTTGGGTTTGTAACAGCCACATCAGTGATTTTACAGCATTTAAAGCAGTTCATGGAGCTCATCTGTCCTGAGCTACAGATATTTCATTGAAATACCTTCCCGCAAATAGTCATGATCTTTTGAAAACCCTTTTCTTATGCATTACACACAGTGTCATGCCGTGCCACGCAACCAATTTTCTTAAAAAACATAATAAAAAACAAAGCAGTCCAAAAAAACATGCAAAAGTAGATCTAAATATAATAATTCTGAATACTCTGATTGATTAAAAATGTCTTCTTTTACCTGTTTCTTGTGTCTTTTTGTCCTTATTTAAACCAAAATCTTAGATGAGATAAAGCAATTATTTGCTTTATCTCATCTAAGATTTTGGTGATAGTGAAGTGATAGTCATGTCTCTTGCTGGCATTGTGTACTGTCAAACAAAACTTGTCCTTCAGCATTCTTAGTAAAAAACAGCCATGCTATAGGCCTAGTAGACTCTACATACATAAACTGGATGTGCTGTGTGTAAAACATTTGTTGTGGACCAACAGAGGTTGAGCTTTATAAAGTATTTCAATATGACAAATGGTCCAAGCTTTAAGAGAACTTTGACTAGCCTTGGATGGTAACATGGGGAATACTGTACACAGGTCTACTCTACGCTGTTTACCTTATACATCGATCACTCTATTCTTTAGTTGTATCAAACAATTTACTTACCATTGTTAACTCCCATTTTCCCATCTCGTCCCTTCGACTAGGGAGTGTTGCTGTCCATCTCCACAGGAATTGTAGGACTGAGAAACTGTTGTTAAAAGGTTGTGTATCAGAAGGCTTAAGGCTGCATCTTGATATAATTAAAACGATTTTTAAATTATCTTGTTTAGGACTACATTAGCGCTCCTGTAATACAAATGCAAAAGAGGACTTTGACTAGTCAGTGATCGCTACATTTCACGCCTGCATAGAAATGTGTAGGGCTGCAGCTCCCGTGTGACGCTCTTGTCTATGTTTTCAACGAAAACGGACGAGCCCTTAGCTGTTCCGACTTGTCTTCTCTGAGCAGCCAAATGAACTGTATCCTGCAGGACTCGCAGACAGGTTTTCCTTTCGACTGTGTACAGCTCCACTGAAACTCGGCACTGAGCGTTAGAGTGGGAGGTCACTTTCTGAAGTGTTGACTGTAGGAGGAGTGAGAGGAGGTGTGTCCGCCTATGGGCTCGCGCGTGTGTGACGATGAGTCTGTCTTCTGCAGAAGAAATGCTGGAAAGAATGTATTTGAGTATCTTTTAGGGTGGGGCAGGGTCTTAACACCTTCTGAAAAATGTTTGCCCTCCCACCCCACTTTTACTGTAGACATCCATCCAGCTTACACACAATCGACATTGCCCGTGATGTGTCAATGGTCACTTGCTAAAGAAAAGATTCACGATAGGCCTTAATTGTTTACTTAATTAATGCCCGGATAATCACGAGTTAATAACTCATGAAGAAGAAGGCTAAGCCATAATCAGCAATTATGGGTTACACACTGAACTAATAGCCTACATGAATGGCTGTGCATTTCTGCATTCATTGATTAAAGACGTAGGCCTACTTTATCAATTAATTAATACTGATAACACAATTAGTCAAAGTGATGGATTTCAACTGGGATGCCCCAGTGTACTTCATGTGTTAATGATGGCGCCCCACCAAATAAAGCTAAAACACGATTATATTTGCAAATCATTAGCTAATGATCATTTCAAACACGTGATGACTATGATTTCACCATTTAAACAATATATCCAGCAGAAATACATCAAGCAATTCACAATACAATTGAGTTAGAAGTTGCCTGCTGAATACCAGTAATGACTGCAGAAATCATTCTTAAGTAGCGTTTCTCATTGATGACCATCATTAGGATTAAAGTCATTTATTCAACATTGGTTTTGCAACGGTTTTCAAACACAGGTCTTCAATATTAATAATAATAATAAGAGATTAACAAAGGTGCTGAAAAACAAAAATACAACAATCTATATATCACATGTAATACATATTATGAAAGTAACAGGTATGTTCAATCAACTTTACTGTAGCACATTGCTCAAACAACTTACTGCTAGCAAATCTGCCCTATCATTATATATATATATACCTTAAAATGTAACACATAAAGGAAATTTCAGTTAAATGTTTACTAGAATTAACATTGTGACCTTGTTAATTTGAATTTAAGAAACAATCGACTGTATTTTACGTTTAAATATGCACTTAAACTTACAGGCATGTATTTCCTTTTCTCTGCTTCTCCCCACAGTGATCAAACAACTCTATAGTCTTTCTAACAGCAGTGGCTTTATTTTCATTAAATTGGAAGTTTGTCCTTCTCAGTCTGCCGTAGGTTGGTTAGTGTCGAAGCAGCAGGGCTTATTGTGTTAATTAACACATGAATTAACCATGTTTATTTATAAAAATGAGTCATTAGGGAATTAATCAATCAATGCAGATATTAAATACAGCATGTCATGTATTACTCAGTATGTTAATCTATTAGTTGCTGATTATTACATGGCTAAGTCATACATTAATGATTATCTGGGCATTAATTAAGTGTTAAGGAATGCAAATCAGCATGACAATATTGTAAAGTGTTACCAAAAACACTACTTGTATTTTCATGCATTTTGCAAACAAAGTACTCTTGAGGGTTTGACTTAACCTGAAACAATCACAACCATACCATCAGCTTTTAGCCATGCAGGTCATTGTTCCAAAATCAACAATGATTGGAATTGAACTGATAGACAAATATCTTAAGATTAGGAGTGACGTTGGCATTACGTCACCACTAAAACGGGGACGATGGCTGTGGTGACAATCATAGACTGCTAATTCCAGCAATGAGAATGCTAATGTGGTGAACACATTGTGTGACGCTAACTAAAGAATAATGAGGGGAATGGGGGGGAAAGAGGACTGCATTGATACTGTCAATTAACTAAGTCAGCTGAAAGTTAGTTTCTTTTGTCTTGTAATGTGTGCTAAAAACCAGTGTTATCTAAAAAAGTGGTGGTCGGACCACAAACGTGCAGAGCCTTAGCTGTTTTCAGTGGGTGTAAAAAAAATGGTTAAAAAAATCTGTGAAGCACTTTTTAAACATGTTCGTTTTTCTTTGATCTGTAGATGTTTTGTACTGTCTGGGGAAAAAACTGCACAGTTTTTCATTAAATAAATCTGATTGGTTGAAAAATATCAGAAATCTGGCTCGCTATTTCTCATTAGGAGTTTGGGGCGGGTCAAGAGGGTTGATCAGTTGAGATCCACTGATCTAGAACGTGGATGCAGCTGCTAGCAGGAGTCATAGCAGATGGTTGTTTATCATGAGTCTGTGTCTGCTCCAGATTCCTGTCTGTAGTAAAAACAGGCCACAATAGCTCTAGCTCAATATGTAGGGACATGGGCTGCGAACTGGAGGGTCGCCGATTTTAATCCCAGTTGGACCAGAGTCTGAAATTGTGTTTGGTTAGAGAGATGGTGAAGTGCCAGCTCCCAGATTGGATTGATCTGAGAAGATGGTAGGTACGCAAAAAAAAGAAGAGTAGACCAATATTTGAATTGATTTGAATATCTGCATGGACATCAAATGTTTTGGCATTTACTGCATTCAAGTAGATAAACCTCTGGGGAAGGACTTGTGTCATCTCAGATAATTGGGGACTGATTATGTGTTGGTGTAATGCAAATATTATGGATGCCAACTGTCATAAAACTGAGCAGAAGTAAAAGACAAACTGTTCTGGCACCACAAATTATCCGATCTTCTTTTCACCTTGATGGAATTTTGTCAGTCTTAGTGCTTCACAGACATCACATTGGGGCGGCTGTGGCTCAGTTGGGAGAGTCGTTGTCTCTCAACCGGAAGATCAAGGGTTCGATCCCCAGCTCCTGCAGCAACATGTCCGATGTGACCTTGGGCAAGACCCCGAATTGCTCCTGTTGCTGGCGAAAGCATATGAATGTGATTATTTACTTCTGATGGTCCCCAAGATTTTCATTAAAATACTGTATATAATCTACACCCTGATACCTAGACAAGATGTCTCCTACTCTGTTGAAAAGCTTATGTTAAGTATGTGGGCACTAAAGCTTCCACATGACACTCATGCAAGTTGCATGCTAGACAATGATTAGCTGTCACAACATGATGTCACAAAACCCTGCCTGCAGGAACACGTCCTACTCTTAAGGTAAACACAGAGGAACGTTTCTCTGTCAACAGATGAATGTGAAAACAGTCAAGTTTCAAACTCTGCACACACACATAACTCTCTACCGTGCGCTCAAATATTCAAGTGAAGTAACAAGAAGCAAAACAAATTTTTTAATTAAAGTGTATAGCACTAAGCATGCAACGGTAAACCTTTATTAAGTTGTTTTGGTTATATGGATAGTTAGTGAATCAATTTTTTCCCTTTGTAACAGGGGTTATTCGCAGGGCCTCTTGACAAACAAAGGCACAAATACAGACACATTTTATGATACCTTAAAGTGACGGGACAGTATCTCTACCTCTGCTGATTTATTACTCTGATAACATGAGAGCAGTACATGACAGAGATCAGGGGAACTGAAGATTTCTATCTCTAACACACTAAACGCCTTTTAAAGACTACTAGTGTGACAGTTTCGAAGTGTTTATATCCAACAAAAAGTACGACATTGTGTTGTGATGTTGTATTAATTATCATTATTTTTTAATTGTATTAACATTTTATTAAAAAGTCCTGAGATTAAGGTGCTTTCTAATTGGTAATGCAAGATCCAGTGGTTTTGGAGCCTGATCCATCCCAGGGACTAAAAGTTTGTATATCTCCTTATTTTGGAATTTTATGGGACTTAAAGGAAGATAACTCCTACACATGATCTCTCCCTTTGTTCTTTGTGTCTGAGCCCTCCTGTCTGTCTTTTTGCTGCCACATTGCAGCTTCTGTCTGTCTTTCTGTCATATGTGAGTGCTGGTCCTTAACTAAAATCTCATTCATTTTTGTTTCCCAAACTATGAATATCACAATTAAAAAAGACCACCATCCAGGTCTTCTAGCATCTAAAAACTCACCTGTATAGACAAGCCTTCATGTAACCTAACAACCCTTCCTTGTGCGTACTTTTTGGCGTGTGTTTTTGTGCGTATGTTTTCCTGTTATTAATATCGCCTTGTTCGTTTTTGTGATCTATTTATGTTTCATGTCTCTCACTGTACCACTTGTTTGATTGTTTCCATATGTGAAGCACCTTGTAACCAAGTCTTTTAAAAGTGCTATATGAATAAAGACTTACTTACTTATATCTGTGATATTATATATTTTTTATGTGTTTGTAATTTTGGCAACAATTTCTCAATTGACGCACATTATAGTTGCTTTATTTTTAAATAAAGGCTTTCCTGATTGTGACTTCTGCTAAACTTATCCTCAAAGCTAAATGTAGTCGTTGTCTTACCATCAAATTGTTAGGGACAACAAATAAACTTTATTTTGTGACGAGAAGATCTGCACAATTAACAATCAAATATTTTGGCAAGGGTTACAAAGTTGTGTGTTCTTTTTTTTCCTACGTCATATCTGCAGGCATCATATTTATATCTTTTGTTCTGACAGCAGCACTGACACAAGTGACGCACATCTCTTCCCCAAGTCGATATAGTTTCAGCCAGAGCATTTATGCTACTGCTTTGAACCCAGTGGTGCCTTTGGGTGTGGCTCGTCCCCTGAGTCCCTTTCATTGTTGATAGTGATAGCATAAAATATGAAACCCAGTCTATCAGGATAAATGTGAAACCACACATTACAGCCCCACCCACCCATCAAGACTATTAACATGTCATCTCCAGTACTGTCAGGGTTTGTCTGAAAGGTGTTTCAGAAGGTTAAGCAAACAAGGATAACTTTGATGCTATTAACTACTTTGAAGCCTTTGTAGTGCAGCCAATGTATTTGTTTTATCAGTCAAGTTAAGGATAATCTAGGCATCACATGGATATAATTTAGGGTCTACAGTCATGCTGATAAAACTTGTAAATTCTGCCATTGTTTAGCTGGTTCTATTGTTCTTGGACGCATGCTAATGCTAAATCAGCCCCATACACAAAGTACAGAGGAAAGTGGTTGGTTTTAGAATTATTTTAATATATCAGATATTTGTTCATATAATAAATTCATGAGATATTTTCCTCTTGAACAATGTGGTTAAGACACTGATGGTTTTATTCTACAGAGTCCATTTTAACCTTTTGTTATATCTCATGTTATGGTAACCTTTCAGTGCACAACGAAAGTCGTCTGTCCAGTATTGTTAAAACAGCCAGTAAAATAATTGGCACACAGCAGCTTTCTTTGTCAGATATCTGGAATAGACAAATTGTGAGGAAAGCAAAGTCAGTCTTGGCCAGCTCTGACCATCCTCTCATGGACAAATGTGTTATTTCCCCTCCGGTCAGAGCAGAGGTACAGGCTGCAGGGCTAAGAGCATAGATACAAATAATCGTACGTTCCTATTGCAATTAATGCACTTAATCTTCTTTAAACCATGACTGCTTTCAATCAGCACTGTAGCACTTTATTTATATTGATACCATTCCAGTGTAATTTTTCTTTTTATGTCCTCGGTCTTTCTATTTGTTATGTTTTTGTCCATTGCTGTAAATCAAATGTCCCTTCCAGGGACAATAAAGGTCTGCACTGAACTGAACTGTGGTGGACCATTGTACACCCAACTGCATGCTGAAAAACAATAAAGGATAACATGCAATCCAACCACTACTAAGAACTTTTCCAACTCTGCATACCATCTCTTGAGACCACTCCAAATTGTTGAAGGCTCTTGAGCAGCAGTCTACTGAATATTTTCACGTCTGTTTTCTGCTATACAAAGCCTGTCAGAGATCACTTCTTTTGATGCTTGTGGTGACTGGGTCAAAGAAACAACAGTTATAGCAACAATATTGGCTGACATGGTCCAGTCAGGTGACTGATATCTAACATGAATCATGGAGTTTGGGTATTTGGTCACTTGATTCAGGAATTCAAAGACCTCAGAGAAAGTCTGACACATTGTGGTTACAGGAGAGGTAAGGAATGTAGACAAACTGTTCTTTATCAACGCATCATAAGAGACAAATACCTCTTTGCATTCACAAGTCTGACAGGGACCTACCTTTTTCCCTAAGGTCTTTGACAGTATTTTTGTTTCTTCATCATTTTTGTGTTCTGAAGTAAAAAATGAAACTGTCCAGCATTCCAGTGTCCCTGCAGTAAACCTGGACTCTGGGGGGGTCTTTAGGGGTTTTCAGCTGATTGTTTTGGTTCTGAAGCCCTCAACTTTACAGATGGTCTCACCTTCCCTCACTGGAAGGTCTTTTGGATTTTTTTGAGGTTGGCAACCAGCTTATGACCATATGGGAGTCGCTCCAAAACAGAGCTCAAAGATGTGACTAATGCTCATTGTTCTTGGTCCTCCGGATGTGGAAGTTATCAAACTGTTGGCTAACACAAGTTTGCAAATTAAATTGATAAGTTGTGTGTCAGCCTTTTCTGCTGCCCAAAAATGACTGATTTAAATCAGCTATCGCATCTATCGCTATCGACAAAAGAAAACTGGTACGATATAAACTCATAACCTTCATGGTCAACCTTTCTTAACCATAAAAAAGGTTTTAAATTGAAACATAAAGAGGCATAAACATGCTGTTTCACTATGTTAAGGTTTGCTAAGGCCAACGCTCGTACTATGACTCAAGCACTCAGGCAGTTCAGGTGTTCTCCATGGAGACTGGAATGCATGAAACCTTTAACTGGACAACATGCCTTGGGAACCACTCAAGACCTCTGACGCAAAACTGCAAAATATACAGCCTCTTTTGTTACTGGACACCTGAGTTATCGCTCACTGTTGAGTGTAAACAAAATGAAATAAAGTCCTTTTCCTTGGGAACGCTGATGATGCCAATGTGTTATGACACGTAACCCTCCGGGAGAGGTGTGGCATAACGTGATAAAAAGCAAAAAATAAAACCGATCTTTATAATGCTCCCTCTACATAAGCCACAAAGAGATTGATTCTGGGTCAAAAGACACAATAAAAATGGTTTATGTTACACAATCACACTGATAACGGCTGAGCAGCAGTATACTTTGTGTGACTTTTAAACCACTTGTCAGACTCACTTCACTAAGGGTACAATTGTCCACAAGCCTGAGAACCAGATGAATCTTTATGGTTTATTTGCTCTGACATTTACTCTGCCAGATTTAGGTTGGACCAATCAAAATCATTTATGTAATAAGTTGAAGACCATTACAACCAATGACTGACTGTATAGAGAAGTGCCATTGAGGCATTTTTATTGACAGTTAAGATGGCTGTCTCTGATGTGTAATATTATTATATTAAATTAATATTAAATGAACCGGGTGGTAGTTCACATTGTGAACAACTGATTGTGTTTGAGTGAGTACTTCTGTCATACCCAATGTCTGTGTGTTATGATGAACCAAAATAGATGTGAACTGGATGTTTGGACCAGCTAACACCTAAAGCCAGAATTAAAAGTGCTTCCTGGAAGTTTACAATTAACTGAGGAGTTCCAAAATCAATACTTGTGTTTGCAAATGTCAATGTGCCACTAGACAGACAGACAGACAGACAGACAGACAGACAGACAGACAGACAGACAGACAGACAGACAGACAGACAGACAGACAGACAGACAGATAGACAGACAGACAGACAGACAGACAGACAGACAGACAGACAGACAGAGAGAGAGAGAGAGAGATAAGCAGATAGATAGATAGATAGATAGATAGATAGATAGATAGATAGATAGATAGATAGATAGATAGATAGATAGATAGATAGATAGATAGATAGATAGATAGATAGATAGATAGATAGATAGATAGATAGATAGATAGATAGATAGATAGATAGATAGATAGATAGATAGATAGATACTTTATTGATCCCGAGGGAAATTCAAGGCATCCAGTAGCAGTATACAAACATGCAAGACACATAGCAATTGTTACAATAAACACCCGCTGTCCCCCCTCCCATACATATATTAACCCGACAACAAAGATTTAAGGAGCCCTTATATGAATAAGAATAAAAATTAAAATTAAAATTAAACCTGTGCAATTGAAAATAGACCTATACAACTTATATAAAGAAATGTACAAAACCTGTGCAGGAATAGAAATATATGTGCAATTTAAAGAGCATATTAGACCTGTACATAAGAGATGAAGAGTGTTGACCTTCTGAAAGTATGTGTTGTTGTACAGTAGTGTTTAAGATGGGGGTAGTGCAAGAAGTGTGAAAACAGACTATCACTATGACCAGTACTCACTATAGCACTCAGGCATTTGAATATAGGCTATAGTCACATACTGTTGACTGTAAAAACAGCTTATAGTATGTTACACTCACAGATGTCACTTTTCACAGGTGGAAATTCTAACAGTTGGCTTATGCCATCACATAATGTCTGACATGCTAAACACTGGTTACTAAGCCAGCAGTGCCAGGCTAACAGTGAGCAAAGCCACATTCTCGAGCTACATGCTAGTGGAATTATTTATAGAGTATTAGGCATACTTTAACTACCACAGGAGTGGCTTAATGTCACCAAGACTTAAATTATACAAGAGGGTAATTGAAAAGTTGACCAGTTACATACTGTGTGTAAGTGTCATACTTCACTGGTAGATTTTACTTACTGCAAAGATGCGCAATATCTGGATTTGCTTTGTCACACTGCTTTTATTTATAAGTTCCTGAATGCAGTTCCTGATTGCCATTCATTATATTTTTAGAGTATTTATTGATTAAGTTTCCCCCCCCCCCCAAGTTATTCTGGAAAGACAGACAAATGTATTATCGTCATACTTTGGTGTAGCAATGTACTTGTGGTGATTCAGAGTCTCCCATACACCCGAGTATATATGAGTGGTCTAGAACTGTTCTTTTGTAAAGTGTCTTGAGATAACATTTGATAGGAATTGACGCTATTCAAATAAAGATTGAGTGATGTGTTGGAACTGATTCAGTAGAATTGTCACACAAACACAATTAATGTGCATGTTGACTCATGATAAAAAAATGTATTGTTATCTAAGCAGGCAGTTACATAAAGCCTGCATGGCTGCGTGATCAGAGATAACTGACTGCCAGACGTGCATAAAAATAATTGGACTACCTTAAACCATAATTTGGATCATACACTCCATCTAATGGTCACTTATAGAACAGCAGGTAGAATGTTTTCAGGTGAGTTTGTGCCTAAGCAGTTAATATGGAGAGACTAAATGAAAACGTTGCATGTGTAGAACACTCATTAGACTTTTTGTGAAAATGTGATCCGCCTTTTGAGTATGTCACTCAATGTGAGCATCATCGAGCTGTAAAGAAATCTTTACCAGCTTCTATTACAAACACATTTTCACCAAAGGATTATACAGACCACTTTAACCGGTAATGTTTTGAGTCTGTAGTGATCTTCATATTCACTATGTCTAAAGGGTAATAGTTAGTGGTTTACACTCCTGTCAATCTTTGATCAATACACAGAATCCACTTTTCAAACCTTTATCTTAAGTTTGCAATCAAGGGTTTGATAAAGCAGGAAATAAGATTCACACATACATGTTGTACCTTATTCATAAAAATGTGATGGCTCAATTATTATTATTCAAGAAGTAAAAATAAATTGCTCAAATTGGAGACAATAAAACACAACATAAAGACACACATATGCATCAGTATGTTGAAATTAAAATCTTGTAAATTAAAATAAGGTGTTAAAGATTTAAATTTAAGATGGCCAAAAAAACAAAAAACATATCCTTTCTGACAAAGAGTCCAATATGAAAAGCTTTAAGAACATTGGATCCAATTTTCCCCCCTCACACTATTTTCAACAGCAGGCCTGAACTTCACAAGGGTTTCCAGTTTTCCTATTTTTCAAGTCAAACTGGAACTCACCGGATTAACTGAGATCCGTATTGCAGGTGAGAGAATTCCTAACACCAGTTACCTGCACCACATGGAACGCTTGTAAATATACACATTTGAGACATGCCTTAAAACAACCTGCTCAGCAATGAAAATGGTGATTATTGAAGGTTAAAGAACACAATCTTACACAAATTAAGTACAAAACAACTTTTATTTCAAAACTCCCTCAGTTCAACTCCACAAACATGACAATAGGCACCAATTGAATTATAGAGTTTGCCTGATTCTTGATCTCTCTGCATAGTCCTGATGTTTAAAGATGCACCAAGAGGAGATGGCAGATATACAAATCTCCACTGAGCACAAGTGGAAAATGTAATGGCTTTGGTAATATAAGGTTAAATATTTATTAAAATAAAACACTATATATTTCAAAAAGACACAAATGCAGGGATAAAAACTCAAGTCTATAAACAACCTTAATAGAGTACATTTACACTTTTATGTAATGCTCAAATATTTAAAAAATTAAACTAAATGAGCTCTTTGATTAAAAATGTACAACGTACTAAAAGTGTGTATAAAGGCAAACACATTTGATTAAAAATCTTCAAACCTCTAACTTAAATAGCCGACATAATCAAAACCCAAGGTGTCTGATTCATAAGAAACAGAGACTTGGCAGTAACAATGTTGATGACACTAGTGACCTGCAGGCTCCTGGTAACTGATAGCATCAGATTCGTGTCCAAGCCCGTTTCCACTGAACAAAACACAGTCCATTTCAGCCCACAGACTTGCTTTGTACAGTACAAGGCGTGTACTGTAAGAAGACGTGTGTTACTCCGCCGGTTGGTTCTTGTTTTTCTTATTCAGTATTTTGCGGAGACTGTCCGGCATCAGGTAGGGCCTCTCTGCGCTGCCGTCGTTTCTCTCGAGATCCTCCACTGGAAAGAGATTCAATGAAATGGCATTTAACAGAGGACTTTTTTTTTTTACCCAAACAGTTTGATGTTTGTTTGTTCTCTTTCTTTTTAAGTGTCAATGCAGAAATAAAGCAGACCAAGAAACATATGCAAGCACTCTTAAATGAGACAAGCTTCATAATGATAAACCTAAAAATACAAAGTTAATTTATCTTTGCTGTTTCCAGTTCTGTAAAGGGAAGTGTATTTTTTACACAAATGGACATTGCCTTTAAAAACATTCACCCACTTTAAGAGTTAAATCTTTTCGTTTTATGACGTGGAGACTAATTTCTTCAAATACTGTTTATTAAACTACTCTACTATGAACACATACTGTACATTTGTAAAAGTGAAAAACATTGCAAAATTACATTATGTTAAAAGTAAAAACTTGCAGCCAACCTAAGTCACATCAACAGGATCAAAACATAAACATTATAAGCTGTTATGGCTTATTGGGAACAACACTTCGGTGCATTGATAGTGGTTCGTACTAAAGACGGAGCAAAGATGCTAACAGACACAAAACACTGTTAAGAGGCACATTAGTGGCTTCAAGTATCCATTGGCGAGTGGCAATGTGTGGAACTATTTAAAGGCTAAACACATTCTAGACATTTCTTTTTACCATAAAGAAATTAAATTCCACAATTTCAAGACATTACGTGAAACTGGTTGTTTCATCTTACTCTAATACATTACCAGAGGCGGAAATCACAAATCACATTTACTCGCTTTACTGAGTACTTTTTGTGTACTTTTACTTATTAAGTAGTTTCAAAATCTGTCATTTTACTTTTACTTAAGTATTGTGATTGCTACATTTCAAATCACATCCGTTAGTTTAAATAAAAAGTAAGCCTTTTAATTTATTTTAACCTCAAAGTCCTGAAAAATACTGAAATGTTGAAGCATTAGTGAATCCTCAAAACTTTTTTTAAACTGTCCAAGCTTGTCAAACTACAGTGCAAATACACACAGTCTCAGCGCTTAATTAGGTCAATTATACACGTGTTACATTTTGGTTACGAGAATGATTCATTGATCAAAATCAATTTCTTAACATCCTGCTTCCTTGTAATCAAAGATAAGAGATTCAAGGAAATTTGCAACACTCGTGCAATTCAAGAAAACACTGAATCACGGCTATTTTAAGGCATGTCGTCTTGCAGTTGTTCTATAAATAACCTCTGCATGATGAGCGGTTTTGATGCAAAGCTGGATTTTCCAATGGACAACAAAGCACCAGCTCATTAATGTCGTAACTTCAGTTAGTCTTTGAAACTAGCACAGTGAAGACACACTGGCAAACAGCGTCTTTATCCCAAAAAGTCCTCTTTTCTAAGCTGCCTCCTCCTCCTGAGCCAGCTGCTGTTTGACTTTGTCGTCCTGTTCTTGAGCAGAAGACGAAGAGGGATCCTCAGCCTCCTTCTTCCACAAAATCTCGTGAAGAGTGGAGGACATGTAATAAGGCCTTGCAGGTGAACCATCATTGCGCTCCAGGTCTTCACCTTATTATGTGTGTGTGTGTGTGTATTTGTGAGTGTTAATGGGTAGAACGGAAGATTAATATTAAAATAAAAGGGTCAGAAGGAAAGGTGTTATAGGAGCAGAAGGAACAAGGAGGGGTGGATTGTGGAGTGAGAGAAAAAGAAGGGAGAGACAAAGAAAAAATAAGGTCAAATAGCAAGCAAGCAAAGGCACCCACGGGCATTTTGAAAGTTAACAGTTCATCACAAAGCAGATTCACCAGATTAACATTCCGTAAACCACAGACTCTTTAATTCATGCAGCTTAGAATTAGTGACAGCCCAACACCAAAAGCAAGGCAAGATTCAAGAAATGAAGAACGCTTTGATTCAGCTGGATTGATTAAGCTTTGCGTTATTACATCAAGCCCTTTCTTCAATGCAGCATTTTGTGTCTTCCACGCAGGTGTCAGGTGGACTGTGTTTAAGAAACAATGTCTGAGTAATGCATCATGTCAACAATGGCTGTGGAGGTGCTACTTACAGAAACAGAGGAAAAGAGTGTCCACACACATGGCGTACACGCTGAAGAATCCATGGGCAATCAGATAGGAGCCAACCACCACCGTCTGGTGAGGAACATAGAAAACATCATCATCATAAGACCACCAATAGTGTTTTTGATAAATGACGATGTATTTACTGAGGTGAGAAGAAACATCAGACTCACCAAGATGGGCACCCAGTAGTAGTGGAGATGTGGAGCTGTATTTTCAAACGCCTTCACTCTGCCAGAGAAGAAGAAGAAGGCAAAGACCCCTGTGGAAGACAGAGCATATACAACTCAAACACCTTTCAAGTCAATCATTTGTGACATGTTGGTAAAAAGCTTGAAGGGGGTTAGAATCCCTATAAAAGTCCTCTGTAAAAAAAGAAAGAAAAAAAAGGCCAAAGATATTTTCAATATTGTCGGTGCTGAAAACTTGGCATATGTAGATGAGTCAGTTATGTGACATGTAGAAACTGTAATCATATTTGTATTAACCCTTAAACCTCTACAATATATTCATTTATCCTGTACATACCTTGGTATATTTTAATGTTATTTCTTAATAACAATTTAAAACAAATTGATATCCTAAGAATTTGTAAAACCTCTTTGTAGGTTGTAACTCAACATACCCTGATAAAAATGCAAACTCCTTCATAAACAGTACAAGCTGCTGCCGTCTAGTCGCAGATATACGTTGCCGAGGTGCAGGAGAACAGATTTGAAAACTCCAGCAAATAGTCCCTCTGGGATAATGAAGTTATCTTTGAAACTTACATTTGGCTAACTGACACACAAAGCAAATACATCCAAAACAATCAATTACGGTAGTTGTGAAACTAAACTTCTTTATTTTTTTACTTTTAAGATGTTTTCTGAGTGCACATGCTAAATGTATACAGTTCATATATTGATGTTTTTTGTTGATTTACTGTCATTTCCTAGATTTTATTCAAATGCTTTGTGAACCTTAAATTTGTACAATTTCATTTAGGCTCTGGCTATCGTGAGGTTTTTATAAGATGTAAGTCCATGGAAGCCCATTCTGTCTTTGATTATTGATAACGTGGTGCCTGCATACAAAACCATCGAGATCAACTTCTTGTTGTAAAAACAGTGACTGACCTTGAATAAGCTCATTATAAGGACCATTAAAAGGTTTGAGTTGAAACGTTTGTGTAATGCTCAGTTTTTCTGAATCAATAACACAGCCAATACATTTAGATGATAATCATCATCAGTTTGCAGCAATAACATAAAAGATGAAGAGGAAAATCATGACTAGTAGACTCACCCACGAGCCCAACGATGAGCAGCTTGCCCAAAAACAAGAGGAAATCTGTCACTTTGTCCAAGACAGCAACCCTGTAGGATAAAACCGTCATTTATTCTTTGTATGACTGCCATCATATAGGAATTATATGTTCAATTATCACATGGCAGGCAGTCTTTTGCAATCGCCTTCACCATGTGTACTCACCTGATCATGTTCCTCATGAGCAGGAAGAAGGCATCTTTGGCAGCGGTGCAAAAGTTTTTGCCATATATTGCCACCTAGAGGCCAAATATAGTCAATACACAAAATTAAGAATAAACTTCTTTTTTTTTTTTTAAAGTTTACTGAGGACAAAAAGAAAAGCACACAGATACATTACGCACCATAATGTAGGCATTTCTGTTCAGGAACTTGATGCATTTCTCCAGACACCAGAAGCAGCACTTCAGACAGCACATCAGAAACTTGGTGAACTTATTGTGGGCATCTAAGAAAAACACAATCATTATTAGATTTAGAAACTTAACCAATTGTGTCATTCCAGTGCATTTCAATGTTTCTTTAATCATAAAACCTCTTGAAATACTTTTGAGGCTAATTACACCCTGTCCTTTTCCAATACTGTTAGCAGAAAAAAAAGCCTTTATAAAGAGGAATAATACAGCGCAGCACCATCAGTGTGAGCGTTACTGAACAACAAGATTGTAACTGGAGACACTTCATCTAGAAAGGAAAAATATTAAATATTATTAATATTATTTTAACAGCTTATAATTAGTTCTCCAAAATAACCCCATTTAAGAAACATTCATTTGACGGTAGTGAGCTGTATACAGAACTAGGTTTGCTATCATTGCTAAACAACTTATCTTCTAACTTAAAATAATTAAAGAAGCAAACCTTTTAGCTTGTGGTCCAGATACTCAAGCAAAACCCTGATGATCTGAATGATTGAGAGGATAAGGGAGCCAAACGCCAGGGTCCCTGTATGATACCTAAACAAGACAAAAAGTGGCTTTTAAACAGCAACTCAAAGAACACCTACTGTTAAAGACAGCACAAAGAAAAACAACACAAAAGGCAGGAAACAGAGAAGAAAATCCACTAATGTTAAATGAGCTTAAAAATGTCTTCCACACACACACACACACATATACAAACCTAAGAGATCTTCCTAAGGAAGAGAACACAGGGAAGGCAGGCATGTCGTCTGGCTTTACGAAGGCCCAGTAATATGAAGCAAACGCCCCGGCCAGGGTCATCTGTCCCAGAGCTGTGACGAAGTTGGCACACCAGAAGAAGAGGAAGACATTGTAGAACTGCAAGCCGATCAGGTACTTGTGGTAAACCGTTTCTCCACCGTAGAAGGCGAAAAGGCACTCGGAGTCAGGGCACTGATATTTCATGGGATCGGTCGAGTAGTTCTGAGCAGAGATACAGGTTATATAGAGACATAGTATACCGTACATACCATGGATATGACACAGAAATCCATAAATGTCCCCTAATATGAGCAGGGAATGGTTTAAAGAGGGTTGAATCAAACAAAGTCTTTAGTTTCATCAAATAAATGTTTTCACATGAAAATTTAAGGTGAAGAGTTCGACAGGTCAGAATAAGGATACTTCATTATCAATGATGTCTGAAAGCTGTAGCAGGGTTTAGAAATGCTGTCTGGAGGTTCAAACATCAAATGAAAAATGAAATGAGAAAACTTACAGCAGGGTCGCAGGTTTTTCTTGAGTGTTCGCATACTGAATCGTTAAAAACTTTGTAGATGGGTTCATTTGAGGTCGACAAGAAGCTGAACAGTGCTGTCAAGGACAATAATCAATCTTACAATCTTGATTTGTATAAAGCTAATTCATAACAAATGTCCTCTCAAGGCACTTTACAAAAAGAGCAGCTCTAAATATGACTATTATTTATAAAAGAACCATCATTGTTCTACAACGGACACATCACTTAGTAAAGTTAGAGTGGCAAGAAGAAAAATAAAAAAGCCTTCTCAAGGTACCAGGAAGAAACCTCGAGCAGAACCAGACTCATGTTGAACAGCAATGTGTTGAAACTGTGTCGGGCTTAATCAAGGAGACTCGAGGAGATTCTGCTGACGCCCAGAGAGTGAACTTGAGCTGCAGAATTCTCCAAACTTCACTAAAGAATAACTCTTAACACATAGTGACAGGAATGACAAAGTAAAGGTAAGGGAACTTTTTTAAATAAAATGTGCCATATTTAACTCTAAGGAAATCTTGTTTTAATTTAGAAGTATATGCTTACTAATACAGTGAGGTGGGATATTTATTTCATATCCAAAATGTGCAAACTCATTAGCATTGTTTAGCTGCTACATCAAGGTACAGCCGCTGCACATTGGCATGTATTAACACGCTATTTGATCTCCATTATCCATTCGAATAAATATTTCCGAATATGATTCAAGGTCAGGAATTTCCTATTTAAAAGCGTTGAAGTCCCATCTTAATGCGTTAATGACTTACCACCTTTAGATCTTCATACATGCTTTGAATTCCCCTCGGGATCAGTATCAAGTATCTGTGTGTCTATCAACATGACACATTTGGATTGGGCCTCGTACTTCAAAGTACTCATGCTCATATCAAAGAATTTGATGGTTAACTCTGATCATTTTGTTACAACTCAAATCGGTCTACTTCCATGAACTTGAATCTAATGTTTATTTCCGAGGTGATGAGGTCTTGTTTTTTTGTAATGAAATGTTTAATCTAGTATGCGTGATTGAAAACAATCGAACACTGAATTAGTTTAATTAACATATCTCAGATTTAGGAGCTGCTGGTTAGATGCCTAACTTCAGTTAACCCTCGATAACGACACAACAACACTGACTGACAGGAAGTTGAAAGGATACACAGCTGTAACAGCCCAGTAGGCAATCACCATGGCGAGGAGGACGAAAGTAAACAGCGGGTAGAAGAGGGAGGACATGACATGCCCAATGGCCCTGTAAACACAAGAAAAAGCAAAAGAAGAGAATCTTTCAGACTAACGATACACACACAGATTAAGTCATCAAAAGGTAACTCAGATACTGACACTTAAAATCATTTCACAGTCACTCCAGGCAATTAATGTAAGTCAGAACAGTTTAACATCTTCATTGATTTGTTTTGTCTCTTTTGAAAGTGCCCACAGCACTAATGGAAGTCTGACCTGCTAGCTTCTTTGATGAGAGCAACAGCAATAAGGATCCTCTTCCTGAGGAAGATGAGCAGCAGGATGATAATGACCTCCACAATGGCCAGGATAATCACTGCAGGAGAAGTGTTGCAGAGGGAGAGGTCATATGGGTGTTTCATACACATAGATAGTTATAACACATAGATGGTGTGCTGTGTACTGACTGAAGGCCAGCCAGGTCTGTCTGACTTGCAGGTAGATTGTCAAGTCCGTCTGGAAGCCAAGGTCTTGTAGCGTCACATCAGCACCTGGCTCTTCTTTCAGGGCAGCGTACTCCATGTAACAGTGGAAGATACCTGAGCAGCCAGACCATAAAACCACAACATTTGCAAACAGGAAATATGAGCAATGGAATTTTTAGTAATAAAATGGCAGCCAGTTCAATAAAGCAGAGAAAATATTATGATAAAAAAAAAGTCTTCTAATCTGTGCCTTCAAGAAGACAGGGATCCTATTCTTTATCAGGGGTCTAGAAAGAAAAAGGTTCAGAGAATACTCTTGGGTTTGTTATCTTTGAGTTAAGGACTTTTTCATTCAAGACACAAAAATGACTTTCCATTTGGATCAGTAACTGTAGTAAATGACTCTTTGTAACCTGCTCAATGATGAGGTTTTTTTTAAACATTCTAGTGGCTCAGTATAGGCAGAGGTCTGACGTAAGGAAGACGTTGACGTATCTTTTTAAACAATTATTTTGTGTAGACCAATGGTTATAGCAGAATACGATATATAGGCGTTTGAGAATGAAGCCAAGGTTAAAACGGCAGAGTAAATATATGATTAAATGTTTACAGCCTTGCCTGTATTTGATGTTGAGAACAGAGAACTATAGAGGACATAGATCCTGTCATATCCTGTCAGTGTGTCTACTGAAATATTCCCCACGTCTTTCCCATTGTTTCTGAAGTTGTTGGATTAATTCAACAAAATACAACTCCATTCCGCCATCAACATATTTCATAGTGTTCTGTGTGTGTTCTGTGTGTTTTCAGGGGCACAATATAAGCAGAGAAGTTAAAAACTGAAACCCGCAGTATAAATAGCAACACGCCCGCCTGCGAGTGCACCTGGCTTTAAACGCGAGTGGGATCTAACACTCTGATTGGTTTGATTCATGTTACACCCAAAACACAACTATGTATAATCAAGCCACATAATCCATCCTCTTTGTTCTCTGCGCCTGGCTCTGCACCTAGATTGTGCATCATGTAAATACCAAAATAAAGTCAGACATGCCCCGAATCGCTGTGCGCCAATCACTTTAGACAACGCACCGTCAAAACAGGGCCCTTAGTGTAGATATATATCACTTCTGGAACAAACATAACATGCAGAGGGCTATAATGTGCTGATGTACTTTGAGGTGAGCATGAAAAAGATGGTGACAAAAGCTAACATGGGTTGGCCCTTACCATATCCTAAAACCACTATCACCAAGGCAACCATAATCCAGACCATGATCCCTGCCAAGAAGCGAAGGAGGACGATGAAGAGCAGGCTGGTGAGCATAGCGATAACCAGCCCTCTAAAGAGAAACAACGTTGTGAGGAAGGGAGGGAAACAAAGAGTGACTGATTAGTGATAGTTTCCTTCTTTACAAACAAACTGGATCAGAGTGAAAAAGTCGCAGGTTTACAAGTGGCGGTGAGTCACTTACAACAGGATCCAGTACCAGGACTGCGTGTAATCCTCAAAGATCTTCATGACCACCTGTCGAGCCTCAATAACAACAGTGGCATTCCTGTAGAAAATATTTCTGTGAGTTCATCATTTTAAGCACTCTGGGATAAGGAACCTATGAGGCAGACGGGGGGACAGGCCAGGCCACAGCTATTTAAAAGATGTGTCACACTTAACGGTAAAATGATCTGTTACTCACTTTACTCCATCCATAAGATCCTTTGCATCTCGAAATGTTCCGCTTCCGTCATCAAAGTGAGAGTTGTTTCCCACAGTAATCACACCTCCTTTCTGCCCCAATGCTGGGAAACACCTACGAGTGACTGAAGGAAGGCAAAGGACACATTAACACTCCAAAATCACTTTCTGCAATGGCTGATAAATACAATGGAAGAGGGTTTTGTTTAATACATAGACAGATGTAACTCACAGGGCTTGCTGGGGATCAGCATGGCAGGACAGAGACCCATACTGACGATATCTGGAATACCCTGAAAAACAAAATCCAGATAAAGGGTATCAAAACCTTTGAGGCGAGGGGAATACTCAGGCAGAACAGAAAATGAGCATCATAGAAGGATAACATCCAGAGTCTGGTCAACAATTACATTTAAACTCACCATTTTATCAGTAACACCCTCCTTGCAGAATTGTTTATAGTAATCAAAGTCTTTGCTGTTTGTGTAAGCTTTGACCAATGTCAAGAACTTTTCTGGGCACTTCTCAACACACATCTGATGAGGGAAAAAAAATCAGAGCAGGACAGATCAAGTTTGTAATGTTTTTATACTTAGAAAAATCTGAATTCAAATCCTCTGCCAAGAAAGAGAACGGAGGATTTGAAGAAAAAACATTTGTGGATGATTTGGAGCGTCAGAGAAGAATACATGAAAAGAGAATAGAGTTGACACCTGTGTGGTCGGACACTGGAACTCTAGCAGCACCATGGGGCTGGCACACTTCATGATGTTGAAGTAGAACAGAAACGACTTCTTCCTGTTAAGACAAAAACACAAAACGGTGAGAGGAAGAACAGGCTTGTAGGGGGAAACTGATCCGTGAGTTTCAAAGACAAACAGCACCTATCAAAATAAAACAAAAACATGCAAACATTATACTGAGCACCATAGCAATTTGGTCTTTTTTGGCTATCACTCCGTCAACAGGGTAAAGGAATGAGAGGAGCAGTGTCATGGAAGACAAAGGATTATTCATCTGTTTAGAGGGTATGTAGGAAAAACAACATTTCGATGATTTATTCAGTTGCTGCAAAATCCAGTGGAAAAGAGTCATCCCATATCCTCTCCTCGATTCACGGGAATTTGTCAAAGTGAGGGTGAGTAATGAGAAGTGTATGTTCATTTGTTTCTCTTGCAATGTTTGTATCCCTTTTAGATAAATGTCAACTGGAAACTTTTTTTTTCAGAATAAAGAATGATAGATATGTCTTGTGTCTTTGCTTTTTTTTAAGTCAAATGACTGAAAATTGGAGAGGACGATTGTAAACACTGTACCTCCATGCAGACAAGAGAGCTGAAAATGCTGTGTGCATAAAGCATGGTGTATTGTGTGGTTTTATTTTGATGAACTCATGATGCTCACAGTGGTCTACACATTTCTGTGTTCATGCTCTCAAAGTAAAACGAGAGATCATGCACAGAAAGAGGAAAAGTATGAGCTATACTTGGAGAGAAACTCACTCAAGTGGGGTGCCAGCCTGCCCGCAGAACTGGCCTCGGCTGTCCGTGGGATAAATCACCTTCCTGGGGTCACCCTGGGACCAGGCTGGAAACAAAAATGAATTTGCTAGGTTTCTTTCATTGCCAATCTTAGGTTGTATTTTTATAGATAAAACAAACTGCTGCTTCTTACTTACCAAGTATTCCAACTGCAATATAACCCAGTATGGCAATAATGAAGAAGATGCAGCACACAATGTCCGTGCAGCTCCTAGGATGTAGAGAGCAAAAGTTAAACAGAACCCTTAGTAGCAACTCAAATACATTAAAAGCCAGAAGCATTATCTCAATCTTACCTGCTCTGGATTGGGCCCTTGAAGGTCGGGTCATACTTCCTCGGCTCGCCTACGTAAAAGAGAAACAGAGCAGTTTGCAACACAACTTGCTGAGACTTGAAATATGACGGAGTGACAGGCAAAAGTCAAGCCAGCTTGATTGAAAGAAACTGTATAAATTGATTGGTTATTGTTGCTGCACATGTAAGTGAGATTAGTCCTCAGCAGTAAAAAATACAATCTACAGCACCTTTTTTGTTTGCACATATTAAAGTTTGTGAACACACAAAAGTCAGAAGAACCATTTCCACAACCAGAAATCTGGACTACAAACGTGTCTAAGTGTAACTTGTTACTACAGAGAGCGTGGCTGAGTGGGAAATAGCCCACAAGTGTTTGAGCATCTTAATATCAAAAGCAGAGAGGCACCTTGCAGCCACTGTTTTTTAAAAGGGCTAATTTAGGGTTATGACACAGTACCCCCAAGCCCCGCCCCCCTTCCTCCCTTTCTTCTGTCAGATGACTTTCCCCTCGGGCAGACACGCCTGGCAACAAAACAAATTCCTCCCTGGTGACTAAGCAGAAGCAGCTAACCCACGTGAAAGACAGCGCCAACTTAACAAGGCCAACAGCATGTTTCATAAAACATGTAGTTTGACAAGTGACTAATGTCGTGTTTTTGCAAGATGAATGGCAAATGTTTAATGGGTGAGTGTGTGTATCCATTCTTTAGTTTGAATAAAGTTTCTTAGTATCTGAGTGATGCTCTGCGAGTTCTCATAATTCCATAATCAGTCAAAGAGTAATATTAGCTGCAGGCTATTTGAGTTCAACATTTGATTGGCTGAAGACGGAATATCCATTATCCAAGCTAATTTATCTTGTACCGCAGCAAAAAATCCATCAAGCACAACTAGTTTCACCGAGGAGATCTGTGCCTTTTAGGACAGAAAGAAAAGTGAGGTGAAATTATTTCTACAGAGCAAAGAACACAGGCATTGATCAAAAGTCACAGACTGCTTCCCATTCAACACTCTGATACAAAAATAGTGGTTTAAGATCCAAAATCTAAAAAAAATATCCATTTTAACACTGACATCACGCTCAGTATGGAACACTTAGAATCTGTTATGTTGTACTTTTGAGTTTCAGGTTTGCAAACTGTATCAGTGTAGGAATCCAAAAAATAGGTGTGATATTGTAACTCCTCAGTCTACCACCAGAATTTGACAATCAATGAACGTTCTACAGGTTGATTTAACTGGAAGTGTGAAATGATGACAGCGTCAGTAACTCACAATGATACATTTTGCAAAAAAAAATAAACATAGCAGTTTTACATTTAAGAATAATTTTAGCTTCCAATGCTGAGTGACATCAGAGGAAAATGGCAGCCCTTAGAATAGAGACTGATTTTTAGGACTTTAAAAACTCATGCTACTACAGCTTGTGTACTTGTGTAGCTTCTGAGCCTAAACCCCAAAAGTCTAGACAAGGGAGTATGGTACTCTCTCTGGCTTATTTGCATTTTAATTATGTATGAGGTCAGATGATAATGCTGCAGGAAGCATTTACCAGACACGCTTTTAGAGAAGTCACAGCTTCCTGGTAAAAAGATCATTACTGCTCTATGTGATGTCCGTATTGTAAGTCTATGGTGCATCCAACTTTAGGCTAGCTTTGCTAAATACCCTCTGATATGTTGCATTTCCTTGATGAATGAAAAACAAGTTAAAAAAATATCTCAGACTCAAAAAAAAATTAGGAAGGCTTTGGTAACTTCAACATAAAGCTGTACTAGGAACATGCAACAGACTTAGTGTTTATCTACACACACAGCGGAGAGATATTTGTGTTGGAGGAAGAACTGATAAAAGCTCTCTGCTCTCTCACACCTGTATAATCAGCAGAGCTGCCAGCAGTAGCAGGTTCTCCACTGACACACATTCACACGAACACACACGCCCATTTTCCCCAACAATGTTGGCATACTGATACTGCAGCTCAGGTTTCACAAAAAAACTATTCACAGACCTGATGAGAAACAGATTCACTTTTTAAACAGTAAAAACAGCAAAACCCAACACTAACCAGTCAAGTCCTTTGACATTTCTCAGATTGAAACAGAATGAGAGAAAAAAAAAGCTGCAAAGCAACATAAAACTGTTCGTGAAGCTGTTACCATTCTTTCCAAAGTATTCCTCATCCTCGGGCATGTTTGTTTCCTCTCAGGGCCAGCTCTTGAAATGTTCCGAGGAGCCTGTAAACACTTTTCCCAGTATCTTGTTCACTCCTTCCTCCCTCGTCAAGTATAAATGTGCGCGAGCAGGGAGACACAGGTATTGTGGAGGGAGAAACCAGTCCGACCTGTCCCTGAATAGTGGTGCTCCACCTCACCTCAGACTTCCCCTCTCTGTTTATCCTGAAACAACTGCCTCTTTCCAATCTGTGCCCCACCTGTGCATCTCTCTCTGCCTCCTCCCCCTTCCAAGAAACCCCGACCTGTCTTTATTTCCCACTTTTGTGTGTCTCCAATCAGCCGACAAAAAGGCTGCTGTTTGAAAAAGCCAAAGTCAAAACGTTGGGACTTAATCAAAAACATGTGTTTGGAGTAAACAGGAAAAGTACCGCCTTGCATTGTTGCCTCTAGCGGCTTTTCGTGCCTCTGCTGTGGAGGACGAGTGATTAGAATCAGGTGTGCAGGCTTTTTGGAGCTGCAAATACCATCATCTGCAGTGAGAAAAAGCACGCAATAATAAGATGAAAAATCAATCATTTGTGATGTTATATAATCATAATTTTAACCGTCATGTGGAGAAGCTCAAGAAGGATCCAATCAAATGTTTGTCCCTGTACTCTTTTTCTTTTTACTACATCACATTCTGCAGCTGCACAAAGTATGGTCTTTGCTTACAGTACGCATACGAGATTACTTTGTCACAAAATCATAAGATCAGGTCTTACACTTTGATCCTCTGACTCACACATTTATGACAACCTGCGTCAGTCTGCACTGTCACAAGACATCTATCAAAAATTAAGAACTCCAAAACTATAAATCTGCAAAACTATTGATACACATTTTTGGATTTTCTCACTTGTTTTATGGGCCATGTTTTTGTGTGGCTTCCCCTTCTATTCTTAACCTACATCTGTCGTTTTGTTCTCCTACATTTGTAAAAAAAAATATATATATATTGTGTTCCATCGGTTTTTTTAGATAATATTATTAACATGTTTATCTTTCTTTTCTTGTTATAAAAGTCAATTAATTACCCACAGTTTTTTTGTTTTGTTTATTTCAACTATATTGAAGTTGGGAAAAAGGCTTTGTCTCAGAGTGTTTTCTCCCATCTAGTGGGAACATTACAGTATTGCACTTTAACCAATTCTTTTAAACACATTTCAGCCCCCTCTTTTTTTTCTTTTTTTTTTCCACTGCTCCCTTTTTTGTGCCTTAAACCAGTTCAAAGTTGTGATTACTGTTTTCTGTAATCAACAACAAAAGGCAATCAGAACTGAAAGTGAAGTTCCTCCAAAAGTGTAACAAAGAGTCCTCAGAAGGACTACATACCGCAAATGTTTTTTGCAGATGCTTGCTGAAACAGAAAATTCATCTGGAATGATTGAAACTTTCCAACCATTCTGTTCTAGTTTTATGGCCAACTTTCCTTTACGAGGGAGTTTTGATTCAGATGTTGGTACTTTTTTGAGAGATTTCTTCCACGGTGACGCAGCATACAGAAATCAAAACAATAGTCCCGGCCTCCAGTTCTTGTCCGTTCACTTTTGGACTATCTTTAACAGCCATGTGTGTAATTTTGTAAACCTTTTGTTGGGACTGGCAGAAAGCTTTTTTGATTTGCAGGACTGTACAGTGAGTTATGCTGGGTAGAAATAACTCATCTTTCTCCTGTTTTTGTATTTCTTTGTCCTGTTTTTGTTGACATTGGGCTGCAGTTTTACTCTGTTAAAAGCTCTGCAAAGGATCTAATCTAATTCTAACAGACCAGCTCTGTGTTACCAGACAGCCCAGAGCATTCTCTAAAGTCATTAAAATAAAGAACAATGGACATTTGCTATAAGAGCTTAAAATGTAATCTTAAAATGCAATACTGTTTTTTTAATGAGTCTCTAAAAGGACAACAATTTACAGAGAAACATTGACTCTAGTGCTTTGTGTGTTGTAAGTGGGTGTGCAGTATGTTTGCAGGTTCATTGGGTTTTAATTATTAAAACATTTATAGTCATCATCATTTAAGGGATGAAAAGCGTAGAACACAAAAAGTCAATTAATCCCATGTGAGCATAATGATGCTATGTGTTGTAGTTTACATCGTGTTAGAGAGTTGTGTTTTCACAGAAAATGAAACACAGCTTGTTTCCTCGCCTTGTTTTCTAAAGTGTCTCTTCCTCAGGTGCAGTATTGACTTTCAATGACATCTTACGTGTTTTTACATTCCTGAGTATCTTTGCTTTATTTTCTTAGCACAGCCTGCTATGTGTTCCTAACGACTAAATAAAGTGATTTGAATTGAACCCTTTTCATATCCAAATGTTGAAGAAAGCTGGTTGCCTTTTTCGATGGAGGAAATGTAAAGCTCAGGACTCAACAATGATGGCTGAATACCATTTAGCTACTTTGGGTTCAGGGCATACTGAACACTTGATCAGACTTCCATTGTTATAATGGCATTAGTAACGTCTGTGTTTTTCCTATTGGCTAATGGCCAGCTGTGAAAAGGCATGAATGTTACTATCTACTAGTATTCTTAATTATTCACTCCCTCCATGGAAGCAGAAAAAAGTCTCCCCGACTATATGTGTAAAAATGTAATCATAGTTTGAACATCCAAAGACGTGACATGACTATACATTTTGAACTTCTAGTTCTTACAACTAAAAGAAGCTTCAGGAAGGGTCAAATATAAACTCATAAGTGTAAGCACAACAGAGATATAAAGGCTCCAACAAATGTAAGTGTTGATTTTTTATCTAAACAATACAGAAGGCAGACTCTAAGACCTCCTAGACAGTGGGTTACTGCCCTCCCTCCCCACGTCCCACATCTTTCATTACAGTAAGAGGGTGTGGAGAGTTCCAGTCGAAGTTCAGATCTATTTTAAAATGAACGCTAGGCCACAATTAGACACACAAACCTACTGCATGTATCCACTGTAAGATGTTGTATCCAAGCAACAACATTTTGTAAATATCTGTCTCATCATATCTACAAGCTACACTACAACAATGTTTCAGTTTCTCTTAAAGTTTCTCTTTGGACATACCACAATTTGACACAATAACAGGATATGGAACAGTGCTTTATCTAAACTCAAGCAGGATGGGACCTTTCTGGCCTCACAAGAATGATCATTCTACATCCATTAAGGTCAGGCTCCTGTCTCTGTTGGTACACCGAGCTATTTCAGTAACTCAGACACAGGTGGCATCAAGTGGAAGTGAAATCTAACTCATACAGGACTTGTGCTGTGACTCGTATAGAACTAGCCATATTTACTGACAAAAAAGAGGACAACAGGATGACACAAAGACATTCATTTGTTTACATGTTTTTTCAGTTTTGACTTCCAGTTAACAAATTGAAACAGTCTTCATCATTGTGGGGGTTCAGTCAAGAAGTGACTAACAGGCATTAACCAAGAGGATGTCTCACTGACGGGGTCCTCCGACATACTGCTCTGCATTTATCTCTTCATTCCACCCAAACTCATTTTCCCTGACCTTAATTCTGTGTTCACACAGCTCTGAACATGCCTTTGTATTTCAGACTGGCCAGTTGGCAGACACTTAGCAGAGTCACATGATCGTGTTTGGGTTGTTAAGAGTATGATGAAGCATGTTTCAAATATAAGCCGGTGGCTGTTGTGACTGAGATGCTTGAAGTTTTGGTTAGAGGGGATGAAGACAACTTTAGAGTACCAAACTGAACGGAAAAAAACATGGAACTGGACAAACTTTGCTAAACATAGCTCGATCTTGCTTTTCAAAAAAACTGCAGGCACGTAAAAGAGAGGTTGGAGAAGATCAGCATCAGGTTTCAAACTAACTTAAACATGACTTATAATTACACCTAAACTGCACCAGGGCATGGCTGCCTGACTTCTTCCTATCCTGTCATTGAAGGTTTCCTGATATATCCAGCCCTGAAATTACTCCAACTTCTGAACATGTGGTGGCTCCTACTGTATGTTCTGAAATGTTCCCACTGGAAAATGTAGAGTTTTTTTGTTCTTGGCTTTTATTTTTTAATTACCCTTCAATACTAGTGGAAGCAAAAACATAGAAATACTGACGGGAAACACAGTGACTGCTGCCATGTAATTAATTTGACTAACATAACAATCTCACCTGCAGCACACTTTTCTTTTCACACAATAACTGAAACCAGTGAACTTGTCTAGTGCTAAATTGGTTATGGTATAGGATTGGTGCATTTAATGGCATGCTTGCTGATACCACTAACTGCATTTAGGGCAGTATCAGACGACAACTCTTAACTCTTACAACTCTTCTGCTTGTCTAGCTGCCTGTCTGCTTGTTCACACCAACTCCAGACATACTCTCAGCACTCTTTGCTGCAGAGTATCACAGCTTTCTAATTACATTGTCCATTTATTTGATAGAGAATGCAAATTTGTTGTAAATTCTACATTTCATTGCAGCTCCAAAATACACTATTTGACAACTGTTAAGTGTTGGATTTTTCCCCTTAAAAAAAATCCATATCGGTCAATATGCATGTCATTACCATCCTCTTCCATGGATCTTATACTGTAATGTATGTTGATCCTTTTGGTCTCCCTATTTGCCAGCTTACGCTGAGTCAAACTGTCTGGATCCTTAACATTCTCAAAGTATTTTACAATCAGGCACTAAATGCATTGTGCTGCCTTCAGCTAGAGGTTAGTAATGGAAGTCAATTAGACATCATGTGGCAGGCTGAGTGGAAAAAAAAACAAGGGTGTGTACAGAGGACAGGAAGCAAACAATATGTTGGAGCGACATCATAAAAGTGCTGCGCATGATTATGTAATCATTCTTGTCAACATCCTACAAAAAGTAAACATGCTGCACATGTTGCTGCAAAAATAAAAGGGCTAGATGTACTCTTTAGAATACTACTTGTCTTATTAACGTGTAAATGTGCACAACATATGTGGCTATTAGTGACCCTAAGTAAGGCCTTGTAAGTGTAAACCTGCAAGGTTAACATGCTTTTTCTCTTGCATGAATTGATTATTTTTTTAAATGATCTGAGTGAAATAAAAGACAAGTGAAAAGCTGTATATGACAACCAGCAAACAACAGGGTGTGTCATACACTTACAAATATTTGGGGAGGGAGGGCATAATTGCATAGAGGGAACTCATAAGTGACAATAAAAACAACTACAGACATGCTGTTTGATTAGGCTACTTGTGATGTGTTTGTGCAGCCTGGGTTTTAAAAGTGAGCGGAATATTTCACTACCAAGTGAGAATGAAGGCATCTAGTTGACAAAAGCAGACCCTCTCTACGTGTTTGAGGTATTTTCTAATAAGCTCTATACATAGCTGGGCGTCAGCTATGCCACTGATGCCTGCCATACCAGTGTCCGGAATGTGGCAGCAACTGCACAAGCACAAAATATACATAGACATTGTACCCTACTACACGCCAACAATATACGAGGCAGTTTGAAACAGCAGCTCACCTAAATATAACTTGAGTTTTTCAAACATGAGACTAACTTATTTCATAAATTGGGTTGGTGTACAGACTGAACTCACCATGGTAAGCTAGTTAATATTTAGGTTGGTTTTATCTGCGTAAGTTCAAAGGGTATGAGAGAAAATGTTACACTAGTAGCAGCTAACATGCAGAAAACTAAGAAACGGACAAATAGGCTACTGAAACAACTGCAGCAACTATTTGCGCTCTTGCAAAGCCGTGCGCCATACAAAAAAAAGCTAACCTAAGTTATTTTTGAAGAGAGTGGTCAGTGAGCTATCCCATGCAAAATTAAGTGAAACGTGCCCGTGTCGGACTTTTAATAAATACCATATTTCGGTTTCTCCTCCAGCTCCATTGTTGCAGAGTCTTTCTTTCTGAACAAAGATGACGGCTACAGCATAGTTCCAGCCTCGACAGCGGTTTTCGTGATGTGGTTCAGTCAACTTCAACACTTGGTAGAAATCCGCTCCAAAATCTTCTTTGACTGTGCTGCTACCGTTTAAAGGGAGACTTCTCAGAGGACAGTGCTGACCAATGAAGACCCAGGACACAGTGATTGACAGGTGCTAAGCCAATCCCTGGGCAAAGGGCGGGAGTTCACGTACGGCAACTGGACTCATTTCTTGTACCGTCAATTATACAACAGTTAGTTCCGACCATAGATTGTAAAAAGAAGCAATTTGATAAGACTCATTTAAGGAACGCTGTCGCTGACAGAGAACAACATCACTGGGAATCTTATAGTCTATAATAAATATATTATATCACTCCGCTGCTGGTACTCTAATGAACGTTTCTTTATGTTGCAAACCTTTTGTCATCAGAAGAGGATGAACAGGGACGATTTTAGATTTTGAGCTTTAGGGGTGCTCGGCTCCTAAAGAGATTGTGACATGTAGGCCTATTCTGTTCAAGTGTTCAGTAGTTCAGTACTCCTTTTAAACACTAATTTCATTTCAAAGCAATATCTACATATTTTCCATATATATTACATTGTATTAACTACAATAATAGCCTATATGTATCATACGTTTTACATCACAAAGTATTTTTTTAGGGAAATGAAATATGAAATGCTGTTTGTGCATAGGCTAATGCATTATGCATGTCATCGTCATTATCATGTAGTTGCTAGCATTAGTATGATTTTCACTTACTGTAGGCTATGTTAACATGCCTCCCACAGATCATCGGTACCACTTGTGAAAGTAAATACTGTAAGTATGCTTACATCATAACAGCTGGTCTACAAATCATTCATTTAAATAGCCTACTTTAGCACTTAAAAAAACGTAGTATTAATTATAACTTCACTTTGTTCAATATTATAGAAAGACAAAAAAAACCTAAAGGGGTCTGTTGACACAGTGTCCAGTGAGCTTCAGTAGTGTCAAAAAAAGCAAATGCAGTCTCTATCAAGCAATTGCAAATGCATCAAATAGGCGTACAACTATCTCAATAGGCTTTTATGACGCATGATGACGTCAAGGTTGCTTGCGTTTTGTCAGTCAAGGCTACTCATGCAGAGTTGTCTTCATCAGACAAGATTAAAAGCAAAGGTACTACTCTTAATTCAACTGCAGGCTTAACTTTGCCTGTTTTGACTGTGAGGCACAACAGCTGTTAAGGCTACAGAAGTGGAAGAGGTGATTTTATTCAAATTTAACAAGTAAAATGTGAAATACCCTACCATGAAAATGCACGTAAAAAAATGATATACATCATAGGCTAATACAGCAGTTTAAATACATTCATCATCATCATCATCATCTTTATTGCCAGACTCAGGAGTCCATTAGAAAACATAGCAAACAACATAAAAACACAGGGTAAAAGACATACAAACAGACAACACATCCCCAACATTATAAAAGACAACTGTACCAGTGTCGCCACAAGGATGACTGGTATCGCACAGAACTCTGACTGGGATTGGTCAGCAGCATAATAATGGAGTTCTGAGAAACATTTAATCGGCAGATAAATTTATACATCAAGTTTCTCATAAGAGCCTGAAAAGTGTTAACTCCTGCATTACAAAATAACTCACTTGCACTAGTCCATCTAGGTTTTTTAAATAGTATTCTCATGGCATCATTATAAGCAACTTTAAGCTTATGTAAGCTTGCCTTTCTAAACCTGGCCCACAAGGGGGCAGTATAGAGGGGAGTACAATATGCTCTAAAGAGATTTTTCTTGACATTGTCTGAACACATTGAGAATTTTCTTGCCAACATATTGGCCTGGGCGTATAATATTCGACACTGTCTATACATGTCGTCATCATCGGACATTTGATCCGTAATAAAGTGTCCTAAATATTTTATTTTGGTGCTCACACTCAACATCTGTCCTGACAGGTAAAAATTAGGAAAGTGTAGGTCCTTGTCCCCTTTTGTTCTGCATATTAAAACAGTACTCTTTTTAGCATTGTATTGCACATCATAAATTAAACCATAATCAGAAAATATATTTAGCAGTTGCTGAAACCCAGCGCTGCTAGGGGAAAAAATTGCCAAATCATCAGCATACATGAGGTGATTGATTATACTGTTGCCCAGAACACAACCAGTTTTGCAACCATTCAGTTGTTTAGATAGATCATCCATGTACAAGTTAAAGAGTGCAGGAGAAAGCAACCCCCCCCTGTCGCACACCATTGCTCACTCCAAAGGGGGAGGAAATTGTATCTCCCCATTTGACTTGCATAGTCTGGTTGGCATACCAGTACGCCAAAAGCCTTAAAATATAATCAGGGACCCCCTTTTCACTTAGTTTCATGAACAACTTCCGATGGTTGACACGATCAAAGGCCTTAGAGGCATCAACAAATCCTATCAGGACAGAGGAGTTTTTCCTCCTATAGACCTCAACAGCTTCTTTCAAGGCATAAATACAAAGATCAGTACCATGCTTAGATTTAAAGCCAAACTGGTTATCTGTGGTACCAAAATACTTAGATAACCGCCCTAAAAGGATACTCTCGAGGACCTTTGATACAACACTGGCTAAAGCAATAGGCCGGTAGTTATCTAGGCTCCCAACCTTGCCAGCTTTGTCCTTGATAACAGGCACCAGAGTGACGGACAACATAGAGTCTGGTAGCAGGCCATGAGTCATTAGACCAGTAAAACAGATCGCAAGAAGAGTAGCAACCTTTGGGGTAGCAAACTTGAGGTGCTCCGCAGTGATCTGATCTGAGCCACTTGCCTTGTTTTTAGCAAGCTGCAATATTGCTTGATTGACCTCAGTGGCTGTAACACCCACTAGATCACTACTAGAAACGTCTCCCAACTGATATGGGTCCCCTTTCACACAATTAAATAAAGCATGGTAATGTTGCCTCCATAACTCAGCAATGTTATCTGGTCCAGAGACTCCCTCTATTGTGCACGGTAGCACAGCTGCTCCCTTATTGAGAGCTCTTACATCTTTCCAAAAATCCATGACATTGTTACCGAGCAATTTTTCAGCCAATGAGTCTGCTCTCATTACCTGCTCATTTTTACACACAAAACGGACAGCATATTTAAATCTAGCATTAGTGAGCTTTTTGTGGTCCAGGACAGGCCCCTGCCTGGGTCGACCTGCCTGATCCCAAGCCTTGAAAGCCTCCTTTGCTGCAGCATGAAACATTGATAAACCAACCATTGATATGTACAAAAACTCTTTTTAGGGTTGCTTTGTTGTAAATTTAGGATCCAATGTTTATTTTTTTGAGCTGACCTTATGTTCTTGGGTATCTGCAAAGTAACTACACTGTGTGTGTGTGTGTGTGTGTGTGTGTGTGTGTGTGTGTGTGTGTGTGTGTGTGTGTGTGTGTGTGTGTGTGTGTGTGTGTGTGTGTGCGCACAAATGCAAGCCCTGCTTAAGTTGGGTCACCCCAGACAAAAACAAAGCCTAGACATGTCCCTAGTATATAGAGTATTGATAGGAGATGTTCACCATTAAAGGTTTCATAGCGTGAGTGATAAATGCAAAATTTGAGATCAAGTCTACAGCAAGGCTTCTGATCATTGTGAAGGCAGCAGAGCACCATTAGGACATTAAATACTTTTTAATGAGAGAAAGTATAAGGGATGAACTGAAGGGTTAATTTAATTTAAGAGAAAGTATATGTGTGGGTAGCTACTAATAACTCTAGAGCTCCAGAAGTTTAATTACTAATGGACAAGATTTCAGGCATGTTTGTAGCCAGCAGAGAGACACCAAACAATGTGTGCCCAAGAGTCCAATTTAAAATCAATCTGGAGTTTGTTTTATATGGTTATTGTGATGAGGTGAGATAGGAGAAAGTTTGGAGGGGGGATGTGTTATTTTTAAAACCATGCATTACTTACAAAATACGTATAGAAAGTGGTCAAGAATAGTGAGAGTGTAGGCTGACTAAATGATTGGGATCCTTGTAAATATAGAGTTAAACAAGCTAGAGGCAACAGTGGAGAAGAGCAGCAGCAACATTGTGTGGCAAACACAAATGTGCTTGAACAGTGTACCAAGAAGAATCATGGAAGTGATAATTACACAGTTTGGTTCAAGAAAAACATTGCTTCTTCTTTGAACACAGAGGGGGAATTAGATCTTTGGTTAAGGGAATTGCATAAATTTTTTTTCGATAGATAGATAGATAGATAGATAGATAGACAGACAGACAGACAGACAGACAGACAGACAGACAGACAGACAGACAGACAGACAGACAGGCAGGCAGGCAGGCAGGCAGGCAGGCAGGCAGGCAGGCAGGCAGGCAGGCAGGCAGGCAGGCAGGCAGGCAGGCAGGCAGACAGACAGACAGACAGACAGACAGACAGACAGACAGACAGACAGACAGACAGACAGACAGACAGACAGACAGACAGACAGACAGACAGACAGACAGACAGACAGATAGATAGATAGATAGATAGATAGATAGATAGATAGATAGATAGATAGATAGATACTTTATTGATCCCGAGGGATATTCAAGGCATCCAGTAGCAGTATACAAACATGCAAGACACCTAGCAATTGTTACAATAAACACCCGCTGTCCCCCCTCCAATACATATATTAACCCGACAACAACGATTTAAGGAGCCCCTATATGAATAAGAATAAAAATTAAAATTAAACCTGTGCAATTGAAAATAGACCTATACAACTTATATAAAGAAATGTACAAAACCTGTGCTATTAAGGAAAGTCACAGATATCTGGGTCAAGTTATTGATGGGATAAGCATAGAAACACTGAACAGCAAAATATATCAAGGCTAAATTCTGGATGCATTAAAATGCAAGTAAAGGCATGCATAAAGAAAAATTACTTTAGAAAACAGAAGAAAAAGAAATATGAACGGTTAAAAGAATCCATAGCTTACAACATATGTTCTTCCATAAGAAGACCAGGTAGTAACGAAAAACAAAAAGACATTCTGTATTAAAATACAAGCAGTATCTCAGGAAGGATAAAATACAGGGACACAAGAAATACAAGAAATGATTAAACCACATATCTGATAAGATGATGGGGACAATGGATGATGTGGTAGCTGGTCTTGTGCCAGGTCACTTCCGGAGTACTGCAGAGGTGCCCTTGAACAAGGCACCAAACCCCCAACCGCTCTGACCTGCTCTCTGTGCAACAAGTGTGTAGCAGCCCCACTCTGACATCTCTCCACTAAATGCATGTCCACAGATCCTGTTTGTGCCAATGTGTGAGAAGCATGTCTGAGTGTAAAGCAGAATTTTTCCAGGGATTCATAAAAGCATGTACACATTTTAAATACAAAATGTAACTTCTTCCAAATAAATTGAAATACGTAAAGTTAAAACCATTGGGTGGCAGTAATGCACCAAGTTAGATGCTAAAAGCGTCAGAACCACAGAGAAGAAGAAGTAATGATGACGAAACGACACACACCCCCACCTTTGGTTTGCTTTACGTCATGACGTCAGGTTGTAATTTGACGTGAGTGTTGCTCTGTTGTCAACCTGATAGGCAAAGTGCAAACCAGGACAAAGGCTGTTATCTTAGTAACACAGGTAAAAACTTCTTGTGCATACATTACAATGCTTTTCACAGCTTCTGTTAATATACAGCGTTTATACAACACGCTGTTACTATGTTTTACTTTCTAGAATTAGACCACCAAGTCTTTAGCCAACTGTAAGCAATGTTAGCTTAATGCTACAGCAAAGTTACTTAACCCTAACGCAGGTTAGCTGAGCTAGCTTATCTTCTCTACGTGCCAAATCGGAGCTGACTGCCTAGACTGAGGTTCTTAATTATATAGTAACGTCAGCAGTTTGATATTGATCAGTGAAAATGACAACGCCTCGACTGTCCGCTAAGAAAGGACTTTACCCAGTAAGTGCGTTTCTGACAGATTTCTGGAGAAGTAAGTAGTAACATTTCCAACAAATCCACACATTAAAGTTAGTTCTATCTTATATATTTACTTAGTTATAGAAGTTACTGATAGTGGGAGTCAGACCCTCATTCAGGATTTGAAAATCAACTTCCTCGAGTAGCATCATCTTTTCAATTCTGGATGCTCTCAGTGAGACATTTGGGACTGTTGAAATTACTTTCACTGATCAGAAAACAAGTGACTCAAAGATTGTAAATCTTTTTCTTTTTTTTTTTACAGATTAATCTTCATTATGGCATTGAGAGGTGCTTTGTGCCGTCTCTTGGTAAACCCTCAGAGATGTGCCATCATCTCCGCTTCCAGAGCACAGGGAACTGCAGCACCTGCCAGATGGGGTAAGTATGACACCATCGCAGCCCCTGAGATGAGATCGCTTCAGGGAAGGTTTTTCTAGCCACAGTTGCAACTGTGCATCCAATCATAGGCCTATTTATGTTCATGCTGGTGGGTGCCCAACACCAAATGTGACTTTTTTTTAAGCAATTAAACGCATGAATTTCGACACCTTCATATAGGCTGCAGCGGCCACCGACATGAACGCGCGCACACACACGGTGACACACACACACACACACACAAATATACTGCACTACACGAAAAGTTATAATCAATGCTACCCAATAAAGCCAAATGCTCAAATGAACAAAAACACCATATCCACAGAGATATAGGCTATTCCAAGCCGGAAAATGTAGGCCACCTTAACGTGGCGCTGCCCGTGGTGCTGCAAGTCGGTAAACTAGACTAGAAAGCACGCACTTTTCACCAAGTGACCTGCTCCACGGTGGAGCAGGTCACTTGTGTTAGCTGAGTCATTGGAAGTATTGGCACTGGAGGAAACTGTAACATTGCTAGATGTTTTTGTTTTTTTATCATAAATATGTCCATTCTGATTTCTGTATTGCTGTATTTTCCGCTCACGTATGGTGAGGGAGAGCAAATCAGTGATTAGTGTATGCTGGCACACGTGGATGCTTTCTCGGTGGGTGCTCGGCTTTCTCGGTGGGTGCTCGGGCCCGAAGCACCCACGGAATCGGCGCCTATGCATCCAATAGCTCAAGTGACATTTTGGGGTCTCAGCATTCACAGCAACAACAAAGGAAATATTTTAGTAGCATTTGATTGTAAATTATATTTGAAGCCTTTTATTTTATGTCGCATTATGAAAGGGTTTAAGATTGTTTTAAATGATTTAGGGAAATAAACCCAAAGTATGTTACGTAGTTAATTTGCCAATACTATGCAAAGTAACAAGTGAATTTTCCTCAATTTTGGATTTTCTAAGAAATTGGTGTTTAACCCCTTTACTATGCATTGAATATAGTTTTTTAAAGTTATTAACAAATTAAATCAAAACATTTCTTTCACCTCGTAATTTTTTTTTTGGGTTACTTTTCCACAGATGCACAGAAGACTGAACAGAAGTCTAAAGCACGTAGGTGTCACTGGCTCCTTATTTCTGAAATGTAGGTCAGAGATTTCATGTTATAGTCCACCATTTGATTTGTTCCTCTTCTGAATGTCTGACAGCAAAGGTCCAGTTCAACTGGCTTGATGCCCTCGACCTTGAAGGCCAGCTAACAGAGGACGAGATCATGATCAGAGACTCCTTCCGGACCTACTGCCAAGAGAAACTCATGCCTCGCATTGTCATGGCGAACAGAAATGAAGGTAAGAGTCCACATTCACTTGTTTCGGTCTCCTTGTCTGTAAAATGTAAACGCTCTTGGTTCTAATTAAACGAATGTAACTCTCCTGTCTTACCTCATGTGACAGCTGATTCTGTGTCCGTCTGTGTTCTTTCAGTGTTCCACAGAGAAATTGTGTCTGAGATGGGAGAGATGGGTGTCCTGGGCCCGACCATTAAAGGTGAGAACAGAAACATTGTTCAGCACTTACTGCTTTCATATAACACAGGCAGTTGTACCTACATTGTTTTTGATGATTTAAACAAAATGGAGAAGACTTTTATGTTTCTTGTGACATTTTATTGTAAACATTAAAGTTTCAGTATACCTCTGTTGAAACGGCTACTACTACATTTCCCTCAAACATAAGACTGACTGAATTGGACTTCAGTCAGTCACACTGGACCTTTTTGCGTTGTTTGGTTTTTAGGAGTCTCTAATGTTTTTCTAGTTTAAGCCCATTAAAGCTCACTTTAGCTCCCAACTTTCATTTACTTCTCACTTCACATTCTATGTCATTATAACACTGACTTTAATCCCGCCTTCTTTGTCCTTTTGGTATAGGTTATGGCTGTGCTGGGACAAGCTATGTGGCTTATGGTTTGATTGCCAGAGAGGTAGAGAGAGTGGACAGCGGCTATCGCTCAGTTATGAGTGTGCAGTCTTCGCTGGTCATGCACCCCATTAACGCCTATGGCACAGAGGAGCAGAAACAAAAGTACCTCCCTAAGCTTGGTAAGAAGATGACACATTTAAAACAACTTTATTTAACCTTTGAGCAGTCCATTGTTAGTTTATTCATCAAAATCTGTACTTAGATTCTATTGATATATCAACCATAAAAAACAATATTGTGACTGGGCTCTTGGTTCATTCCCTCTCTGTCTCTTTCAGCCCGTGGAGAGATCCTGGGTTGCTTTGGCTTGACAGAGCCGAACCATGGGAGTGACCCCGGCAGCATGGAAACCAGAGCCAAATACAATCCATCCAGTCGCACCTACACACTCTCTGGCTCAAAGACATGGTGAGTAGTGGATACATGAAAAAAAATCAGACCTGTTTCTCGACTTATGCCTCAAACCGAAACATCTAACTGGCGAAGACACTGTAGAAGTCAAGTTTGACTCTAATGAACCCCAACTTATGAAATAAAGTAACGTTCTCTGCAACAATATTGACAAAAGGAACAGAAAATATAATACATTTCTGTGTGCTATTTTTATAATCATTTTTCTCTGTTCATCCACACTAGATCTCTGATCACTTTGTTTTTGTTATATGAACCTTTAAAAAGAAATATAGGATTCCAAATCAGGCTATTTTATTACACATCACTGGCTGAGCAAAGGCTATTTATAGCCAAGGAGGGTTATTTCAAGTCAGTGTGAAACAGTCAACACAACAGTGTCCTGTGTCTGATAGGAACGATTAGCAGTAAGATTAAAAGGTCGAATGAAGTGCCAGCATGTCTGTATCCACCCAAAGAATAATGAAATGATCAGAAATGTTATACACATTTAAATCTATTTATTTTGAATGCATTATTTTTAAACTGTGTTGTACACTACAACCACATATATATGAAGGTAGAACAACAAGCTAACAAAAACATGTCATATGTTGTAAAAAAAAAACAAAAGTGTAATAATTTGTTTTGTCAAATAAAGGTCTTTGTTCTGTCCAAGGGCTGTGTATTACACACGTTCTCCACAAGGTGGAGTTCTTTACACTTAAGAGCCACACTGAGAGTGATCTTTACTCCGAGTTTCACTTTTTTCCACACTGTAAGTGTGTGTGTGTGGGGTTAATGCAGAGCAGATTTCAGAACAAGTTCCCGTCATCATGAGAAAGATGAAGTTCAAGTTCAAGTTGTTTACTATTTGTATAAAACCATAGGGCATCGGTGTGACATAAATGCCTGACGTCTTCCTTTGCTTCCATCTTCAGGATCACCAACTCCCCAGTGGCAGATATTGCTGTAGTCTGGGCTAAATGTGATGATGGGAAGATCCGAGGCTTTATTTTGGAGCGTGGCATGAAGGGCTTCTCAACACCTAAGATTGAGGGGAAATTCTCCTTGAGAGCCTCGGCCACAGGTATGATCGTCATGGATGAGGTGGAGGTTCCCGAAGAGAACTTACTGCCTAACGCCTCGGGCCTGGGGGTGAGTGCACTGAAAGTATAACCATTGCTGAATTAGAAAAGTGTTAATGGAAGATATTTTTACCTCAGCTTTTAGGTATTTTAGCTATATTTGGTTTTATTTGGATTATTGGCTCAGTGCTTCCTTCTTTAAAAACGTAAAAATCCACAGGACGCACAGCAGTAAGAGCTCATCACACTTCTTTTGCTTCTTCCAGGGGCCTTTTGGCTGTCTGAACAACGCTCGCTATGGTATTGCATGGGGGGCTTTGGGTGCTGCAGAGTTCTGTTTCCATGCAGCTCGACAGTACACACTCGACAGGTCTGATGTCCAAGCTTGTGTGATGTCATATTGATGTCATATTTCTGTGCAAGTGTTCAATTCTATATTTGGCACCAGATGAAGATGTGTGTTAGTCTCTTGAACAGTCTCTTAATGGTTCATGTTGCATCCAGGACACCAACACGTTGTTTTGTCTTCACCAGAATCCAGTTCGGAGTGCCACTGGCAAGGAATCAGCTGATGCAGAAAAAAATGGCCGACATGCTGACAGAGATCACCATTGGCCTTCAGTCCTGTCTGCAGCTTGGTAGACTCATCGATCAAAACAAGTAAAAACAACTTCTTCTTCTATCTTAAATGTATTGTACAGGGTGTGACCTGGTATTGGCACTTGTGTCTCTCCAGGTCTGATGGAGAATGAATCCTCTGAGGACCATGAATGTTTATACAAATTTCGAAGACTAATCCCCATCCTGTATTAGTTAGATATTTCAGTCTGTACCAAAAGTATTATCCCTAAGCTAGCATTTCCCAAACTAATGCAGAAAATGTTACATTTTGTTAACAGAGCAGCCCCTGAAATGATATCCATGCTGAAGAGGAACAGCTGCGGTAAAGCGCTCGACATTGTCAGGCAGGCCAGAGACATGCTGGGAGGAAATGGCATCTCAGATGAGTACCACGTCATCCGCCATGTCATGAACTTAGAGTCTGTGAACACTTATGAAGGTGAGACATTGGAAGAAGAGGGTCGGAGGGGTTTAAAATGGACATGTTTTACATTAGACATGAATGCATTGGTAATAGGTTAGTTGAAATGGCCTTCTTTTAGTTTCTGTTTGACAATATTGATATTCACTTGTGTCCAACCTAGACAGGAGTTTCTCCTGTTCATCCTGTTTGATGTCTGTTGTCTCCTCCTATAGGCACTCATGATATCCACGCTCTGATCCTGGGCAGAGTCATCACCGGCCTGCAATCCTTCACTGTGGGCAAATAAATCCCGCTCCCAAACAACAGCAATCTTCTCTGAGAAATGTGACATGCATGTCAACTCTGCAGCAAATTATTTTAAATTGTGAAGTGTAATTTATATCTAAGCAGATTTTTTTTCTTCAACTTCAAAAAGGGCTATTTTTCTACTCTATTCTCAACAACACCAGATTTTTAATCATCTCCCTACACTATGTCCCAGCTGTACTGAAACAAGTCAAATTCATTGTATACACTTGCATGGACACGACTGTAGTGAACGATCACTATTTCTCAATGAGGTCAAGATCTACATTTGCTTCTGATCATCATGTCTGCAACGTTAATATGTTACTGTAATAATAACACATTCAGCATAAATGGACACTACTCTTGGATTTTCTGTGATGTTATTAACTGATTATACCAGTGGTGTTATTGTATAACTGGTAGTATCTTACATATGACAAGATCAGGTTGTTTTATGTAACCACAGTGAATACTTTTGGCACTTTACTGGCTCTGTTATCAAGATGTCTTTACTTTGCATGGCTTGCCAGAGGTCAAGGATGCTGATCAATAAAATTTATTTTAATATTTCAAATGTCTTCAGGGGAATTATGTGCAAATATGATAAGCTCAATATTGGTCAGACTGACGTCTTTTGGCCATAATGTTTTGACAGGAACTCGTTTGTGAAACTGCTAACAAGTCATAGTCACAGAAACATGATGTTCAACACTCATCATATGCAGGACATTTTACTACAATTTTTGAGTTTTTAGGTACAATCTTTAAAGAGTAACCATAACCATTAAATATAGTTTAATAAAAATAAGTGTTTGCTTCCTTACTGTGGTGAAGATTAACTTAAAAATATTCTGAAATTGAAATATTCAAGCACAAAGATAGATACTTTATTCATCCCCTGGGGTAAATTCAGGAATATCCTATAACTCACAGATTGCAACATTGAACAAACTGAAAACGACTGTTCATTTAAAACTGCAAAGATAAAATGAACAGATGATTAAAACACTAAAAGTATCTGCAGTCCTAAATACTTCTTATCATTGCACCAATCCCCAGGGTGTTAGGGAGAGAAAGGTGAAAAAGGCAGGCAGTGGCGTTCCACCCACAGCTCCAGTCCTGAGCTGCTGCCAATGGCCTGATGTGTGTAAACTGAGCCAGCCTTTTTTATCAGCTTGTCAAGCCGCATAGTGTTCTTGTCAGTCATGTTGCCTCACCAGTTGACCCATGTGATCAACATGCAGTAGTGAAGCTGCTTCATTTGGGCTAAATAAGCCAAAGACCTCAATGTTTAGTATCAGAAATTTTGACTGGATACAGATGCTTGAATGTGTTTCCCAAGAGTAAAGCATTTGCTTGATTAAGAAAGGTTCACATTCATTAGAAGACTTGGTTACCAGGGCTTCAAACTTGATTGGCACAAGTATTCATTATTATATGTGGTAAGTACAGTATGTTATGTTCAGGAAAATGTTTGAATTATTTGTCCCCATTTGTTCAGATGTTAATTGTATTTATCACACAACAGGTCAGTAAGTTTATACAATGTCAGACTGAAGATGGAAACTGTCAAAAAAAAAGTTGGTAATTCTCTGATATTGTATGCAACTGCAGAGTTTAATATATAACATATAGCCTACATCTTAATACTGAGTGAACGTAAACACAATTTGTTTACAAGAAACATCAACGGAGCACTTTTAATCCACTAAAACAACAAAACAAGATAAATTGCTTTACATGGGTCTTTTAAGGTCAACAATCTATTTTAACCCTTGAACCATTAAGACTATTGTTTGTTAGATGTTGACCACTGGACATGCGACACCGTGACCTTAACCACATGGTATTTTAATTTATTATGTAAATACTGTGGTGATGCAATATGATAGTACATTTTAAATCCGTGTGCTCATGTTTTAAGTGTCCCTTCTCAAGTGTCCCTAGACACACTTCAGACAGCAGCCCTTGCATCAGGGAAACTGCACAACTCGGATTATCTCAATCGACTCTTCAAGCATCGGAAGGTTTAAATGATTGAATTCCAATGAGACGACTTCTCGGTAACTTGAGGGAATTAAGGGCACGTCGACAGCAACGTGTAAGCCTGTGTTAAACATGCATGTAGACACAGTTGTGACGGAGTCAGATGGACGAATGGTCAAGTGGGCGAAACAGATAGTCCATAACGGCGGCGCGCGCTGCGTACGCATCATTTCAGCACCAAGGACAGAGAGAGAGAGTCGCTCCTGGACACCTTTTACAACCGGGAAGTAGCCCTGCAACTGCGTAACTTGTGAGATTCAGTAAGAACAACTCCCTTCTACATTTCAATAGAACAAGGTTTAAGGGAAAAGCGCATTTTAACTGCCTGAATTTCTTGATACATGTTTTTTTTTCTTGTTTTCTTTGCAGAAATTGATGTGTCTGCTTTCCCAGAACTATTTTTGCGTTACTTCTATTAAGGAATATCACTCTGATGTATAGAGAACCGTCCAGTTTTGAGTGAGGGGAACGCAGGAGTGGAAAGGGAAACACTCTCAGTTGGAATACAAAGTCCCTCACCATGAATGGCTATAATGTCACCGGCTTTAACTCTTCATACGAATCCCAACTTCATCCGTATTCACTGTCAATAGACGAACCATTGTACAAGCAATACAAGCCTCAATCGAGGGACCTCATCCCTTTGCCAAAAGCAGTGGTGTATCTGCTTATGGCTGCCATGGTTGTTGTTGGAGTTGCCTATGCGATTGTTGGACATCTAATTAAGGATCTGGCCATCGACATAGCAGGTAATACCTTTGAAAATTGTTGATTGTCAAAGTTTTTTCAGTCACCAAGTTGTCGGTGGTAAGCATATAAAGTTGAAGGCTACTATGCAAGGTCGAGGTGTAGGCCGAGCCATTCTCAAGATTCAGGCCAATCACATTTTACCATTTATTCAAAATCCTTCTCCTCACAGTTTCTCTATATCATGATAATATGCCCCTCACCCAGTCATGATCAAATTATGTTCACTGGATCCTAACGAGATTTTTATTCAAGTTGAATGTATTAAATAAATACAAGTAGGCTACCTTTTTCCATGTTTTTGAACCTGGGTATATAAAGGTTGATTTGGTTAGTTTTCTGTGGGCAGAAGCTAGACTTTCTCCATTAACGTAACTGGTGCAATAGGTTAGAGTTTTCTTACTATTTCAGACACGGTTCTATTAATTGTGCTTAAAAAGTAGTTCAGCTGTTTTTCCATTACGATTAAGCCTAACCCATTAGACTACTTTAGCTATAGGGCTTCAATATTCCACCAGTTATCTCTCCAATAACTGTTTCAACTATTTACTCATTACTTTCCGGCAGTTTACAGTTTTCCCATATAGCTCACATATACATTTCAACAACCATTTACATTTATTATATCAACTGTTCATCCCTTTCTCCTAGCATAATATTTCATCCATTTATCCATTTGTTATCACAAAGTAGTTTAACTGTTCATCATTACTTTATTTAAACCATACTTTATATTGTATAACAGTGTATGATTAAAACCATTCATCTTAACTTTTAGCAAAGATTGTCAACTGTTTATCTGTGACTTGAATCATAAACTGGCTAAATTGAGCATTTTTCAACCATTATCATATCTTTACTTCACCATTTATCCAATAACTAAACATGGCATCTTTCTCTTGTTCAGTTTTAGTCACCTATTTGAGCTTTTTTGTTGGATCTACTATAACATGTAAAATAGTATGTTTACTATTGACATCATTCAATGAATATAATTATATAATTTAGATGTTTTGCTTATTATTTTTTCATGTACTCATAATCCCAACCCACAGTAGTTATGCCAAGTTAAAGTTTAATAAATCATTTGAGCAGTTGAGCTACTTCCAAGTCTGTACACTGGCACCTGCAGATCTGTCTGACTTACATGTTGTGTATCAGTGGTTAAATGCATTGTCTATAACGTCATCAATGTTATGATACACCAGCAGCCACTGACTTCTTCTCATTTAGCTATTTGTGGTTTTACATCTATACCCCATGTCTTCCTTGTTTAGAATGTGTCTTGGGCCCGACTGGGGATGAAGACATTCAGGACAAAAACCCAAAGGGAATGACCTCCAGCTTTCCTCCAGGGCACCCGTTTGCCCACAATGCCTTTCATGTGTGGGACCAGGACGACGTGGTCATCCCTCTGCCCCAAGATGAAAGCCCTCAGTTAAGCCCGATGCTACTAGCTGCTATCCCCTACATCCCCTCATTCTTCCCTCACACACAAAGCCCAACAAGTCACGGCTCAATGTCATTCTCTGTCAGCCCTGGGACAGCCAGGGACATCAAAGCACCCAAGGAAATCTGACTTCTTTTTTTACAAGGACCAAGACCATAAACTTCTCACAAAGGGTTTGATCCTCAGATCACTTCTGACACATGTGACTTTGATGTGGCAGTTAGGAGAACATTATCAAATACAATGTGTAGAATCGCCATCTCATGCCCCCCTCCTCCCCCTTATGCCAACAGCTGTACCGTAACACTGGGAAATCCTTTAATGACTTTTACTGTGTCCTTTGCCCTAACAGTTTTAATAGTTTCTTAAAAGTATCTTACTCAACTGAAGCCTGTGGCCTCTTTCACACAGCATATGTACAAACAAGTCAAAGAAACAATTTTAAAAAGTTAGAATCAAAGGACAAAATGGAGAATAAATTGTCTTTGTGTGCCTGAGCTTCAGGGAGAAGCTTTGAGATAAGTTAGATTGAATTTAACAAATATTACGTGTTGGGTTTATTTATGTTTTTTCTCATCACAGTAGTATAAAATGTGAGAAAAACTACATTACTGTATAGTTATTGTGTGTGACTTATGCAACATGATAATTGTGATTGTGTACAGAAAATCCATTTGTACAACACGAGATAAGCCTGAGCGACAAATGCTCACAGGTTCACAACTTTCTGAGTAAAATGTGCATCTTATTTGTGACACATACAGACGGTCAACACTCTTACTTTGTATTCTTCGAAAAAGCCTCAAAAGTTGAGAACCTTTCTAGAGGTTGCTACTTTATCACAACAACAAAGCTGCTTCCAACCTGTAAAGCCAACCAGCTGGCTGTCTCTGCGCACTTCAGTAAAATGTTATTTCAAGACACTCAGGGATTAGCTTAAGAGGAGGATTTAACAGAGTTCCAGCAATTCAACTTGTACACAACTCGACTTTATCCTGCAGCCTTTCTCGCAGGTGTCACGCATCCTCATGGTTTTTCTTGTCTGGTTCGCTGAGCCTATCAGTGAAGCTTATAGCACAAAAGTATTAACAATGTTTCATGCTGGGAGTGAGCGAACTACTAATGCCAGCTCACAGCAGCTCCTGCTCTTAGACATCTTCTTACACTTAAACTGTGAAAACTGTTTGAATCACATCTTCTTCTTTTTTTTTTGCAGCCATGTCCTGGCTGATGTTATCCATTTAGATTACCATCTCCCGTCTAACCATTGTCCTCTAGACTGTGCTTGTAATGAGGGCTTAGTGAGTTAATTGGAACACTGACCTGTCTTTGAACTTGAGTCTGGCACAGCAAGATAAACAAAATATTACAATCTTCTTTTATTGGATAAAAGATAAACACAGGATTGAAGGGTTAAGATAGGCAGAAATAAACTGACCCAAGAAGAATTCACACATTCTTAGACATGTCTAGAAAGCAACATCTGTGAAATCATGTGAACAACGCCAAATATTTAAACTCTGGGACAGATATTATTTAAAGCCTAAAAAGACTAAATACTTGCTGATATGTTCTTTCCATAGACAAATCCAGCGTCCGACAACACACTGTGGGCAGGTACACATTCAATTGACATATGTAAGGGTTAAGAAGAGGCTGAAGTGTAATTCTGCATGCTTGAATTCACAAACAGCCATACTGCTGCATCATGACCAAATATTGGACTTCTTTTTCATCACCAACACATTACTCTGATATCTTCAATTGGGCTTTTCTTGATTTCTTCAGAAGTTTCATTATATATATACATTATGAATCAAAGTAAAGAAAGCATGAGAGACTGTCCTTTTTACTTGTGGTTGTCCTTGACATTCTGTCAGTGTGCGTGAGCTCTGCATTTTTTTTGTCCTAAGTGTGCCTGAAGACTCAAAGATACAAAACTTAAAATCCTTTATAACTGTTCAGCCTTCAGTACTGTCATAACTTGTGATTACTGTATAATTTTTCAATGCAAGCTTTTTGACTCGAGTGGAAAATGCTCCCATTAAAGATGTTTTGGTTCCATACGCTACTGTAAGTGTTTAATCAGCTATGCCACTGAGCCGTCATGCATAATACAGAATAAGCTTATAATGAACATTAGCACACTAGCTGTCCAGCATGTTAGCTCAGTGAATAAAAACGAGCTTTAGATGGAGCTTCACAGTCTTAAACGTACAACATATGTTTATGAAAAATAAACACACATCATACTGTACTGGTATTTGGAAAAAGTGTTTTATTTTACCCTCAAAAGTAGTTATTTCTGTACAATGGGGTGATTTGCTTTAATAACTGGGGCATTAGGATGTAAAAACAACAAGTAGCTTTTCCTTTAAGTTAGGGCTTGCACTGATCTGTTTTGCAAGGTTACACAGTGTGTTACACAGTAAGTCAACACAGATGCTGCTTCTTTGTGGTCAAGCCCTAAGTGCAGCTAAATGTGGTCTGTTTCGAGAAATCTCAACACGCTTTCAGCTACATTGGCTTTGAGTCCAACTGCCATTCAAAATAACCATGAAAATAGTGATAGAGGTTGGGTGAGGCTCAGGAATCCAGTCGACATATGGGGCTGTCGTAGACCATCTGTAGGTTCACCTTGTGTCCGACCAGCTCTCTGATGTTGTTGATGCCGTATTTAATCATCGTTGGCCTGCAGGGAGAAAAGACGGCCAAGTGAGCAACAGTTGTAGCAAGCAGAGTCCAAAGTGTTTGGGATGAGTCTAATTACAGGTCCGACAGGTCACAGGAAAAACAACACAGGGTTGGCCTGAAGAGGGAGGATTACTCTGGGGGGGATTACAGAGTCCTTCCCAGCTCTTTAGCTCCATAGGTATCAGCCATGATGGTTGTCACTGGTGTAAACTCAAATACAGCTCAGTTTAAACACAAAATATTCTCTACAACTAGCTGTTGCTTGACTTAAAGGGTTATGTTAGGCAGTAGGAAAAACACTGTCTACAATGACATTTGCTAATAATAGCTTTAATATCTCTAATAGATGAGATTAAACTTACATTTAATTCATTCTTAAATGTGAATAATCCTCATCCTACAATAATTATCTCAAATGTAGGTCAAAAGTGAGCTCAGAGGACGAATGACGTCTATGCACAGACTGAATCACACACATGCTCCCATTTTTCAAATGCCAACAGTGATTTAAAATAAAATGTAGGTCAGTTACGGTCTTTGAAAAGAACTGCCACTCAAACAGTCTGTATTCTCTGTATGTAACAAATTCATATTATGCTTCACGTGTTCACCTTTCCAGAGACAGTCCCCAGGCGATTACCGACACGTCCTCGGGAAGACCCATGGGCAGCAGCATCTCTGGTCTGAAGACCCCTGAGTTTCCCACTTCCACCCACTTTTTTAGTCCTGAATGAAAAGACATAAATGATCTACAGGTGATGGAACAAACAGAACATGACACACAATCGTTCTAAAAGTCAGAGAGAAGTAATTACAGAAGCAGTGAGGCTGGAAAGCAGGAGGGTGTCAAGTTTTGGGACTTAGTAGTAAATTGTTACAACTAAGTAGGTCATTTAAAAAAGTGTTTTAATGCTTCAGCAGATAAGAGACCCCCATATAACATCAATAACACCTACAAAGTAACTGGTTGTTTTGGCGCATAGCTTGCAGTGTCCCTCCCTCTTCTATTAAAGGTCCACTATGGAGTTTCGGTAGAGAAATGGGAAAGTTGGAGAAATTTACAGATTTAATGTGGTATATGTTCATAACTCTAAACACAAACTGTCACGAGCAAACAGAGGAATATTTGGTCCCTAAAATGATTCATTATGCATTTCTCTTTATGGCAGAGAACCTTTAAATTAGCAAAGAAATGGGAGGTAATGTTATTTGTTGAATCATCATATGGTCCATTGGCAACCAGTTAAACTAACAGTGTATCAATGGCACCAGTTTATCTTTACGATATATTTACCTTCATGGTAGCTGAACACTTCCATGCTGGGCTCTGTGTACGGGTTGTACGCAGGCTTGAAGCGAAGTTTGGTAATTCCTTAGATAAAAAAAGAAAGACTCAATTACTTGAAAAACACACCTGAAGGCAACGTCATCTCCAAAATCAGCGGAAATCTGTGAATGGGCACTAAACACTGCAGACAATACTATCACTGTGTGTGTTTCTCTCTTTGGTAAAAAGATGTACATCCCATAGGTCACAGGTAAATGGTAGCTGCCTGTTTCAAATATTTGTAATGTTTTAAACTGTTAATTGTCTGGCACACTTTACCAAGTTCTAAACAGTTTGTTTATCTAGTTCATCAAATCACATTGACATTGTATGGAGGCTTCCTGACCTAGTTTGGTAAAGAACTGATGCAGGACACCCATCAGGTCCCCCAGTGTGAGCCCATAGTCAGCCACTACGCCCTCAATCTGGTGGAACTCCGCTAGATGGGTGGCATCCAAAGTCTCGTTCCTGAACACCCGGTCGATGGAGAAATATTTGACGGGGGTGAACTTCTCCTGGTGGGCCGTGTATTCATCACAGTTAATTACAACACTTGTAAAGGACATATAGAGAAATGCTTAATGGTCAATAACACTCCTATGTGTCCTTGTGCAGAAATGAGAACTTGTATGTTTGTATCTCACCTGTTGTGCAAGTTTGTACAACATGCGTGCACTGACTGCTGTGGTGTGAGTGCGGAGGAGGTTCTTCTGAGCCTCCTCTATCTTCCAGTCATATTTGTACCTGAAAGACAGCAGGGTATTAATTACCATTACAGCCTGATTCACGGTTCACATCTTTATGTGATGATGTCTCACCCTTGTGAGCCGAAGCCTCCCTCTGAGTGGACCTTCTTGACTCTCTCCAGGTAGTCCTGTGGGAACTCATGGGCGAGTGCTGGGTCTGTAAAAAGAAGTTCAGTAAAAATATTATCTAAAAACAACTTGAATACAGCTTAAGATGACAGGACTCAAAGAGAAATGTTTAACCCACCAGACAGGAAGAAGGTGTCATGCATGTCTCTTGCTGGATGCTGCTGGGGCTGGAACAGGGAGTCAAAGTTCCAGAAAGAGCTCTCTATGAAGTTGTTGGTCGGCATCTCTGTGAAGCTACACAAAGCAGTGTGTTATTTTGTTATGTATGTGACTGAGGAAGGAAAGGCCTTTTCCTTGTAATATTAACAGAAACTTACCCCATCTCCAGGAAGATCTGCCTAAACTGTGTTCGCACCTTCATCAGCGGGTGCAGATGTCCACAGTCTGGGGCCACACCCAGGGCCTCAAAGTTGTAGGGCTTAAATTTCTTCTCTTTCCAGCTGCCACTAAAAGACAGCACAACACGAGGCTAAAGACGATCTGCTGAGGAAAGAAGAGTCTGAAAATGTCTACAAAGGACTCCAGGCAAAAAAAGGAGTGCATCGATGGCTGCAGCAGACAACTCATTCTTAATAAGCGCTTGTGTTCGGTCACAGACTGGCTTATGTGAGCACAGGAGGAGACATTGTACCCAGTTTGGGGCACTTTCAATACACACTTGAAGCTGGGGTCCTCTATTACTGCATATGGGTGGGTGCACAGATGTTGAAATATATATGCAACTAGCTTGGGCAAAGTCTTTGACATGCTCTGCTCATACAGAGGCTTTTCTACTGTAAAAACAGCGGGGATAAGTTGTTGTTTTTTTTAAAGATATTTTGTGGCCCTTTTTTGCCTTTATTGGATAGGACAGCTGAAGAGAGACAGGAAATTTTGGGAGGAGAGAGTGGGGGATGACATGCAGCAAAGGGCCGAGGTTGAACCCACGGGCGCTGTGCTGAAGACTATTGCCTCCATACATGGGGCGCGCGTCATAACCGCTCCCCAACACCAGGGATAAGTTATTGAACACCTGTATTCTTCTGCTTAGATCAGGTGATTGGCACATCTGGGTGACGGTATTCATATACTTAACATGTCTAGCGCGTTTCCAATGACATACGACACTGGGAACCCGAAATTTAGAAGCAGTTGGGTCTACTAGCTCTGCTGTATCCTCTTGCTTTATTACCCTTTTTCTTCTTGTGTTTTGTTGTGTAGGCTTCTTCTTCTTCGTTGGTTTTTTAATAGCTGTTGGCCAAGAGTTATGAGCATAACCACCACCTAGATTGGGTTGAGGATACTGCGATGTGTGATTTTCTTTTTCCTCCCCTCAGACATATTTGTTGTATGACTGCATGCACCGAACTGTGACGATCGGGGGTGACTACACAGACCATTACACTCCTAGCAGTCAAAGACTTTTCTACAGTCAAGAAACAGAACACAATGTTCCTCCAAAACTCATTTGAGCATTTCTAGTCTGAATCAATTTAATCTGGAATATGCAATATCCTTAAACTGCTTTTAGCCAACTCCTCATGATGATATGAAAACCTGAAGTAAGGGCTTTTAGAAATTCTGCTAATATTTATCTTCAGCATCGATCATTATCATCTAATCATCACCTTTTTTACCTGAAAGTTTAATCATATTGTGCCTGATTTATTATCACAACCATTTTGTCCAGCCCTGCCTTTAGGACAAAGTCCCCCTCTTTGGACTTGTCCCCTTTAATGGGCCGATGTTTCTCTGTGTCTTCTGTCTGAGGTCCTTCACACCACCACTGACAGGTAAGGTGAGGGCAGACGCGACACATTATCTAGTTGTGTTAGCAGACAACGTAAAGGATTATTCCATTTAGAAAGTAGCAGCTACACTCACTTTGCGATCATCTCAGGGGTGAGCTCTGTCTCCTGTTTGGTGATGGTGGTGCTGAAGGAGTTACCCTTGGACATCCAGTATGACTTCACAGTCCTGAACACAGAGAAAAGAAAAGCAGTCAGTACTTCCTGATAAGTCTTCCTTCAAGAGAAAGATGTTTAGTGAGATCAGCCAAAGTCATCTGAGGCCTGGGCTCCAGTTTATGAGTGACTGCTTTCTGGGTAAGAGGATTTTGAAAGAATCTAACCTTTAGTATCATGCAGGGTACATTTTATTATACCACCACCAATCTGAAAATGCTTAGGGGGGATACATTAGTTTTGCATCCCAGTAATTACTTGCTGTACCCAGAAGAGGGAAAAATAGCAATTTCACCACATGATCACCATCCTATGAGCAGCACAAAGAAAATGTTTTCAAGAAAATGTATGCATCTTTTGCTTATCTGTCAACAGGTTCGAAAAAAATTGCATACAAAATGAATTATCATTTTATTATTGAGTGATCTGATAGTTGATGTTGTGGGTTTAAATAGACCGTAGAAAAAGAGGCAGAAGTTAAGGATCTGATAGACTTAATTCCAAGTAACAAAAACCTTTCAACACACACACACACACACACACACACACACACACACACACACACACACACACACACACACACACACACACACACACACACACACACACACACACACACACACACACACACACACACACACTGATCTGTTACTCTGCCCCATGCCCTAACGTCAAAAACTTTCACAGGAGAATGGTTTGTCCTGGGTATTAAACAGACTTACAAACAGACTTACAAATCTGTAAATATCTGATTTACTTTGAGTTTGCAGGAAATGTAATTTATAGAGATTAGATTAGATTAGAGTCCTACACTTACACTCAAAATTAGGTTTTTAGAGGAACTGCAGCTTCTCCTATGAAGCAATTATACAAATTCTAATCCTCAAAATACCTGACTCGCTCTAACGGAACAATTTAACTAGTCGACACAGAATATAAGACTGTGTTACAGAATTGGAAGACTAAAATAACAAGAATCTGTCACCATGTTTAGCCACAGCAGTCACACAGACCAGACACAGGCCCTTATTTGTGGTTAATGATACTCCTGTAAAGAGTTACATAATAAGTACAATCAGCATGAACAGAATTTATCAATAGTTTCCCACCAGGCCTCTCAAAGGAACCTGTTGTCACAAGCTGCACGTCTATAGTTTTATCTACGAATCCACTGAATAAAAAACAAACCTTCTACTACCACCTACTGGTAGAAAAAACAATGACATAAGACTATTTCTTCTATCTTTTATCTGCTTGTTTTTATTTTTATCTTGTCTATAGCTGCTGGGCTGATTGCCACCAACGATATTTCATAGTTTGCATACAATGAAAATAAAGTATCTCTTCTATCTATGAAAACATACATAATCAGCAGGTGTGTTGGACTTACACTTCAGAGAGCAGCTTTCTCTTTTTCAGCTCGTTCTTGTCTTTCTCCTCCAGCTGAGAGCCGCTACTTTTCTGTACCAACAGCAGCTTCTCTCTCACTTGGTCTTCGATGCTCTCAACCTGGTGACCAACACATGAACACAAAAACAAACATACAGATTTGCGATTGGCCTCTGCAGATCACAAAAGCCATGATAACAGGTGACGTTTACATACCGTCCTGAATATCCTCGGGCCGCCCTCGTGAGCCTTGTCCACTCTGATCCACTTGTTGGACATGGCCTTGCTGAAGCCGATCTTCCCAAAGGACAGCTTCTGCACAGGGACAAACACAGACAGTTGCAACAATGTCAACAAAAATATCAGATATTTACAGTCACATCAGCGTGTGTGCAGTGCCTTTTGTGATTATATGAAAATAATCACTTAAAGAAAATCAGAGGATACCAAACATATTGGATAAATTAATACATGAAGTACAGAAAACAGAATGTGAATGACAATGATTAAATATAGTTAGTTTGAAAGCTCTTTATTTTTCTCACATAATATACAGTGAGGAATTTACAAAGTAGTAAACTTAACTGAGAGCAAAAAGAGGTCACGGTCAACAATATATGAAACAAATAAACACTTTCTTACAAAACTATTAGATACATATTTGTGTGATTCTGTTGCTGTGATTAGGTGTGTGTGGGTTTTTCTGACTCTCATTGTTATGTACCTCAGTGTGCAGGTAACATCGCAACCTGTAGGTAGCACTCACCATGAGCTCACTTTGAGACAAACCTTCCAGTGGGATGGAGCTGAATACCCGGGCTTCATGACTGCCCTGCTCGGCTATCTCCTTGCCCTCGTCCGTCAGCTCCCAGTGTTTGGAGGAGCGCAGCTCGGCTGAGATTACCTGAACATGAGAGAACAATTACGACTGACGGCTATTGGACTGTGATTTCAACATTGTAAATATTAACCCTAAGAGACTCATGTCTCAATGCACTGAGATGTGCTTAATTCAACACATTGTATAGCTGGTATCATACTTTTCTTGTCTATTAAACCCTGACGTCCCTATTGCATCAGTCAAACTGAATACACATTGTTGACGTTGACAGCCTCACTTCCGCTGCTCCTAAGCCCCTGAAACTCACGTCGCCGAGAGCCTGCAGACTCTTCACGGCACCGACGATGACCTGGTGATCCACCCCGAGGCTGCTAGCCGCTTCCAGGCTGTCCACGCCATCGTCCACCTTCTCAATCCGCCGCAGAAGCGTCTCCAACACACCGGTGTCCGCCATGCTGGAACAGTGCGAAGCCCAAAAGAGACCGGATGTGACGTTGCTTCACCGAAAGACGAATGAGAGTAGCGCGACGTAAAAAACAAACGAGCAGAAAGAGTATTACAGTGTATGGTATTACCGTGAATATGGTTAATACTGTCGTTTTTCGACTTCCTTTTTAAAAGTTTATGTTAGTAATAATTTCCAGCTTTGCAGTTCTGGACGAATATTGATTAATGAATGCAAATGTACAAGTTAATGCTGACTCAATGTACTAAACTTCAAACTGTCCAATGAAGAGCTACATTCCCTAATATCCTGAGCCTACCTGTATTTCTTTTTCAAATTAGGCCTACTCATGTTAAAAGTAACTCACCTATTTTATTCCATTACAACACCGATATCTATCTTTCTATTATCTTTCTTGAAGAAAAAAGTTTTCTTTCAGGATGTAGTATTTTTACCTAAGTATAACATACAACATTTTAGATTACTACTTTTTATTTAAACCTTTTTTTCACAAGTTAGAACTAAACACATTTATTAGTGATTTGTTACTAACCTGAACTGTTCCCTCAAAGTCATAAAGCTAAATTGAGTAAAGAAGTGTATTTAGCCTCAGAATGGTAATTTCTTTTAACATTTAATTTCCAGTCTTCTCCAAACTGTAAATCATGACTATTACACTTTTATAAAGTTTTCTAAATGTACAATCAAAGCAGAAGAAAAACCTATTCAGATATATTGAATTGATGCAAAAAAAATAAACCCAACACGCTTTTTTGATTACATGCACAAATTTTACTTTTCTCACATTAGAAAAAATGCTGAAGTGGCTGATGTAAACACCTGTTTATCGGAGTGCAGATGCTCCTTATTTTAGGTAAATAAATACATGCCTGCTTTTTCTTTTATCTACTCACAGATCCATGTAGAATAAAAATCTATATTCATCATGTCAACTCAATTTATTCAATTCAAAAACAACATTTATTGACCTAGTTTCAATTAATAACTAGAACTCTTACATACATTCAATTAAAAATGTATATTAATACGAGTATAATTCAAACATCTAATAATGACTACACTGTAAGTCTATCACACTAAATTGTCATTAATTAAAGAAAAAATCTTAAACCAGGTTCACACCAGAATAATTTCAAATAGCAACTAAGATTAAGAAAGGGGCACCAAAGGGAGTTTCTGTGACAGGTGCCTGGTTTCTGGGACGTGGTTTTGAAGGGATTCCATTTTGGGGAGGTCAGGAAGGGACTTATCAGCCTATAAGGAGTCCAGCGTGCCGGGACTGACCTCGTCATCCTGGACCTGCCCCTCATCAGCACTGTCAGACGCCCTAGCCAAACGAAACACCACACAGACATCCAAAATGTAAAAACTGCTATGTAAAGTTGGTCAGCCTCTACCTGCTGCCATCATGTTTATTTTGATGAGTCTGGTATACTTTGCTGTGAGACATCTTGAAACCTTTAACCTATTCATCAGACATATTATGCAAGCGTGAGAAAAACCAGGAAACCACATTTTGCTACAGATGTACAAATAAAACTGTCGAGTCACTGAGACCTTGTCCTCAGCGGATCCTCTTCCTCTGTTTCTTCCAGTTCCTTTTTGGACAGGTGCTCAACAACTGCCACGCCAATGCAGTCTCCCAAAACATTGACAACAGTGTTGCAGTGCTCTCTGAAAGACATATATAACAAAATAATGTGAACACAAAAATAACAGCTATCTTAATGATGTGGCATTGCAGTGATATCATTTGACATCAGAGTAGCTATAACCAATATTTATATAGACTGTTCATAAAAAGGGGACATAGCCACTGTAATGTCAGCCATTTATTTGTAGAGCAGAGTTTGGAAGTATAGAGATCGACATAAAGGCTCTGCATGTTGGATTTTGGAGCCAGGAGTGAGAAGGAGAAATGCGAGAGGTTGGAAAGCATTACATTATAAAATGCTGTCTTTGGCTAATTAGATAACTGACGACAACATTTTGTGACTGCATGTATGTAAATCAATTATTTACTGAATTAAAATAGTATCAATCATAACAACTTATATCATGACACTTAACATCTTTTTCCCCCTGCATTTTTAAGCCTTGAGCTCAGCAAATTTGCAGTCCCCATGTTGCTTTTCTTAAAATACATCCAACAAGAAGAGCAAGGCTGAAAGGTTCATCGGTTAAGTGACAGGAATGCCTGGTTTTGAGATCCTTTTAAAATAGTTAAAAGTGCAGTTATAAATTGTCGAAGCCGTTTCATAACTCCGGCTCAATTCTTGTTTCTTTAGTTTCTTGTTGTACTGTAAACAAACAGAAGACTTGGCCCAAAGTAACTTCTGGCTACCACAACAGCCTGGAGGAATTGGGCTTTTTCGCATAATGTGGACAGACAATAGCAGATTGGTCTAGGGATTATCCTTAACAAAATTGAAAAAGCCTAATTTAAAAAAAATGAATCTCCCATACATTTTTCATAAACTGAGTATTGAGCTTTTTGTTTTTCTTTCAGGCTCAAATGTGTCTTTTTTGTTTGTTATATTAACCCACAGTTTTACAATTTTGATCACTAGAACTAAGCAGCTTCATTGATCACTGCCTATTGTGCCTAACTTCACAAATATCATACTGAATAGCAAACGTTGAACGTACAGCAGCCATTCTACAGCCACCAAAATGGAAGCTCCTTGTGCAGGTACACCGATTGCAGTTAGAATAAAGAAGGTTGACACTGCTCCTGTCATTGGGATATCTGCTGGTCCTGTGCTGGTGACTGCTGCTGTCATCCTGCAGAACAAACACACTGACTCTTCAGTGAGAATATACAAATGTATAGATTTTTTTTAAATCTTACCTTTGAATTGTCCTACATAAGTATAGATGCTTTTTCTATGATCTTTTTTTTTTTCATTTTGTTCTACAAAGATCTCTTACATTTTTCTATGGGATCTGACAGCAGCTTACCCAACTGTGAATAACTGGCCGAGGTTCAGACGGATGTGGCTGAGTTGAGCAATGAAAACTGCTGCAGCCACCTCATAAAGGACAGTACCGTTCATGTTGATACGGCTAAAGATGGGCAGCATGAAGCGCGTGACTCTGGGGTTGTTCTTGTTTCTCTCCTCACAGCATCGTATTGTGAGCTGCAGTGTGTCAGAGCTGAAGACAAAATGCATCCTCCATAATCTAACCAAATACATCTTGAGAGTAAAACACCTTTTTACACTGTTAAATGTTAACAGTCTATTTCCCATGTGTAGCTATGATTATAAATAGAATACACACAAGCTCACATATTCTTTGTTACCTGGAGGAAGTGAGAAATGCAGTCACTAATGCAGGACAGGCCCCCTTAATGACTGACCATGGGTTTCTTCTCACCACAACAAGATAGATTGTTGGCAGAACTATTACTCCATGGATTGTGAGCCTGAAACACAAAATGTAAACCACAGTGACTCCTGACGAATACTATTACTAGTGCTACTGTCATTAAAATATGTTGTTCAGTTTAATTGCCAACACTAAATAATCTATTAATAGCAGGTTTTAATCCTGTGTTAAGATGGACAGATGTACCCTTTGGTTAACACAGCTTGTGTAGTGCTTAGTCTTCTGACTACTCAAAGCTTTTTTACAGCGAAGGTCACACCACATCTACACACTGATGGCAGAGACTGCTATGTAAAGTGTTCATCAGTGTTAATGAATCAATTCATACACATTTACACGACGAAGCAACGGGAGCAACTTAGGTTATAGTGTGTTGCCCAAAGACACATCAGACTTGTCGCTGCAGGAGCTTTGGATCAAACCCCTGACCGCCGGTTAAGAGACGACTGACTCTTCCACTGAGCTAATATAATTAGCGTATGCCCTTTCCATTCTGCGTTTCCACAAAAGGGCTGTAATTAAACTCAGCCATCATCACATCTTTAGACATTCATATTGATTCCACGACAGCGTAATATTTGTGTTCCAGTCTGTAAATTCACATTGTGTTTTGGAGTTATGGAAGCACAGCACAGCGGGCGTTCCAAATACACACACAGTCAGACATGCACACAAACACGTAGCGCAGAGCACGCTCCCACGCTGGTTTAGCTGATCCCATCTTGCCCCTAATAAGCCTCTGTTACTACCTCCAAAGACGGTATAGAGGGGGGATCACTTCTTCCCCCCAATATGCCTCCACAACATTGGTGAAACTTCACAGGGCCGTTAATGTCGCGCCTTGAAATGGCAGTCTGAATAGGGCTTTAGTAAACATTTTAGAATTTTTGTTCCCACATCAAAACACAAAAAGTGTAAAGTAAAGAAAGAAGTATATACCCAATGAAAATCAAAACGATAATCCCCTCAAGTCTGAGGACAGAATCCCAGCCATCAGCTTTAAGCTCATGGCTTGCCATCATGGACATTACTCCTATTGGCAAGTACCTGGAGAGGATACAAGAGAATTGAAATGGGAAAGGAATACTTCAAGGACTTATCAAACGTTGGAAACTGTTGCCTGATTCTTAATTATTCAAAAAGAAACATGATTTATTTCTCTCATTTAGTAGTTGTGAAAAATCAACTTAAAGTAGAAATTCAAAAACAAAGGAGATCTTCAGTGAGAAATACTAAAAATGTGTTTTCTTAGTGAGAGGGGATTTCTGTTATAAACAGCACTCTAATTGGAAATAATAATGAGTTTCACTTTACCACATAATCAAGGCAACCAATTGCTTGTTGACCTCATTGATTATGCTTATGAGCTCAAGAAGGGTTTCCCCTCTCTTTTCCATCATCTTTAGGGTTAGTCCAAAAATAAAGGAGGACACAATCAGACCCAGTGTGTTGACTCCTCCGACATAGTGACCCAAAAGGTGCACTTCAGTGATGTTCTGAAACAAGATAGGAAACCCACTTAAATAGCATTCTGACAGCAACATCTTAAAAAAATCTTCAAAGAGATAGTTGGGAAAATAATTTACCGTTTCCGTAGAATTAGGCTCATGTGATTCAATTTGAAACTCCAGTCTGTCTGTCTTATACTATGAAAAAAAGTGATCATATAAGTATTTCATTTGCTACTCCATTGAAAGTAAAAAAAAAAAGTTGACTTCTAGCAAACCTGTTGGAAGCTAGCCTGAATCAGATTTGCGGGCATCATGTTTCTATAACGAGTGAGGAATAGCCATAGAATCATTAAACAAATGAGTAAAATAAAAGTCAGGTCTAATCTAACATAAACATTCATTTTTTCTTCACCTCATTAGGTCCAACAGAGCATCAGCCATGGAAAAGATGACATCACTGTCTGTCTCAATCACGACATCAGAATGGTAAACCCCGGGCTTTAGCAGCAGAACCAACAACAACCCTACAAAACATAAAGATAGAGACATAAATGACGTGCATGCTTCATCTGTTCCATACTGCTGCCTGTCTTGGTCAGGAAACTCTTGTAAATGAGATTCTATAATCTTAATGAGGGTTTTCCAGTTAAATCATAAAAAAAAAATGTTAGGCTTCACAAAAATATTCACAAAGGTCTATATTATCATCAAATATCATATTGTGTGATGAAATCATGTCTTACCTGTAGAAACCGATATTAGAGTGGTGAAGAAAAAGTACACGCCTGCACACAGAGCTATACGTTTGGAGGTGCCAACACTCAGGGAAGAAACTTCTATTAAAGAAAATGAAAGACACAGGATTTACAACAAAGAATAAGGTGACCAATAAGGACATGTGTGAGTCATTAAAACAGAACTGCAATAATAAGTTCACTTGGAAGACACAGTTACATATCCAGGATAATGAGTGACCTTTTATTGGATAAAACATCAATTAACTATGGCCAGAGTTTGGTGCCAAAATGCTTGATGAAGATGTACAGTGTTTTGTTTGTGGTGATCCTTGTTTTGCTCAAGTAATGCAGATATGATTTATAGATGCTAAAGAATCACCAGTTGTATATCTGCCCTATGAACGGAAAGTTTAAGCAAATTGCAGAATGCAATTTTTCCATTTAACTCAACCTTCCCTAAAAGGTACTCTGTTCTTTTAAAGGATTCTAGGTGTATTTGACTTTGGCTGCTATAATGTATAGTAGTAGACAGGTCGTTTTTTTTAAGTTACTGTTAGACACAACAAATGTAGCTTGAGCCAAAGATAACAGGGCTGAAACCTGCCGATTCCGAACCACCAGTGTTGCATGCAGTGTCGATAACATGACTCACGGAGTTAGAAATACACCTCAAGCTTACTGATTATCACACTTGAAACGATGAGTGGAGCAGTAACCATCTGAAGAAGCCGAATGAGGATTTCTCCCGGGAAGCCAATAATAAGTAAGGCAGACTCTGAAAGATCCAAGAAGTTCTTGGCAGCCAAGCCAAATGCAAACCCTGTGTGACAATAACAGAAATATTATGAATTGTTAAAATGAGGGACATTTGTAATGGAATAGAATTAACCAAAACTTAAAAAACATATGTATTTTTCATATCAAATGTGTATCTGCTCCACATTAGATGTATCCCTCTTAACTAAAATGTCCATCCTTATTCTAAAATGTCATTATTGGACCACTGTTGACATGAAACTAACAGCCTTCCAGTTACAGAGTACATACTTTTGTAAAGTAAAAAAAAAAGTAATAAAGCACCAAAATCAATCTTCTCACTAATTATTCAGACGGGTCAGCCGGTGATACTGATCAAAGAAAAGTATTTTAGTGTATTTTTCAAAAAAAATGTTAGTGGTTATGATCAAAACTGGCATCTAAAGGGTTAATTTTTAATTGTGATTAATGAAATCATGATATGAATCAAACAAGAACCCCTTCATGAAAAGAAAGAAAAATATTAATCTTTCATAATTTTATAGCAGTTTATAGTTCAAGCTACAAATCTTGTAGTTAACAGTTCCAACGTAACAAAAACACCTCACACAGTCAAAATAAAGTTAAAATGGATGAAACTCAAACATTCAAAAATTCATTGAAAAACACATTTTCCTCCCAAATTTCATGGCTAGGGAACAATCCCAGCCAAAATTACCCCAAAAAATGCACCCCCAAATACACAAATGTCCCTTAGCAGGGCATAAGGGTTAAATGCATAAATTCAATAAATAAATAGATTCCCTTCATTATACAAAAATCCAACATTTATCCACCATGTACAAGGCACTTTGCAACATTTAGAAAATAACAGTGGCAAGGACAAAACGTCCTTTTCACAGACAGAAACCTTGAGCAAGAACCGGACTCGCAAATGTGTTGTGCTTTGAAAGTGGGATAGAGGGAGATGCAACAAGAAAGAGATCGATAGAGACAAACACAGCAACAACAACAAATAAAACACATTTATGTCTACAATTCCAATGATGATGGTGAAAGGTAGGTGTGGTTTTTACAGCACCAAATTGCTGCTCTCTGAATATGATAAATAAATTGGCTATGCCTCCATTTAAATAAATATCACATTAGGGCTGATGCTCTCAAAAACTCTCTAATGAAAGAGAATCTGCACATTTATTAGGCTAATCAGATCGTTTGGTATTGTCATTTCGTTTACAGTCTATACAGTTTAGTCTACTAAAGATCATTTCCTACTCTTTAACATCATTTCTGGCAGCTTTTGCTCCACAAAAATACTAATTAAAGACCATTTAAGAAGTGCAGATTATTATGGACGTAATTTCGTTACATAATGTGTGCAAATTCTTATTTCTGTGACAACTGAAATTGTAAAAGCAGGCTATAGCCTATCCAAATGTGGTGATTGTTAGCTTAACCTTTTGTAGGCTACAGTAGTATGTGAATCTGTTTTTTCCATCTGAACCCTTGTCCCAACTAGGACAGTTATCCTTATGCAGCTATTATTGACTTAATGTTAGACTATCTTTATCTATGTCATGCTAACGGAAGATACATTCCATAAAAGGGACTAACCTGGCGGCCATTTTTCAACTTGCCACTTGAACATACTTTAGCGTTGCCCTGGAAACATAATAATTGCCAGAGGCGAGATCGCTCCCTGTGTTGCCAAGGCATGAATATATTGTCATTGACAAAGATCGTTTTATATTTGTTTAAATGTGTGAATGGTAGAATACGAACTTTCATGCTACCTTTTAGGCCTTCAAGTGAACTAATCCCTTATTATGTGCAGTCATTAAAATGATATCAGTAGGCCCATGCTAAATTCGCGGACGTTAGCATGCAATAAGCTAATATTTTGTAATAAGAATGTGCTCCTATGGCCTACAATTAAAGGTCACTCTTAAAACTAGCAGCACACAAAGCAGGTCAAAAGGTTGACACCTTTTTAGTTTTCAATCAAAAGCGGTTAAAACTTCCTGACCTTTAGGCTACTTGTTTTAACTTACCCAGACAGACACCCGCCAGACTTGTTATCACGAATAATTTCCTGTAGAAGAAGTCAGAGACTGCCCTAAAGCTGTCATTACAGTTGTTGATGACAGTACCATAGTCTTGACGAGATTCCCCCATTTCAATGCAGTTTAACTCAGAATCAAAGAAACATTCATCACCGAGGTTAAGTTGTGAAAAATGTGTATCAGCCGTTAAGGTTAGGCTACTGGCTGGAGACAAACCATGGCAACGGTGGAATCTCCCGTTTCTGTTTGTTCACAACTGTTAACTTGCACGTGCAGCTTGTGATCCCGTTTGCTGGATTCAACATGCAAAAGACCTAAGTTCCAGTCCGTATCTCAAAGTGTAGGCCACACACACAGTATTTAATGCTGCTGTTTTTTCCCCACATCTTTCGTTTATTTTTCTCTGTTATAACTTTATCAGATAGCCTAGTCTTCATCACAGCAAGATCGCGCGCCACCAAGTGTTGTGTGCACTCATTAGCAGCTGCGGAAACTGCACGAAATGAAAGCTATTACGATTTTAGGCGACGGTAATAATAATTTAAAAAGCCTGTTTTTTATAGAAAGTTTCCTTGATATTGTACAATTTTGATCTCAGGCTTTGTAATAGGATAGTCTAGGCTTCTAATAGCCCTTCCACATCTCTCTTTTGTTATGAATAGGCCTACAGAAGAAGCCAGGAATTGTTTTCAGTTAATTTTCTTATTGAAACCTCAAGAAAATGTTTCCTCTGATTACAGTTTCAAAGTGCGAATGTGACTATTGCTACAATTTTAAATCGTCAGATTAATTTGATCTAACATCCACAGATGTCTTTTACCCTGTTTCTTATCATTTGAAATAAACCACTTAGTTTGATAGACAATCTGCTCAGTAAATAACCCAATTACAATGGAGGGGAAGGCCTCCAATTTTGTCTAGCAGAGCCTATCTAATTTTTGATTTGCTATTAATCATGGATGTGTGACTTCTGTTTAACCAGTTATCCTGATGGCCTATATCATCAACAGTAACGAGAAAAAACTTAATCTTCAAGAATCCATCTGCTTGAGGCCGATTAGGTCTTGAGTCCATTATGGAATCCAAAAAGAAGACAAACATGAGGTAAAGAAAGAGGGTCAATAAAACACATTGATAAGTATATGGCATGCTGAAACATTCATATCACAAATATTGAAAAACAATTAGGTGAAACGAAGAGCTTCGTCCTTTTTACATAGGCCTATAGCCTGAATGTGAAAACAGTGCCACCAAGTGACACTGCTGTGGAATTACAGGTGAATTGGAGGAGAATAGTGCATACTGTCCTCCTCAAAAAATTTTAACTTAGCAGCCTAAAGGCATGTAATTAATGCAATGCAATTATTTATTTATTTATTTCAAATTTCAAATACATTTTAATCAATTAATGTAGGCCTATCTTCTTTAGAAATACATTCTGTCTACATGTTAGTCTTCATAAGTCTCACCTGTCTCCTGACTTTGGAGCAGCTACAGATCCTGTGATTCACGCTGTTTAATGTGTGCGTGGCAGTGATGTCACAGAGGAGGAGTCTGCTTCGTTCACACAATCTGTTGGATCCACACAAATGAATGCATGCCTTCACTCCGGAGCACTAATTTAGCCCAGTGTAACCAGCGTGGGAAGTCTATGTTATTTGCCTTTAACTTATATGCAACTGGTCTCGTGTGAAAGCCTGGTGTCACAGTGGAAGTGGTGAATGCATCTAAGTTTACTCCGCTGAGCTCCTAACAGGTGTTTTTGGGGCACGCCGCCCGGAGGTAGAACATGTCTAATGGGAAAGACGCAAACGCTGAGCAAAAGTGAGTACAAGCAACTGTAAATTCATGACACGCTGAAAGTTTGACTTATTTCCCATGGTTTATGTAATAGCCTATTGGTTGGATAACACGGTTTTTCCTCTATTTTTAATGGACTATGTCGACCTCCTGCACAGGAAACTGAAATATTAGTGAATTTGTTTCCTCGTCGTCTCCCACCGTTATTTACTCTGGGCCACACAAGATGGCACATACTTATATAGGCCTAGTAATGATAACACTTAACTTTGCACAGCATTAATAAGGACAAACACATGTGCTTTAGATATAATTTTCACTATAATGTACTGGCATCATAAAAGCTCTTAGTTTATTGTCAGGTCCTTCCGTAATTTAAAGTTAGGGCATTCAACGCATGCACACTTTATCAGAGCGCACTGTGCTGCTGCTTAGCATTCCTCTCTACCCCAGCACACTCAGTTATGCACTTTTTTTTTTTAACGTGTGGGTGTTTCATCCATGTTTGTGTTTGTGCGGCAGCTCTTCACAGATGACCCTAAAAGAGTCCCTGGATGAGTGTATGGAGGCCATGGATCTCTTCCTTAACAACCACTTCAGCGAGAGCCTGGAGAGGCTGCGGCCAAGGTAACAGAATAATCCTGAGCCACTGGGTATTTACTGTACTGTTAACTTAATTTTGCACATACATAGTGGTTTCCGTATGATGTCAGCAGTATTTGGCCGCATGCATTGTCAAGAAATGTCTGTGGTGTGAACTTTGAAGTAGTGTGCTGCTGTCAGCTGAGACACCAGGGTGGCACTGGTAGGCTTTAGTTCTCCAGGATATGAGGTGTTTGCTGAAGCTGACGCCCAAGGTCTGACTGATTCAACAGGCGACAGAAATGAGCCCTGCAAAACAAACACTATGCACAAGACATGCACGGATGGTAGATAAGATAGGAAGAATAAAGACGACCAGATATTTGCCTTATCTCTTCTCAACAGGAAAATGCATAATTCATACAGTAGCACTGCTCCTACCATGACCTATGTTTGCTCATGGTTTGATGTGTATAATGTTTATTTGGATTTCTTGTTCCCTATGTAGAGTAAATGAGAGTATGTACCATGCTCTTATGTACGCCACAGTGCTGGAAATGCAGGCCATGATGACTTTCCAGCACGATGACATCAGCAATGCAGGAAATACCATGAAGAGTGCCCAGGAAGTCTGCCAGAGGTCAGACAAAACACCTCACTTTATTTTCTAAGGTGCTGCTAACTTTTCTTCAACAGTTTGTGAACCATAATAGGCAAATTAACCTGAACACATTTACATAACCTCTTTCTGACAAAATGACCAATTTGACTGTGTTTGCATGAGAGGAGCCATTAAAGTGGCTGCTATGTCAGTGTCATTTCTGTTTTCTGTGTCATTCAAGAAGCCATCATAAACTCAATGTTTTCTGTATTGTGAAATGTTGTTTCTTTTGTTCAGGTTTCGACGGAAATCCCCAGGTTTGGGGAATAAGTCAGTGGGGGAATCACTCACTGAAGGTAAAAAGCCTGGAAGTCTCACTCCATTTTAAAAGCTGTTCAGCTCCAACAGTGAACACAGTATAGATGTTACATTTTTTATTGTAACTTCCTTATTTTTAAGGTGAAAATATGTTGTTTTTATTCAGTCATGAGTCTGATAGCAAATTTTAACCTAAAGTATCTTAAGATCAGTGCTAGCCTTGGTGTTAACTTCTACATTTCCAACAGATTTGCAGTTTTTGAAGGAAATCTAGTATTCATGGATGTACCCTGGTGCAACAATGTTTTTAGCCAAATGCTAGAATCAGCAAGCTAACAAGCTGACAGTGACAAGGAGCATATAACACAAGTACTGTTGAGGGAACTAAGAATTTCATTCATTTTGTTGGCAGTTTGGTTCTTATTTTGGGTTGGCTGTGGCTCAGTGGTAGAGTGGGTATAGTCTCTCAATCGAAAGGTTGGCAGTTCTATCCCCAGCTGCTGCAGTCTACATGTCCTTGGCCTATACTTGAACCTCAAGTTGCTCCTGAAGGCATGGCCATTGGTGTCCTACTTTCCGTAGCAGCCTCTGCTATCAGTGTGTGATGTGTGAAAGTGTAAATGTGACATTTAGTGTCAAAGTGCTATAGAGGTCAAAAGACGAGAAAAGCGCTAAACAAGTACAGTCCATTACTGTTTAACCAAAGCAACAGGAAAATAGAAATCACTCTCAACCTATGATGGCCCCAAATGAAAAGTGGGAGATATATTTCAGAATTACCGCCACTGTCCAACATGGACATCCCTTGTGTCATGCAGCTAGTGAGATTTCAAAACAACAACATTCAAGCGTAGCAATGGAAAAGCCAGAGAAGGGGAAATGAAGAGGAATGGTCCCTGTACGAATCCCTGTGGCACACCAGGCTTGAGGGCAAAAAGACAGATTTTTTTTATTATTTACCAAATCCTATTTTATTTTCTCTACTAATCAAATGTTAAGATAAAAGTTAGTTACTTAGAAGACATGAAGAGAGATCAGCATATATTAACACCAAGGTTATATATTGTATGCTTTTTTGCTAGCTGACTATGATCATTTTATGTTATTTACTCAATGCGTGTCTGTGTATGTGTGTTTTCAGAGCAGCTTCATGCGGAAGCGTGTTATGCAGAGTGTCAACTCCAAAGAGCTGCTCTCACCTTCTTACAGGTGCAGTGGGCCAGTCTGTTTTTGTTTGTTTTTTAACATGGGAACAACTGTAAATCATTTTATTTCTGTAATTAATGCATAGCATGGCTACGTTTTCCCATTGTTTGAAGACTGTGTAAAAGCTCAGTATTAGTTCACTTGTTTATTTATTCGTTGATATGATTTAATTTGCAGGATGAGAACATGGTGAGTTTCATCAAAGGAGGGATCAAAGTACGAAACAGTTACCTAATTTACAAGTAAGTAGTAAAAGAAATACATAGATGTGAATGTCAGTAGTGGGTTATTTTATTCGACAATAATAGTGTATACATACTGTTTTAAAAAAATTCGAACCTGCAGTAGTATTAAGGGGTATTCCATCAATTTTACATACAAACTCCAGGACTACTAAGCCTGAGTAAATAGTTTTAGGATTTCTGTTGTAGTTTTGCAGGACAGTAAACCTCACAATGTGAGCAAATTTATGTTGGAATTTGGACAATAAATGTAATAACATTAAGTATGTTGTGGAGTTTGAACAAGTGGTAACAGGGAGGTTTAAAAATATTCTGTCAAGTTGCCTTGTGGGAATTGTAGGATGAGGTCATTATTTAGAGTTATACAAGGGACTATGACTATCTCAGCCTTTGCAGCACAGATTTTGATCATTTTTATTGTGATCTTTATCACAAGTGCTTTGATTTTTTTGTATGATAAAAACGGAATTGCTGGAGTACCCTTTAATTGACTAATATTCAAATTACATTTACTATTGTGTAGCTTAGCTGTGTTTTAAAATGAATGACAGAGATTTCCTTTATCATCCAGAGAACTGCATTCCTTCATAAAATCTCAAAGCTTTCTCAAAGGACCCAGCCACCTTCACTTAGAGGGCGGGATATCATTTGGAATAGGCGCGTTTAATCTGGTATGTTACCAAAGTATCTTCAATATTATGTTGTGTGAATATGTTTTTAGTGAACTATGTTTTTGTACCAAAAAGTTCATCAGGTCATCTTCATTTACAGACTCTCTCTCTATTTCCCCCACGGATACTCAAAGTTTTGGAGTTTGCAGGCTTCTCTGGAGACAAGGTGTGATATATACATTTATTTGATCGAGCACAACATATTAACTGACACACCTACGATTGATTGATTGACATCTCGATGCATTGTCCTGTTTTAGGAATATGGTCTGTCCCTGCTGCGTGATGGTGCTACAGGGATGAATCTGCGCTCCATGCTGTGCGCGCTGCTACTGCTTTGCTACTACACCTTTCTCACATTCATACTAGGTAGTGACGTGTTCAAATTTTCTGATGTATGCATTTGGAGATACATATGGTGTGATACTTTATTACTGATTTTGTTGCTGTTCTGGTCTCTCAGGGACAGGTGAAGGAGAAGTGGCTGATGCTGAAAGCCTGCTGATACCTTTCCGGCTCCGCTATCCACAGGTGAGTCTGCTTTGTCTGACAGAATGATCAGACAGTACCAATTTTCATTAAGTTGAAAACCTCTCCAAAACACCTTGTGTTGCACACTCAATGGGAATGCTCCGACTTGTGGTTAGTTGTATCAATCTGCAGGATGTATTGTAAACAACCATCAGACTTGCTATAGTAAACTGACAAGAAACTATCACACAAACTGTTGCAGTACATGTAAATATCCAATAACTTAAGTTTAACCATCAGCTGATGGCTTTAATTGTTCCTGATTTTAGGAGATGATGTAGCACCCTCTGCATCCCTACCTGCCATGAATAAGTAAATTAAAAATGTGTCCATGCTCTCTTAGGATCTCATATTTACAAGATCAGGATCTCATAATTGTTTGAACAGACCTTATTATTTTGAGATCCTTATCTCGTTATTACGAGAAAAGATCTTGTAAATACAAGATCAGGATCTTGTACAGTAATTATGAGATAAGGGATCCAGTTTTATTTTCTTTGGTCAATGCAATGGGCTTACATAGTCATGGCTTTACACAAGTCTAAATTTCTGTATAAAACATGGACGTAGTCTAAGTGAGGTTGAATATTGGTGTCTGAAGAGGCTTTTTGAAGTCTAATGACAACCTTGGCAGCTTCATTTGAGAGACAGCCTCTAATACAGTCTTGAAATGTCTTTAGTTTTGGTCATTTTTTCTGACCGTTTAGTTAGACATTGATAACCATAATCTTAACATCACAAAAAGAAGTCTGAGGACTACTTTCTTTTCCAACTTTGAACTCTGTATGAACACCTTTTGTGCTTTTAAACAGTGTGAGAGCCCTGTCAGAATGGCAAATATCAAAAGCTTCAAAATATAGATCACAATTGTGAAAAAGTCCCAAATAAACCTTTACAATCCTTTAGTGGCATTGAATTTTATTCTCAGGTTTTGAATGTACTATTTGTGTTGCTATTTTAAATAATGTTCAAATATGTTCTCCCTCATCTGTTGCAAGTTTCTGATTCAAACTTCCCTTTAAGTTCTTTGAAACGCTCACTGTGTCTCACTGAATGTCAGCTCTTTCTTACAAATCCTCCCAACCTCCACTCACATTGGGGCGCCAGATAGCCTATTGGTTATGTTGCGTGCCCCATGCACAGAGGCTATAGTCCTCCCGGTCTCTCCTCCCAACATTTCCTGTCTCTCTTCACCTGTCCTATCTAAGAAAGGCAAAAAGGCCCAAAAATCTGAATAACAACTGCCTCTCATAACTCTTTCTATATTGCAGTCTGACACAGAATGAAATCACCCTGAATATTTCTTTCACTTTACATGCACCTCAGCACCTCCATACTATCACTCCTACAATTCCACTTGACTCCTTTCTTGTTCATTCACAATCCCTGTCTCCACTCCACCTTTTACCTACATGCCAGCCCATCCCAGAGGACAAACTCAAAGCACTGACACAATGTGTACCCAACTAAAATGGAAGTGTCTTGGTTAAACACTTCTAAGAGTTAATACAATGCAGTAGGAGTGCTTACAGGTGGATGAGAATTTAACATGGTGTATATTGACATAAACTTCTGTGCAACACTGGAGGCTGAAGTTTAATTATTTAATCTTTATTTTCTGTTTGTATCCAGGGGGCAATCTTCCTCTTCTTTGCAGGCAGGATTGAAGAGATAAAGGGAAACATTGATGAGGTGCGTTTCATAAAATGTGTCAGTGACTAGGCTAATATTTTATTATGTGTACAGAAACAGCATTTGTTTGCACACACTTTACATAATTTTAAGTAATTTCTTATCTTTTTATGTTACTGTGGTATTTCTGCCAGAGAACAAGTGCCCAAATGTTATTATATTTAATATGCAAAACCCCTCGAATGCAGCATTATTTCTTAATATCCTTATCGAGGGCTTTATGTTTTTATCACTTTCTCACACCCCACTAGGCGGTGGAGCTCTTTGAAGATGGCTGCAAAGCACAACAGGCTTGGAAGCAGTTCCACCACATGTGCTACTGGGAGCTGATGTGGTGTTTCACCTACAAGCGAGCATGGAAGATGGCATACTTCTATGCAGACCTGCTGAGCCAGGAGAGCCGCTGGTCCAAGGTATACTTTGAACAGCAGGCCGAAAAAGACCAGAATGACTAGCTGACTGATATGACAATGCAAAACATTGTAACTTTGCCTTTTTTTTGTTTGTCTGTCAGGCAATGTATATTTACATGAAAGCTGCTTACCTCAGCATGCTGCCAAAAGATGAGGCCAGGCCTTTTGGGGAGGATGAGGTAGAGCTCTTTAGGTAAACACAACTCTTTTTGTTCAATATTTTATCTCAAACACAACGTCATTGTACCACAGCCTGTGATATACTTGCAGTTATACCAATGCGTATGTGGGAAAGCAGCTGGGAGGCAAGAGGCATTGTATTCTTTAGTGTTTACAGGGTGTTTTAGAAAGTTTGTTGTAATGTCAAAAGTGCTGCTTGTCCACATTTTAAAAGTGAGCATAGAGAAACCTTCCGTCCTCAACAGATGAATTAGAAAACGGTATTCTTATGTCAACTTTGCACATACACCATTCTGGATCTTTACACATCTTTGTGAACAAACATTACTGTAAGTCAAGTACAATTGTTACTGGTGCAGGACTTAAATGTTCCAAAAATCAGCAGCAGCACAAATTCATGTCTCTTCTCATCCTGATATACAGCCTCCACCTTTAATATCTCTAATTGCATTAAACAGAAAGTGATTTTTAAGAAAGCACAAAACCAACACGCTGAATGAATATAATCTGCAGGGTACTCAAAAGAAGAGATGGGACCGATCCAATCTTATATCGGTATCGGGTTCGATATTGATGTAATTTGTGTATCAGATATCGGACTGATGGCTCAGATCCACGTCACCGATCAAGAAAGATCATTGCGCACTTTGAACATTCTCAGCTCGCACAGTCTCACTATGAAGACAATCAGACTAAACTGTAAGTGCCCACAAATCGTCTCCATGACGACGCTCAGATGAGATGGAACAGCTCCTTCTATGTGATTATAAAGTAAAATTCTTACACTTCAGTTTAAAAAATGTAATCTGAAAACCTGACAGTTGCTCCTGTTTGTATTTGAAGCCAACACAATGCACAAATCAACAATAAAACTATTAATTTTGATTGAAAAAAATATTAGTATCGGTACATATGTATCAGAACTGGAAAAAAAGTGGATCGTGTTGATACTCAAAAGCCTTGTTAAAGCCGCTCTAATCAATATTGTTATATCAACATTGGATCAGATGACTGTTTAACATTAAACATTTTTAAATAGTCCCATTTCTCAAGTTGAAAAGCTGTGTTCTAGATCTGATATGTTCATGAGCTTTATATCGTAATGTGGAAATGATTGGGAGGTTTAAAACGAAGATCTGTTTATTTGTAATGCTTAGAACTATTCTAGGTAACTTCTGTTTTATAGCAACAAATGTTACACATGAATTCATGAAAACCTTTTAACCATAAAACCCAACATTTACCATTTCTTGGCTTGTGCAATGGCAAATATTCCAATTTTCCAAGCCATGTGCCAAATATTTTTCTCAAGATGTTGTTCCAACTTCAAAGAGCATTCAATGACATTTTTCCAGTCGGAAAGTCACTCTGGCGATTCGATGATTGTTCCTCTGTGAATGCTGGGTATGATAATATGCTATTGTTGGCCACTATGTTTGGTAGTGACCTTGTTATTCTGCACCCATGTGTCCAAAAACAGAACATTGTAGTTTAAAAGAAAGTGCATCTGAAGTGTCTTTTTTCTTTTTTTGTCTCTAGAAAAGTGCGCATCTTCAAGCAGAAGATAGCTGGGAAGTCTCCCCCCACTGAGAAGTTTGCTATCCGTAAAGCCAAACGCTACAGAGCTCCTAGCCCCGTCAGGCTCCCAGTGCCAGTGCTCGTAAAGATCCACACACAAACACACTCAAACAACAGACTGACAGTTTGACTCCTACAACCTTTTAACTGCATTTTCTGTTTCTTTACAGGAGATGATGTACATGTGGAACGGTTTCAGTATGATCAGCAAGCGACCAGAGCTGACTGAAGGCATGATGCAGACTTTGAAGGAAGCAGAGGGCAGCCTGCTAGAGTCTCCTGGTAAGACAGTTTATCACAAACCATGAGCCACAACAAACCATTCACAGCATAAACAGAACTATAGACAACAGGAAATCATGTCTGCCCCCTCCTTCACAGAAAATGAGTATACACTGGATGACCGCTGTGTGATCCACCTGCTGAAGGGTTTGTGTTTGAAGAACCAGGGTCTCCTACAGGAAGCTGAGGAATGCTTCAACACTGTGATTTCCAGGTGAGTGCTACTAAATACATTTTTAGATTATATGAGTTATTTTCTGTCCACACGAAACACAAACCAAAAACAACTTTGAATGAAGTTCTTGGCAACTTGGACACCCAAAAGACATCTAAACATTTAACCTTTACTATGACATTCAAACTATGTAAAAAAAAATAAGTTGTGGTTTCAAATCAGCCTAAAAAGATATTAACATTATATTTGTGTTTAGCTGTGTCTGAAGTTGTGAAAATGTGTCATTGGAGGAAATGTTTTTGTTAAAGCTTCTCAACTCATCCATCAAGTCATAAGGTAGCCAATCTATATTTACATAGCAAACAAGTATAAAATGACTTGTGGTTGAGATCACACTGACTGCTTATGACTAAGAGGCATTCAAGCGTGTTTGATTTGAAGGTTAGTCAACAACCAGAGTGGAACAACATCACTTTTATTACATTTCTGTGGAGGCCGATATAAGGCAGGTGACATAACTTGTGTACATTGTTACAGTGTGAAAGAGAGCACTGTTGTCACCTTCCTTTTGTGTGTGTGTTCAGTGAAAAGAAGATCAGGTTTGACCACTACCTGGTGCCCAACACCCTGGTGGAGCTCAGTCTACTATACATACACCAAGGCAGAAGGGACAAGGCCATTAAACTGCTGCACAAGGCAAAGTAAGTTATTCTTTTGAAGCGGCTTTACTGAGTAAAGCAACCTAAGAGACAAAGTCGAATCCAGCCACACAGGTCCAGTACGATGAAAGACATGCCCATAGAATATGTGAATGTAATAAAAAAAAAAAAAAACAGTCATGTTATTAGAGTTGAAAAGTTGCTGTTTTTTCTAGATCAGCGGTCAACATTTCCTGCACAGTCGGCACATAGAGAAAGTCACTGTTTGCATGGATTATTGGAGGGGTTCAAATGTATGTATTTTAACAAAAAGATAAATAGAGAAACAGAGAGTACTATTGTCTACTTTTTATCACGCAAAAGGCATACTTATACCATATAAAACACATTATTTAATGCAACTTTTTATAACCTACACATTACGCACAACTGCGTTTTAAGGAGACATCTTTTTTTTTACTTTTACAGAACAATGCTTATTTAAAATCTATAGTTTTAAGTTACTTGGCAAATATAAGAAAACAAAACATTTGGGGAACCGGTAGCCTAGTGGTTAGTTTGTGCGCCCATAGTACGGAGGCTGTGGTCTTCTGAGCGGGCGGCTAGGATTCCAATCCGACCTGTGGCTCCGCCTCCTTTACCTCCCACATGTCATTCCCCACTCTCTCTCTCTCTCTCTCTCCCAATTTGTGACTCTATCCACTGTCCTATCTCTCCAATAAAGGCATACAAATTCCCAAAATAAACCTTTAAAAGAGAGAAAGAAGATAAATTAGATTAGATTTGACTTTAAAACACGATAAGCTATAAAATATCATACAAAACCCTTACAAAAACACAAGTGTGAGGTTGTAGCTTGCTGTCTAGTTCAGATGTTTGGGGTAATAAAAAGCAACATTTCCCCTCTCTGTAGCTCACAAGGTTTCATTTCAGTAACTGCTCAAATATTGAGTTTCCTCAGATTTGCCTCCAGAACCCTTGGGTTTTGTGTTCGTAAAAGTAAGCATCTAAAGAGTATGAAAAACAATTGAAGTATTAATTAGTTGTAGAGTCAAAGACTGTGTCATTCAAGTTTTGTACATTTAACACATTTTTGGGATTGAATTGGGCGTGTTTAGGCTCAACTATTATTTGGGAAATTAACTCTTTTTAATTCTACACATCAATCATAAGAATGTTCCCATGGCTATTTACACCCAGCATATGTGCCACCACAGGATGGACTGCAGATGAACGGATTCAAGAACAGTTGGCTATTATTTTAGCTGCTTTCCATTTATGTAGGCCATTCATGGTCTATTTCTGTAGGCATTTATGGAGCAGATTTTTGTTGATGCTTAATGAGATACTGAATTTTGACATCAGATGAAATGTACTTGTCAAGCCAAATTTCCACTGGGTTTGTCACCAATAATGTCACATATTACTCACAACAGTCACAGGGTAGAAGGGTATTAAAGGGTATTAAGCTTCTATACTTTTAGTACATTTGTTAAAGATACTTTTCTAATTGATGGATCTGTTTAGGGCTGCTGGACTGGATAGTAATAAACTTAAGAGGGGGTTGTGTCTCTCTGGTTGCTCAGTGTAGTAACACTTTAAAAACACAAGAGGTCACTGTCTGCCTGTTAAATATAGGACTGAAAGGCTGTTCTGAACACACATTTATCCTCTTACTAGGGTTTTATTTGGGTTCTTAGAAACTGCTGTTTTATATGTAAAAGGTGCTGAAAACAAATGTATTAACCCAAACCCCTCATATTGAACTTCTCCTCCTCTCCTGTTTTGACTTGTAGACATAACTACAAAGAATACTCAATGGAGTCTCGTACGCAGTTCAGGGTGCACGCTGCTCTGGCCAAACTTAAGGCTGAGCATGGTGAGGAAGACGACACTTAACTGTAGGAGGACGGATCTTCATGACTGTTAAAGCTCGAAACACTGGACTGGTTGGCTGACGGAGGGGCCTGTTTTTTTCGCTAGATACCCCGTTTTAAACCTGAATACGTTTTAAACCTGAATACATTTTAAATAGGTGAAGTCTGGGTAATTTACTGCTGTGTTCAGGTGAACCTTTTGAGGTTTTTTTGTCACAGGCTACTCAAACATTGTATAGAAATGTATAAAATCTTAGAATATTTACAAGAGCTAATCTTTGTCAGGCTGGTTTTTAAGTGTAAATGTCAAGTTCAGTTTGGCATTTTAAGTAGAACAGTGTATATAAAGCTATATTCTATGGACGATGTTTTTATAGTTAAGATTATAGATTAAAGGACACTAAATTTTAATCAACATTTGATTGAAGCCACTTTATATATTAAAGAATTTTATGACAATGACATGTATTGTAATGACTTTATTTTACTGTATTAAAAGAGCTGTTGATTATTAAATAATGAAGCGTACTGTGCTGTTTTGGATGTTTTAATATGTAAAGATTTTATTGTATTTCAAATCCAACCGCAAAAAACAATGACGACTGTTTCGAAACCTAGCAGAGCTGTGTGACCCAGTCTGCACAGTATTTTGGTGGTTGCAGTGAAAATGCATATAAACGTGGCACACCACAGCTGAAGTGTTCTACAGAGGTGATCAAACTGATCCATTCAGCTCTAATCTCAGCCTTACCATCTTTGTGTTGATGCTTGTCTAACCTGAGTGTTGCCCATCTCCGGAGCAGTGATAGCTCTCCAAATACTTCAGAATGTACATAAATCCATCCATTTTCTTCCGCTTATCTGAGGTCAACCCAGACTTCTGTCTCCCAAGCAACGTTTTCCAGCTCCTCCTGGGGGATTCCGAGGCGTTCCCAGGCTAGACGGAATATAATCCCTCCAGCGAACTCTGGTCGTACAACAAATATTTTTGCCCATATACATTCACATAGTATAGTTGTCTGTTTTGTCTTTCATTCAATCAGAATTCACTCAATTTTGTAGTTTGTCATCTTGTGATATTTATTCCTCTGAAAAACAAAGACAATACAGTTTATATAGATATTTGTCTCAGGACTGCCTGAATAAATATGTCATGACATTTGCCTAATAAACAGGACAAGCGACTGTGGATAGAGGATTTATACAAAGGACAAAACACGGATGGAGTTTTCCTGGGTACAGGTCATTAAAGATGTTCTCAGATACACAAACAAGTAATTAATTGTGTCAGATTCTGTTAAAGAACTGTCTTACTGATGTGTGCAAAACACCTTCTCAGTCTTTGTTGCTGTTTCGCCCCAAGTCCCAACAGAAATCTGAAACTATGCAGTCCAAGATTAGGAGGAGGCAGCAGGAGGTGTGACGGGAGCTGCTGTCTGCTCCTCCTTTAGTCTGCGTTTCATTAGCTTTTGCTTCTTTTTATTTTCCTTTTCTAATTCAGAAACCATTTCCAAGAACTTTGGGCTTCGGGGGTCCACTGCGTAGCCAAAACGTTCCCTGGCCTCTGCCAGCAACTTTGCACGTTGAGCTTTCTCTTCCTTTAGCTTTTGCTTGGTTTCACGCTTCTCCCTCCGCCAGTCAGCGACCATCTTTGGCATTTTCGCCATGTTTGCCGCTATGAGTTTCTCTCTGCAATGAAAATGGAAAATATTTATGTGACAGATGTAATTGGATTGCATAAATCAATAGCCATACATTGTCATATCAGTGATTGCTGAACAATTGGTAGTTTGCTCCTAACAGGTTAACTTGCAATAACTCTGATTGTCCCATTGCTTTACCTCTCCCATGTGTTCTTTTGTGCAATTCTTTAAATTCCACTCTCTAGTCCATATCAATTGACAAACAAGCAACCAACTTAGTTAATTAATCGATTAATAGAAATGAGCAGTCATACGTTTTAGTGTGAAAATAACTGACAGATTTTTCTCAAATATGCAATGACTGTCCTAGACAAATATTCTAATGGATACAACTTCTACTTATTATTATTATTACAGACACAATGTTCGAGTGTACATTTTCACCATTCATCAAGTGGAGAAGTAAAATGTTGCGGATGACTTATCTTGTGTTTTATGTCTTTTTGTTCGTTTTAAGCCTGTGTTTACAATTAATATCGGTCCATGTAATGGAAGAGATACAGCTAGTTAAATCTGTCCGATAATCAACGCACTAGCGTTAGCTATAGTAGCTTAAACGTTACTTACTTTGCCAGACGTTTTTCGGTTTCCTGCTTCTCCTTGGCTGCGATATTCTTCAGCATTACCTTTAACGTAGGATGCCATTGTTTTTCCTCTTCGATTATCTTGTCTAGCTGCTCACGGCTGGGCCAGAGCGAGGCAGGGTCGATGCCCGAAGCTGAGCCGTACCGACCGAACAGCTTCTTGTCATACCGTGTCGTCTTCTGCCACTCCGGCGTTTTCTCACTGTCCTTGTCTGGGATATATGGCTCACGGAGGTTCAGCTTTAAAGGCTTTGGGTTATATGATGCTGTCTGCAGAAGAAACCCACTTTGAGAATTCGCAGAAAGTACAGTTTTTGAAGATGAAATCCTCTGTAAGTTCCTACATAACACCGCCGTCCTCCTGCACAACATGGAGGCCGCCATCTTTCTTCTTCCAGATGAAGGACCCAGAGACAGAGGTGACCACCACAGTGCCTGTACAACACAGCTAGTAAGTCTTTCATTTCTTCTTGTAAATAAGCCTTTATTTGGAAATGGTTTAAGTTACAGGTAGCAAGCCTATGTAACTTCATAAGCAAAAACATGTATTTACATAGCACAATTCATGACAAAAAGGCAATTCATTATCTTATTTACTAATTGATTCTTTCTCTTTTCTTTAGTTACTGTGTCCTGTCCCTTTAAATGTGCTATATCAATTCAAGCTATTATTATTTTTATTATTAATTAAAATGCCTCAAATAAAGCAAATTTAGGGTTTTTAAAGGTTTTTTCCACAAGCTATTAATGACACAGAAAAGTTGAATGACAGCAAAGCCAAAGCCTTTTTTCCAGATTGGGGTCTTTCCCAGAACAGGATTACTTCTAAAATTGCATTAAACACGTTCTCTGAACAAGAAGTACCAACCTGTTTATTATAAGAGTGTGATGTCGATTGAAGGGGTTCATAGACAGTAGAAAAGTAATGGTAAGTTTGAATGAAAAAGTCAAAATGATGGTAGTTTCCTTAGGCCAGGATATCCTACAAATAAAAAATAAAACAGGTTATCAAACTACTTTCATCTGCAAATATAAAGTTGAATTTGAATCAAACCATTGGAAACTACACATTTAAATATGTGCAGTGGACTGTTCCCCAATACTGAAAAAAAAGTATAAAAAATACATTAGAGATAAGAAGTTAGTAGGCTAGTATTATACCAAAATTGTGTGTGATGTAACATTTATGCCAATTATTATAGTATTTTTTTTATTTTGGGGGGGGAGGGGGTTACATGTTAAATGTTCCTGTGGTTTGGTGAACTGTATTACATCGGTTTCAGACCTTTTCATTTAAAAGTTTTCTCAATATTTATACCAGAGGTTCAGTTTACTGTTACTGAAAAAGGCTAAATATCAAAAGGTCCAGCAAGTAAAATCCCTCACAGAGGCACTCTCAATTACTTTCAAGAATAGCGGTAGACGGTGTTGTTTTCCACTAAACATCCCAATTGACTTGGAAGTAGCTGTGAGCAGGTGGGCTGTAGCCAGAGCATCAGAGCGAGAAGGGGAGCTGAGACTCTTTTAACACCTTCTTTGAACATTTAAGGACCACTGGGCAGGGAAATAAACCTTCTTTAGAAGAGAGGATCTTTGTTTAAACCTCCTTGGCTCCACCTCCTCCTTCCTCTTATAGCAGAGGCCACCATCCCTCAACTTTTATTTTTGATTTCTTTTCAAGAAGCGGAGATAGATGGAACAAATGGTGTTGCTCTGGAGTGCAGCACTTACATTCACAGATGTCACCGCTTTTGTGTGGTGGGAGCATGCGTAGCTCTCCATCGTCATTAAAGATTTAGGGTTCCCATGGCGGGGGTATACTAGGCTGGAGGTGGGGGTGGGCATGACAGAGGCTTAATTTGGCTTAGGAGCGATCGGATGCCAAGCTGAGGGCTTTAGGGATCACATCAACGTCAGTCACAGGCAAATAGGCTTGTTAGCAGTTAGACGATAAGGGGCATGGTGGCAAGATGACAGGTCTATTTCTGAGTGAGAGTGGGAGTGGGAGGGATGGTGCTATATTCATACATGTTTAGGGAAGTTATATAGGACATGCTCACCTGAATTATGACTCTTTTTCCCTCTTAAAATTGCATCAGTTATTGCACATGAGTTGAATTTGTATTTTTTGCTAAGAGAAATGCGAATTGTAGTGATTCAAAGTTCCTAATGAGAGATTAAAAGAGCAACACTTTGGCCACTCTTGTTTGTTAGATCTGCAAGACCACATCTGGTCACTATAAGACATCTATCACAAGATGTTTTTTTACGGGGTTGTGCTGGTTTTAAACCCAAGAGCCCATGTGGCAAACAGAAATCCAAACAGGTCAGGTGCTTCTCACAAGTACCACTCAGTGTCGAAAATTTGTTTTAGACGAACAGTGGTGGAATTTCAAAGGGGGTTCAAATCCACTTTTATATGGTCGGGGGAAATAATGCACAACAAGGTCGAGCTGTTGTTGCAAAAGTTTGACATCCACACTGTCAGCTGTTCATGTAGGGTTTGTGTTAAGCATCACCATTTTAGAAGAATGAGCTTTAAAAAGGGCTTGCTGGAAACATGACCGTTTAAGTGTCCAGTTAACTATAGAATTTTTACAATACGTTTTTGGGTGTAAGACCCTGAGTTTCTTTATGACTTTTAAGGATGATGGTTTATGGGTGGTTATACCGTAGACTGTAAATATTAATGGACGAAGCCTGAGTGACGTCAGCCATCTGTTACGATAGGGGGCTCCGGAGTCTCATCGGCAGCAGCCGCCATGCTGGAAATGCTGACTCAGCCTAACTTTCAGTCAACCGAACAACAGGCTGACAGCTGGAGCTGAGGCGGGTTTTAAGCCTCTTGACGATCCGTTACATTGCGCCCACCTGTCAATCATGTCAGCTATGCGCCTAACTATGGATAGCACGTATTGTTGATCAAATTAAAACAGAGCCGTAAAAAAAATCACTCCCCTGTACAATGTGTGCCCATGATGACAATAACTAATCAGAACTATGTTGTTTTTTGTACCTCAAGCCAGCCTTAAGCGGACACTCGAAGAACAGCAGGATTTTACACTTCCACATTGGCTTCATTTTTCAAGACCGGAGATTACCGCTTGGGTTATACACACATCATGCAGGTACAGGGTAGTGCAAAAGCAGCAGACTCAGGAAGAAGATCTGCCCCCTCACTTGCTCAAAAGCCACACAAAGTTTTTATTTCATCGCACTCACAACGTTTTCGACCAGAGGTCTTCTTCAGGTGATAATTTTGCCCTTGAAGACCACCTCCGGTTGAAACGTTGATTGTGATGGAGAAATAAAAATGTTGTGGAATTTGAGCAAGTGTGCGGACATATCTTATTTGTTAATCCTATATTCCTCCTAGACTTCATGAATATGATTTATTTTTGTTATCTGACACTAAAATGTTTTTTTCCTTTTTTTTTTATGTTCACAAAAATGCCAATCTTTGATGGAAATAGTCAATGTAGCTGTGAATTTGGTCATTAACTTTATTAGAAAACTTTCTTTTAAATTAATTGTTATAGGAAATATTAATACATTTTTTGTTAATTTACATTATATGTAACTCTCTCTCTTGGACACACATACACACACACACACACATACACTAGCACACACACACTACTACTCGCACACACGGCCAAGGTTTGGTGTAGCAATTTGCCAAGCCAGTGTGACTATTTGTTGACACAAAGAAGAAATCATAATGAATTGAGTCTAAATGAACCACTCTTTTGTTGGCCTTAAACAATGACAGGGTTTTACTTAGAATTGTTGGCACTGAGAATTAGATTTGTCAGCATTTCCCCAGAACAGGGGATGAGGACAAAATCCAAATAAAAGAGAGCTAAGCCCCAAAATATCTCCTTTTCCTGGTAATGACATCAGACTGCAGCCTTACTGCACAAAGTAAAGAAGAGAAAAACGGAGAGAAAACAGCCTCCTTGGTGAGACGAGTCCCTGCTGTGCTGGTGATAAATTACAGATTTCTGCATGAACATCACACTGAAATAAATAATCCGGAGGTAGCTAGCTGTCCTTTGTAACATGGAGGAAAGTTTCCCATAGAAAACTATAGGATTCTCATCAGACTTGTGGTACAGATTTCTCAATTAGTGGTTCCAAAAAGGCCATCATGCTCAAAACAAACAATAAGGACGTATGCAGAATATTTTATGGACCAGCTCTCTGCAGGCTGCTTTTTAAACACCCCAACAGCCCCTTGCTAATGTTAAACTTGGACTTCGCCCAATTCAGAACTGCCAGCGTAAGCGGTCTTATGGTGGGGGGTGGCTGGGGTGGTGGTGCTGTTTTGAAGTTGGAGGGGGTTGATGTGTGTGCGAGCGAGTGGGTAGAAGGATGGTGAGCCTTTAGCGGGGAGCAGCGGAGTATTTTACAGTAATGGATGTACCACATGGAGAGCCAGTTAGTGATGCGTTTGGTGCACGATGGGGCCCCCCCCCCCCCCCATCGTTGAGTGTCCTGCAGCTTTCTCCACTCTGTGGAAAACTGTAGCGATGGCTGTGACTTCAAGAAAGATTCACCCACCTGGGCGGAGGGGTGATGGAGGGACAAGGGGAGGGGAGCAGCGAGACCACCAGAGAGCTTTTATTTCTGCTCACTTTGCAGCAAAGAGTGTAGGGAAAAATGGAAAGCTGGGACTCCCCTGACTCCCTCTTCATTTCCTGCCACATAATGGCTGTATCATTTCCCTGAAATTATCTTGCATCACAAATCTTTATATCTAACGTTCATGTAACCACCTAAAGAGAAACACACATTCACACACTGCCTTTACATAAGGATTTGGCATTAGTTCCCACTCTGAAATGGCTCTGGATTCCCGCGATAGTAAACAACTGTGCCACTCTCTGCCCCTGATACATTACTGTCCTACAAATCACGAAACAGCCTTGGGAATTGAACAGATTGGGCTTTATAAAAAAATATGGCCAATATGACAGATTTGTAAGCAACAACATCATCTACAAAATGTTTAGTTATGATGGAGCTCGTAGTTTCTCCCTTCTCTTTGGGAGTCCTCACGCCATGTGCAGCTCAGCTCAGGGTCCTAATGAGATGATGGATTGTAGCAGACGGAGTGATGGAAACTCTCGATTCACCAGTGACTGCTAATTTAAGGGGAGATTCATCAAATCCAGGCCTGCACTCAGATGCACCTTCATAAAACTGTGCCGGGGTCCAGTAAAGATGAATGGAGGTAATTATGAGCTCTACCTGTTCACAGCCATCCTCTTCTTCTCTGCAGCTTCCTGGGGTTCCAGGGCTCGTAATCTGTCTGTATGAAGAGTCGATGTTTTAATCAAATTCCTCTTTTTACTGATTGATCTTTATTGAGTGTGAAGTGAGAGATTATTCCAAATTATAATAATGCCCTAGTGTTGTAGCTCTCATCCGACACAAAGAGCCAGAATTTTACACTGAGTGTTTCATTCTGCACATTGTCTTCAAACAACCCAATCACTAGGCATTGATACAGTCGTAATATAAGTGCTACTACTTGGTCAACAGTGCTCTTTACTGTTTGCACTTCCAGTTGGCATTGTTGTGAAAGGCCATTGGGCTCCATGTTCTCACATAAGCACTGAAGCTTTCTTGCTGCCAAAATACAGAGTAGTGACCACTGAAAAAGCAGTTGTGATAATATGACAGAACTGTTACACACCTTGACTTTCATGTCTTGTCAGCACCAATGGGGCTACATTTAGAGATTTCTACCTTGGCGAGTTTAAGAGTAATGTGAACCTTTTAATTCAGTTCAGTATGCTTTACTGAAATAACCTCAGGTTTATATTTGCATATGTATCCAGATGATACAGTAGAATATGTTTGAAGAACCACTCACTTCCACACAGCTTTCATATCTGTACAGTGTATGGTAGCATGAATTGAGAAACTAATGCCTTACATAAACCTTTAAAAAATGAATGGTTTGGGTAAGGGTTAGTAATAAGCAACTAGGCCTAATCACTAGAACATGTACATAGCTAACACAATTTCCAAAGCCTAAAGAGTAACACAATAAAATAATGGTAAAAAAAAAAAGGTTGACCTTTTGGAATTGAAAAACACCAGAGGAATAAGAAAAACACTGCTCTTAAAAAAACTGTAAACAGTAGCAGATCTTGTTAACTGGCATAAATCCGACAATTGAGTACTGTAACAAATGCCAAGTTGCCAGTATTTCACTTACTACCTTAGTTTGTGTGGCTAATAGTAACACTTCAAGCTTTGTAGCATTTTCCAATTGTGCATAAGCTGTTACTGTTAATGTCAGAAGCTTTGTGGCTCGTCATTGGACTAGGCTTATATAAATTAACCCAACAAACTTGACCTGTCTTAGGTTAACTCTAAATATTATTTTTTCTAACCGTAAAGTGAAAAATAGTCAATTAAAAAGAAGCAGCTGAAGAGGATATTTTTCAGAATGACAAAAAGTTAAATATATCATTTTAGACTTTTTGCTATTGACACAAAGAAACCACATTTTAAGACTCTTGATTAGGTAGCTAGCTCAAGCAGATAAAATACTCCAATGGCAAGATTGATTTGGCAGGCAAAACTGATGTTTGCCTGTTTAAGATTAGACACTGGCTTTAGTACTACTATATCTGAAAAGAAAGACCCAATGTTTAGCAGGTACTTTCAGCTTAAATGTGCAACTTCATACCATTAAAAACTGCAGATGTGCTAAACAGAATGGAGAGCTTGACAGGCATGGCTAGCAACAGATAGTAAGTCAAGTCAACTCTATTCTGATGGCCCATCAAAACAGCATGAGCAGACAACAGTTCTTCACTTATATGGGGAATTTAAACAAATGTCAATTTTGTCCAAGTGGCATTGTCTGGTGCTGAAAAATTAAGCCAACATGGAAGAGCAAAAAACTGCGGTCCCTCAAGTGTCCACTTGAGGCTGGCTGCAACAGCCCCCAAAGTCCCATCAACACTTATCAATTTTAACAGCAGAAATAAACCTGTTTACAGCCTGTACAAAAAGCAATTTTGGTTTGAACAGTTCATGTGTTTATCGGCACACGTTGTACAAGACCAACATTTTTAAAAACTCATTCGTTTTGATTTTATGAAGGATAAGGGTTATGCATAATTAGGGATGTGACTGTTATGACTGCAAGCGGCTGTGTTGTTGCTGTCCGCCAGAAGGCTAAAGGCTCAAATCTACTCCAGCTTTTTGTCTGTTACAATGTTGACTGAAATTTTGGTTGATACAGCATTTTCAATATAGCATTTTTAATTCATCATTGGCCTTCAAAACTCCCCTTCAGTAATCAGTGGTTGACATCACTGAGACTACGTCCATGTTTTATACAGTATGATTTGCCCTCAGTAGCTCTCTGTGACAACTTCATCCTAAAGATCCTAAAGTAGTTAAATCCAGTCTGCCACCTGATTAAATCTGTAACACCACCATGCTCCAGACTCATAGGACACATGTTTTGTAGCGATGCAGGCCTTACTCATCACAGGGTGCTGAGTCACTGCATGTGCACACAATGATTCACGTAGATATTGATACACAGACACAGACACCTTAATACAGCGATGCAACCCTCATTTAGGAGATTTTTGGACCCTGCAGTACAGAGGGGATGTAGTAGGGTGGGGTTCGCATGTGTAACCAGCCTGGCGCAGACATCTTTCCCGTTGCTCCCTTAGCTACGCTGGTGCCATCTGTCATCTGCATGAACATCTGCAAACCCAAGGTGCCCTTGTCACCCAATGTTAGAGCAGTATGTTTGGCTTTTCCATTAAGGAAACCTGGAGTGATTCCTCAGAACAAAACCTATTAGACCGGATGCCGTAGTGGTGAATCAGCTGGGTTGCAGAGGAGCATTAAATAGTAGGATTCCTCCTCAGGCAACGTCGCACGGCTGTCTAGCTTGTCTGACTAGCAGGGCATCTCATCTGCTAACTCACTGACAATTTGGCCTGAGTCTGTGGTTTCTTTATGAGCCTCAGCTCAGAGAACACAGGAAGCAGGGGTGCTGAGGCTGCTGCACTACTCCCTGATATCAAGGATAATAAAATCCAGCAGTTAATAAAAAAGTTTTAATGAGAAACATTTCCCCGTCTTTTTACTGATGTTTATTCCAGCGTAATTTGTGGCAGGGAAGTTGTTTTATTTCTGTTTTTAGACCTTTTTATGTTCAACTTTTAGTACAAGCCTTTTTCAACATTTAACATTTTTATGACTCATTGAGGCAGTTCAGAGGGTTTTTTTTTAATTTACAACGATATTAAAGTGACCAAAGTTTTCAGGGCATTGATCAACCTGTCAGGCGAAGCCCTGGAGATAAATCCTGTTAGCTACCACTAGATTATATAGGACAACTACTGGTTTGTTGTGACATTTATCAACTTTTTTTTCCCAAAAACCTTCTAATTTTCTCTTTTTATCTTTGCCCTTTGACTGTTTGAGTGGAAAAACTGTGTAATTTTTTAAAATATCAATCAGACATTCCTACCCTGGCCAATGAAATCCAAACAAAAACAAAAAGGTTTTTGTGCAGCATTAAGAATGGCTTCATTAGAAAGATTAATTTTCTCTCGGAAACCCAAACTCTGCCTGACTTCCAGCCTCCCTGCGAGTCTCCTCCGGCCTCCGTCCTCCTTTCTTCTCTCTGATTTTACTGCAAAACAGATGGCTGTCCCCATCCTCATTTTGAATCAATCTCCTTTTTTTTGCACCCAAGGTTATAACCAAAATTGATGTTCACATTAAACTACAGGAGACTTGAACGACTTCACCCTGCTGTTGCCCTTTTTGTGTTCAATTTGTTGTCCCATTTTTGGCTTTACAATAAGTAAATATGAAGGAAAAAGGACAGATAATATTTTAATGTGCAGAATCAGAATTGATCCTATTTGAGATATTTTCAGATCTGGGGGCAGATGGATTTCTGTGCTAAGACTGGACAGTGTATTATTCACCACTGCAGCTCTCTCGAGAGTGTTACTGTCTATTGCATATGATTCTGAGCTGGATTACGGCAACAAGATCGCAACAATATGCTCATTGTCCACCATGCAGGGATATAATCTCAAGGATTACTCTCCGATGAAACTACCCGCATCCTCTCTGGATGATATGGAGTGATATAGGAGGTTTTTAACGGGAAGCTTTGTCTGGGAGCATCCTTTTTTAGAGATTCTCTGATCTTTCACTTTCCTGGTTTTATTTCAATTGTCCTCCTCTTTGTTGCCTCCATATGAAAGCTGGACGCAGCAGCGGGCAAAGCTTCGCCTCCCACAGCTGCCTCTCCAAAAGAAATGGGCAAACACACGCACACACGAACACCAAGCTCGCTACCATCTGCTGCAGTGAATGAGCTAGGATGCTGCTGTCGAGTTAGTTGTGAATTCGAAACAGCAGCTGAGAGGACACAGTGTGCCCTGACCACACAGAGTGGCACCGCCACTGCCTGGCTGCCTGGCACTACACGCTCCATCTGACACACTGATGATTCCTCACACACAGGATAAAAGACTCTGGGCCAAAATTACAAACAGGATTCAAATGTAGTGTGAAGCTGAAAAACCTATTTTGAATTGAGATCTTAACTCACCAGGTTGTTCAGGACAAGAAGTGTCCAGAGAATGAGCCATGAAATCAGTGCAGCAATGAACTCTTTCTGGCCTGCCTCCTGACTTTATAAGGCTTGCAAAATTGAATCTCTGAAAGTCTCCTATTCTTTCTTTTCTTTTTCCTTTTCCTGGATGGAAAAACTGACCTACGATCTTTGTGAGCAGGTTATATGATATGGAAAGCCTTCCAAACGTTCTCTGAGAAAATGTTCACTTGAATAACAGAAGAAAAGAGGAATAGGTATCAAGCAGGCATAGACACTGAGCATACAAAACAGAACCCAAACAAACACACTGGGAGCCCAACATTCAACACCGGCCAAAAAGCGTCCGACAGAGAGAGCTGCCTTTGTAAAGAGCACCTGCACGCCATAAGAGTCTCAAAAACAAAACGTCTAGCCTCAACAACTCTTCACAACTCTGACAGCCACTGGTTTTCTTCCTGGCGGGTTTGTATGAGTCTCCATCTAGGATACTTAATGTTTGCTTATTTGCAATTTGTCACCTGGCTTGTTTACTCTTCTTTCTGCTCATTTAGAACTCACCTTTGTCCTAATGGGCTCATTAGCAGCGGCCCCATTCCAGGAAGAAAACCACCAGGTTAAAGCCTCACATTTGTGAACCGAGCGACACGGCTCAGGCGCCGCACTTTAAATGAGGCTTGGCCCCCTTTCTCGCAGGGAAGCGGCAGGGAGAGCTGCCAAAAATGTGTTTTCACTTTTATGTATTTTCATAAGTCATCTAGCTGGCCATTAAAGTTGATATTTTTCAAAAGAAGTTGCATCTCTTCCAAAAAAGAAACATGCTTGTGCTAAAATTAAATCCCCTTTCTCCAGGAAGTGAGAATGTAGAGTTTAAAGAACATGCTTGCAACATATTTTATTCAAGTAGGTTGGACATCAAGTCTCAGAGCTTTCCACATCTGGCAACTGCTGCTTTTTCTTAGAAAGTACTAAAATACTGGAGGGGACAAGCATTAATATTTTTATTTAGTACTCTGGTGTTGCTCGTGTTTGTTCATGGAGGCCCTCAAGATAGTTGGCTCCTGTGCACAGACAAAGCCCCACTTTTATGTAGTATCAAATTTATATTTAAATAACAAAAATCAAATACATATTAATGTAAAAAAAATGTGCAAACCATTAAAATGAAAGTAAACAATTGACTGTGATGTATTGTTAACTTATTAAATAAGAGAAAATACTAAATAGAGTAACATAAAGAAAAACAGATGTTGCAAAATAAGTCATTTTGAATAGAATTAGTTTTAATAAGTAGGGATCTAAGCTATGGACTCGAAGAAAAATTTCAATCTAATTGGGTCTCTAAAAATTCTGGAAAACCTTCAAAATACTTTAAGCCGATAAAAAAGAAACAATTCAAAATTATTGAGCAAGTGACCCTTCTGCATATCTCGACATTAACCCTAATGGTTATACTCAGTTAAGTTGTTTTTTTAAAGTGGAGTCTAGTAGTCTATGAATTATTTTGTCTTTTTTGCCTCTAGTGTGTACATTTAGCGTTCAACATTTCACTGTAGTTTGGTTATCATGAATCTGCACCTAAATTCGTTTATTAGAATCCTACACTTTTCCAGATCTTCAAAAACAGTTGATTTATAAATAAAACACATAGTTCAGAGTACACGGTCGAATATAACAAATATCGTATATGCTGTGGGCCAGCTATTTTTTATGCAAAGCTATTCGGTCATTAATTGTTTTGTCCCTGTAGGCTTACTATAACCTGAATATGTACTTGCTACTTCTGAAGGCTCCCTGAATGAAAATGATTGATGAGAGGAGAGAAGGCCTTCATCTAATATGTCACATTATTAAATTGTAGGGCACTTGTTTAAGTTATTACACTTTGCTTTGAACCCACACTTTGACTTAAAAAAAAATCCCCTTTCTTGAATGTCTCAAGACGATATATTATTATGGAGGCACACAACAAGTCAATCAGACCAAAAAGAGTATTTGTTGCTATAATCTGATACTAAACACAGGAGTGTTTCTTTGATAGATCGAAGCAGTGCATCCTACCAAGCGCATGCTGAAAGTTCTGAAACTGATGCAGTTAAGCCAGGATTTTTGCAGCAAATGTTCTTGTTTAGTTTACAAAAAAACATTGAGGTTTGCATAGGAATAAGTGTTTTGTTAGTTAAATAATAGGCACGGATCACATAATGTAAGCAAGTGACGTGAGTTAAACCTTGATCTTCTTGGTAAAAGTCTAATGTTTATTTAAACCATCATCCATTCCCCTTGGGGAAAATATGTAATTCCTTATATAAGAATTATGCAGGTGAACAAAAAATATATACCAAAAATCTGAGCTTGAGAAAAAGTTTTCTGTGAATTTTTCTCTCCCAAAAATTGTTGAATTCCTTCCTTTCCATCAAAAGAAGAAAAGACAAGTCTCCCTCTTTCCTTACCTCAGAGCCCCCTAATCATTTACACATGGTCCCTTATTCCCAGTGAGTAAATGCATGTTTTTACACATTTAATAACAAATATATTCCAAAGATGTCATACCTTAAGTGAGTGAATTTCCCTTTTGATTTGATTTTTCCCCACTTTTAATGTCTTCCTGCTACCCAAAAGGTGTGTGCCAGAGCCTGATCGAGAGGGTGTCAAAGTGATCTGATTGGTGTAAAAGAAAAAAGGAGAGAGAGAGAGAGAGAGATCGATGAGAGAGGACTGGATTGGCTGAGAGCAGACAGACAGGGAGGTAAAACTGAAAGCAGATGGCAGAGCTGGCACCTGTCTTACACTGAAATCTGTTTGGAGCCGTTTTCCACATGTCTTTAAAAAAAAAAAAAAAAGCCAATTCTGCAAATATTGCCAAAAAAGACACTCTCAGGTTTTAACCCTTTGTCACCATCCTCTCCCTTAGCATTTCACTCATAAAAGGATGCCCCCCTCCGAACAGGAGGACATACAAAACCCCTCTCAAATCCTTCCACTCTGTCTCACCCGGGTCTTGTAAGCAAACAGAGGGGGCATTCAGAACAGGAGAGAGTCTCATTTAAAGCGTTAATCTGTGGGCCACATGCTGCACAACAGCAGAGGACCCACAGTAACAGACCTGACACACACACTCACACACGCTCAGTAACACACACACTCAGAGTAACCAGGCCTTCCCAGGCTAAACATGGCACGTATTTGGCACGTTGGGACGTCTGTTCCAGGTGGCTGCATGTATAAGTTGTGATCAGTTTGAACCCGCTCTCCTTCACAGAACTATACTGGTGCTTTTACGTGTTTGAGCCCTCTTATGGGAATCACTAGGGCTCTAGACGAGTGCAAAAGACTTTTGTGAAACATACATTTTCTATTCTGTTTTTCTTTCCTTCCCGGCAGTAATTCAACTTGCAAAGACTTCAAACTTGCTTTTTGTTATCCTTTATTTATAGGTCAAAGTTGTGTTTCTATAATGCTGCCAAAGTGCAGACTGTGAAGAAGTGTCTCTGTCTGTTTTATGTCATGATAAAGTAACTTTGGCTTTAGATAAACACAGATGCGTTCAGCATTCGAAAGCAGTTCCGTCTGCAAAATGATGATTTCCAAACCACATGAATGAATTAAAAAGCTTTAAACTATCTAAAATCTGTAACAAAAACAAAAAGACTAACAGTATGAATGTTTTTGAATGTAGTAGAGAAAATATGTTTTATGTTTTGTTGTAGTTAAAAGACGGCTATGAGTTTTAATGTAAATGGGTAATTTAAGGATAACTGCTATTTAATATGTTTTACAAAAAACGGACACATGCACAGAGTTTTTCTAGTTTTAATCTGCGATGTACAAAATATTTCAAACTCACTTAACTTACAAATGTATTATGAATTTCTAACATTTTGAGGATTCCCAATTAATTATCAAACCGATGTGATCAGTGAGTCAAAGAAGAACAGGACTGGTCCTCATAGAAACATGATAAAACGTTCAGTAGTTGATGTCTAGATAACCACTCTTGCCCAGATGAATTGACTTTGTTAATGCCAATATTTAAGGCTAAGGGGTCGAGCAAAAGGCTCTTCCAACCCTTCTTTATCTTATAGCAAGTTTACCGTCAAATCAAAGGAGAATGGGCGCAATCAAACACACACCATTACATTTGAATGAAGTGAGAAGGAAAAGATGGCACTTAATGTTGATCAGGGAGTCTGAACAGCTCGGTTTTAGTATAAGAATAGCTGCTTCGGACTGGCTAATTAAAGACATTCAAGATTCAAGATTCCATTTATTCATTTTTCTCATGTATCTGCATACATAAAAAAGACAAAATGCTGTTCTCCCAGCCCCAAGCAGTGTGACAGAAAGAAACACATGTAATAGACACATAAATATACCTAAAAATCCACTAAGGGATAAAATCAGTTCTAAAAGTTCGGTAAAACAATTATTATTAAAAAAAAGCACAGATAATTTAAGTAGAAAAAACAAAATAAAAGAAATAACACAGGCAACATACAGTTAGCACCACAGGCATTCGTTCAATTCGCTCTAAAATGCCTTTTTAATGATGACACATAACATCAGATGACACAACAAAAGATGGGGAAACACTGGCATACACAACAGCACCTTTTTACACATGAGGACATCGCTCGTTCCACACCTATCTATTTCTAATCCTTTTTTTATTCAGCATATATTTCAAATTTATTAGCTCTGCCACTTCAAACTGTGCATCTTTATGCAGATGGCAGTGTTTTATATGCCACTGGCTCTTCTCCTAATCTTTTTATACATTTTATGTTTGGCTCATCACACAAGCCTGTTTCGAATTTTGGCGAGACACAATGTAAGCCATTCTCTTGGTCATTTAAGACTATTCAGCTTATCACCACTATCCAAACCTTCAGGGCATTAAAATGGAATACACTGGATTCAATTTGAATTTTTGGAGCTTTAGCTTGGTAACCACCTCACCTTTAAAACCCACTTTTCAAGCAAACTGTTCACCAAATTTAGATTTTTATGAATAAGCAAATCATGTCTCTCTTATGCTAGTAGAAAGAACAACTCTGTCACACTCAATTATTCATAAAGTGTTTATATACACACTTCTCCCCTTGACTCCTTTTATTACAGTGGACTGGGATTCATCCGCTGAACAGGGGTGGTCCTACTAAACTAATAGAATGAAGGAACATTGCATTTTTTACAAGGCTCTTTTGCACAAACTTGCGTGTTATCTTTGCTCTCTGCTTGTATTTAAACACATACATTGACAGGTCACAGGACATTACTTTTTGTTCACACCAAACTTGGAAAAAAGAGGTTTGTAATACTTGGCTGCATACAAACTCAGTGAATTTGAAAAGACAAGAAAGTTAAACTCTTTTATTTTCTTTGTACATTGTAAAATATTTCACTTGTGTCCAGGCAATCATACTGGTCTTTTTTTTTCCTAATTGTGAAAATGTTAAACAGATATCTGTAAATCATCTGAGTGTCTGTCTATGTTTAAAACTGTATATATTTGGAAATCAGGTCTCTCCTGAAAAAAAGATTCTGATGTTTGAAACAACAATATTTAAATCAAATTTGCTTCGAAAAATATTGTGCAGTATTAACTTCAGATTCTTTAACCTTCTTTTTCCGACTGAGATGCTCATCATTGTTTGTAGCTCTCCAAGCTCCCCAGAAGAGTGTGCTAGAGGATCCACATCTCACTTTACTCTGTCTCCTCTTTATGCCATACTTAATCTGCAGCTCACAAGTCCACTCACATTCAGGCCTTCAGTCCTGCACAAAGGTCACAGTGAGCCAGTGAGTGTACACCTGTCAAAGGCTGTTGCCACCCACGCCTTTCAAGTTCCACCAAACTTTTATAAACTGAAAATAGCTCCTTTCCTTCCCTCCTCTTACTTCTTTTTTTCATTTCCAAGGGAACCACAAATTGCATCCAGATTTTCACACATAGTAACTTAGTGTTTTGGGCTATTTGGAACTGAAACAATTACAAACAAACCTGTATTATAGCCTGTCTCCACTAATGGATTTGAGTAGAAAGGAGAAGAAAATAAAGCATTTCTGTTTTCCCCCCTCAGGTTATTTGAGATTGCGGGCTCATTTTCTAATTATGGTGGCCATTCTTAAAGCATGCTGTGCATGTTTCTCAGTCATTTCTAGCTTTAATAAAAATCTGCACATGCAACTGCACTGAAAAGTACACTCCAGACTGTTCCTGATTTTCTAACCTTTGACATCACTTTACTTTTGTGTTTCTGGGATGATAAATCATGATTGGAGGAACAATTACAGGATCTTTCACTTTCTGTGCAAAGCGCTCACAGTCTCAAAAGTTTGGTGGAAAATCGTGTGTGTGAAAGGAAATGTGAGACATATGGAGAAGCAGGTAGACGGAGAAATCAAAATAAAAGTAATTGAAAATACAGAGGGGAGTTCATGTTTATGTTTTATTGCAGGTTGGCACTGTCCCATGCTAGATTTGAGCTACTCACTAGTGCTGGTGGTGCCCAGAGGTTGTTGCCATGCAACTCAATGTGGCACACACATATACACACACTCATACACACGCAAGCACACACAAGCACCAACAATGGTCTGCTTTATGAGGTGCCCACCGATGCCATGGTAACCTCCTCGTTCTGGGCAAGACGGGCAGAGCGATGTGCCAAAAAAATGCCATGGTTCCTTTTTTTCCCTTTCTCAAACCACGTTGCCCAGAAACCTTTTGAAACTTAATAAGTGAGACCAGTGGGCAGACAAATTACGATGGGAGTGTGCAAGGGAGAGCGGGGGAGAGGGTTAACTTTCAAGTTTTAGTGTGTCCTGTCCCTCAAACATAAATTTAACCTTGAGTGGAAAAATGAAGCTGGATGATCACAAATACCCACTACTGACTCTGGAGAGCGGCACAACTTCAGAACAAAACTTAGCCAACAATGCCATGCAACAGATTTGTTATATGCATATAGGTAAGTGTTGGAATGGTGACTCTATCAGATATTTTTTGTGCGTGCTGCATTTTTACTCAAAATGATCCAGGGCTTTTCAGTGTGAGCTGTTGACCTGTAGTGTGCATACTGCCCGGAATCTGGTACAGTTACATAACACTTTCTGCAGAAGGAAAGAGGGAGTAGGGGACAAAAGGGCTCTAAAGAGGGGCGAGGGTTGCTCTGTTGGCGGAAAAATCTCAGGTGAAATAACTCTAATGGAAAATTAAGACTATAGGCTGTATATATGTTTGAATGCTCTGAGAGGCAACTGTGAGTGCTGCTGCACTTTCCATTACCATAATACCAGGGTCATATAAACATTGTGCCCAGTTCCTTTGCTGTAAGGCCCTGGTGAGGCCCGGCAAGATTAAATATGGGACTGAATAATGACTGGACGGTAGTGAAGGATTGATAAATGGAGGAGACAAGGGTGGGTCACACAATAGAGCCACTGATGGAGCTCCTAAATTCCCTTAAAATAGGGATCCAAGCCAAGCATGGCTCGTCGTGCAGCCTCACACTATAACCGGCCCTGCAGTTGCCACTCGTCCGCCCCCACCCCCCAACCCCTTAACTCAGTCACTATGCGTGTGAAACACAGAGACACAACGTAACACTCGCAGCAGGATCACCACTGGGGAATACATGCTATGTTAATGGCAGTTGCATTCACAAGCTGTCATTGGCTGTTAATGAAGCTGTACATAAACATACAGGTCTGTGCTGTGTACAGGCTGGCAGGTAGGCCGACAGAGGAGACAAGGAGACAGACACAAGGGCAGAGAAATAAAGACAGCATCATATGTTGCAGGGCAGACAGGCAGACAGGCAGAGACAGGCGGCCAGATCAAATAGATAGAATGGATCAGATAAAATGTGCCGTTCCATTGGATTGAGCACCAAACTCAAACAATAGGGCAAACCAAGCCTCCTCTCAGACGGCCCTTTTTATTTTCTATAATAAGCATGACTAAATAAAATCCACAATAATGCTGTCCGCATGTGAAATGACTAAATGTTTATACCACAGAAGAAAATGACTTTCGTTTGTTTTTATTATGTTCATCAGCAACAGACTTCCCTCTGGTTTGCATGCACACAGCAAGGAGAAGAGAAACATCAGACTGGTGATGTGAGCGAGGCTGAAAACTATTTGGCCGAGGGTTTTTCTTTTCTTTCTTTTCTTTTTTTTTATCAAACTGAGTGTAAACAGCACCATCTTTAGCACTGGTGTTAAAGGTCTCTTGTAGTCTTGCTGTTGTCTACTATCAAGCATAAAATGAGTGCAACAAACGTTAATACCATTACAGAATAAAAACAGCAAAGAGAAGGGGTGTGATGGTCTGAAAAAATCCTGCCCGTTTTTTTTCTGATATTTTTGTAACAAAAAATATATCAGTATGGTATTCTAATATTCCCCTTTTAAATATACATTTTTAACTTGAACTTTACCTTTTTCTGCTTAGTTTTGGTTTGCCCCAATTTTACTAAAAGTGGAAGTAAAATTATGTTCTCTAAAGACAAAAATAAACGTTCATTCTTATCAGTTATCTTTGTCAAGCATATACATTATCTTTAGATATTAGTATATCAAGTTAGCTACTCACACAGGGAGACACACATACTATAATTTATTCAAAGTCTTAAACACACACACACACACACACACACACAAATTAAAAGAGAATATAAAAAGGATGATAAAGACCCAAACTGGTCAAATGTGTTTGTTGCAGGTATTTGGTGTATTGAACCTGAATGTTGCCTCTCAGCAGCTGGACCTGTCCCGCGCTGATTTAGAGATGTCCAACCTCATCAGGTGATCAAATATAGATCAAATTCAGCTTGCAATCGTTTTAACACTACTGTACATTTTACATAAATACACAGCCCCCCTCCTCAGTTTAATGAGTTTCATTCATGAATACATTATATAACACATATTCTTTATACCCCCACTGTGGACTTCTGCACTTTCTTAAACATCAGTATAGCTCTCATCACGTTAAAGTACATACTTTTAGTAGGATACTTGCAGTAGATCATTTGATTTTAAACATAGTGTGGGGAAATGTACTTTGTGATGAATCTGACTCTGATGAGGCAAGTGTTTGACAAACGGGAAACATTGAGGATGTGAAATAATGTGATCCAATCTTCTGTTCATACCTACAGCAGAAGATTTTGTAGTGTATATTTTTTATAAGCCTGTTGATTTGAATGATTGATTTACATTTTTAAATCATAATTTTTTACATTAGAATCACATATAGTGCCTCGTGTTTTTTGATAACATCATAAGCAAATGTGCCTTGTTGTGGATACAATAAACACCAAACAATATGGAGGAACGCAAACATGCACATAAAGACATCAAAATATGAAAAAATATACTACAAAAATAATAAAACCAACGTATAGACTGGTTTTTAAAGAGAAAATGACATGCTGTTGTACAGGAATTTGCAATACACTGATCAGAGAGTGCAGACACAGACAGTATGTATACACCGATGAGCCATTTAAAAGATTCCCCTGAGTCTGTTTTTCTCTTTATGCCACACTGACAGACTCGGGTGCTATATATGGTCAGCTGATGCAATCACTAATTGTCAATAACTAAATGATCACACTGTGTTTGACCGGCTACTGATTTAGCCATATTTGTTATATCAAAAGTGATCAAGAAAATAACTATGTTTAAATAAAAAAGTCGTGAACAATAGCTTGAGAAAATGTTGGTGAAATGAAGTTAGGTTTTTTTAAAACGACAATTGAACATTTCCGTTCTTCAGTCATTCTAGTTTATAGTTCAGTTAAGTTATTCATAACAAATGCAACTAATTCTGAAATGGCCATTTTTTGAACAGTGTATGTTTTGGTGAACTTTGCACCTAAAGGGTATTGACATGCTCTGATGAAATTGAGTACTACTATGAGTAACAAAAGTTGATAAAAAAGGACAGATGACACGCTTTGTTTTCAGTCTGCAATGCTGAGCGTCCAATGGAAGCTCTTCAGTAACCTGGCTCACACAACTGAGCCTGGCCTGCGGCCTCCTGGAAAATGTATATCAGCACAGAGCACAGCTGAGAGAAATATTGTTTTTGTATGACATTCTGACTCATTGAAATATTTAAACATAAATCTACTGTGAGGAAATGACCAGACTTCACGTGAGCAGGTCACAACATGTGTGTGAAACCCTGGTAAGAGTGTGTGGCTCAGTATTCGGTGGCTCTTTGAGCCTGCTCATGGCAGCAGGAGCAGTTGGATGGGTGAAGCGAGAGGCACAGCTGCCTGGAGAGGGCTCCGTGGCATTTCTGTGTCCCCTCTCCCTCCAAACATACACACACACACACACACACACACACACACACACACACACACACACACACACACACACACACACACACACACACACCAGAGCAGATCATACATACAGTATATACCCACACATACACACACCCTCTCCATCACTCACACCACAGCAGCATCCTGGTAACGGATAGTTCCTGATTGGTGACTCCATCCACTTTGATTGCTTTTTATATTTATTTTTATTTATCAGCAGACCCAGGAAGAGGATTCTGGCGTGGGTGAAGCTGTGTGGCCGTGTGTGGAATGGCGTGGGAGAGGCAGAGTGACCCCGGGCTCAGGTGGCAGCTGTGTTATGACTTCTCTGCCAGGTCATGGTGGATGGTAGGACGGATGTTTCCTCTGTCTATATCTCCATCGCTGTCTTTTTTTGCTCTGTTTGTGTCACATCCTTCTGCAACCCACATCCCATCATGCTCTTGGATGAAACATCTCTCTGCTGCAGAAAGTGACGGAATGTTTACATGTTGTGCACGTTGCATGTTTCCACAGTGCGCGTTTGAAACCACTGTGTGCAGTCACGTGCTAAGTGTGCGAGGTGTTTGGTGTTTAAGGCCAAACCAGAGAGGAAAACAACCAGAGGTTGAGATGTCGTTATTTAATTATATTTTATAACCGATTTTGTCAGTTTGTGTGAACCTCAATAAAATAATGATAACGTTAGATATTACAACATATTTGGTCAATTAAATCAAGCTACGGTAGAGATAGAGGTACTTTTCCCAGTTTGTCTTATTAAATTCTAATCTCCAGATAATGTGGGTGATTGATTCCGTTACAGATATCTGGGACTTATCCCAAAGGAAGTGAGGTTTTAATTAAAACCTGTTATCATCACTAGAGGAAAGGATTCAGAATTTATTAAGGCCATGATACACTTTGAGGCACTTTTTTCCCTCATGATACTATTTTAGACTGCACATGCTGGTTTTCTACAATAAATGTCTGACTTCAGATTCTGGTGTTTTTATGTTGTGAAAATAAATATATATTGTAATAATGTGAACTGCAAATCAATGCATTTTAGTGTTGGTGATTTATAAAAAGTGTTTCCTGTGGCAGCTGATTTCTGCGCTTTTGACCTCCAGTGTTTTTGACACAAACATCCACAGTTTGGATCAGATCTGAGAGCTCATTTATTCCAGATTTCACATATTGACAACATCAATCACTCGGCTCTCTTGGTAGCCGCTGCGTTATTATTTCCCCTCCTGTGGCGGTTGGTGTGGATCACAGAGGTGTCTCGAGGCCTGACACAGTTTGAAAACCCGAGGGTTCCTCTCAGCGCCAGCCTGCTGCGCTCTCTGCTATGTAGGGCAGAGCTAGACCCACCGCCTGGGTGGGGATGAGGAGGGGAGGTGGGGTGGGCTGGGGGAGGGAGAGGGGGCGAATCGGAGGGATGGCAGCCAGCATTGGGGCCCCATGCAGGGATGCAGGAGATGGAGAGACGGGAGGAGGGGTGGAGGGGTTACAGGGTGCTACAGGGGGCACAAAATGGCACGGCTAGCAAAGGAGCATTCCCTCCGTCTGTGGACATGAAGTGTCTCAGTTCTGTGGTGCACAAAGCCAGGAGGGTGTCATGCAGGTTTCATTGGGATTATTATTTTCATAAATGAAATTTAATAGATTATAAATCTGCTCTTGCTCTTAGTTGTGGAACTTATTCTGAGACGAACACTAGGATGCAGTAACCAATAATATCTTGCTACAGAGTCTAGATTGTTCACTTTAAAGGTGCAATATGTAACTCCGACGTGCAGCGTTTAAAATAAGTACTGCAGTCCAACTTCAAAACATTGGAGGGAGCTGCCCCCTCCTCCCTAGAGTCGAGGCGCACACAGCTTCAGTGTTTAGCCAGCTCTACATCGGTCTTGAAACCTTTCTGCAATATTTATCCTAGTTTTACCACGTTTCGTGATACACTTTTATAAATAGAGTGACATTAAAAAAGCTGATTTAAAAGATGAATGCTTTAAATAAGTAGATCAAGATAAGAACTCCCTACTATGGTACATTCTTCAGAAACACTGGGGCTTTCAGGAGGCAAGACATGATGTAAAAAAGACGCTGTGGGAATCCAAGATGGTGGACGAAGCAACAGAGCCCTACGCTATAATGACAGTTGTTTGTAATTATATATATATATATATTTATAAGTTTTACGTTTTATTGGTTGATTTTACTTCTTTGGGAAATTTCAGCCTCTGTGGCTTCGAAATACTCAACTATGTTCGCTAGCTAGTCGCTAACTTCCTTGTTGGAGCTGGGCAGGTGTTTGTATCAGCAAACAAGAGGAGAAGAAGAACGTTCTAGCAAGCAGAAAAGAATAAATGAAGCAGCTTCATTACCGGGATGACGGTCGATATGTCATCCCCTACTCCACTCCACCCCAACACACACACACACACACACACACACACACACACACACACACACACACACACACACACACACACACACACACTCACTTGTGGTGTATTTTCCTTAATAATTTCTGCTGCGTCCTCCCCCTGACTTCACACAGAAAGTGTACTTGGAGGCTGGCAGGAAAAAGTCTGGGCAAAACCAGGATGAAACATGTGTTGTCTTCACACGAGCAGCTCACCCCAAAAATTCCAGGACATTTTCAGGAGTTTTGTGCAATCCGTTTACAAAGCATAGAAACAATTGTACAACTGCTTTTACAGATGAAGTAACAAGTAAACTGAGTGTGAAACTTGACTGATGCCCCTTAAAGTGAAACGAGGTTGAACTAATTACTTTCCTAAAAAATCTGATTTTCCAATTGATTCATGTCTTTAAATTGATTTATCTCAGATTGTTGTAAGTAACTTGTTAAGGTGACAGTTTGCATCACTTCAAAAAAAACAAACAATAGATTGAGAAAGTCTAAAGAATGACACATCTCTAAGTGATTCTCATATTTTTGGTGGGACTGAATTTATAAAAATATACTTGTTTTATGAAGAGAAATCTGTTTGGTAGGTTGTCCTTTGTATTTCTTACGTCCTGGCTTTGACCCAACCTGTAACTGATTAATCGTGGGATTGCTTCAGTTAGATTGTTTTTTTTTTATTGTATCCAACATCAAAATCAGGTGGGTGTTGTCTCTCCATCCTCTCATATCCCCCACTGTCTCTTTACAGGTTTTTGTCTCTTGTGTTCTGATGTCCGTCTCTCTCCCTCCTTTTCTGTCTCCCTCTCTCCCATCTTTTTTCAATCTGTCTCCCTCTCCATCCCCAGACAGACCCTCCCATCAGTTCCCATTTCCCTCCGTCTGGCTCGTCCCCTTCCTTTTCACCCAGATGACCCTGCCACCACCCCGTTCCTTCTGTCTGTCTGGCTCTCCTTTACCCAGATGCCCCCCAAACCCCTGCCCGCTCTATACCATCCTCCCTCTAAATCTATATATATCCATCTCTCTCTTTCCTCTTTCTGTCTCTTTATCACTGTCGTCTCTCTCTGTATCAAACAGCGTCTCTTGCTCACTCTCTTGCTCGGTCTCCCTTTCCCTCATCCTCTCCCACTGCACAGATGCCTGGCTTGGTTCGCAACAGCTGTCTCGCCATGTGCCACTACCAAGTGTTGCCTCTGACTGCCGGGCCGAGTTGGAGGGGGGTGGCGGTGGTGGTGGTTTGGGGGTGGAGGGTGCAGAGTGGATTAGTCATGAATATTCATGTTCTCTTGAATGTACTACCAAACAGAAAATGGCACCAAAGAGCAAGCTCCACCCATCACTAAAAAAAAGGGAGTGGGTTGTTGGGGTTTAAGGACAGAAGGGAGGAAGGAAAGGAGGAAACAGGGAGAAGGAAGGATAGGGGAGTCAGGTGGAAGAGTGTGGGAAATGGAGGCAGACGGAGGGCGGGGAGGGGAGGGGAGGGGGACCAGACTGAGTGGCAAGGATCCATAAAATTACACCAGAGGTGTGAAAGAGGGAGCGCAGTGAGAGGAGGGCATGGGAGGATGCTGTGAAAGAAAAAAGAGAAGGGGGTATTGGAAATTGAGGAAACACAACGGGAATATTTGTGCATTAAAGGCTTTGCAATCGAATATCTATGGTTTGGGAAAGAGGTTGGGAAGAATGACGAACTTCTGATAAAGATGAGGACACTTCAACCATGCTAGCAGCTCTGTGCGGCGGCAATTATAACAGCAGTACTTACCAAAATACTTTCTTTTAGCTCTAATGGGTATGGCTTTGCAGGATGTAGCAGTGCACCATCATCATCAAACCGAAGCTGTATGATTCTGAGGTCGAGGTCTGTTGTAGGTCTAATCTCGCAATCACTTGCAAAAGGACAAGTCTGTTCACTCTGACCTTAAGTGGACGATTTCCTGTCTGCCCTTATAGTAAAAAGTCTGTGGAAAATCTGAGTGAGCCAATGTGTGAACAAAGGAGGTAATAGTCCGGAACATGCACACACTGAACAGAGTTTGGTTCTTTTGTTTCTCTTTACTGCTCGCCAATTGCTAGTGTTATATTTTCTACTATCAGCCTTATGTTGGAGTAAAATAAACCCAAAACAGTCGTCATTACAGAAGTCTCATATTCCTTCTGTAACCCCAACCACATCTACACTAAAACAAAATGAGTGCGACACTGACAATCTTCTACAGTTAGCGATGTGTGTGTAAGGCAATTTTGGGAGTTTGAGTTTTGGCTTATTCAAAGATTAGGAAGACAAACTAATGCAATTGACAAAATCAGAGAAAAACAACTTTCTGTGCGATGCACTTCCCCTGGGTAAAAAAAAAATAATTTTAAGGGAGTCCAAAATGCTAATGCTAATATGCTAACATCCTGATATTTAGTTAATATTATCTTTATGAAGTTGTTCATCACCTTAGTTTATTAATTTAAGCATTTTCACATGTATTTTTTATTCAACACAAAGTGATTAGGAATTTAAAGTAACATGACCTGATGGTGGTGCTGGAGGGGATATCGAGGGACCACTAAAGTAGCAGCAATGCATAGTAAGAAGAGCTTGAATGTGTCTTGCAAATTTCATGGCATTCCATCAAGCATATCTTAGTGCATGTTACCTAAATATACATTTATGAACCTCATTGTGGTCCTGGAGAGTCACCAGAGTCAGTCGGGTTCATCCCCTGGAAACTATCAATGTCTGTACAAAACTCATAGCAGCCAATAAAATAGTTGTTAAGATATTTCTCTAGATGACAGAAATGTGCTGGTAGTGCTTATAGTGAAAAGTTAAGGATTACCAAAACAGAGGGATTTATCCTCTGGGGGCCATGATTGTCATTTATTTTGTATCAAACCATCCAGATGTTGTTAAGATATTTCAGTCTGGACCACAGAGGTGTAACGTCATCATAACATAGCTAACCTGACTGCAGCAGGAACACAAAACAGAGGTAACAGCTTACACAGTGGATCTGAAAAGCAATAATTGAAGTACAAGAAATGATGCACAATGGAGTGTGTCTGTGAGAGATCCTGGATGAGCACATAAAGGGAAAGGATGAAGAGTGGGAAAAAGAGGACGGATATGCGGTGAGAAAGAGGGGAGTGAGGAGATAGCAGATAGATGATCGACAGTTGGGGTGAGGGGCAGCAGATCTAAGCGGACCGAGGCTCTGGTGGCTCTTCCTCTCGCTTTCATGGAGAGCCAGGAAAAGAGATTATAGCAGCCCTGTTTTTTTTTCCTATGAGGGGGTAGAAGAGGGGAGGGGGGTGACCATACTTTTCCCTTTACCCTCTCCCCTCCTCGTCTCCCCCACCTCTCAGATGATGACACTCTCTGGTGGTACCGGCTGGATTCAAACCAAAGAAAATCATATCACTGAGCTCCACTTTTCAGTCTTCTCGATGACAAATGATGTAATTTATTATAGATTTTACAAAGGAGGGAGATTTTTTCTCATTTTTTTTGAAAGTTTAGAGCTGTGTAATGCAGAACAACATATTTTCATGTCCAACACTCAACCCCTTTGTGCTGCTTCCTGGGTGCCTCTGAAGAGCAGCGCTTCATTGAGGAAACAAGAGTGTTTGGTGTGTGTGTGTGTGTTTGTGTGTGTGTTATCATTCACTGTGTGACTCACGAAGTGCTTACTGCTCTTGAGTAAACACCTTTCTCACACTCACATCCACTTACCCGGCCACTGCTGCATAAACAACACACACACACACACACACACACACACACACACACACACACACACACACACACACACACACAACATAATTACACAACCCGGCTCTCTCTTCTTTTCTCATATACACAGCACATACAAACAGTGAGTTAATCAGACCTATAAACCCTCCTTGCTGCTGGAAGATAAGCAGTGTGCTGCTAGCTCTGCCCTCCTGAGAGCTGCACTCCTCTAGCGCTGCCGTGGAGCCGCCTGATAAGGCAGGGGAGTGTGGGATACCCTGAGAGATGCAGGCAGGCTCTCTCTCACACACACAGGCTCACACATACGCACACAATGCTCAGTATCATTTAGCCAGGTCCTCTGTAGGGCCAAACCCAGGTTTGCAGGGCCTGAGGCTCCACCAATCAGCCTTCTCCATCAGGTATTGTTAATCTCACCAATCGGCCTGCAGGTGGATTGTGTGTGTGTGTGTGTGTGTGCGTGCGTGTGTGTGTGTGTGTGTGTGTGTGTTTGCTGTGTAGTTTATGCCAATGCAATCAGCTGTATGTGAGAAAAATGTACCTTGATAAAAACTGATCAGATCTACCTTTGATGCCCAACAAAAATGAAAAATTGTTTTCCTTAAGACGGAACAAGAATTTGAAAAAGTCTGTAACTTCCATATGCAAGATCTATTATCTCTCTCTCTCACACACACACACACACACACACACACACACACACACACACACACACACACACACACACACACACACACACTGTTACATACTAAGTAGAAGTTGTGCAGTTACTTAATGGTTATAATCTGTCCTTTTTTGACTCTTCACAACCTGCAAGAAAACATAAAAAAGATGTCTTATTTTCCAGACTTTGATGAGGATAAGTCTGGGTCTTAATTGATTTTCCTCTGCTTGAATTTCATTGAGTGTACTTTTACTTCACATGTTTCCAATTTCAGTTGATGTAAGGTTTTACCAACCTAAATGTCTGTACAACACAATATTTTAGTTTTTAACGCAGGTCATGTATCTGACTGCTGAAGTCATGATTTTACAGGCTAATTATGTGGCTATCTAACTTTAAACAACAATTAACATTATATGTGCTTCAACCCAACCAGGTTTAAAAAAAAATGTATTAAAATTGACTCTTACTAAAATTGTTGTTATTAATAATATATTGAAGTTGCCTCTAAGTTCTTAGTAAGTACAACTATTTTGTAACAAACATTTTGTGTTATTTTAGGAAGAACATTTGTAGGATTTTTACTTTAAATTACTTATTTCTGCAATGCAACATAAGTAACGAATCTCAAATGAATTTCCACCATTACCTTTAACCTTGCTACTATTTTTCAACTTGGTTTTTATCTTTTTAATTATCATTATAGTTTTGTATTATGTGGCCAATGCAGTTTATTGAAGTTATTGGAACTGTACAGACGTTGCTGATGTTATATCATTACAGAGTGATGGTGAAATTAAGATGCCATTACATTCAGGTATTCTACACATCTTGTAACATTGGCCATGCTTCTCCTTCTCCACAATTCCTCAGCAGTTCTTTTGGGTCATTCAGTGCAAACCAGCAGCAGCATTCTATAGCTTCAGTCTGCCTCTGTAACCACACTGGCTCCTCTTGGAAGTTGGCGCGGGTCAAATGCGTCTTAATTCACGGTAAAAGAAATGAGAGAATGGCCGTGAGTCGGGCCTGTTCCACTGTCCGTGCCAAGGTCAGCATTCCTCGCCGGGCCGTTGCCTAGTGTAACTTTTGTTTCCCGGATTGTGTAAAGCTCCGGGGAGAGACGGTATACAGGAGCACGAGAGGAGAGGAAAAAGAAGTTTGCAAATGAGCGCGAGCTGCCGTTTGAAACGAACATCAAGCTGCTTTGTGCACGCGGGATGTATGGAAAGGTATTGATACATACTCAAGAAGTTTGTGCCTGCAGGGATGTCCTCAAGAGATGATGTAGCATCACAATGAAAAATATCTAAAATCTGAAATATAACTTTTCACATTTCAGGGACATGTTAACCTGATTGCATTATAAGAGGGCTCACAATATCAGTAACCATGACAGTTTATCTTTCCCCTGCGTGCTCAGGCGAAATTATAGGTTTTCAAGGTTTAAGAAATGCGGCCTTCAGGGTCTCTGATATGATTCCTTCAGTTTCTGTTCCACACGTGTTTGTGTTTTTTACATAGTGGTCTGTTAAAATTGTCTCATTAAATCTGTCTTAAAACTTTAAAATTAATCCAGACTTTCACATTACTAAAATATGTTTTCGTTCAAATCACCGGGCATTTAAACATCTCTAAGCAGATGAATACATCGCAATGATGCGTTTAGCTTCTCATCTAAAACTACAGAAAAGCTAGCATTAGGTCAAACATCAAGTCAAGTCCAAAATAAAATAAAACTACAATTATGCCTATAGGATACAATGAGAATTAATAGGACCAAAGTATTCAAAGTTTTTGTGTTTCACACCATTTATCCTATTCTCTATTTTAACGTGCATGCTGCATTAGGCAGCATTTAACAGCCTTCTAGTTTTAGCAGAATTTACCCACCAAAAGTGAAAGTCTGAGCAGGTTGACTTAATTTAAGGTAATTAAGTTGTTTGTGGTGCTCGTGCACTCAATTTAACAAATGACTGAGTTTAAAAGGCCCCAGAAACAGTTTGTGAAGAAGACTTGGGCTCTCCTGCAGGCCGCTCACTCCAGAAGGCCACATACACACACACACACACACACACACACACACACACACACACACACACACACACACACACACACACACACACACACATACATACGCACACACGCACACGCACGCACGCACACACGCACACACACACACACACACACACACACACACACACACACACAATCATAGCTGCTTAAATAATTCATTGGATGTTTTTTAGAAATGCGTTTGTTAAAATAGGTTATTTCTCATCCATTTGACAGAATTTGTAGAATTTGAGCTAAAAGTTTCATTAAATAAGTAAACTAAAATGGGTTGTAGTAAAATGATAATAAAAACAAGTCGAAGCAATAATTCCTTGCTGGTTCTTTGCCTTGAAAGAAATTCGATATTTAATGACATCAAAACGTTGACCTCCTCAGAAACACAAACTACCGGTATTTCTATTTATTCATGTGCGTCTATTTTAAATAAGAAAAAAATACTTGAGGTTGGAAACAATTTTGTGTCGTGAATTTGTTAAAAAACAGTAAAACAAACTATGAAATGTCCCGTCTTTATGTTTCTATAAAGTTAAAAGACACTTTGAAATGTTATTTATCTAAAGAAAGCCTGTTTTATTTTTATAATACTTCTGCTGTATTTTATAATAACATTTTATCATTACTGAAAAGAGATCTGTGATATATTTAATCAAATAAAAAGTGAGTATATATTTATGATATCAAATAATGCGGAAATGTGGCTTCTTGTTGATAATAACAGTCAGATGTTGTAGCCAATATGAAAAGGGAAAACCTGTTTTTTCGTGTTGAAATAATATTAATCATCCATATAACTTGGAACGTTCTCATTTGAGTTAAAACGTCAGTCATTGACCAATAGGTCTATAAATGTAGTGTTGTTTTTTTAACTGAATCTTTATAAAAGTAGGATTCTCCTCAAGCCTTTTGTGGTATTGTTAATGAAACTGTGGCTTCAGGGAAATCAGAGCTTCATGGATCCCTCTGAGTGCAACATTTCAGCTGCTCTCCTCTCTGTGACTCCGAGCCCATACGCTTTTTATTTGTCTGTTTGTCAAGTGATCAAGTTGAACCAATACAGACTAAATTGGTGGCAGGTGGAAGCCATTTTGCCAGAGCTCATCATTTTATTGCATGACGTCTGCAGTTGCGCACTTCCGTTAAGAGCTTCATTTCCCATAAAAGGTCAAACGCAACTTTTGTAATTTATTCAACACTGTGCCAGTCTCCCCTTCTGACGCCTTTCTGCTGATATTCTATCAACATGTCCAGAGATAATTTGATTTTTGTGCTATACTGAATAAATATTATGGTCAAGCTCCGGACAGGAGTGTGCACCTGCTCTTTTCTTACCACCCACTGCTTATTTCAGGACCTAACAGGTTCACCTGAATAGAAAAAAACATGATTTTATAATAGTGAACTTTAACTCTTGCTGTCCAGTTTGGAGGGTCTGCTGTGCGTAAAGAATCTAAAAATGTGGAAAACAAAGGTGCGACTGCACGTTCTGAAAAATAAGTCACGTGACAGATTCAACTAAAACTTCTCATATTATTGACACTGCAAACATATAGATCTGTGCGGTAATTTGCCTTTAAAATAGAGCAAGCCTTAAGTTGCGCAGCCTTGTTATCTCAACTGGTCTCAGCTTAACATCTTTTAAGAAATATTAAAAAATCAATGCAGCCTATAGGACTATAGTCTGCACTTTTTTTTTTTTTTTTTTACTAAAATAACGGGTTTATAGTGGACCAGTTGGAGATCAAACATTTTGAATGACAGACGTCAATGTCTGAACTTTTAATAAAAACATAAGGGAAAAAAAGCATCTTGCTTTTGGTAAAAAAAAAAGGGGAAAATATTTTGGGTTCATCAGAAGCTCCGTTTGCTGTCTCCCGCCCTCTCCGTCGGCCCCGAGCTGCCCCTACACTTTTGCCGGTGAGAGGTACTAATCCCCTGCGTCCATGGTTTACTCTGAGCCCGTATTTAATTCCTCTAAACCCCCAGCTGCCGCCCTGGTTACTCACTGCACACGACAGACTGTGAACCGCTCGGGTTATTAATAATTCACCAGCACTCCGCTCCGCTTCTCCGGCCGCGGCCGCAGGACACCGCACGTCCCCACCGGTGCGTGCGTGCAGCCGCGCCGCTTTTTCACTCTTGTTTACTTCATTTTTGCTGCTCGTTGTCTTTCACAGGGACACGCAAGTTCCATCTCCTTGTTACTATTCAGCCTATAGACCGTCCCGGCTGGCATTGCCCTCCAGGTCCCGCTGATCCCATATACTCTGTTTTCGCGCTGCCACATGGTGGGTTTCATTTCGTTTCATTTCGCCTTTCTCTCCGCAACTTTCCCCGACCCTGAGGAGCAGGTGGGATCGCTGGACCGACGTGGAGCTCCGTATTTCACCCCCAGCAGAACCGGAGCATGCACAAGGCAACGCGCGCGGTATCGTCCCCTCTGCAGGAGCAACAGCTGATTCTGTGAGCGCGTAAGCAAAGAGTGCAAGCTACTTACTGTGGGTGCACAGCCAGACTCCTGCTCTGGCACTCGGGCTCAGACGGGAACTGTGTCGGTGGCGCAAAGCGCGAGGACTCGGTGGACATTACGTTACCGGGACAGATAAGGGAGAGAGAGAGAGCAGCGCGCGAACATTGACGATTCTCATGGAAATATCACGAGTTGAACCCGAAGAAAAACACCTTGTATGAAAAATTTGGGAAGCAGATCACTTGGATTATTCGGCGCTGTCCTCCTTTGCCCGGACTGAGAAGAGTTGACCACAAATTGCAATAAAACATGTTTACCACGCAGCAGGCCGTGTTTTAGGACTCTTTTGCTTCCGGTTTAAGGCCCAGCTGAACAAGAAACCGAGCGGATTGCTCTCTCCCACACACTTTTTTTGGAAGCCGAACTTTTGAGAGTGGAAAATGGGTCTTTGAGAGAGTTGGCACATCTCCACACACCACAATGGTACGTGCTATGTAAACCAATAATTTGCTCTTTTAAGCAGTCAGATTCATTTCAGTTGTTCATAGATAAAACGATACACTTACAGAACTTTAAAGCTAAGTTTAGTATGCTGAGTTACCCAACTTGTACTTCTTGTGTTTCACTCTTTTCGTGCATAGGTAATGAGTAACAGTCATCAAAAAAGTGTCCCAAGTCCTGCCACCTTCCTGCTGTTAAACTTAGATGTTTATATTTATTTCAAAAGCGTAACCTTCCTGAATGATCCATGTACATTTAATATGTTGTTGCTGTTAAGAAAACATAAATCCCTTCGTTTTTATAGTTACATGACATGTTGCCAAACAACAGCCTCCTTGTCAAATCAGTGTCCAGCCCCTCTCAGTTCGCCGCCTTCTGCCGTTTTATCCACATGGAGAACTTGAGGTCTCTCATTGCATTGGTCTCTAATGTGGGCCTGTCTGCAAACTATTAATAGCCACATATATGATACGCGCTATCGCATGTCATACAGTGTAAGCAGTTTATCAAGAAGCGTTGTAAAGGTTACAAAGAGACATGTGAATCATTTGGCTTTAAGAGGATGGAACTTTTTGCGCCAACATTCAATTATGCGCCTATTTGGTTTGTGCGTAATTACGCACAGCAGTTCATACCATTTCCTTCATGAAGCAGGTGATTTATTCATGCAATTTAGAGAAATCCTGTGACATCACACAGCTAAAGTGTGAGGCCTGGCCTAAGCGTCTTATCACATTTAGCTCTCTTTAAGGATTCAGCGACGTTTGAGATTTTACTTAGGTTTTATATGAATATTTACTCTTTTTTTTCAATTTCTCCTCAGTTGTCCCAAACAGAATGTCTGTTTTAAATAGTACAAATATTCCCTATCAGGGTGTAAAGCATTCATTAAAATGTAGTCCATGTGGGTTTTTAAAATAAGTAATAATAAGTCTGTTAAATACAGATTTATGATGTACAGCTCACACATCCTTGACCCTTAGAAATTCTTGTTTTGGCATGAAATGAGTCAAGTCAGGCTTTAGTTAGGGGAACCTCCCACATACAACCTTGAAGCTGCACAGATAGCAGGAAGGGATCTTATTTGCACATGAATATGGAAGATTATTAGTATGAATAATTATTTGTTTACAAGCATCCAAGCTGACATGGCAGCTGCCCAAGAAGCTCATCAGTAAAAATGATACAGAATTCAGGACAGGCCTCACATGGGATTATCTCAGCTTGTTATTCTCCTACTTATAGCAGCAACTCACCTCTTTTTTAAGAAGGAGACGATATATTGTGAATTTGTGCCAAATATTTCAGTTGCATGTTAGTTTAGTCAGAATGCACTGGAGGCATCTGTCAATCAGTGTCAGAAATCCGTTAGCTTCCCCCGAGGCTGATGCTCCATCTCTGACACACAAAAAAACACTTAATCTTCACTTTTGAGTAAAGATGATCTATACAGAGGGCTCTACAGGTGAGGGACTTTTCCAAACTGTAAACATGTCACACTTATTTGTCCCAAATTAAAGCTTTAATAGACAAAAGACCCTGATAATAGCAATATTTGATTTAATTAAATGAATATAAGAGGTCTCCAATGCTCTCTCATGGTCAGCACATGATGTAAAGGATCAGAGCATATGAGACATACAGTAATCATGTAATTCTGTGTACATAGCTGTGTAATTATCCTTAGTGTGTGTGTGTGTGTGTGTGTGTGTGTGTGTGTGTGTGTGTGTGTGTGTGCGTGTGCGCGTGCGCGTGTGCGTGTGTGTGTGTGTGCTGCCTTCCTCGTGGCGATCAGAAAAGCGGTTTTCCAGACTTGTGTGATCTCTCTCTTGGCTCTTGCTGCCAGTGATGTCATCCCTCGCTTTATACTCAATATTATGCTATAATGCTTGTCCTGGCCTTGGCATTTGCCTGCAATAATAAACAAGACTTCAAGCAGGCTATGATAGTTTGTGTGGTGTGTAAGCTTTTAACATGGAAACTCTGATTTTCAAACTCAAACAGCATAAACATTAGGAGAGTTAGCTTGGTTCAGTTTGTCAGGTTATTTACTTTTAAGCTGTTCTGATGCTGGTTACGGCTAAAAGTTCACTTTAAATCTAATAAGATTTTTTTCTTTATATGACTTGGTGCTAGTTGTCACCACTATAAAAGTATTTGACCATTTTTTTATTAAAAAGCAGTCTCAATGACATTTAATTTCCCTGAAAAGATTACACACCCAGCTCTTTGGGTAAAAGGCTTAAAGTTTTTTCTCTGAATCAAATTAAACCTTTTTTTTTAATGTTCCTCGCCCATGATGCACAGGACCTAATCTAGTTAGCAGCTTTGGGCCATTAATGTTTGTGTTTGTATAATCTCACATGCAGCACTACTAACCACTAGGGCTAGGAATCTTTGGATGTCTGACGATTCGATTCGATTTCAATTCTTGGGGTCACCAGAATCATTCAGAATCTATTTTCGATTCTAAACGATTCTGGATTCATGATTCAAAGTCTATTTCTGAATTAGTACATACTTCAGGATCTACTCCAGTCATCTGTGAGACTGGCTTTATTTCATGCTGCTCCATTTGGCATTCTACTGAGTTAAAGAGCTAGCCTTAGCACTTAGCAGGGAGTGACTGATTAGCCCAAAACAAAATCGATTTTTGGAAGAACAACATTATGTAAGCTTATTAATGTGACTCAGTGATTATATTATTACACCTGCGTCAGGAGTAAGAGTCTTTAACAAGTCACTGTCATCATTCAAGTTTCACTTAACCTACCCTTCTTGCTGAATGCCCTCATCTTTCATGTTCTGTTTACCCAGTTTGTAACCAAAATGCTTTCTGTCAGATACATTCTAGTATTCCTTATTCAAGATAACCTGGATGATATCACAGAGTTATTTTTACTCAGTCTTTAGAGAGACAAATTTAAAAAATGACTGAACTTATCGTGTAAAATCAGTGGAGTATTTCAGTGGAGTACCCAATTAATTACATGAGTGTAAACACTTAACAATATGCAGGGTACAACTCAAAACCACACTGTGTTCACAATGATACTAGTCTTTGTTTTGTCCCTTTGAAACGTTGATAAAAGATAGTATGATCTATTTAAATGTATTTAAATTACAACAGACACCCCCACAAGGTTGACAAGGGATTTATTTGTTGAGGCAGAACTTACCGGAGCATTTACTTGGGCTAATTTTAAATAAAATGTGATGATGTTTAGGGCTGCACAATATCACAATATGAGCTTTCGCAATAAACACATTGCAAAGATCTGAATTTATTACAATAAATAAGCAAAAATAGTTGATGCAAACAAGCAACGCTTTGTCACTCAGCATGTGTACACTTTACACTCTCTCACCATTTTCATGCAGTCAGATGGAACTCAAGCTATCAGCTACCCTCAGAGTAATTGTTGCAAATGTAATGGTACAAAATGAGTTGAGTAATTTTGGATTCACGAGAAACATGTTGCAAATAGCTTTAGCTATTACCCCATCGCTATTATTATCACGTTATCGTAAAATAGAATTGCACATAAGTTTTTTTTTTACATATTCTACAGGCCTTAGATAAAATAGACTTAAACTTCAAAATAATTAATTTATTGATGAAGATTCAAATGTAAATTGGCCATATTCAGGACTTTAGAAACTCACTACATTTGTTTGGAAAAACGTCCTATTTTTTTTCTAATCGCGATATATATCACAGACAGGAAAGATTTTGCAGCGTCATTGTCTTGTTTAACTATATTGTTCAGCCCTTCAACCCATTAAACATTTGTTGAAGAAAAAACTCTGGAGTGAGTTATCTCACTGTTTACAGTGCAGTTTTAATCAGTCAATCATTCAATAAATCAATGTATGAATAATTTTTTTAAATAGTGTGAAATCATAAAACAAGTTTTCTCATGACAGAATACGCAAAGGGCAGGACTAGCTGCACTCTTTGTTACTTTAGTAACAGAGACCTACTTTGAATTCAGTATGAGCGAGAACTTGGCATCAGGTGCAAGGGAAATCTTCCCTCTGACAGGAAGAAACCTCGAGCAGAACCAGACTCATTGGTGAACAGCCATCTGCTGGGACTGGATGGACCGAGAAGGTGGGAGAAAAGAAGAAGCAGTTTTTGAGCTTTCTCAAAAAAGAAATTGACTCTATTGAAATATAAACAGGTTTATCAGGATGGTTTAATTTTTGTGGTCAAATATATAATACCAATACATAGAGATTGGTATTTTTCCAGTGTAAAGGAAGCTTTACTTTGTCTCGTCAAGCTCAGGCAGATCACATAACACTCTTCTATCTTACATCTCATTTCTATCTCTGCTCCAATTACTTTATCAAGACTTAACCCTCACATTAATTGGTTTCAAAAGACAGCTCAGACTGCACAGCAGCTGCTAAACCGGGTAATTTGAACCTACTTAATTTGGGAAGGTGTTGGTATCGTTTGCCTTCCGAGTTTAATTTGGAAAAAGAAAAAAAAATCACAACAACAATACATGTATTTTTCCTCCCCTCTCTCCACTTTAGGGCCTTAATGAGGAATTAGAGCCAATAGCATTATTCATTAAATAGAGCTTGCCAGCTATTTATCACTGAAACAATATTAGCATATTTGTTTAAATTTTCAACACTTTTTTTCATAGCATTCGTAACCAGGTTTAGCATTTTTAATAATCTGGCATCGACACAGTCTACCAAATTGAAAGCTGAAAAAGAACCAGTGGCAAGCCCCAGAAACACACTAAAATCCTTTATAAACACACACATACACACACTCTCCTCTAATTACCGCCTCCCCTGCTCCCTGTCTCATTCCTCACCTCCTGAGATGCAGGTGTAAAATATCACATTTTTCCAGCATTTCTCCCTGAGGTGGCGCTGGCTTGGACTCACACAACGTAAATTTCCCCTTTCATATTCCCCCACACATTTTTTTCTACAAACAAGTTCCCCCTCCCATCCCTCCCTCTCTTTGATGTGCTTGCCACATCTGCACAGGTTTGTTAGCTTGTTACCAGGTGAAGAATGAGGATACAATTAAGGCTGAATGAAGTGGGACTGGGAGGATGTCAGTTATGGTTTGCGGTCGAAATAAAGAAAACCTCTGATGTTCTTGAAAGTGTTGAGCTTACAGAATCGATGCTGCGAATGATTAGGACGCCACGGTGGAAGGATCAGAAGGTTGACGTTGTAAGGACACCTGCAACTTATGGTTGTGTGTCTAGAAATATGGAAACCTAGTGCGTTTATGTGCTGGTGTGTGTCTGTGTTTGATGGAGATGACATGGACAAAGGAGGGTGGAACATATTTATGTGTTCAGCTATTTTCAGTGCAATGCATGATATGACTTTGTTTTGAAGTAAGCATGCAAAGTGTTGCAACATCATGCATTGGTCAATCAGTGACCAACAAGAGCAAACCCGCTGCAACAGCCCGAAAGATTTGCTTTTGGAAAACAGGCTACATATTCAGACACTACTGCAAATTTAGAAACACTCACAAAAGTCCAAAACAAATACAATAACAGAGACAAACAGCAAAAAACATGTGACTAAAAGCCAAACCAAATGTGCTTATACATAAGAGATGTATAGTCAAAAACCCACAAACTGGGGGCGCCGGATAGCCTAGTGGTTATGTCTTGCACCCTATGTACAAGGACTATAGTCTTCTAAGTGGGCGTCTTGGATTTGACTTTCACCCTGTGCACTTTGCCACATATCATTCCCGAGTCTCTCATCCTTCTATCTGACTCTCTCCGCTGTCTTCTTCTACAATAAAGGCCTAAAAGCCCAAAATAAAACTTAAAAAACCCCACAAACCCAGAAACAAATACAACAGAGAAACTCTGCATATCTAGTCATTGCACCATGCTTTCCACGTGTTTAGCAGCTAACAATGCTTTGAAAATAACTCAACATTCTAATATAACCAGAAATTCCTACAGCTTGCCTTCTTTCGAAGACTCAGCTGGCTCGACAAATGGAACGGAAACTGGGCAAACTGTAAATCTGGTTCTGTTCAAAGGTGCTAATAACCCTACATGCTAACACGTTATTTCAAAAAGTGCTTGAACCCTTTCTTGGTATACAGTGAATTTGCCCCCCCTCTGAAATCTCTCTTTGACTCTGAAGTTGCAATGTTCTGCACCATCGTGCCTTTTTACAATAATGTCCATGAATGGGTTTAGCAAGAGAAACACAGTGATTAATTTGTGCACCCCAGGAATAGTTGCTACTTAGGTGGTGGCTAATGGGGATCCAAATACACAACTAAATTAAGTATTACAGCAAGAGGTTTTGGGAGTTGTTTTTTTTTTACCTTAGTTAGAGCAATGCTAGCTATTTCCCCATGTGTCTAGTTAATGTGTTAAGCTAGCTGAACAACCCCTGAGCCAAGGCCTCTACTCCTAAGACTTAGCCTAAACTGTAACATCAGGACTTCATGTATGAGTTTGTGATTACATCTGATAGAAAAAACTATTCAAACATTACAGGTCAAAATCAAAAACACAATTTTTACACATTAGCCAGTAAAGAAGCTCTGAACACTAGACTTTTGTATAGTTATCTTTCAATTGTTATAATATGCCAAAGTCTCAGAATGATTGCTTAGATACAAATCAAGCAGACAAAATGTTGAGTTATGATATTTACTGTCTTTTTGGCTCCATTATGGTCCCCAATTACTTCTTAGAGATATTTCAGGCTGTTTTGCTGCGAAATACTCCAGTGTGTACGCTAGCTATTGCTAACTTTGTTGTTGGAGCTGGGCAGGCAGGGAAGTGGATTTAAGAGCTTTTTTTCCTCTGCAAACAGATGGCTAGAGATGTGACAGTGATTTGTGACAGCAAAATTTCAGGGCAGAAAACAAAAACAATGAGCTGAAAGACACTAAGCTCAGTTGAGCTAAGGCTAACTGCGAAGGCAGAAGAACATTCTCTTTTGTTTGGTCACTACAAAAAGTGTAATTCACGTTGCAGACTGTTGTTTCATTGATTGTGCAAGTAAAATGACTAATTAAAGCCAGCATTTTTGGATTTAAATGAAATATTCAGAATATCTTAAGACCCTTTCAGAATTATAAATTATATATATATATATATAGATACATATATATATATATATATATATATATATATATATATATATATATATATATATATATATATATATATATATATAAAACACATATGAATGATTGGTAATGATTGATACCATGCTCCATAAAACTCAGAGAGAGAGGGACAATGGGGCCAATGCTGCAGGGAGTGACATCAAACAATTAGTCTGAAAAATGTGATATCCTCTTTGAGGGTTGTAGAGAAATATCGAAAGCTTTGGTTCACAGATTTTAAAGTAATTAAAAGACTTGTGTTTTTATCATTTCAACTTCCATTATTAAGTTACGGAAGGCCATACATTTCTGCGCAGCACAAAGTATTTTTCAACTTCAGTCAACTAGCACTAGCATTGCGCCTAATTCTATGCTGGTCTGTGATTACCAACAGCGTATATCCTACAGCTGGTCCAGGCAGTTTAAGAGCTTAACCAAAAGCCAGGGAGATGACAAGGGCGCCATTTAGTGGGACAAATGGTTTCAAATGGTTCCCCTCCAGTGTTTCCCCACATATTAATGATGACAGGCTAGAGGTCGGATGCTTAGAATTAACGTAACATGTTTTTTCTTAGTCATTCTGATGACTTGAATTCTAACTTAGTATAAGTAAGTGAACGTGTCATTTTGCTCTCGCTTTACTTAAAGTGAGCAATGTGAGGCCATTTCAGACAAAACTAAGGTAAATCTTATGTTAATCATCACCCTGCTCGACCTTTTGCCACATGGGGTGAAATCGCACAGATGCCCTTCCTGTGTAAGAGCAAAAGGGAAAGGGAAAAGACTCAAGCTGTAACCTCTCATTCTCAGGGATATGAATAGCCTGTGTCTCTAGCCGCAGCTCGGTGAGCCCAAGTCTGGGACTTATTATAGTGCTGTGTGTTTATGCATGGGTCTGCACATGTATTTGTACAAGTGCAATCCCATGTCAGCGTGTGCGTGTGTATTTTGGTGCATATGTACTGTACATGCTTAAGTAACTTAACGTCGGTTTGGATTCCCTGAAAAAATTGTTTTCCACACATGCCAGTTTAAACGGTGTAACTTTACATTTTGTTGCTGGCAACGAGTAATGTTTGTTCCTGTTTTGGGTGTGTTTGTTTCTGCTTCGGGTATGTTAAGAAATAAGAACATAAAGTTATGGAAAACAGGATTATTTTCCCTCCTCTCCTTTATCAAGAAACTCAAAGCTCCTGCGAGTTAAACTTCCTTCCCCACAGAACTGGAGTTATTTTATCAACCTGGCCATTTTTAGCATTCGCCTAACAGCTTTAGTTGATTTCCAAAACAGACGTTCAAATTTAGCCCGGCGAAAAACCAATTTGTAGTAGCTTGGACTTAAAAGTAATAGCTACAGGCCAGCTAACCAGGCAGAACTCCCATCCCTGATTCAGACCCTTAGTCTGTGGTTCCCTCCCATCCATGTTGTCTGGCCTGGCTTCCTCAGCAGAACTGCAATGGCTGCTCATTCAGAGCTCAAGTCTGTGTGCCGGCGAGTCCCACAGCATACAAATGAACTGCGCTGAATAGAAACAAACACTTAGAATAAGTAAATTAGCTTCATCTATCAGTGGATGCAGTGTAGGGCCTGTAGCGCAGCCAAAAACTTGTTTTAGCAGAGATGTATGTCCCTGTATGGGCTTGCCTTTCGTGAATGTGTGTAGTATGTGAGTATGTGTATCAATGTGTGTGTGTGAATGATTTGTGCTGAATCAGTGTGCGCTGACAGAAAAGTGACCATGCAGGTGAAACAGCAGGGACAGGAAGTACCATTGTGTCAGAGGATTGTGTGCGGGAACGGCAGCTAAACACTTTGCTCCCCATTCAAGTTCTGGGTGACTGTTAGGGCCGGGCCTGAGGCCTTACTGCAAGCATATGGGTGCAGGCAGGCAGCACACACCGTGTGTATGAGAATGAGCAGTGTGTTGGGGCAGAACTTCAAGATAAAACACATTGTTTCTCATGGTGGTGGGACTTGGTACAATTAATTAATAGATCAATCTGAAACAGCAGGATAAGGAGGATTCTTACATCCAAAATCTGCATTATGTAGCCAGCTTTATGTGTGTTTTTAATTTTCCTGAACAAACAAAAGTGTCAACTCATGAATGAATGACTTTGTGTTACATTTCAGGCAACCGAAACCTTTCTGTTGAACGAAGAACCCTCCAGAGGTCCTGGGATGCCTGAATGCTTTGTAGTATCAGATTCATACAGGGTATGCATCTATTATTATTATTATTATTATTTTATTATTTTATAATTCTCATTACATGTGTTGGTATTAAATGTGTTATTTGAGTCATTACTCATTACTATGACTGACAGTCTGTTTTCATGCTCGTGGTAATTGCACCGCAATCATAATGTCATTCACAGCTCCCTCTACTCAGCTGCAAACCATTACAATCATTATTTCCACACGCACATTTAAAAAAAAAAGTGTGTGTGTGAGGGAGGGGGGACTTTGCAACTTCAACGAAGCACCCTCGCCTCATGGGAGTGAAAATGATGACGATAATGAACAGCATGCCTGCTTGTATGAAAACCAAAAGTAACACAGAATTATAGAAAGTGAGCAGCTTTTTTTGTTACAAAAGAGAAATTCAGTCAGAGAGCGCAGTGGATTTACAATGATCCAAATGATATGGAATGGTTATAAAAACAGGAGAGAAGCGATATGGGGAGTGGGAGAGGAGAATAAGAGGGGGGTGAGGGGGGAGGTCTGTGGATGACTGAAAAGTGATTGTTAATGAGGTAGGAGCCAGTTTTCTAGGCTACAGGCTTTGTTTCCCAGAGTTGAGACGTTACGCCAAGTCTCACAGAGAATCTGGGTTGCTACAGTGTGTCGTGTGTCTCGGCGTACAGAAATGAACCATTATGGCTGTAATTGAGTAGAGCGCCTGCTAGAGGGAGAGTTTTGGGGGGAGGGGGAGGAGCATCAGTGGAGCTGGGATTGGGTTCCAGGGGCAGCGAGTTCAAGATCATCCACAGGAGGGTGTCCACCTCCAGCTTCTCATCAGGAGGTCTTCTGATGGGGGCTTCACTTTGTACCATGTGCATCTCGGCTGCTGTCTTTTTCTTTTTTTTTCTTCAAATATGTGTGTTTGTGTGCCTTTGCATGTGTGTGTTTTGCATACTTGTGTTCTTCTCAATATTCCTTAGACTGACAGTGCAACCTTTTTATGAGGTATATTGAAACTTATTGGAATAGGGTTTTAACATCCCATTTTGTATGCACAGTTCTAGAGAGTGAAATGTTACCACATCAAAATAAAGAGATGTCCAACTGTGTGAGGCTGCAGAGTAAATGCATTATGAGCAGTTTCTTTGGTCAAATTGCTCCATTTGAAGGTTTTCAGAGGCCCTATGAGGTGAAAGCATCCAATAAAAATCCCTGTCTTAATTAGAATAGAAAATGATAGAATAGAATACAATACAATACTGTATTGTCATTGCACAGATGTGCAACAAAATGTCAGTGCATGATCTCTCAGTGGTAGGAGGTTAAAATGAACAAACAGAGAAAAACAGGTTAAAAGTGACACATTTTACACAGAAACATACGTAATAAATAATTGGTTACTGCTTACATAAATCCTTAAAACCTTAATCTCGTAAAAGAATGATACACTCTGCTCATACTGTCACGGGTTTGGAAACAGGAGGAGGAGGACCCAATTGCAGTTAACTCAAAAATGATTTATTACTAAAAAGGCAAAACAAAACTTACAAAATCCAAAATCCCAAAAAACAGGTAACCATAAGGAACGATACAACATAGAACACCGACGCTTGACATAACAATGAACTGACACAGAGGGGAAGAAACACAGAGACTAAATAGACAGGGTAATCAAACACAGGTGAGACAAAAGACACAGGTGAAACTAACAAGGCACAGGTGAGGACAATCAGGGCAAATCAGCACAGGGGAAACACAGACAGGAATTAGCACAAGAAACACTGAGGACAAAATACAAAGTAAATCAAGAACCACTTAAGACACAGAACACAGAGAAACAAGAATAAGAATATACAAAATAAAACAGAAAACGCTAAAGACTAAACAATCAACACTAGGAAACAAACACACAGGGAAACGAGCAACACTAGGGAAAAAGAGAAATAAAAGAAATCTAAACTCCAGATACAAATTACAACTAAACAAAGACCAAATCATGACACATACACAAAGATCTTCCATCTTTTTTATGGGGAATCCACTTAAAAAAAGTTTTGTACCTTTGTCTTTAGGAATTAAAGGTTTCTGCTTTAGGTGGAAGAAAATAAAGTGTGACTTTAGGTGTTGAAATTGAAAGACAAGGGACTCACACACACTGGCCGCCACTTTTACTCACTTTACAGACCAAAGTACGACCTAAGGCCTTCTTTGGTTAAGAGTTTAGTCAAAAGCAACATGCAGATAGCAGCCATATAGAAGGACAAACACACAAAAGATTCAGCTTCAGTGCACTTTGGCATTGCAATGTCTCTAGGAGGGATAAATACCATTGTTCCAAATGATTTTTCCTCATTTGTTGCTATGATGATGGTGGTGGAGGAAGCTGTCAGGTCAGTCCAAAACCTTCACTAGATATTCCACTGGGATGAGATCTGGTGACTGCAAATTTAGGTCGATGATACACAATACAGTGCTCTTAATAGCAAACAAACATAATCAATGCTAAAAATTACAAGGTTGTCAACATATAGTACTGTGTTCATTTTCGATCTGTGTTTTTTAAATTTATTTTAACGATTGATTGTATATAACTTTTATAACACTCTCCTTTACATTTTTAACCAAAAGCGGCTGCTATAGTTATATAAAGACAGTTACACTGTTGCCATTGTGTGCACATTTTGACAGTGTGCAGGCAATGTTGAGTACAAGAAATTTCCCAATATTGCCTAGCACTTTTGTTTTTGTTGCCATGGTATCAAAACAGTTATCTCTAGAGTTTAATTTTCCCTAGAATTGTACTGAAGTTCAGAAATCTGATAAAGAGACAACCCACAACACACACCAAGGTCTGCAAGGGACATTGGACAAAACATTACATGTTGTCTTCATGAGATAGAAAAAAAATATATGAACACAATTAATATTGACAAGGACAAAAAATGCTCAAATATTGATAAAAAAAATACTTGAATCTAAACAGAAAATATTACAAATATTCTTGTATATTCTATGAACCTAGAACTCAAGTTCAATGCAGAACTAAGAAGGAGCTTTAGTGGTGACCTCTGACTTATCTGGTCTTGATCCTTTAACATTGAGAACAAGTCGTTTAAGCAAACCCCTGCACGTGCACTGACATCAGCTCAGCCAAACAGATCAACCACACTCATGCCCATCATCATCTCTCCTCCTGAGCGGTCTCATCCTACAACCAGGTGTGGCATCACCGCGGCTTGTGCCATCACACCTTGTGCGATCGTTTCAGGCTAACTTTGCGGTTACTGCCATCCTTGAACAACCTGTTCTGCAGACCCAAAGCTCCCATGAAGTAGAGGAACATTAATAATACCAACACATACAGTCCCTTTGATCGACTTTGAATGCGACTGTAGAACCGCTCCGCGCTGCTGGGGGAAGCCTTCCAGCAGTGGTAAATATGTATATTCGAGGCGTGTGAAAACGCAGAGCCGCAGCAGACCCACCAACCAAAGCATATGGCTCTACCATGTGTTACTAAATGAGAGATTTACTCACACAGACCACTAAATGTGTGGCTCATTTAAGGAGCCACGGCAGAGAGAGAGTGTTTGCGTGTGTAGCATGCGAGTCGAGTCCATAAAGGAGGAGGAAGAGGGGTGGTGGTGCTGGTGAGGGGGGTGAGGGGGTTAACCGCATGCTCTGACCTTTTGCACTTGCGCTTTTAATAACTCTACTGCAAAAGTTTTCAATGACTATCCTTTAAATGCAGCATGCGGCGGTTGGAAGGAGACTGCACCTGCCTGGAGGGGAACAGAGAGGTGTGTCACTATCTGTTTCATATTATTTTTACTCTTACAGAAAGGCATGCCGGTGTTATGTTCAGTTTTATGGCGTGCGTTCACTCTCTCCCTTCGCGTCCGCTTTTTGCCGCGTCCCCTGCGTGTGTCCCCGGTGTGCGCGTGTGTGTTTGCGTTTGTGCAGTAATTGGCCACACAGAGCCCTCATCTCATTGTTTCTCCTGCAGAGGCTTGCGGTAGACCTGCACAAGCAGCATGCCTCGTAAATCTGTGGGACTCCAACGGCAGGCCTAAAATTTCACAATGATTTCCACTCCCACCAAGTCCTTATAGCCTACCGCACTCATGATGCAGTCCAAGAGGTTTAACTTTTTCTGACTTTTATATGATACATACATCATTCACTTATGTGTGTGTGTGAGACAGAGAATCTCTGTCTCCTCATTCACCCCAATTTAGCACCATTTAGAATTTTGATTCAGCACAGAGGCTGTAATTATAAAGCCTATGTCTGTTTGCTGGTTTTCTTTTGCGCAGTGATCGCAGCAGTCAGTGTTTGGCTTGGACTCACTTCACTGGTTTTCTAAACTACAGTTGTGGCTTCCAGACTGGGTCAAATTTGGTTCAGTAAATAAATAGTCTTAACTTTGCAGCTGCGATGAGATAATGCGCCGATTCAAATGCCTTTAAATGAATTTAAGTATGTAAGCCCGTGCAAACTTGAGCTTTAATGCATGAGACTTAGGAGCTGAAATGTTCAAATCAGAATGTAACTTAATATTTTATTCATGCAACTGAGCTGCACGAGCCCGACTCATACATTTTATGAACAAAGTTATTTACAAGTCAAATCAGATACGTCATGGAGACAGTCCTGTGTTTATGTGTGTAAGATGCAGCATACGTTTGCATAAGTCGCCTCTCATGTATGAGCTTTTCCTTTTTATTGTTGCATTTGATGCGTTTACGTGTTTCTTTGAAGTCTTAAATGTAACAACGGAGTAGCTACAAATTCAAGCACACGCCCTCCACCTTTGTATGCATTCATAACACTGAATGGAGAGGTCAGTAAACGCAACTAAAAAATGACTTTACCGTGTTAAATATGCAGGGACACTGCTGGGAGTCAGGCAGCCAGCAAATATTCATTAACAGAACCATTTCTTCCATTTCAAAAGTCAGAAGTTAAGCCAACCAAACAACAACAAGTTTGATAATTCTGCTTCAAAAATTAAAATGCCGCCTTTTTAGGAGAAGTCGTTATTTAAAAAAAAGTGTAGAGCGGTAAAAGTCCTGCTGGAAGAGAGGGGAGGGAGACAAAGTTTTTTTTCCTGAAAGTTTGTGTAAGCTTTCACTTTCAAGGCGGGGTTACTGTAAGCTGCAGCAGCATGGAGTGAGAGAAACAGGACGGCGAGCGAATGCAATGCAGCACTATACCGATCTTCCATCCAACTTAAATAAGCTCTCCAATTCTTCTCTCTGAAAAAAACATGTACTCCCCGTACTGCCTGACACAGGTAAAACAGCTTTTCTTATTTCATTGTTTGGGTGGGCAGTAAAGGGTACGCCGGGTTTTCTGATGGCACTGCCTCTGTCTGCTATTTCTCGTGTTTATTTGTTGTCTTCGTTTTTCTGCTCTCTTACTCGCTCTTAAGATTCGCCCCAACTCTCCGACGCTCGTCCCGCCTAGGAGCGCGTTTGTGACGCAGGAAACTTTCCTGCGCGTTTCCATCGCACATGGTTTTGGAGAGAAAATGGCGCTTATCCCGAAATGTATTTCATATACAAAAAAAGAAGGAGGGGAGCCTGTAGGAGGTGGGGAAAGCAGAGCGCAGGGGACAGATAGAGAGTTGTAGTTGAGTTTAATATTTCTGCTGCTACATTTCTTTCGAGTGGCGAAGCTCGCGAAGTTTGTGTCCGGTGGAAGAGTTGCAGAGCGCACACCGCCGCCTTTAGGTCTGTCTTCACGTGGAGCTGAGACCGGGAGGAGCGAGACATTGGAGCTGGTGTGTGCGTGTGTGTGCGTGCGCTTGTAGGCTTTGTGTGTGTGTGTGTGTGTGTGTGTGTGTGTGTGTGAGAGAGAGAGAGAGAGAGAGAGAGAGAGGGAGTGTGTGTGTGTTTGTTTCATACAGTTAAGAACAGCCATGACCCACTGTATCTTCAAAAAAAAAAGTTTTTTTTCTTTCTGGAGCTCTGCTGCACCTTTTGATTGTTTTGCAAGTTATGCCCTTGAACGCAACACGTGCTGACATTTGTAGTAGGGTAGGAGGTTGGCAAGAAAAGGCACCCAATGCATTGATTTTGTATCTGAATATCCCAGCCTCTTTCTCTTTATTTAATTGTTTATCTTCAGTGGAGACTGACCTTAAAACAAATGTCTCTGTCTTGCATTTTAAAATTGCTCTTTGCTGCAGGTTTACTGCACCCCATTTCTTCAGTTTTAAACCCTCATCTTTCCCGTTCAAAACTATTAAAGTGATGTTGGATATTTAGTTTGAAAGGATTGCCCTTCTCGTGTTTAACACATGGCATTTTCATAGTTACTTGGTTTCCTTGTCAAGGAAATCATTAATGTGACACATATTCCCCAAATGATGTAGCCTACTTTAATTTGGAGATTAAGTAAAAATAACATAGTTTAACCACATTTTAACTAAGATGTGCTCAGATTTACTTGTTTTTCATAAGAACATTTGTTTTTTTTAGCATGCATAGTCTAAAAACAACATTAGTGAGAGAGAGAGAGAGAGAGAGAGAGAGAGAGAGAGAGAGAGAGAGAGAGAGAGAGAAGGAACAGAATTATTTCAGGCTGCATTCAGAACTTTTTCCGGGAGTTTTTACAGCAAGGCACATTAAGCTTTATGCACCACAGTCATGCAAAAATGTTTAATTTCTAATATCAAACATGTTAAGCAGTTTCCTCCTATTTTTTTAAAATTTGTATCTTAACCTCAAACTGACATCCTCTCCCCAGCCTGTGAACTACAAGCCATACACAATCCTAAATTGTGAGAAAACATTTTAAAAGGCACCTTGTCTTTGAGACAAAGCCTCAGTTTTCCATGACTTTTTTTTTAGGTTTTTCCTTCATTTAGGCTGACTAGTGGCAATCTCCTGACCATATTCTACAACAGCTGGAAGTCTCCCTCTCTTAAAGCAGACTTGTTTATCCCTTACAGGCTTCATCTGACACTGGACTGTCAGGAGTGTATTTGATGTGTAATTCATTCCTGATTTGTACATTAGAAGACTTTTTCCTCCCATCACATGCCACCGCTGTCTGCTACCAGAGGCTGAGAAGATGTTTGGGGAAAAGTCAAGTCTGGTTTATATTTGAAGATATTCTCAGCTAAGATCAGAATGTGTCCTTTCGCCTAATACCAAGATAATGGACATTTGTATTATTTCCCTTTAATTCTTTATTCTATTGTGGAAGCTTTTACAGGCAACTTGGTGTTTTCATTTAAAGCTCAGAGAGTGAAAATGACTGACACTCAACACAGAAATAAAAAGACAAATTGAAGCAGATTGGTAAAATAAAAAGCATATTTCCTTTAGATTTAGGCTGTATATGTGAGATGATCTGCTTTATATTTTTAATGACCCTATATATTCTGATTTGTCAAGGCTGAATTTACAAGCAGACTTTTAGAGGATAAGATGACTTTATCTGTATACAGATGCATTAAAATGAGTAAAATACTCGTTCACAGCAGACAATCATTGAACTAAAGGAGTTGTTTTTGCTAAGTAAATGTTCTTTAATCAAAACTAATTGGCCACAGAAGCTCATGCAGTGTAATGTGCTGCACATGTTGCACGTTGTTAGAGCATGCAGTGTGTCAGCGGCTACAGCAGCTGCAGCTCCTCACACTGTTTCTTGTCATTTTTTAAAAATCTTGTGTTTGTTGTGAAATGAAGAAACAACTTCCCTCTCCATGCAAACAGCTCCAGCCCCCCAACACACACACACACACACACACACACACACACACACACACACACACACACACACACGCACACGCACACACACACTCTTCCTCTCTCACACACATTCTCACACAGCATTCCCTCGCAGCTCAGTCTGCAGACGGAAATGCATATTTTGTTTATTTAATTGCTGTTAATAATTAAAAAATCGAGTTTGGACCTCGGATACGGCAACAATTGTAAACAATCAAATGAATTATTAACTGTGACAAAAAAAAAAAGCCTTAGAGAGAGAGCCGGATGAGACGGACGCTGCGTAATGGAGACGAATGACTGGGAGGTGTGTGTTCTGTCTGACTTCTGTTTTTTTTTCTCTTTTTCTTTTTAGTAACGTATAAAAATCACATTTATATTTGGGCACTTTAATGTAAAAAACAGCTTTTACACGATTTTCAAGAACATTCAAACATCAGCTGATTCTTAAAGTTGTATGTATAATTCATCCCTAAATATATTATCATTAAATAGCAAATTTCCTGCCCAGATTGTAATTCTTATAATTTTCTCTTTGTTACGCTTCTTTTTTTATTTCCCATTCTTTTTTGTCCGCATTTGTTGCCTTTTCTCAAGTCTCAAGTGTCCGCTCCCTGCAGGCCACAATGACGCAGCAGAAATATGCACCTTGAAAAACAGTGATTTGGTGCTTGTTTGCATTATTAAATGTGTGTGTTGGATTCTATGATAGAGCTCGTTATGTTTTCATCTCTCACTGTTTTCACTGGTGCGACATTTTAACTTATTCCTTCCCTCTGCCCCCTTGTGCCCGCCTGGACGCTGACCCCTGCTCTCCTAACACCCTCTGCACACTAAAGTATTACCCTACTCACCTTCTAAACAATGCCTTAGTGGTAAGTCCTGTTCAGTCCCTTTTTATTCCGCATTAGGTGTCTGTGTATTTACATATTCCATCATGAAAAAATGTTTTTTTGTGACATTACACGCTGACCTACAGAAGGAATTATTTCAGGCCCGCGTGCAGGACAGGCGAGGGCAAAACCTCTGAATATTTTTTCGCACACACTGCATGAAATGTTGTTCTTTTCAATCTGTTTTTTTTTTTCCGACATTCATTCCCAAATTGCCTGACCAGGAGGAACTTTTTTTCTGCTTGTAATGCAGTAATCTTGCAGCGCAACTACACTAAAAGCTGCAGCAGTTACGGGCAGTTTGAGCAAAGGGGAAAATCAGATAATGACAGATGGATTACGTCGCCAATATAACTTCTATGCTTTATATATTATTGAATATGTCGTACTTTGCGGTTTTTAATGAAGAAAATGGAAGGCATTATTTTACAATAGCATGTGGTGTACTTTTAATTCCCTTCGATAAATCAAATTTGCGTCATTTGCTGCACTTTTTTTCTGAATATGCGTCCTCCACGTGCAGCAGAAGGTGTGTTGGACACTTTATAAACTTTATGAAGTCCATCTCTTCTCTTTGTCGGTGTCAAATAGTCTACAGTCACCTCCACTCTGAGGTCACCTTCTCAGCCTGCGTGACTTATTGTTCTGTCCTCCCAGTCTGGAGCGCGCGAAACAATTTTCCTTATCAGCTCTATATGTTGCTCCAAGAGGATGTATGATGTTTTTTCTTACGTCACCAGCGGCCGTTATCAGAGAGCAGTGTTTTTAATGAAAACATCAAAGTCATATTTAGAGGAGACTGCATGAGCTAGTTTGTTTTATATGAAAATCTAATTAAATTAATGTAATCAATATCAGGACCTTTTGAGCGTTAACTTTACCATTCACACATATTTGGTGAGGTGGCCCTCAGATCACCCTCCCCCCCTCCCTCTCTCTCTCTCTCTCTCTGCTCTCTCTGCTCTCTGTTCTCTCTGTGTCTCTTCCCAAGGCCTGCAGAATGAGTTGGAACAGCTGTTCAGAGGATTAAAAACTGATTGAACCAAGGTCTGAATAAACAGAAAATGTTGAATTTTTTAGAATAAAAGACTGCATGGACAAAGTTGGTCGAGTGCACAAGCGTAGAAACATGGACCTAAAACCTTTAGTGCCATCATGTCTTCATGCCAATTAGGCCTGTGAGTGGTTATCACTGGATTAGCTGGGATACCAGTTTACAGCGGCTTGTGTCTCACCTTTATCCTTTTAAATGAATCGCTGCACAGTCATTTTAAAATAAAGCTCCAAAATCACATTTCAGGGAGTTAAGGACTGGTCTCATTGCTTGTATTACATTTCTAAGATTAAATTATGTTATCACTGTGGGTTGTGGTTCAGCTGCACACAAGTTTAATTGTTTAAAGTCTATGTATACAGCCGCAGTTTCAGTCATTGATGCCAAACAGCCAAAATAAGTTACGTTTGTGTAGGAAAAGTGACCCTGTAGCCAGTTAAGCACTCTGCTTCTGGCCTGCAGACAAACGAATGAACTCATAGTACATTTGATTGACAGGAAGGGCTGACCTATTGTGCTCTCTGGTAACTGAGTTGTGTGTGCGCACGTGTAAGGGGAGGAGGCAGTGAGTACGAGGTCAAACCGGAGTCTCTGATTGGCTGTGCTCCTTTTTTATGCTGTAAAGGCAGCGGCGGATCTTTTCCCCCCTCATCACTAGACACCAGGAGGTCATAATGCCAGACTCCTGCCTGGGACATCATGTTCCTTTTACTTATTCATCACTCCCAGCCAGACACAGGCCAATCCAATGCAATACCCCAAGTCATTTGAATACATGCTCGGTTCATTTAAGGTGGTATTGTTGTTTATATGTGGCCTCATTTTGATGGCACCACCAAACGAAATCTTTAAATACCTTTTTTTCTCTTCCCGATACAGATTCCAATACCATATCAATATAAAGAATGATATACATATTTTCATTATTATTTCACAGCTTTTATATATCCTGTATCGATGTAATGTGATTGCTATCATTGTTGTGTGGCCTGATTCAGTTCACTGAGGGAACCCTTACCAAGACACAAAATGAGCTAATGTTAGCCACAGCTCAGCTCAATCCCAACCCCCAACATAATTGTTAGTAGTTTTAAAGCTGCTTCAAAAGGCATTTTGGATATTTAGATATCAGAACAACTGAAGCTACCAATGACTACCAATAACAAGCCTTAAACATCTACACACATCCAAAGCTTTGAGCTTTGTTGTGATTGTTTTTGCATCTTCCAAGATGGTAGCATGTTGGAAATGATTAGTATCCTAAGTATATCCTTATTGAAGGTTTCTGTGATTAATGTCTTTGTCAGTGCTATACATTTTGTGTGTTTATTGTCAGCTGGTGACTGGGGGCCAGCGTGCGTCAGCAGGAGCATGTTTACGGCAATTTTCATAAATAAAATCCAGAGCTGCCTCTTTGGTGGCGAAGACAAAGACAAGATGAGCTGGGCACATTTTGGCATGGGGTGATATAGATTTGAATTAAGTAGCATGTAGTTTTTATCTCGAGCTGCATGCAGGGAGAGGCAGAACCAACTGCGTCTCATTCAATATCAGCACAGCTGTCCCAGCATCCGTGGAGAATGGATTCCTACTGCTGCTGCCATGGGAGGCTCCCGCCAAGAAAAATGGGAGGATATCCAGTGTGTGTGCTTGTGTTCTAAAGGAAGGCGAGGACAGAATAATACGCTGGGGTGTCTCCGTCTGCCCGTGTGTGATGTGTGATTTTGCATGTGTGTGTCATGTTGTCTCCACCCGCCTCACTTTCCTTCGCTCATGTCACCTCTGGCATGGATTAGTCTTTGGCACAATCCAGCCAGTGCCCGCGGCCTCGGCCTGCTTCTGTGGTCGCCGATATGTTGTGCTGTTGCCATGGCTACTGAACACACACACACATTGGTGCTAAATTACATAATTGAGCTCGAATATACAGAGGAACACAAAATACTTAGTGTATAATCTGAGAGCAGAGAAAGGAAAAAAGGCAATGAAATGCGTTGGAGAGTATTTGAAAGCTTTGAAATGGCTGAGCTTTTGATATCTTTCTTTTGCTTCCCTCAGATTTTAAGTCATAAATCTAAATAACAGTGCGTCCATTATGCAAGAATTTAGAGCGTTGTGACATCCAAGCTGACGGGGCCAATTGAGGATAAGGTGTTTGCGGTGTCACACAATTGCTGTTTGTGTGTGTGTGTGTGTGTGTGTGTGTGTGTAGAAGAATGTGAAAGAAAGAGAGAGAGAGAGATCTCCAGAGTTTGTGAGAGGGAGGGTGTGGCACCCAACGTTTACACAGACACACCATGAGTCAAACACACATTTTTCTTTCTTTGCCCCCTCCCCTCTGGGCTTCAACTTGTTTTGAAGAGATCTTGTATCTGTGAGAGTATCAGAGATATGTTAAAATTCAGCCACTATTGCCGTCACACTTGACTAACATTTGAGTGGTCTTCACTTTAAACTGCAAAGTGGCACTTTCGTTTCCAGTTTACGAGTCTGTTTTAACAATTGAAAAGATGAGATTTTAAGATAGGGAAAGTTGTTTTTTTTTCTGTAAAAATAATTTACACCTGATATTTGTTTTCCCACAAAAAATCCTCAACTTTTTCTCAAGTTGAATATCAAACCCTGACATGTGAGTCTTTGTGATGTCATTGAGGGTGCACTCACACTAGGCAATCCGTAGTGTGCCTAAGCACACTTCACCCCTAAATTTCAGTACGTCTGACTAGTGTGTGTGCTCCTATCTGTGCTCAAGCACGGTACACCTCCTTGGCCCTGGCACGCTTGGAAGAGGTGTGCTTCAGCACGGTATAGTTTATGCACGAGCACAAGCACGGGTACACAACATGGACAGCCTTCATTATCGAGAAATCCTGGAGTATTATGGCTGTATCTCAGTAACTAAAATGACTCAAAATAAGCCACAAACTCAGTAAAGTAATTTCTCTCATGTTCTCTGTGTTGTTCTACGATGTGTAGACTCAAACTCGACGGCCTGTCACTTTTTTTTTTTCTTCAGAGTCTGCCTGTCTTGTAAAATTAGCACGCTTCATGATCACGTAAAGCCATGCATGTGTTGTATTACGACGCTATGTACAAGAGGTAACTGTGCTTAGGCCCGGTTAGTCCTGGAGCAGTGTGAGTGCAGGCCGGCAGGGGAATGGGGAGGGGGGACAATCGTGCTTAAGCACGATACTGGACAACTTTGCCTAGTATGAGTGCACCTTAAGTCATGTTCATTTGTACTCGACTAAACAGAGATTTTTGTGCGCACAAAGAAACATTCCACCTACATTTAGTATCTTGCACAGTGATGATAGGCTAAATTCACTTCATTTAAATGAGGATTTTAAAATAAAACCAAAATCTACCCCACATTAGTACTAGATTGCAAAAGTAAGTCATTTTCACCAAAGTTTCTAGTGTGAGTCCAGTAGCACAAAATGTCACACCATAAAAGATTACAGTCAATAATGTCACACTGCAGATTGTAAAGTGAATAATCGTTGTATACTTTGCAGTGTTCAGTTTTGGTCTGTGTCGAGAGCTGCAGACGACAGACTGAGAAATGTATCTGAAGGTGCTTTGTTCTTGAGCTGAATACAGTTGAACTAATGCCAGTATCAACATGCTGAGTGAACGTTGACTGTAATTCATTCTCTCTTTTTTCTTTTTAATCAACAAGTTACATTTCCGCAAATGACAAACTGTACTCTACTATTAAATTTCCCAAATTCTTAATGCCTCACATAGAGAAACATAAGGGCTCAAACTGGGTCTTGGGTAAAAGAAGGCGTGCAGACCCTTGTATCAGTCGGTTAAAGATATAGATAGAGAGTTGTTGTTGTGGATCATTGACGGGCCCGCTCAAGGTCACTTCAGTGGGGGAAATCTGGCCATGTTGTTTGGCCTGTCCTGCCTGTCTGTCTGACCCACATCAAGCTGACCTGTCTAAATATATACAGTAGACCCCTCATTACAAAGCTTCTAGATTAATCTGGAATGAAATCGGAGCACTGTCTCTCCCTCTGTTTGACTGCATCCTTCTCTTCACAAGCTCCCTCAGGCACATTTACTATATCTGTCAGTGTCTCTGATTTTCATAACAAATTAGACAAAAAAATGGCAGATGCAAGGCATTCACACAAACATGGCACACAGATACATATTATCATCTTGTGAATAAGACAGGAGCTGTAGCCATATAAGGTCTACTCATTCACAAACGCTCTCTCTACATTCTGGGTACACAGTGTACCATACAAGCCATATTCTATGATGCCTTGTGCATTGCACACCTGCACATACTTAGTCACACAGAGCACAGGTGTTCATTGTTTTAGAAAGAAATCACACCTAGAATGAGTATGTTACAGCAGAGTGTGTGTAAACTGTATGTGTGTATGTGTGTATGTTATATAAAGTGATGAGTCCCTTCAATACCCCATCTGTCATGATCCATATGTGTTTATTTGAACTAAGTTTAAACCGGATGTAACTCAGCACTGTATGTGGAAGTTTGCATGTACTGGTAGTTCAAATATGAAAGCTCACTTTTCGACCTAGGCTCTTTCTTTTTATCCAACTATTGGAAACATTCAAAGTAACCACTAACCATTTAAAGGCAGGGTTGGTCATTTTTCTAAAACTAGCATGATTTTGAAAGCAGCATTCCCTCAGTGCTCCGTCTGCACCCACCCCCTCCCCTCTGTGCTCCCTCAAAAAAACGCGCCCCTCACTTACATGCACGAGTGCCGTTGATCCAGAAGCGGACCTCAGCTCATGCTTTGAGTGTGGGTTCGTGCATGCATGGGGTAGAGAACGAGCAGGGAGACAGGGAGGCATGATTGGTTCATCAAATTGGTACCTCGTGGCAGACATTGGTTGAAATTTTTACAGGCTTACAACTGCTGCAGATGACGGATTTTCTTCGTTCCTTTTTCAGAGCACATGAATTATTCATTTCTGTCAGGACCTGAAGACAGTTTCAACCTAAATCTTAAAAAGTGTATCTGGAGAAAATGACCAACCCTGCCTTTAAACCATTTATACATTACTTTTAGCTAGGCTTATGTTTAGACGTTGCTAATTAGCGTGTATGCACTTTCGAACAGACATGTAATTTATAGTATTTCTTACAAGTTGAGCTATTTCCCAATCCTCCATGTACTCCCTGGCCAATGCTTAAGTACTCCCTGGGGCATGTGAATAACTGATGCAGAAAACCAGTAAACCAGCACATTCAGCGGTCCATTTATGGCCCTCCTGTGTTTCCTCAATATATCTATCCATCCATATATCCCTTTATAACCAGGAAAAACAAACATGATGGCACACCTGGTGAATCTCGTAGAGGCAATTACAATCATATGGAAACAAAGGACAAAGACTTCATGAGGCCCCGGTTATTGGGACATGGCGTTGTTGTCGGGGAATTGTTTAGTTATTAAGGGATGACATCATACAGTGACAGCTCAATGATGTTAGGGCCTTCATTATCTTTTCACCACTTCTTTGGCTTTCTTTAAGTAGAGGAGGGATAATGAGACATTGATTGGCTCGTTGATTGTACCTCATTTTTCCCAAGGCTTTGTTTCATCATCACACCACATTACCTCATGCTTTAGCAGAGAAAAATCAGTTCCAAGAAGACTCCCTGAATATGTACAGTAGATCATGGACAAGACAGAAAAAGCAGTGACCAAGCAGGAGTTTAATCTACATGGGCTTTTTAGTAGATACGATTTTGAGTTTAGCAATGATCTACTGTATGACTTGAAAAAAGTCTTCTAACATCTGCTTTTTGCATTTTAAAGTTGGAACATGACTTAAAGGTTGTGATTGAGCCTAATAGGCATTTATTGGGTTAATGTTGGAGGGAAAATCTTTTCCTGTTTTGGGGGTGGGTGGAGAAACGTTGACGCTTGGAGGCTTATGAACCCGCAAGTCAAACAGTAATGAAAACAGTTGTGACCTGATTTCAAGATCCTGGGAAAAAGACTCAGATAGATAGAGAAAGAGTTTAAGTAAAAAAGAATCACAGAATACAATATGCGGAAACCACAGAGCTGCATGCTTTTCTTTTTGCGTTATTTCCCTGCTTGCTGTTTGTGTTCCCTTTCATATCTTTCTGTCACCTTCCTTCTCATTTTCTGTCCGTGTTTCTAATGCAGCAATGCTGTCCTGCAAGGAATAGCTGTCACCCGAGGGAACAAAGCGCTAGATGTTGCCCTTTGGAGCAGGAAGTTGGCATAGGGCCAAGGGTGGAAAATCTATACTCGGTTGCATAATATAACATATCTTTACCTCAGATGAACTCCGAGGAGGCCTGGCAGCTGTGAGCAAACAGAGCTGGAGGGCGGGAGTTTGTGTGTTATTAACTGACTCCGTTTATGTGGAAGTGTCTGTGTATGTGTTGAGTGCACTCTGTTTCTTGTGACTTGTGTTTGCTGGCTGGTGCAGCGAAATGGGACTGTTTGAGACAGTGGAGCAGAGATAGACCCTTGTTGAAATAAAAAGTGAGAAGAGGAGTAAGGAAGACAGAGGCCAGGGTTAGACTCAAACACAACTCTGTGGCTTCTCCTTTTTGGCCCAGCCAGCCAGTTACTCCTCTCCCAAGTACAGCTGCAGCATACACTGCGAGGGAATTCAGATATAAACTTTCTGCTCTGTTTAGGCTCAGAGAAATAGCTGCAGGATTAGTGTGCGTTACATGGAAAGTTGTATATTTGACTGGAAAACTCAGTGCAGGATGAGGATTTCATGTCACTGCTAAAATATGAAACACAGATGGGCGAGATTTAGCTTCACCCGGCAAGTTTGTGGAGCGGACAATCTTTGGTCCTCTTTATGTTTCTAAATTCACTTTCATGCTGAACTTAACTCGCTTCTTTCCCACTACGAAGACTTCTAGATTTTCTCTTGGTCAAATTCTTGCAGGAGCTCTTTTTTTTTAATGTGATGGCCTGCAAGCGTAATGGAGAAACAGTGTGCGGCGCCGCTTCTCTTTTGTGGGTTTCTGTTTGTTGAAGCGGGACTTGGAGGGAATGGATCCGAAAGAGGTTGACTGTCGAGTGGCTCGCAGTCTCTTTAGCATGCACGACGTCTTGAGGGAAAACTGTGAAACTCAAACTGAGCTCATTGTGGTCATTATCTGGAATAAAGCACAATCCTCTCCGCCACCTGTGGCAAATTGTGGTTGATAAAAACTGTTGTTGGCCTTATAGACTGTATCACTTATCAATTCACACACATTTATTCTATTCATTGTGTTGTTTTTTTACCCCTTGCCTAGTCTTTTTGTCTCCATCTGCACACCTGAATAGAGTCATTTCCAAGCTAGAGTTAGGGCTCATTTGGGGACCACAAATTGACTGTATATTGCAGCCAGGCTGTGGAGATTTATGATGAAAGTGAATAGGGATGGTGTGGGCGGGTATGCAGAGGTGCATATTATGGTACGTTTTTTTTAATACTTGGAGGAGCTAAAGGAGACAGCAGAATTACTTTCTGTAGAGAAAGAATGGGAGCGGGGAATACAGCACGGAGGAAAAAGAAGGGACAGAAAAAGAAGATAGGGAAATGGGTGGGATTGAAAGAGGCTATAGTCTGTATATTGTATGCAGACTGGGGAGTGCTCTATGATGTCCTTTTTTTCCTCAAAGCATGATTTGTTTGATTTACTCTCTATCAATCAGCGAAGGATGTATTTAAACAGACTTGAAGTATATTTGGGAAAGCCTCTTTATAGCTGTGGCTGTTTGTGTTCTCCTTTTACTTTCCTTGGAAGCAGACTGTGATTAAAACAGACGATATAGGCGTATTGAATTTCCTAGGGGATTGGAAGGAACGCAAATGCATCATAACCATATTATACTAGTTAGGAGCGGTGTGTGTTGCCAAACCTCTGGATACAGGAGAGCACAGGCGCAGTTATACTAAAGGGAACCGAGTCCCACAGAATCCCACAACTGCAACAACACAAGAAGACATTTGACACTGTTGGACTGTGTTTGACATTTCATAGGATACACACGGTACCAAAGCCTTCGTTGCATGAGAAGCCAGGTTTTTCTTTTTGTGCAGATTTTAACAGAGGAAACACCCCCGAAAAAGTTTCTCTCTCTGTGTCTGTGTGCGTGGTTGTGTGTCCGTGTGCTGCAGAATCCGTTCGGCATTTTTGTTTTGAGGGAAGCATGTTGCTGGTGGGACTTTGGCCTGCACAATCCCTCCTCTGTTAAAACAATGCGCCGGTTGTCCTCCCTAAACTAATTACTCCCTCCCGGGGGAGAAAGGCAACAGCACCAAATCCCATAGTTAGGAGCTCTGATCTGGGCTCTTCTGTAAGAAAAGGCCTCATTCATTTCCCTCCCTGCTTCCACCACTCACATGCACACACGCACACACAAACACACGCTCACACACATACACACACACACACACACACACACACACACACACACACACACACACACACACACACACAATTTTTCACCGCGATAGGGTTTCGGCATGATGGACTCTAATTATGCTAATACACCCTGATACTGCTCTGTTTTTCTTTGCATCGTAACATTTATTCACACTGTTAATGTTCTGAGGCTGAAGGCAAAACTGCATCTAAAGGTTGGTTAATGTAGTGACGACAGCGTTTCAGGAGTTCTTAGTTTAAAACTGTCTCCTGATGCACACTTGGTTCACTTATCCAATACCAAATTGTTCTTTTGGCCCAATGTCGCTGTTTCAGAAATCTATAGACAAAAATTGCTTACTCAGACTTTACCTTAAATCTTTCCAAAATTATATAGCAACGGCATTGAATGCAGAGTGCTGTATTTGCTTACATAATAATACGTCATTTTACGTGTGTAATTTAATGGGTTTATAATTGACCCAGTGTGGATTTGGATTATAGAATTTTTAGTTTTTTCTCCAAATATTTTTTTTAAGGCTATTATGCCTTTATTCAGATAGAATCGGCAGATAGAGTCTGAAATTGGGGAAAGAGAGAGAGAGAGAGTGTTTGGGAAACGATATACGTTAAAGGAGCCCAGGTTGGACTCAAACCCGGGTTGCCAACATGTGCGATCTAATCACTAGGCAACCAGCACCACTATGGTAGAGTTGTTTACCCAAAAGAAAATACAATGATTCTGCCCCATTGCTGGACAAAACATATCTAGTGGTTAAAAAAACACAGTAGAGAAGGGGTTAATTCCTCTGACACAGCAGTAATATAAACAACACCAATATTGGGTAAAAAAAACCCATGGGCCCTAAGGGGTTAAGTTTTCATGAACTTAGGGGGGGAGGGGGGTGTCGGGGTACACTTTGGACTGTTTGCCAGTCAATCACAAGGCTGAGAGATAAAGTATTATTATTATTAGAACTATACTAATACTGTGTAATGTAATAACTGACACATTTATTTTTATACTTTAATCTTAAGATGTTATTTTGTGAAAAGATAGCTACATGTAAAACAACACATCTTGTTTCTTTTGATGCAGAATTCCTCATTCTGGTGGTAATTCTGAGAATCCTCAAAGATGCCTGTTTGAGTAATGCTTTTATTGCTTTGCATCTTTGAATCCTCCCCCAACCTCACATCCCCCTTATCACTTCACTGGCACCATGTAGCATTCTGAAAAGTTTATTACTGTAACTTCAGGCAGGGAACTGCAGAAGAATAGGAGAAAGGGATGTGTGTGTGTGTGTGTGTCTGTGTGTGTGTGTGTCTGTGTGTGTGTGTGTTGTAGCATTCACGGAAAAAAAAGCAGAGGGTGTTAAAGTCTTAATTCTCCCTTAACCAACCTGTTTGGGTTTGTTTATATGTCTGTCCTCTCTCAGGCAGATTAGAGCAGCCATTGTGTGGAGGCTTGGGAAATAAGCTTGAAGTTTATATTTGGAGATTGTTGTGGTGCTACGTTGTTGGTCTAGACTGTTAGGGTTTAGACGTCTTTGTTTGTTTATCTGGAAATAAGTAAATTCCATTTGTTGCCGCTGAGATGGAGATTTGGTTTGCAAGGCGGGACCTATTCACTACGATGCAGCATGAAACATTGTATCACCGAACAGCATTTATTTGCATCTTCTAATTTGTCACTTCCAATGCTTACATTGACTTTGTGGCAGTTTTTTGTTCAGTCTGTTTCACACTTGGAAGTGGAAGTGTAACACACCACATGTCCTGCCGTAGTCAGGGCATATAAGGAGACAGTTATGTGTGTGTGTCTGGTCGGGTAGTGTTTTGCTTGGGCCGACCTCCTTTCCTGTGGTGTGTGTGGGCTTGTGTGTGTCCAGCCTATGTGGACGCTGCGCCCTGTTTGTGCGGCTCCACACTCGCCCTACAGCAGAAGCGGAAGCTCTGCTTTAACAGCATTAGTAGGGCTCTTCCTACAGCCTGCGGTCCCCGCTTTGTTAACCCATCAGTGTCCTCACACACTCCTCTTTTCCTCCTCATTGGCCTCCATGTCTTGTGTTAACAGTTTAGATTCAGATTTTCTACATGTTATCTGCCCTAATTCAACTTCATCTGAATTTCTCTTTGTAAACTCTTTTGTCTTCTGATACTGTCTGGCTTAACGACTAGTTTATAGCCTTGCCTGTTTATTCAGCCCCTGTGCCAACTTGTGCAACCTGCCTGTCAGCTGCAGCCCTGATTGGCTGTCTCTTCAGTCACTTCATTAACCCCTTTGTTCCCATTTAAACTTGCAGTAGGTTTATTAACCTCTCATTATGCTTTAGATCCACTCTTAGATGTGAAAAATATGTTGCTGTGACTTTTCATTTGTATTTGGTCCCAAATGTGTACTCTTTTATTTACAGATGGTATCCGCCGGATGGTTAAAAGAGGTACACCATCATTAAATATGTTTCTGAAGATGTTTCAAAGAATGTAATCATAATGCAACTTGGGGGGACCTTGCCCCTGTTCTTTCATTCTTACTTTCTTTTCTTTCTTTTCCCTGCCCTCTGTCGTTTTCAGTCTTCATTTTTCCTTTTTGCTTAGCGATGTCCTTCTTCATCAGAGCTCTCACCGACACATAAAACCAAACGTCTGTCACATATTCGCCTCTTGTTGGTGGTCTGTAGTCACAGAGGGCACCAAACAAAGTAAAGGCCTTCAGACTTTTTTCAAATCCATTCAGAAACAATGTCAGATCATCATAAGAGTTTAATTGATAACTTATGACGACGACTTATGTTACTCAGCTGATTTAAAGGGAAAGTTGTAAAGACAAAAAAAGAATAAATATAGACAGACAGAAGGGGGGGGGGGGGGATACACAGACGTGGTGGGTGAGATGGTGGGGGTTGCGAGTTAGGGATTGCGGCAGAGCATTTGCATAAAGGGCAGGGCAGCATGCCCAATGGTGGAAAAGGTTGGCATCAGGCCTTTCAGACTGGCAGAGAGAGAGGACTGGAGAGAGACAGGGAGAGAGAAGGGAGGGGGGTTGTAGTCTATAGTGCATCCCTTGTTCAGAAAGAGGAGGTCCCTCGCTGTTGGCAGGAGAGCAGGCTAAATCTCTCTTTGATTGTGTGGTAGATTGTCCCTTTATTTGTCTGATTGCAAAGCGTTCAACACTGCATTAGTAGTGGGCTTCACTTTCCTGGAGCATTTATGCAGGAATGAGTTTCTCTGTCTTGACCTGCTCTGTGACTGTCGCTGCACATGTCTCAGAGTTCGTATTGTGTTCAATCAGCACATCATGAAGTCTCTGTTTTATTCAGTCTGCATTGGTCTTTACCACATCTGAATATGGCTAACGACAGTCTTGATTTAGCTTGATGCCGACTTCAGATGTTTTCCCAATCAATCAATCTTTATTTGTTTAGCGCCGATTCATAACAAATGTTATCTCAAGACACTTAACAAAAAGAGCAGGTCTAGACTGTACAATTCACAATTTTCACAGGACACAGAGATAAACACAGGCCTGATGATGAGTGATGGGAGGCAGCCAGTGGCTTTTTCAATCTATCTGTGTGTGTATGTGCATGTGTGTCATAACCACAACACTGCTGTTTACCTCCTGCCGGCTGTGGTTGTGGTCATGTCATGGTAATATGGGAGTGAAAGGGACGATTATTTAGTGTGGGCCTGTTATTTCTGGCCATGTGTCTATAAATGGTAGAGACTCAAGCTGGTAAAGGGATTTTTTTTAGTTTTCTGACTACTCAAAGCACTTTTTACACCCAATATCACATTCACCCATTTACACCACATTCACACACTGATGGCCTAGGCTGCTATGTAGGGTGGGACCTGCTGGTTGAGAGACGACCGACTCTACCGTGAGCTACAGCTGCCCAACAATAAGTGTTGTCCAGCTACCTGCAGTCATTATATATAGCTTTGTACAAAATTATGTACATGACATTTTTAGAATATCTGAATTTTTGGTCAGAGCATTGCAATTATTAAAACATGGTGTGGAAGGAGGTAAAAATGTTGCATTCAAAGTTAAAATTGTCTTATTAAAACAGTAATAACATAAAGAAAATAACTATCAGAATTGTTACACTGTTAATTAAGCAACCATCTGTTTCCACAGCAATCGAAAACCAGCTCAAGGTCAGCAAGTGCATCATTTTGCTTTTACATATTTTATTCTTATAGCTCAGTGAAATAATACCAAGTGAAGGCTTTGTGTAGTGCTAATACAGTGCGTGTGTTCTCTCGTAAATCAGTGTGAAGCAAAAGGTCCTGCAGCTATAGAGAGAGACAGAGAGAGAAGGGTGGAGACTAAGCTGTGTTACTCATTTGTGCAGAGCTCAAACCTTACTCGACCAAGTTTGCATTTTCAAACAGTAAAAGTGAGTATTATTGATGGTGGTGTCAGTGTCACACACAGCACATGACGTTACAAATCTCCTCTATTGCAGCAGCACTGTTTGCAGTCAGGGTTTACCTTCAAACAGGCAACAAACACAGACGTTCTGCTCGAGCGCGCTGCTCGTCTCGGGTTTGAAACACAGTCATTTTGTTTCTTCTTCCAGCAGTGTTGTGAAAGGCTGACTTTGGCATTTCACACTCATCTCTTTGAATAGAGGAGCAAAGCCCTACAGCTTCGTTAAGCGGCAAGTTAACACATGAACCTGAAGATCCCTTTCATTTCAGGCTGTGTTGAAAACCTAATGCCGAACGTGAAGGGATCTTTACATAGAGGGGTTTGGTGTTACATCCCTTTGCTTTGAGCCTGTTGATAAATCAATGCACTTGTTATTCTCTGTGATGCATGTCAACCACACTGTGGAGATCAAAGTGTATGCCATATAAAGTAAAGGCCACCATGCGCTGGCTGCTTATATACAGTTATAATGATATGTCTCACTTCTAGTATGATGTGTCACCAAGCTACTCGTGAAAAATATATCACCTTCTATGCAACCAAAATAGGAATGCAGGATCAAACAGAATTGTCTTATTTTATGAAGACCAAGTGTACCGTGTTACGATTACAGTGCTGATTTTTAACAGGCTAGAAAAGGAACACTCGACAAATACTGCCAAAACCTGGCCCTACGTTTGTCTACTATACCTTTCACATTGTCAGGATTCATATTTGGATCTTGGTTCAGGAAATTGCATAAATGGACTGGTGCGTTGTCCATGAGCCTTATATATTAGACTTCAATCTTTAGAGATAAGACAACAAAAAGGGCACATTTTCTAAGTTTCACCGTTACTCAGTCTGTAATGGCAGCAGGGTGAGCAGCAGTCATCTGTTAGCTGGCACAGTGAGAAAACACTCAGCCAAGGCTGTTGTGGTTCTGAGTTGGCCTGCCCAGGCACGGCCAATCGCTCACGTGCTGACACACACACGTTAGTGAGACGCAGGGCGGTTCCTTCATCCAAAGGCAAATATTTTCTAGACATCTGCAATTGGCTTGGGGTGGAGGGAAGCTGTTTTTTGAGTCTGTGTGTGTGTGTGTGTGTGTGTGTGTGTGTGTGTGTGTGTGTGTGTGTGTGTGTGTGTGTGTGTGTGTGTGTGTGTGTGTGTGAAAAAGCAGCGAGTAACACCTTGACTTTTTAAGCTTGATCCAAAATTGCACAAGTGTGACACCAGCAGAGTCATGATCCATCTCATAAACGTCATGGTGCCTTTAAGTCTGAATGATATATATGATATATGTATGTCAGTGTGTTGCTGTACTCCTCCCATCTCACTCATCAATACTGATATCTTCATCCAAGATGATCAACGTGTCTCAACATGATCTGAGCCTCCTAAAGCAGGAACAAATATTGTTTAATAAAATCTCAAAAGAGAATAAAAAAAAGCCTGAAGTAAGCTGTTACACCTTGTTCTCTTCCTTCTCAGAGCATAATGTGTGATTCTTTTGTTTCATTTTGGAGCACACAAAACCTTGTGTCAAGTAAATTCATGTCTGTGTTGCAGATTGATTTGCAGTGCACGAGTCATTTCTATCTGCTGTAACCAGGCCTCTCTCACAAAATATAATGCAATATTGAGGTTCATAAATTTAAGTGAGTTGCAGGAGCTCCTAAGCCACAGGACCAAAAGGGCCCAGTTGGTTTTGCAGTGCAGCCAGGCAGCCGAGCTCCTTTGTGGGGATGGAATGTGCCATGCGTGCCTCTTCCTCAGCTTGGTGCCCCCCACTCCACCCCACACGGCCAACCCCAGGCACGTTAGCACGCAGCCACCACAAATTGCTTGCAGATTTTTCACACATAGTAATGTGTTGGTTTGTAAACTCTGAGAAGTGCAACCAACGTAGGATGCTAAGCTTGTGGATCTTTACGCATCATTTAGTCGATGCAGAACGTGTGGTCTGAACTCAGGGAAGCCTCCGGGGAACCCCCCCCCCCCAGGCCATCTTAAAAAAATATGATCCTGTATCCCTCCCCTTACTGCAAATGAATAATAGGAAATATAACTGTATGTGATAACTATGGGAGGTCACACAACTACTCTGGCTTGTTCTGTTTTCAGTAACAAACATAGTGAGTTAAAAAAGACAATTTTCTAGATAATCAGGATACAGGAATCCAAGAAATACCCCTGCTATCTTCTGATGGCACATTGTATGAAATACAAACATGATAATATTTCACCGACTGAATGTCATGTACACAACTCTGTCTACTCTGCAGCATCCTGCACTATTAAGCAAATTATTGAATCCCTGCACTTCCCCTTGGCCACCTCCCTCTCCTCCCTGGCTGTGTGTCACCAGTTTCAGCCCGGGGGTCAGAGAGAGCTGGTGTCAGACTCTGTCCAGGGTCAGGGACACTCAGCTGGGCAGGAGAGGACAGAGCCCAGCCCCATGCACCAGCGCGGAGCCACATTAATGAAGGGCCAGAGGCTGGGAGGCCCTCGGGTTGTGCCGAGCGCGCTTTAATTGGTCTGATGAGATGCAGCATGGCCCCGACAAGGTCAAGTTCCACAGGACGGAGCAGGACAAAGCAGAAACGAGAGTCCATGCTGCAGGGCATTTTGGGTCAGAGCAGAAGACTCTTTAAGTTGGTAGAGCTTTTTTTTCCAACTAAAACATATTTATCATAGATAATAATGAATGAATAATCTATTTTGGCTTTCTTAGGGTTTCATTCAAAGGGTTGTAATTAATTAGAGGAGGAATTTAAATGCTGGTTGAAGCACAACATATTCTCATAAAAGGAGTTAAGAATTAAATAATGCATTATACTGTGCCAGAGTTTTGATTATTTGGCTTAAAGATTTTTCTTCTGAACGGAGTTATAACTAGCACCATTATTTGCTGGAAGGTCAAGGTTGCCTGATGAAAAAATTTGATTTTGACTTTGGTAGCACTCAATTGATGTTCCTTCATGGATTTTTGTTAAAGGAAATACTTCTTAAGAATGCAGGCTGACCTTCTGCTGGCTTATTGTCTTATTATTGAATATTTGTTTGTAGTATTGTCATATAATGGACATATCAGAGAAAATAACGTGTTATATACAATATGGTCTGATGATTGTGTGAGTGTTCTGCATTTTATGGTCTAAAAATTCAACGTAATTCAATGTTAGCAAACTATTATCCAATATTAATAGTTTCTTTGTCTTCCTAAACAGCACATCAAAAAGTTAGCGATTTAGTCTATGTTTTCAGAAGCAGAATAGAAATAATTATTTTTATTATTTTTCTTAATGCAAGTTCATAAAAGAAAGCCAGAATTAAAATATGCTATTTTTTAACTTTAAACCCTCTGGTCGTCCAAATAGAGCTGGAAATCTAAAGGGCTTCACTAATGAATCAAACTCTGGAGTTTTTCAAAGTAAAGAGCCCTTTCTCTCCTGCTGAAAGAGTTAATCTGAAGTTGGCAGCCAACTCCACAGTCTCGGTCAGACGTGCAGAGAATTGAAAAATAAAGGGCTTCAAAATGATTTCTTTTGTCTCGTCATGGACTGTTAAAATTCAGCGGAGGGTTTTTAGGTAGCACATTTTGAAAGTGAAATCGAGGCTTTTGCGGAGAAAACGTGATTTTGTGGTGCGTGCTTCAATTGTGATCTTTGAATAGGCTCATAAAATAAAATAAAAAATCATCAAAGCATATGTTTCAAATACGAGGGCATAATAAAACGGAACAGATCTTTGAGATCATGATAAGCAGTGATGTAAAAACAAAAAATAAAAAGCTTTTTTTTAAAGAAATTTGGAAAATATGTGAGGGCAGGTTTAATGATAAAATTATTGAGAATGTATCATATTTGGAGCTTTTTCCCAGGTTATGGATTATTTACCGGGGACTGCTTAATTTGAATCATGTTCGGTTCACTCTAACGTAGCCTAAACTAAGTTTTGAATCTCATCTTTTGGTATGAATTGACGTCGGATTTTAGTAACGGTGTAACCCAACTGTGCCGGTGCCAGTCCGTAATTTTTATCAAACTTTTCTCCACATCCAGCCTATTAACATTTCCAAATTATTCATGGAAGACTTTAGGCTGCTTGTGATGGCCTCACTATAATCAAGTTTTTTTTAAGTGCCCCATTTGAAGAGAGAATGAGACAGGAAAAAGAGGGTGAAAACGATGGCGCATTTTTAATTGACGGGTGAGTTTTTGCGCCTTATTTAACCTATTCAATCTAGATGATATTGTAGGCAAAGCCTAATTATTATAAAAATTATGGTGGGGAATAATCTAAAAAAACAAATCGTGTTAACTTGACCTAGTAGAGGTTAAACAGCGAAGGAACAGATATATATTCGTTATTATTAGGTTAGGCTATTTGTAATTCCAGGTATACTTAAGGTGACCCATAATGCATCATGCAAGTTGGTCACAGCACAGTTTATTTCTGCGGCTTTTAAAGTGAAGGTGAGACGTCAGCGGAAGCTCGTGCTCAACACTGATTGTTTTAAGCCAATAGTTTGAAGCTGAAGGTATTAGCGTTAAAAAAAATATGAGGCAGAAAACACCGCTTACTGCTAATGAATATAAACTTGACGACTGAAAGCTACAGGCCAGGCTTATTAAACCTTTGTTTCGTTTCGACGTAAGGAGATAAAGCCAGAGACCCTCCCCATGATATGTTTATGTCGGTTTGTTAGCCTACATGTTATGTTGCATTAAATATGTAGGCCTGTGTGACGCAGTAGATAATTCAGACATCTTCATCTAACTCACCCACGGAGAGCGTTTGAGTGGCAGCTTTTCTCCCTACAGATTAGTAAATTATCTGCGTTACACTTATTCTTGAAAACATATATAAACTATGAAACTTTAATTTTCTTAGAATAGCTAGCTAAAGGAAATTTACTTCCCCCCCAGTCAATTTTTAGTGACATTTGAATGGTGCTGTAGTTGCATTTTGCCAAGGACGCCCAAAAACGTTTAATTTCTACTGAAAAGCAGAAAGGGGATTCAAATTGAAGTGCCAGTTCAGTTAACTGACATTTTTTCTGCAGGTGTTGACAGAAACATAGTTAACTTTGACGCCACACACATGCATTATAAAAGCTCAATGAGATGTGTGACCCCTTTGCTGCTTTCGGTGCTTTATCTAAAAGTGCGTCACACTTTGGCATCGATCAATGACACAAAGAGCGAGCGGGGATGAAGTGGAGGTGTATTATCCTTAACTGTTTCAACAGATGAAGGGTGAGAGTCTGTTTCACTAGGCTGGTGTTTATGACTTGAAGATGGAGTGAGGCTGGAGGCCGGGATGTTTATTAGTGGAACAATTGTGGTATTGTGTCTGTTTTACCTGTCAGCATAATGCAAACTGACATGTTAAATAGAACTTCAATAACCTCGGCCATTACTCTAAAGCTACAAAAAACAGTGTTGTTATTGGTTCACACTTTAAGTCGCTTTCACAAATGACAGTCAGGATTCAAGATACAATTTCTGCTGGGAATGAATATAAAGATTAACATTAGAATTTCTTTTAACCAAAAAAATCCTTCTAGCTCTCCTGTGTATTACTTTGACTATATTTCATTTTAGCTGTAAAATGCCTGAAAGTTGGATGTAAAGCCTTTATCATTTTCAAGTGTCCATGGTTTTTTGTAGGTTCTCAGTCATCCAGATCATGGCAAATTCAAAGCTTGATCCAAAGGCAACTGGACTTGTGGATCTTGAACATCTTAAACCAAGTCCAGTTGCCTTTGGACCGAGCTTAGAAGTTTCCATGGGAATAGGTTTTACTTGCTTGTATTCTCTGTAGGTCACATATATTCATTTTACATTATACATGGCAAAGGACAGCATAAAATCCCCATATTCCGAGAGGCTTGGGCCAGGAAGTGTTTGCACTTTGCTTGAAAATGATCTAAACAATTAGTCTCCCGATGAACTTCTTGCAGGTTCTTTTGATCAACTCTTTGTTAATTGACTAAAGGGGTCAGCTCCACACATATTCCTTGCAGATGCATTTGTTGTGATTTGTTGTATTTGATAGATTTTGTTGCCTTCGATTTCAACCTTGGCAGAATTGTGGATTACGTAAACAGCACAGAATTTTCCTTGTCTTTAGTTTTTTTTTCTTTTTTTGGAGTCACCAACCTTCTCTTGTAGTCGGTCTATGATTCAGCAGCTCTTGTGCCCTTAGTCTGTCTGCAGAAGCAGGTGCTACACTGAATGACATGCTTCACAATAAAGCAACATGGCAGCCAATGTCGGCATTGCTCATACACTGAACACCAAATGCTCCCAGAAGGTTTCGGTGGGAAGGTGCAGAGCTAATTTTGGGATGGGGGTTTTCATGGGATACACTCTCGCTGACCATTTATCTTCTAGTTTCAGAGCTGTTCATTACAGCAGAGGAAAATTCTGCGTCCTCCTCCCCCTTTAAATTCTGTAATCATTTCTTTATTTAGCATCATCTCGTCATTGATTTGTGTGCGTGCAATCAGAGGAGTGTGGCTGCCTGGGTTTGTTTCTCCCTCTTTGTTTTGCTGTGGTAAACCCATGAGCAGCTGCTGGTGGTGGGGTCTGGAGGGATTCTGAAGCTGTGTGTCCTCTCTTTGCCATCCTCTGCCAAGGTGGCATTATGCAAGCACGGAGAAGGGTAGAGAGAGACAGAGGAGTGCAGGGGAGGGCGGGGGACGAGGGATACGAGGTGATGGCGGCCATAGTAAAGATGGAGGCGGGCTGAGGGCTGTGGGGATTGGTGCAGGAGAAGACTTGCTCCCCTGAACTTTGCCTCCGTGTCAGAGTGGAACTTGTCGATTTGGCAAATTGTGCAGCGTCGGACAAGGCTGCTCGCTCTCTTACACTCCCACCTGCTCCCTCCTGCTCTATCTCTCTCTCTTTCTCTCTCTCTCTTTCCTGCTCGCTCTGCTCCTCTCCCTCTCTTTGCCACCACAGCCCCCCCTCTCCTCTTCTCTTTTCCCTCCCTTCCAGCTCTTGAAGCTAACGCATTGGCTGGGCTACAGGCATCTTGTTGCCAAATAGGTGGGCCCTACTCGTGTTGGCAAAGACTCAAGCAATGGTTAGGGAAAGAACGTGGAGAGGACGAGAGACGGCGAGCGAGAAACAGAAAGAGAAAGAGAGAGAGTTGGAGAGAAAAGGGGAAAAAAGAAGCAGCACTTGGCTTTGCCAGCGGTCGTATGCGCTCGTCCAACATTGATTCGGCTCTCTATTTTTTTTTCTCTTTATTCTCTGCTCTGCACTCCCTGGCCCCCCCATCTGTGTGTGTGTGTGTGTGAGTCTTGCGCCGGGCCCAGGGATCAGAACAGACACCACTACCAATTACACTTTGCCAAGGATTTTTTTTTTTGCTTCAAGGTTCATTTTTGTTTTTTTTGGAATCCGTAGAGGATTGTTTACTTTAAGTGCATCTTTTTCCGAAGTTCTTTTTATCTATCACAGTGATTCTGTTAATATATCAAATTTTCATTTTTTGTTACAAGTTTTAAATTTTTGTTTTTCCCCCTTTTTTTGTTTTTTTCTAAAGCGCTGTTGGCTGTCGGCCTGCGGCATTGAATTTTGTCGCTCCTTAAATCTTTTTTTCTTTTTTTTTTTATACTTTGGCCCACTGTTTTTAGTGAGCAGCGTATTCTGCTAATTATTTTCTTTTTACAACCCCCTCCCTAAGTTTTTTTTTTTCATCTGCTAATTCTCAACAGCCTGCCAAAGCAGCACTTGCTTTACATTGGGGAGCTCGGGAGAAAAAAAACTGGTGCAGGAGATTTTTTTTTTCACTTTAAAAGCTGTGCCAAATTTATGATGAGAGTGCAAAATGGTAACTACCAGGCCGTCTGTCTTCCTCTAGCTGTGTGGTTTTCTGTGGTGATTTCTGTCTGCCTTCAGTTTGTTGTGGAAATGTGAGTCTGGTTGGAGCTCCCTTGCATGGTAGAGCAGATAGGAAATGGTATGGCTGATCTTTTAGCTGCACATTTCAACAGTGGTCTTGTGGCGGCAAAGCTTGGCGGTGGTGAGCGACCGGTGTGTGGCAACCCTGGCACAGGAACGCTGTGGCGAGATCTGGGCTTTGTTGCCCAGAGATATGTAGTGAAGGTATTATGGTTCAGCAGAATAACTTTTCCTTTTACAGAAAAGCAGCGGGAGTGCAACTTGGCTCAGCTTTCCAGTTGCTTTTTGATTTCAATTCATTTATTTTGCATGTGTTATCTTGAATGTCTTTATTAAGTCAATATTTTTAAATAAGGTTCATTTCTTTAAATTGCTGTTTAATTATTTTTTAATCTGTATGGTATTGATAAAACATTTTGACATTTTTCTTTGAAAACTTATCATTTTAATTACTTAAAAAATATTAATCATTCAAATGAATATGAAATTTGATTATGATTAATTGTAATTTATATTTACTTATTACAAAAATTTTATCAATTTTTTTTTTACATTTTATGACTTTTAAAATATCTCTGTATAACCTCTTTTTATTGAAAAGAGCTTATAATCCTTTTTGAAGACGTTCTGATGGTTTTCATGCTCCTGGATAAATTACAAGCCTTTTTTTTAGCCTTCTGACATGACGCCTTTCTCTCTTGTCACAGGATGAATTTCATCCCTTCATTGAGGCCCTCCTCCCCCATGTTCGTGCCTTCTCCTACACCTGGTTCAACCTGCAGGCCCGTAAGCGCAAGTACTTCAAGAAGCACGAAAAGAGGATGACCAAGGATGAGGAGCGTGCAGTGAAGGATGAGCTGCTGGGAGAGAAGCCGGAGATCAAGCAGAAGTGGGCCTCGCGTCTGCTGGCAAAGCTGCGCAAGGACATCCGGCCTGAGTTCCGTGAGGACTTTGTGCTCACCATCACAGGGAAGAAGCCCCCCTGCTGCGTCCTGTCAAACCCTGACCAGAAAGGCAAGATCCGACGTATCGACTGCCTACGCCAGGCTGACAAGGTTTGGCGGCTGGACCTAGTGATGGTCATCCTGTTCAAAGGCAGCCCCCTGGAGAGCACGGATGGGGAGCGGCTGGTCAAGTCGCCCCAGTGCTCCAACCATGGCCTGTGTGTCCAGCCGCACCACATCGGAGTGGCGGTCAAGGAGCTGGACCTCTACCTGGCCTACTTCGTCCACTCACCAGGTAAGTTGTTAGATTCTACACAAGCATCCATCATTACTACTTTTTACATTTATATGTACACAGGGCAGTATGTTATGTGCAACACACCTTGGCATGTGAGTCTTAGATGCTGCCTTTCATTATGTACCCAGCCGAGTCTGTGCCAGGCTTTGATAAACCCAAACAGGATAGATAGCACTCATGTCTTGACATTTAAAGGGAAAGTCTGCACAGTGTAATCTCTAAAAATTGTCTTTCAGAGGGATGTTTCTATCTGGTTTAAAGAGATTCTGAGAGTTTGACAGTCAGGCTTAAAACCCATGTTTACCTAGAGATATGTTTGCGTTGGTACATTTGTTCAAGTATTTGTGTGCAAATTTGTCTAAATCCAAATGTGCATGTTTTCCAGTGCCATCTGTAAACAAAAGCATCTGCAAACCTGTTTATCTGTGTGTGCATGCATGTGCATACGTGCGTTTGTGTGAAGCAGTTTGTCACATGTCTGTAATCCATGTGTGTGTTATTTTGAGATTGGTGTGTATCAGTAGCAGTGTGATGTGTTTCCGTGAGGTCTTTTGTGTGGTGGTCTAAAGAGTGCAGTGACAGCTGGAACAGTCCCAGGTAGTTTAGTAAGCAGGGAAAGTCGGCCTGTCTGCAGCCTCAGCCACCTCAGCTTTACACCACTCTGCGCACACTAACACAAACACAGAGACTCACACACACAGAGACAGACACACAAACACACACACACACACACACACACACACACACACACACACACACACACACACACACGCACACACACACAGAGACAGACAAACACACACACACACACACACACACACACACACACACAGACACACACACACTCCCTTACAAGTGGACACACAACTTGTTGTTTGCCAGATTGTATCAATCTCTCACACAAAGTGTTTCTCTGTATCTCATTATATAAAATGATTTTTACTTTATTCAGCACGTGCTTCTTGCACGGCCAAAAATATTTTAGACTAATATGTGTTCAAACGCATGTGTATGTATTTTTCTTGGAAGGCTGTTTGACAAATGTCTGTTGGTCTAAATAAACTCCCAGGATCAGTAAAAAAATGATATTGATATACATTTAATTGAATACTTTATTTAGTACTTTTTGTACGTTTTTTTAATAAGCAAGTCTAATTTTTCTCAAGATAGTAATACATTTGAATAAATAGTTATTACAAATGTTTTTTTAGCTCCTCCCCCTTTAAATCCTTTCTCTTTTGAAAAACAAGGTTTAATTTATTTCTATAATTCTATCTACTATCTTCACATTCATGTGCAATTGTTAAGACGGTATCTTTAAATCACACATTTGAACACAACTATTGATAGATCCTCACTGATATTACAATGGTTCTCAGACAGACAATCAGATTTGTGTATGTGTACGTTCTATATATGAGCTCTTACTGTCGTTTAGGATCATAATCATAATTTAAGCTCAGCTTTGTTTCCAGTCTAAGTAGCATTTATTCAAGATTAATTATAGTGCTGGTATTTTTTCTCAACGTTTAGCTACTTCGCAGACACGGTCTTGTTGTGTGTTTCCATAATTTCGGTGTTTGCAGTTGGAGTCAGATGTACTTCTCTTCACACAGTCACAGAGCTTTTCTCTGCCCTTTACTATTATCCTTTGTCTCTGACCACAGACTGGCATACAGTTACAGGACCTTAATTCTCCTCCTTGGCAGGGAGGTGCAACACTCCTCTGTGATAGAGTACCCCTTGCCAGGCTCCTTTCAGCCCAGTGTGTAACTCTGCTTGAGTTTGCGGGGCCTCCATGAGCGTCCCTTCCTGTTCCAGAATGTGCCGTGGCGAACCACGGCTCAGATTAGCTCCCAGCGCAGCCTGGTGCCCCTCCGAGTAAAGCCTTTTTTTACTCTGTGCCAGATTCCAGCAGCCAATCATCCCTGTAAATACACTGGACCAGCCTTCATCTTAACGATTTGTGGTTTTTTTTATACTTATATTGTTATTTAGTACAATATTGTTCTTTAGTCAAGAGCACACCATTCCCTTATTTGAATATAAGCATTTCTTATGATTGCAAGATGCTTGTGTTTGAGAGGAAATCAGTGTTTTTTGTTGTCATGTCCAAGTAAGCTTTGTGCATTTAAAGCTGCATCTTCTCACGTCATCTGCTGTGGGAGGGAGAGTGCTTTCTTTTTCTGATCCTGCTCAGCGTTTTCACAGAAACCTGAAAGGCATTTTGCACAGCACTTTTCATGTACGCCTAGAATGGAAAGGGGAAAACATTCAGAAACAACTCAAATGAAAACATCCTCTTGTATCAGCTGGAATTGCTCTGTTTTTCTGAGGCTGACCGGGGTTAACCAGAGTTTACGGAGGACAGACACGCTGTGGCTCCATTCTAACCTTTAGGGTGGCAGCGTTACAGTTGTATTCTTAGCTCCTCATTCCAGGGTGTCTGTGTCTTGCGGAAGCTATCAGTTGCCAGGCCTGATGATTGGACCACAGTCGTCTTTCCCTCCCTTCCCTGCCGCGGTGTTTCAGTTCTCTTGTCCCACTGATGTCACTGTCGCCAGCTGCAGGGAGGGGGGCTCTACTTTCAAGCGGCGTGATTGACAGAACATGAGATACACACTCCCCCTTCCCCTTCTCACACTAACCCCCTCCTCTGTTTCTGCTTGCCTACAGTACACTATGTGTCCCTGCTTTTGTCCAGTTATAGACTTGGGCCCTTCCAGACGGGGCAGGGAAAGCTGGGACAGATCACAGCCGCTGTTCTCAGATCTGCGCTTCTGCTATGCAGCTGCAAAGAAGAGTTCCTTTGCGAAGAAAAGAGCTGTCTTTTGACAATTACCTGGCTGCACACACAGACACAGATCATGATATTATCATTGCACACTGATGAGTCAACTACAAAAGTGGTTCATATTGCTTACACTTATTCCGGTGCATCTGATGGTAATGATAACTATAATGGCTCAGGGATGTGAAGGAAGTGAAGTAGATGGAGGAAGGATCCAATCTAATCATAGATTCCATGTCTTTTTAAACAAAACTTTGGCTTGCCAGTTGGGTACTGAAGTCCTTTCTCCTCCAGAGACTCCTTGATCAGTTCATGTTGTTAGGGCATTGTGGGCCATAATCCCTTGTCTAATTAAGCACAGTCATCAGAAAGCTCACACAGTTCCAGCATCGGTCATGTTTTCAACTCAAGCTGCCTCATTCAGCTTTTACTGCACAGGCTGGTATGATAATAATAGGTTTTTTTGTGAGTTTTAGTCTCTATATCTGCTCTCTGAGCTGGAGGCAGACTGACCAGAGAGCCAGGTCCAACAGCAAACTGAATGTGTGCCAGACTGTACTGTATCTCCATTCTGCTGTGGTGCTGCTAAGATGTTCATTTATGCATCAATGTGTCTACTGTGTGTAGTCTTGCAGTTACAAATGGCCAAGAGACTTTATAATAGAGGCGAACAAAGAGAGGAATCGACAGAGACAGACAGCCAGACTGAGAGACTTAACGCCTTCACGTCACGCTAATCCATCAAACACATCTTATCTGCTATGCCCAGTATCCTGAGCTTCAAATGGAGGTAAAGCTATCAGATGCAGTTACATAATGAAAAAGAGACCAATCAAGACGAAGTGGAGCTTTTTCTTTGACACACCGGCATGTATATGGCACTGTGGTAGCAGAATATGTGCGATAAGAGTGAGATTGTAGCTGCAATAATTTGTCTGTACAGTCAAGCAATGTGGTCCTGTCAGTTATTAAGTGTATAGAGAAGAAAAGATGAGAGAATCATAATGATTCAAAAGTAGAAAAAAAAACCCTCTTCTTTTGCTTAACAGTGTGTGGTGTATAGCAACAATTTCTGGAGGGAAAGCAGAATTTGTACTCCAGTGTTCTGGCACTGGTCCGTAACCCGGGCCGACAGAGAAACGGAGAGTGTCGGCACCGAGGGAGCCACATGGTGTGAAAAACACTGCTGGCCCCGACACTTTCAACGGAAACTTTCTTATGCTTTGTTGTCACTTGAAATAATGTGCCCAATGAAGTTTGAGCTTCAACAAGCTTCCCTCTCATGAAGGACAGCATCAGTGACACTGTGGTGTTTTAAATATGCACCAAGGCACAGGGGCCTCCAACGATCCCACATTACCCATTTTAAGAGCCCCCAGTTTTTCCCGTGTCTATTTTGGCAGTGTGTGTATCATAGAGGGAGGGTGTGAGAAAAGAAAAGTGCACCGCAAGAGTGTAAGGAAAATGCTAGTGAACAGTTTATCCCATTATGATCACGGCTTTCAAATAAATCGATGAAGAGAAGGGAAGAGAACACCAAACACCAACGTACGAGTGGCCCCGATCTTCTGACCTCTTTTTAACCGATCTCTCAAAACTTTCCTTCACTCCTTAGGTCCGACTTTCTAGCAGCTCTATGGGCTTGGTAGCAGGCCAACTGCTCCAAATTCACTGTAATTATCCAGTTTAGTGAATAATACTCGGAGAGATACACAAAAGACTGAGTATATGATTGAATTAAGCCTAATTTTGAAACAAAGGTCAGGTCTTAGCTTTGCAAATAGAAAAATGCCTTGTACCAGAAAGTGCCTATTGTGGGCAACATGGATTAGCTTTATTTCCTAATTTCACTGTACAGTGATTTTTAATTATTTTGTGTAATTAAGGAGAATAAATACATGTTATGGTGTCTTTCAGCAATTTAGCAGCTCAACTTATATCTCTATTTTTTATACTTGCTTAGCAAAGGGTACAAACATTTAACAAATGCAATTTGTATTTTTCTCCAGAGATTTAATAACATAAATTAAAAATGGCATTAGTGAGTACAGTAAACACATGAAATTAAATGAACATAAAATCAATAACTATTCATTTAATTGCAGTCTTGTTTGTATTTTTTTTCCTTAAAAAATAGAGTGAGACTAGATGACAGCACATTTTTCCTCTTGTTTTATTTATGTATAATTTGCGGTCTGGTTTCACTGTGTGGATTAGCATGACCGGTCCTCTCTCTCCCTGTACAGGCGCCAGACCTGAAATCTGTCTGTCCCCTAAAAAACATACGTGTCTGCGCACAAGAGGGGTGGCTTGGCTTCTCAGCCGCTTGAGCCGAGGGGCAAAGAGCAGGAGGAGAGGAGAGGAGAGGAGAAAGAAGTATAGGATCTAAAGGAGAGGAAAAAGAGAGCGTCTGGGCCGCTTCCCAGCAAGCCAGATTCTGATCAGTCCGCTTCGCGCCTTGTTCCCTCGGCCCAGTGGAGCAGAGCGCGGCGAGGTTACACTGTAATTGGGACAGCGCTTTCCATACGGAAAACAGAACCGCAACACCATGACACCGTTGAGCACAGATCCCCAGTCTCTGTGTGAAATGTTGTATTTATTCAAAAGCAAAAATTAACAATGATACGCAAACAAAATCCTTTTACATAAAAACACCCCAAATAAAATCCTTGAAATGAAGACTGAAAATGAACAGATGAATTAATATCTCCTTTTGATTTTTCACATGCCTTATTTATTTTCTCATGTAATGGTAATGAATGTCTATCAAGGCTGTTTGGATGATACTGAGTGCTGATATAAAGTAAAAAGAAAAGCGTAGAATAAAGATGATGCAAAAAGCCTCGCTGAAACAAAGAGAGAGGGAGGGCAGATATTCAGGCTTGTGGGGCTGGTTGGCAGCATTTGGCACCCAAAGCTGCAGCTCTGTTTAGAAGGTGCCAGCTTTTCAAACTGACACAGTCTCTGCCAACGTCACTCCTTCTGATCCTTTCTTTCTCTCTCATTTTAACATTTTCCCCCGTATCCTTGTTTTCAGTTACCATGTCTTCCCCTCTGAGCGTCCCCTTACGCCCCTGCCACCACTCCTAGGGCTGCTTTTCACTGCGGGTGCCCCGGAAAGCGAATGCACAACGTATACAATCGGAACTTATTTTGTCGAGATGTGGCTGAATAAAATTGCCACCCTGTGACCCGGCGTAATTTTTTCATTTCCTTTTATTTCCTTCATTCAAAATGTTTTCCGCTGATTTTAAGCGAAGAGAATATTGTTAGTCAGTGTAATGGTGCGGCTCTGGATTCAGGTCCAAAACAAAATGGAGGATAAAGTGCTGCTCTTCTCCAATCAGAGGAGAGAGCCATGTGAAAAAAATGTCAGTGGTAAATAAACAATGCTGATTTGTTTCTCCTTGCATGTGAGTACACTTTTTGTCTTTGCATGTTTCTCATTGCATCTTTGTCTTATTTAGGACTACAGAGGAAATGAGGAACATATATTTTGTACATTGTTCAGGACACAACTGGAGGCCCCTCTCAAACACAAGACCCTGGTGCTGTAAATGATTGGAGACAGCATTAAGCGCTGGGTGTGGGGTGGATGGAATTACTCAATAATGATCAGAAAATTAGAGCCATTATTGAGGGAGAGTAAACAGGCCTCTCAAAGTGTGAAAGGCCCCTATTCAGCCAGGACCAGGAGCAGGACTCTTTTCTCCCTTTCATAGATCCACCCATGGCCTTGAGAGCCCCACTTTTGTCCCATTAAATAACAGAGTGAATATATATGGGCTTACGGGAGTGGGGGTCCTGGTCTTGGTGCTAAGCATAGAAATAAAGCTTCTGATTACTAGCTTTTATTTTGTTTTTTTGTTGGTGTATTGTAAAGATTTATTCAGGTTTTTCAGATTGTTATACTTGTGAATTTTAATCAGACTAACATCATCTTGTGTGTAAAAATGTGCTTGGATGTCTACAGATGCACCTGCGTGTCTAACACAGTACTTTCTCCAAAGCCTGCACCCTGAGAGTCGATATAGTCAAGGGAAGGTGGGTGTAAACTAGGCGCTAATTTCCACTTGCTTCCGTGTTTGTCAGTGCAAATGTTCTAATTAATGGGAAATGGATAACTAAATCAACTCGCCGTGTCTCTGAGCAGCTGAACAGTAAATTCGGAGCTCCGACAGGGACAAAGAAATGAAGAGAGGGATTTACACTTTGAACGAGCTGCTGGAGAGAATAAAGGAGACTGTGTTTGGTGGCACTATAGTCTGCCACTTTGCACTCTGGTTAGAATGATTTGATCAAAATAACTACCGGAAATAGGTTTTTCTGTAGCTGTTTGTGTGATAACTACAGTGAAGTTTTTATAGTTAAAATATTTTATTTTGAACGGCTGACTTAAATGATTTGATTTGGCCATTTCACAGCATCGTAGCTTCACTTAGCTCAGAGTCATACTTTGGTCTTCATTCAGGTGTCCCTCCTTCACACCTACTCGAGTCTCTCCAGGGCAGGGCTTCATCCAGCTCTGGGCTCCTGCTCAAAAAAAGGAAAAGAAAAAATCACCTGACACCTCCACTCAGTTTCTCCGTCTGTTTGCTTTTTCATATGGCCGGCCAGCTCCATTTCACGGGTATAATTTTGTGAAAGTAACATTCTCATTATACCCGTCAACTGTCAGCGCTCAACTCGATCGTCTGTTATTTCAAACTCATTTGAATTCTTATTGGCAGCTTCAATGAATACATTTCATAAAAGATAGAAAAACAACCGTTTTTTTCCCTTCCTCCCCAGTGAGCAATAGAAATATGGAAAAATTATGGGAAAAGAAGATTATAATTACATTGTTTGTTTGGATTGATTTATCAAAACAACACATTTCCAATATCATATTTTAGTTGTATTCATTTTATACGGTCATGTCCTGGATGAGACTTGCATTCCGTATCAGCAGAAAACTGATCTGCTTTGTTAAATGGCCTTACTCTATCTGTGTGTTGGCTAGCTGTCTACAAATGCAGTTGAATAGAGTTGCCATGGCTACCCAGCTTTGTTTTTTTTGTTGTTTAAACTCAGTGTACCTTACCTGGGTGATGTCCAAGGAGTGTCAGTGACTGGCCTGGTTGGCACTGTGAGGGGCAACGCAGTGTTGTTCTGTTTCCGTGGCACTCCGGCCCACTGTGTGGGTAACCAGAGCACGGAGCTCTGCCAGAGGAATCCACTCAGATCACTCTCTCTCTCTATAGAGGGCATCCCCACACCTATGCATATGGATAGGCAGAAACCTTAACAGTTAATGATCAGGACTGTGCATGAACAAAGTAACAGCACAGGTAGCTGCTATGGATTTAATGTAAGTCAGAATTTAGGGGTTATTACAGTCAGAGTGTGCACGTAGCTTCAAAGACATTTAAATTCCTTTGAGGAAAAGGAGGATATTAGATTTTCTTGGCGTTAATTCTGGATATATATAACACTTGTCATTGGATGCAGACCAAGTGAGACATATGAAAATGTCAAACAGTAATTTTAGAGCAGATTTTCCCCTTAATGTTATTCACACATTTTGTTTGCTTAATTCTGTCCAGTGGGCTTACTCATGAATTGTATCCTGTGCGAAGCTCTGAGGACTCTTTGAGATGGCAGCTCGGATAACTTTTGTAATTTAAAAAGCATTGAAGTCTCTGATACAAGGGGCCCCCTCTGCAGGGACACTGAAGGGCTTTTTTTTAATAATGAGACTGGCTTTTACATCCTTGTAATAGCTGTCACATCAAATGTGTTACAATAACATCATTTCTAAACCGACCAAATATTTTCTGTGTCAACGATCGCACGCTTTTACCTTTTTTTGTCATCCGTACAGTAGCTGCTTCTTCCCCCATAGTCTTCATCTGTGGCCTCTGATTTTTGACGTAACAACGGGAATTTAGTATTGATCTCTTGCATATCTCTCTGTGTATTATTCAACATTATGCTGACAATATATGCAAAACAGATATGAAATGAAATACACTCTTTTCCATATACATACAAGTGTTTTATATTTGGCAAACTGATTTGTTATCATTTATTGACCGGAGCATGCTTTTATTTTTCAAATGCATTCTGCTTTTCCTCGTGAAAGCTTAAGCGTATGTCCCAGTGGCTCTCTTTAAGTCCATAGGACTGTTGTATACTTTAAGTGTTGTTTGTGTATGGGCTCTAAGAGTGTGTGTGTGTGTGTGTGTGTGTGTGTGTGTGTGTGTGTGTGTGCTTCCATGCATATGCTCATGTGGGCCATAGAAGCCGGCCAGTCAACAACAAACGCTGTCTGCTGCAGAGCACATGAGAGTCCTCAATGGACTAAGCCAGCACCTGAACCCCAGTCACACCTGATGCCTGTGGGCCTTGTATGCACACATGAAGAGCAACAGCCACATTTGAAAACAACATACAAACAGTGTAAATGCACTGATATGACCCAGCTATGCTGTGACAGACATGAGTCCTGGGATTAGTCTGCGGGGTGCGCATGTCACTAAGAGTAGGTAATCAGGGTCCCCCCTCACTGGTCATTGACAGGGTGCAATCTGTCACCACAAACCAGAAAGTTCTCAAACCATATGTTTCATCTTGAAAGTTCATCACAATCCTACACTGCTCAGATATTATTTGCAGATTTCTTTCAAATTGGGAAATTTAAAGGACTGACTATTTCAATTACACCTAATAGAAGTTGTTTTCACTGTCTCTGATTTCCCTCTCAGCAGCAGCAATGAAGCTAATCTACTCTTTTATTTGCTCTTCTGCGGAACAGTTGATTCGTGTATTATTAGGCACAGACCACCCTGCTGCTGCTGAGGCCAACTTGAATTTCCATTCTTCTGCTGTGCAGCTTTAATGCAAGGCTCTCCTCCAGCAGTCCAAACATCAAGGGGAGCACACACATGGAATTAACGCGAAGACAGATAGAGAAGCGCACGAGGCACAGTCCTCTCTAAGTGTGTTCTGCTTCAGTGGTGGCAGAAAAGGTATTCCAAGCCTGGGTGTTTATTTTAAGAGCTGATGATCTAGAGATGGCCATTAAAAGCAGAGGGCAAACAATTCAAGAGCAGTAAATCTGAGCAGAGGAGAGGAGTGGTAGTCAGCAGCCAGGGAGGTAGGGAGAAGTGGAGTTCTTTCTGCTACACTCCCTCCGTGCAGAATTTTTTTCTTGAGCTGACTGTGAATCAGAGCAATCTGGCCTTTATTATGCACTTGGATTTTTATCTGATAGATTTTTATCTATACGGTTTTGGCTAAAGAGCATCTCCGATACCTGTTTTCTTTCTTTTTTCAAATCTGAGTTCATCTGGGTTTCCTACTTTAGGACCTAAACACTCAGGCTATTCTGATGACTTGTGTTTTTTACACTGGATTGGTTTTTTTTAATCTTTGGGCATGAAATTCAAACCACACATTTTTTGCAGCTACATAGAGAAATTGTTATAATAAGAGCCATGAATATCCCAGTAAACAAAGATGGCCAACACAAAGTGCTGCTGTTTCACGGACTCTCAGGGAAATAATAAAAAAAACAAAAAAAAAACTATGAGCGTTAACCCTGCATGACCAGTGTCACATTTAATATCTTCACAACACTTGTCGAGACAAACAGCTCGCAGTTTAGTCTGACTGAATCATACATGACAAGATACTGTAGATCAGTGATCCCTAACCCTAACTGTGGTATTAGCACATATCCAAAGTCATGAATAGTTGGATAAATGTAATAAATTGACAAAAAATAAAGTCATCTAAATCTTAAAATAACGGATTAACAGTTAACATAACTTACTGAAAGTAATGGAAAGTGTTAAAAAACCAACACCGACTTGCCAAATACATATTTGAAACAGTTGATTGATGTCAACTTTGACTGAAGCTGAAATGTTGGCACAGTCGCATGTTTTTGGGCTCATGTCCTTTTCACTGTGCATTGCTGAATCTGCTATCTCAGTGAGAAATATTTGATATGTTACACAAAACCCGAATAAAAAAAACTGGTTCCCTACTTATAATCTTTTGCCCATATCCTTTTAATTTGCCTTTAGATGTGTGATGAAGTAATCCTGACATATTTTAAATCCTAATGCAAAATAAACAGAGGCAAATTATGCACGTTCTTTCCCAATACTGATTCATGGAAGTTGTTAAACAAATAAAACTCCATTTTCTCTCCCTCTTTTTCCATCTCACATGTGCTCTCAGAGGATCTGTCCTGGCTAAAACTCGTAACTGAAATAGCCTCAAGCACAGAGCCTCTTTTGTGGTCAGGCCTTTCTTTTTTCTATAAGGTGTTTGTGAAAAAGAACAGGCTTTTCTCTCCTGTGCTCAGGTCTCTCCATCCTTCCACTGCTGCTTGTCTGGCTTTTTTGTCCATGGTCTGCTCTGGTAAACAGTCGTGTCCTCCACAAACTGTTTATCACACTCGAGAGTGAAACTTTGCTGATTTTATTTTGGACATGCTTTGGTTTTGCTTGGAATGTATTTCATCTGTTCCCTTGGCTGAAAAAACCAACATGATATAAACAGAGGTTTCTTCTTATTCGTATTGTATTGTCTGAAAGTGTGACAACACTTGCCATGAATTTCTCCTTTGTTCATGCATTCACATACACCCTGACAGGTTTAGTCTCATAATGTTAGCCTCCAAAGCACATGATGTTGCTAGATTGTAAGCAGAATGTCAGGCACACAAAAAATCTTTTTTATTCCATTGTGGAATTTCTAGGGCACAAGTCGACACATTTACACACACAGCGTTTACACACAAGTAAAATAGTCAACAGTAAATATAGCACACTATATATAGAGGGAGATCATAGCCACAGCCTATTTATCTATTAAAGACACAATTATCTAGCTCCTAATAGGAAGTGGAATCAATACAATATGATGTTTCACTGCTAGATCCTCAACTTTGTGTTAAAAGACTAGAAGCTAAGGTGGCTAATAACACACTTGGCTGGTCTGCAGGAGTCACTGTATAGCCATTATGCTAATACTAACAAGTAGTCCAAAGCAAGTATCTCATAAAAGGAAGAGACCTTGTGCCAGAAAGCTTTTAAGTTTTTGACCGAGTCGGCAAGGAGGCAAGGCAAGGAGAAATGGAGTGCAAAGAAAATCTAAGGGATCAGTAAAAATAAGGATTTATGCTACACAAAATAAGATTTGACCAATTTCTATTTATTTTCTTTCTACATTTCTTGCTGAAATCAGTAGTAGCCATGTTTACTACTTCAAGTAAAGCTCTTTGGTTAAACTTCTCACCCTGAGGCCATACACCTGTCACAAGTGATTACAAGTTTGGTAGCTACTGTGTTGGAAATACAGCATAGGTAATTAAGTTTCAGAATTTGTACAAACAGTTAAGTACACATGTAGCGAGTGGAGTGTAAAAGAGTCTAAATTAAAGGCTGCATGTGTTCACTTTGTTCAGTCTGAGTGTTGCTTTGTGGTGTATACGATGTATTGTGCATGTGTCCATGTTAAGAATAATGTTACTCGGTCAGCTAAGCCGTATTTTAGCAGTGACAGAAGGGCAAACACGCGCCACGTACAAAAACACACATACACACTCCCTCAGTCAGGCGGACATGTGTTCTGCACAGCCTGTCATTACAGAAGGCTTGATGTGGTCACTGGGTGGCACTGAGGCCTCTTATTATTGTCGTTTTATGACAACTTTCACTCTCTTGCTCTAAACTACTCCCTCCCTCCGACATTCCCTCCTTCTCTCCTCATGTGTATCCTCATCCCGCCTCTTCCAAATCCTCATCTATTTCTCTTGCAGTTTGTGATGGGACTCCTGTTCGTTTTATAGTGTGTAAACCATCCTGACAATCATTCCAGTGGCAAAAGGGGATATATAGAAGTTGTTCTGGTGCGGGTGGGGTTGGGTTGGTCTCCATTGCACATGTACTGGAAGATGGAGCTGCTCCAGGCATTGTTCCCAGCTATGTTGATTGTGGCTGACAGTTTTTTTTTAAATAATGTTTTTATTCTAAAGAATCTTTACCTGCAGGATGACATCTAGCCATTACCTGCTGCTGAGTGTGTTCTGTATTTGTTTACATGTGGAGGTCTGCCCTGTAGCATGAAAATCCTAAAAGACTAGTTCACCCAGTGAGGGGCCTTATTTCTTAAAGAACCCCCCCCCACCACCACCCACCACCACCCTTTTGACTGTCTCCCTCCACCTCTCTGCCTCTTTTGCTTTGAGGATTCTTGGTTTTATGATTTGTTTATTTAAGGGTCTTAATTTATTATTTTATAATTCAAACCAGACCCAGTGAATACAAAGCTCTCTGTTGCAGTAAAGGGTGATGGAGTTCCTGTTGCTATTACGGACCTCTTTGGAAAAAGAGCAATATAACATTTGGTAATGTTTAAAAGCCAAATTTGTGTTGTGGGAGTTCATGAGACACTGATTAGGGGTGACAGTGTCATATAATTCAGTAAAAGGAGCCAAACGGAGAGAGTTTTATACAAGGAGATTGAGGCTGCAAATGTCTATCTAAACACACAAACACACAGAACGTTTTGCACCTTAATTAACAAGGTCTTTGGGAGTTTGGGCCCTGCGGCACAGTTAGGTAAATGAGTGAAGTGAGTCACCTTGGGACGGCAACAGGTAAATCTTGTTTAGATCAGCCCCTAGGCACTACCTTAATTTGGCAATGAAAACCTTCCTCCCTCCTCTTTCTCACCCTAATCACCTCCGCACCTCTTCCTAATCTTGTGCATGCATTATCTCTTCATTTCTTAACTTGCAACACTCTCTCTTTATCGTTTGTCCCCTTGCTGCTCCTCTATGTACGAGTCTGCACAAATCTTTTCTCCCCACTGTTGCTAAACAGCACGAGAGGTCAGTCAAGGTGACGAAATGTAGAGCAGCAGGGCGAGGTGACACTGACACTGTTGTGCCAACATACAGTGACACAAGTTGCTTGTGTAGTCGATGAACTGTGTACGGTCATTGGACAAGCTGTCATGTTTTGTTAAAAAGCATAAAACTGTGATATTTATTTCAGCTTGTCCTGCAGGATCTAGCGGCCATTTTGCTAACTTACCTCGCAGTTATCACCAAATTTACTCATTTAAATGTTGCATAGAGCTCGTGATGGATTAACGTTCGGTCTTTGTAGATATTATAACAAAGAGTACGGTCTTTTACCTGCTCTTATGTAAGTGTCTTGAGATAACATTTCTTATAAATTGGCACTTTACAAATAAAGATAAATGATTGATTCCAAAACTATTTCTCTATTTTATTTTTAAGCAAAACAACTTTTCCTTGTATTCCTGGTGTATTGTGTATAGTCTTAGTGAAAAGATGGCTATGTGAAATTTGTGACATGTAGACCTGCTGTACAATTATTGGAAGACATTTTTTCACACAGAAATGTGTCATAAAGCGTTTATATCTCATCGTTTGTATCAAACACTGCTTCGTCTTTTTTGAAGTCTGCTGTATGCCCCCCCAAAAAAAGCAATTCACAAGTGAACTGTGGATTACCAAATGGCTTCATATAATATTGAGAATTGTTGCATCCCTTGTTAATAAACTTAGATATTGGCACTGTTGAAGTGAGATGGAATCAGACCCTTTCCCTTACCAGACAGTTAGCATGAGTCTATAATTAGCACCTCTAACTTTGTTAGTGCCTAATTTAATTTTCTTGGAAGCCCTATGAATGACCCTGCTAACAATGCTTTTTGAGCAAAAGATACTGTTCAGCCCGTACAAGTAATTGCAGAAGCCCACAGCCCCTGACTTACTGTTCACTTGGAGCACCAGTCGGAATTTCAACACACTTTCACCAACTACTCATCTCCACTAAGAAGGCATTGAATTTAACTGTGGAACTTATTTTTGACTGCTTTTTTTTAATTAATCAAGCTGAGCATGACTATACAATTAAAATGATCTTTTCGAAGTTATTTTTAAGAAGTTGCTGATTGTCAAACTGAAAAAAAGACATACCAATGATCATCATTTAAAAAAATGTAAGAGAATCATCGTCTCATGTTTCAGAGTTTATATTGATTTGCTGTGGCAGCTGCAGCAGGCCTGCATTTTTCATTACATGTGCCTGTAGAAACCAGCCAAGCACCAGTAGGTTTTCAGCTTTCCTTCATGATCCATCTGTGCTCCTGGTGTGAGTATAACTTACAGTAGCGTGAAGGGTCTCCTGAGGTCAGGGAGCTGAAATGCACAAAGACATGGGGAATGCTGAAAGTTGGCCAATAAAAACAGGCAGGCCTGGCTCTCCGTCCAAGCAGAGCTGAGCAACCAACATCTAGCCTACCACCATCCTCCTGAGAGGCCCAGGAGCAACCAAAGGCTGCATGAAGGGAATTATAGCCTGTAGTGGGTAGAAGTTATCGGAAAAAAAACAATCAGATCTAAGAACTGGTGAGAATACCACTTCAAGCAGCTAAAGAGATGGATACTTACTCCAGGTGCAGAGACCAAAAGGCAGAAAGTAGAGAGTGAAATTAGATTTGGATCCAAATGAGTTAAACATTTGGTCCATAACTGCAGCAAATGTGAATTGCAATATAGATTGAAATAAAACATTTGAAGGATGTGTGATATATCAGTGTTTTGTTGACTTTTTGTTTTTGTTGATGGTGAAATGTCTATATTCAAAAATATGAAATAAACTGAAGTTTACACAATGATTTCATAGAGTTCAGAGGCTCCACCTTAACCCACAAAGTCTAAAGGTTTACTATGAAACAAAACAGACTTCACAAGGACCGTACAGGGTTTACCCCCCCCCCCCCCTTCTCTAATCAAGACCATTATAAGCTTCACCCACAGAGGAACGATCCACGAGGCTCAGTTTCCCTCCCCGGCACACATCCATAACAAAAGAGGGCATTTTGGTCCAGCACAACTCAGTTGGCTGCATCAAAATGAAGGGAGCAGTTAGGGTTTCACTTACCGAGTCAGAAAAGCAGAGGAAGGGGGAGAGAGAGAGGCAGAAAGAGAAAACAAACACACAGGGTTGTTGAATTATGGGTAAAGACAGCTGAGGCTAACCAGGTTTGGTTTCCACGGTGCAGTAGGGGGCTTATTGAAAAACAAGAAGTCTATGACTCAGTCCTGCTCATACGAAGACTTTCAGGCTGTAGACTTTCTCTCCCCAGAAATTCAACAAAAACACATGCAGCTGAATATAAAGGGGAACACCTTCAAAAACATAAAACCCCAGGGTTCAGTGTGGTCATGAAAATGTTCCACGTATCCTCACTGTTAAGGCCAAAAAGGGAGGAGGTGTGTGTGGGGGGGGGGGGTGTGGTAGGAGGGAAGAGTGAACGAGAGGAGGGATCTGTCCTCACATTTGCTATCAATTTAGGGTACTGAAAATAAGCACCAGGTTTCACTTGAGCTGAGTAGAACACCAGGAATGTTTTTCCATATAAAACTGAGGGAGGGAGGGAGGGAGGGAGAAATCAAGAAAGCTGAGGCTGAGAAGAGAGTGGGAAAAAGAGTGATACAAGGTTAAGAAAAGGGGTAAAAAAAAAAGTGAGACGAGTAGAAATTGCAGAAGATTGCTCTTCAAAAGCACCTTGGTTCCAGATGTGAAGTTGTCCGTTTTAGTTTGACAGCTTAAAGGGCAGATGTGAGACATTTTGTTAGTCATTGTAACCTGGATGACCCTTTTTAGAAAGGACAGATCGACAGTTTAATCGAACCCTAAAGTGTGTTTAGTATGTGATTATGGAGATAAAAAGTTGAAAGGGGCGCAAAGATTTCTGAAAGCATGTAAAAACGTTCATGTTTATGCCCAACTGTGTACAAACAACCCACACACAGATGTGAAGGACTTTTAGTGAAGTGTGCTCTGCACAGTTGCAGCCTTATTTGTGTGTGACGGTGTCGGTTACTTGGCTCGTTGATGAACAGAGACTCCCCACGGGCTCTGACCAGGCACAGCAGATGCAGGAGGTTATCTTTACAGTAGACAATCAATATTCCTAAATGTGAGCCTCACTATTTCTGCTTGTGAGACAGACTAAACGGATATTGCCAGTCAGATTGACTTTTTTACAGGCTCATTGCACGGTTTATGAAACCTGCAGAGATTTAGAAAGACCTGTCATTTATTGATTCACAGAGAATCCTCCAACAGATGTCAGGATGTGTAATGTGCGTATGGCAAAGGGTTGTAGAATAAGCTCTGCTGATATGAAAAAATAGAAATTAGGATATGATTAAGAAAATCTACATCTATCCATATAGCCAAAGCACAGCATTTGTGTATGCAGCATCTGTGCGTGCATGAAAGGTAGATGGTATACTTAAGCAGAAAGGACTCCATAGTTAGCTAAAAGTAATGAATAGCTCAAATGTCCATATACTAAAAGGTGGAGTCAAATAGTTTTTAGCATTAAGGAGACCATTTAGCTGAAGTTTAACCAATTAAAAACTATAACCAAAAAGGTGAGGCCAAAATGACTTGTACTTGTTGAATATAAGACAGTAGGCATCAAGCAATCATTTTTTTCAGAAAGCATTATCAAATATCAAGAAACCAAAAAAAAGCTGAAAGTAATAGCTAAAAAACAAGTGGAAATAAAACGTTCAAAAATGTTGCTGAACGAAAAGCCCACCAAAATGTTGACAGTTTTTCATATGAAATAAAACAATTCCAATAATAGTCTCTGTCCTCAAAACCATCCGGTTGGAAATTCCACTCAAGTGAACACATCTGGAACACGGCAAGTGGTGTGAAGATGTGGTGTTTTGTCTGACTTGCTGTTGGGATTCATCAGATGAAAAAGGTTTGGGATTGAGTGCTGTAGTTTACTAACGATGAAAACATAACTTTTGAGAAGTCTTTCGAGAAGGCAGATTAATATACGGGCGGTCAGGAGTTTGTATACATGAGGTTGTGTGATACAGCGGCCGTCTTTCACAAGCAAGTTAGACTCCAGCAACAATCTTAAGTCAAGTGGTTGACCCTCTAACAAAGCTCCTTCACCCGGCTCTTCCCACCAACAAAATGCTGCTCTAATGCTGATAGAAACAGTTGAAAAAGACTCCGAGTAGAGACAAGGAGGGAGTTAAAGAGAGAAAAAGCGAGAGGGGAGAAAAGGGGGGTAAGAGACGGACCAGATGTGTCTTTTGTTTAGATTTGAACGGAGCGGAAAGGAAGGGTGTAGGAGTTAGAAGGCAAGCTCGCAAGGAAAAGAAAGAGAGAGGGAAAGCAAGTGGGAGTGAGTGGATTTTTTTTTTGGGGGGGGGGGGGGGGGGGGTTGGACTGTAATGAAACCAAAGCATTCATAGCCGAGTGCCTGTATGCAGGGAGAGGGGGCTGTGCCATACAGTATGTGATTACCTACCAGCAAAACCACATTCATTATACTAATTGCTACAATGGTCCCAGCGGTTGGGGGCTGAAAAGGGGGCAACGGCTAGAGGGGCTGCATTATTAACATTTGTTAGGCTCATTGACTCCAGAATTCACGGTGGCTGTCATTATTTGTCACTGAGATATTCTCCAGGGCCGACCGACATCGAGAAGCTGATAATCTGGTGGTCATAGCTGAAGACCTGTTTCCTCTGATTCCCATAGAGCCTGCATCAACATCCCAGACCCAACAAGCGTAATGCATGCATGACAACATGCCTCCATCCAGTCGGCCTCGCATTATCATGAGTGCACACGTTTAGCATGTGTTCTGCATTCAGGCCCTCAAAAGCAGCAAGACATTAAGCAAAACAGAACCAGAGAGGCCAAGATTTGGATGATTGAAAGATGAGGCCTTGCCTGCATTTTGCTGCACAAAACAGCCAGGCTCCCAGCAGCTTGTGTCAATATTTCACTCTGTGTGTGTGTGTGCCTGTATGTGTGCCCAGTGTATGCAAAGAGCTCCGAGCAGATGACTAGTATGACAGTTAGACATGTGCAATGGTGAGCACACAGAGACTCACACAGCTCAATCTGTCGAGTGTCAAGCCCAAATCAACCCAGTTGGGGAATGTTGCCAGTTGTGATCATCAATATGGCCAGCAGTTGTTTGTGAAACATTTGCAGCACATTGCTGATTTCTTTAGCGTGCCTTCACAGGAAATGAAGGACTAAGTGCCTAATACCCCCACCTACCCCCGCTCTGACCACACTATTGCCTAGCGCTGTGTATTTGTGTGACTGTTTACAACCTCTAATCTTGATAGATCCTTTTATTTCTCAGCTGGTTCTGTCTCAGTGCCGTAACTCCGTGACTATTGTCATGGTGGTACATGTGTAAGAGATTGCACTGCTTTTCCTAGTTCTTTTTCTGTCTCAGATCTTGAATTGGTCCGCCCAAAGTAATGATTAGCATCATGTGTTTTTCTCTTTTGGCTGAAGAAGTGCTGCTTTTCAAATTGCGCAGAGAAACAACAAGCAGCCAAAGGGGCGGTTAGAAGGGCCGTTCTTTGTTCTCTAGTTCTTTCTCTTATATTCTGTTATGCTGTCAATACAAAAAGAACATAATACATAGGTGAACAAAGTCATGAAACTGAATCCCAAAATTGCATCCTGCATTTAAAATTCTATTTATGTATGGAAGAACTTTAAGAAAGTATAAAAGAATCTTGTAATTACATGTCCCTCACGACTGATATAATTATGAGTAAAACATTTATTATACTGATGCATCCATTTTTCGGTAGTATGTTACTATTGTAGCTAGGCATGCTGGTTCTAATGTAGTTGTGAAATACTTTTAATACAAGGAGAAAAGATCTATGTAATCCTTAAATAGTTTTTTTAAATGAAAACTCACCTTCTGAAAAGTTACAAGAAACTGACGCGGTCATGTCATGGTAATGGACTTTAAAAGAGGCTACTTCTTCCACAATGCTAATCTACCAGGTCATAAATACAGTGGACAAGTGGAGCAGTATCAATATACTATTAGGCACAATTACCTCTTCCAGTGTATATAATATTGTATTGCATACTGTTGTGTATCATATATAATGATATGATCATTTCAGTTCATGTACACAGGGCTTTTATAATGAAGCTGGTGGAAAGTAGCTTATTCTGGACTTATTGATTGCTGGGTTGTCTACTATTACAATGTGTCAATGTTTTATACTGAGTGTAAGAAATATCAATACCAATTGGGTATTATGTTTTGTATAGATTTTCAAAATGCTTTGGTTTTAAAAAAAGTACATGGTACAATGACTGATACAGGCATGTTTATTCATGTTTCTTGTTGTTAGCTTTATCCAGAAGGAAACTGGACTGATGAAGAACGTTCACCTCTTGTTTGAGAGGCTTCTTCAGCACTGAAGCTATGCATATGTTTGTCTGTTCTTTGTATCTTGATCATTTTCCCTAGTTTGAAATCAATAGCAATATATATTGCCGTACTTGTTGTAGCGCAATATATTGTACGATAGGGTCTGGCAATAGGTATCCACATGTGGTCCCTTTTTTTGCGATACCAATTGCCAGAGTTTCTTACACCAACCAATAGAGGTGGGGAAAAAAATCGATTTATGGAAAAATCGAGATTCTTATTTTCTGAGATTTTAAATAGATTCATAACTTCCAAAAATCGATTTATTTTTGGCTAATCAATCACTCCCTGCTAAGTGCTAAGGCTAGCTCTTTAACTCAGTAGAATGCCAAATGGAGCAGCAAGAAATTAAGTCAGTCCCACAGATGACTGGAGGAGATCCTGAAGTATGTACTGATTCATAAATAGACTTTGAATCATGAATCCAGAATCGTTTTGAATCGAAAATAGATTCTGAATCGGATCGTGACCCCAACAATCAAAATCGAATCGTGAGACACCCTAAGATTCCCAGCCCTACCAACAAATGTCATATGGTATTGGGCTTCTTAGTCTGCTAAGTATGTAAATTCAACTGTCAAGTTAATGCAGGATTAAAAACTACAAAATTCCCTCTGCAATGTAGATTAGAAGGCATAAAGTCAAATTATACTGAACTGTAGTGCACAAGTAAATTTATTTTCCCTTTTCTCTCTCATTCAAGTCTCTCTCTCCCCCTCTCTGTAGTTGTTACGTCTTTGTTACAGCTCTCTCAGCCAGGAAAGACCCAGGAAGAGTCAGTCCGGCCAAGGTGGCTAGGGCTTGCTGACAAAGCCAAAGTAAATGTGCAATCTGCCCTCAGTCTCTTGGAAGTGTGAGCTACTGCTGTAGGCGGCAAAAGTTGTGAGGGAAATCCCTTATGTTCAGTGGATCAGTACAATGCATGTAGCGCTTACTTTATGTTTATATATGTTTGTACAAGCTGTGTCTGACTGCTCAGTCAGGATCATGTAATCAGTCAGGAAGATTGATGATGGATTCCCGTCAACTGTCAGGTGTTTTTTACATTGGCCAGATATAGACACGGGGCTATGAGAAGAATTGGGGGATCAAGTGGGGCAGGACAGGGTTGGCATGACAACTGCGTTCTGGGTCTGCTTTCTCACTGAAGGTTGACAGCTCACGGATGATATCGCGTTTCCTCCTGCTGGCACAGCAGCTTCATCAAACTGCCTCCCCACCCACTCACCCACTGCACCGCATACTCCTTGGGTCAGATCTAAACCGCAGGGCCCTGACTAACCAGACCACACACGCTCTGGCCAAGGGAGAGAGAAAGACAGTGAGACAGGAGTTTGTTGTTGGATGTCTGATGCTCTGCAGGTCAGCAAGGAAGAGAGAGGCAGATTGATGGAAGCTTGCTGTACTGTGAGTTAGGAGAAAGGACATTCTGGAGAAAAAATAGAAGTATAAACACAGTGAAAAAAATGAAAGAGAGCTGATTAGATCTATGACCTGAGGAAAATTGCATAGCTTGGGATTTTTTCAGGTTTTTTTAACCTCTTAAACCCTCTGACCAGGCAGTTGTTCAGTCGTCACAATCTTCTGCTGTGCAGCCAATCTTTGCCTCCAAAATCACCATTTGAGTGAAATCTCTTTCAAAAGACACTTAAAGAGTAAGTGAGCTCTGGAGTGAGAAGGCAAACTTTGAAATACATATAGATGTTTTCCCCCCAAAATGTTTCTGTGCAATATTTGAATTTACCTGGAACTAAACAACACATGCAATGATGCAGATTCTCTAAATATTAATGACCGCTTTATGCAAGAGCAGCCCAAAAATACCTTACAGTATATATGTATATCAAAAACAGCAGCCATTAGATAACTGGTAGTAACATCATGCACCCTCGGTATAGAATTGGAAGAAGCTGCAGAGGGGAACAACAAGATTTTTCTGAAGCTAAAGCTCCCTGGACGTGGTTCATAGAGAGACGTGAGAGATGAAAACTGAGACTTGACAGGATTAAAGCACCTACTAATATATTTTTGTGTGAGGTCTACAGGATTGAACTGTCAAACGAATTTCTGAATGTATGCATGTATTGACATTATGGAGAAAACAACGTGTCCACAATGTAACATGAGCTCTCGACTCGTGGTTGACAGAATCACAGAAACAGTAGCAGGAACAAATCAAGTGCTTGTTTTGTGAGGAACTTTTAGTGAACTTACATCTCTGTGACAGCGATGGCAGCTGAGACTCACCCGCCCTGCTTCTCCTTTCTTTCTCTCCGTGGCACGGGGGGCTCCCATGTCGGCTGCATTTGAAGTGGCTTCTGGGAGGCCCTGGAGCGTGCCGAAAGGTCAGAGGTTAGAACAACTGGGCCTCCCTGGATTCCCCCAACCCCAGCCCCCCTTACCCCTTAAACACCCACTGCAATACACACACACACACACACACACACACACACACACACACACACACACACACACACACACACACACACACACACACACACACACACACACACATCCCTCCTGTCTTCATGTCAGGGCCACATATCACTTCCACATCTCCCTGACACAATAGGCAAACTTTAGCTCCTGTAATCCTGTTCTTTCTACTGCCGATGTAACATTTGAATATTATGTGTGAATGTGCACACACACGCACACATACCAATCTCACTGTATCTTCATAAAGTTACAAAAACCTCTTGAAAACGTCTTCCTCCTCTGTTTCATGGGATTTTTTTTATAGTATTACATATTCCATTAAAAGGCTATTTTATTATTATTTGCAGTTTGTAGCTCACACATGGTAAAATACACTCCACTGCCACTTGTTTCTGTGTGTGTGCTGTACATGAAAAATCTGTTTGCTCAGAGACGTGTGAAATTGTCGTCTGCTTCACCTGTCAGAGAGGGAGCAGGTATGGTGGAAGCAAAATAATTCCAATCCTTTGTAACATTCCTTTCCCTGTTACTCTTGTAGCCTCTGCTCTTTTTTTCTTCTGCAATCCTGAAGATCCGTATCTGTGTTTCACTCAGCAGAGTTCCCCACATCACCCACCACGCCCAACCCCCCACTCCTTTCCCCTTATTCTAAGCCTAACATCTGTTTCTTGTGAGGGCCACAGAGGGGGGATGCTGATCTCCTAAAATTAATTAGCGCATTACCAAATGCTTGAGTTAGATGAGACCTTACTAGACCCCCGTTACTTACCCCACTCCACAACTTGTAGCTCCTCCCTGCTCCACTGAGCCCACATCTCTGCGAGTCCCAGGGGACCGGTTTATCACCCAGGACCAATTAGAGTAGGAAGTGAGGTCGCTGACCTTCTGTCAGGCCTCATCAGCTCCTGTGTCACCTCACAGGGGCCATGCCACCACAAGGAGGAATATACAGGAAGGGAGGGGAGGGGGGGGGTCTTTGACATCATGAAGGAGCAGGCAACTTGTCCTTGACTTCAATAAGACCTAAAAAAGTGGGTTTTATTAGGCCAAGTCCATAGCACACACAAAACAAGCAAGTCTACATGTAAAAAAACAAAAACGTGACGTGCTTGCTCTGTGTGACTTATAGTATGATAGGACTTTCTCCAATAATAACTTGCATCCTGCGCATGGAAGCAAAAGAAACATATCACACAAAGTATGTTTGAGGTTGACGTGGATATCACTTGTTTCCCTGGTGTCTTGTCATGAGCTAAGACAGTAATAGCCAAAGATCCAAGGTCCCCATTTCACCTAAAACATCAAGTTATTATAAATGTCAACAGCTCTAGGGGGATGTGCTCCATCTTCAGGATTCATTCTCTGGAGCTTTGTTTATTAAGTCTTAACAGGGGCTGGAACGATTCCTCGAATCAATCGAGTACCTCAATCTCTAAAAAGCCTCGACGCAGGCTGTCTTTGCCATTCTTTTAAGATATTTTCTGAACTTTAACGATACAGAGACAGCATAATTTCCCCCTGACTTTTAATATCTTAATGGACACACCGCGTAAACCACGCTGCTCTATGGATGGTGTTGACAGTACTTCCTTTTTTCACAACACTGATTTTAATTCAGTTTTAGAATATCCTCTCTTTTTGATGACCTGGATTGATTATTATTGGCCGCCATAGTCTTAACATTACTGTTGCTGCAATGAACTGATTTGTTTTTCTTGATTAACCATGAACAAATCTAAGAACAGATGAACATATATGCATGATAGGCTCATGAAACCAAACCGTTTGTGTTAACTACACGGTAATGAAGTGTTGAAACCATCATGCTAACTAGAGTCCTTTGCTTCCTTCTTTCCATGTGTCTGCTGCCCTCGTGACGTGCTCTCAACAACAGGTAAGACAACATGATACTTATCTTTGTTTAATAAGTTTACAAAGCTCATTTAGTGCCCTGCCTCTACCTGAACGTTAACGTCAACTCAGAACTTCTGTCATTTGAAATCACAAAATCTTAAAATAGTAACCGTACAGAAAACATATTTACACTTTTCTTCAAACAGTTTACATTTGCAGATGTGAATGAGATTCAGCCTATTTAATAATTGGGAGGCATTGTGATTCAAGTGCGCTAATGTTTACAATCACATTACTTTGGAATGATGCCCTCCTATTGTTCCGTATTCTATCATGCTGGATACAAAACACAAGACAGTCTGAGGCTCCCACTCCTCCTCTCCTTCTGTCAGGCCTCGACTAAAACACCTTCATTTGTTCCCAGACTACATTTTTGTTTCCCCCTACACCCCCCCTCCTCTACCAGTTGCCCATCTCTCCGCCTCCTCATCCTCCACCTTTCCCCTCTCTTGATCCAAATCTTGTTTTTTTTCTCCTACTGACTAAATCTCACAACTCCTCCTCCTCCTCCTCCTCCATAACATTTAGCTTATCTCAGCCCATCTTCCCTCCAAAGATCTCCTCTTCAGCTGCCTCTCTTTTTACCCCTCCTCTTCCTCCAAGAGCAGCTCTGTTTGCGCCTGTTTACCTCCATTGCTCCACCAGATGGTTTGTGTTAGACTCCAAGTTTGACAGCTCGGCGGATTTTTTTCATTCCCTGATATTGTTTTAACATTGGGGGGATGGCTCGGACCTGAAGGAACACAGAAGAAGCACATGCAGGGGGTAAAAGGAAATTAAAGAATGAAGCCCCCTCGTGTATTTAAGCAATTATTTCATCAAGCTAAGGGCAGCAGTCATCACTGAGTCCTTTCTGGTTTGTTTCCTTGTGTTCCCTTTTTTTAAATAAATAAAGGCACATATATTCTAATATTGATTTAAATCACATCTGTTAGGGTGATTTCATCCGCCCCCTCTCCCTCTGCTCCATGTCTTTTGGATGTGAGAAGGGCCTGAGCTGCCAGAAATAATTGCTTGGTTGCTGCCATTTACTTAAAGTCTGTCAAAGACGAAGAAGTAGTAACTGCAAGAGTTAGAGAAAGAAAGAGAGACCGCTCAGCCTCATATACATATGATAATTGGCTGGTTGTTGTCTTACTTGTCCTATTTGAAAGTGTGCGCAAGGTTTTTTCTCTTTCTACGTTGGTCCTTGACTTACATCTTAATGAAATGCTTGATACAGAGAAAAGCGTATCAGTTGTTCACACATGAGTTTAGTCCTTTAGACCATCAAAATCAGGACATGGCACTTAAAAAATGTTTTCTAAAAGTGACTTACGTGTATTAGTTCCAGTGGCACTAACTAATGTGGAACTACTGCCTTTAAAAGTTGTAGTGAAGATTACCTCCCACTCTGATTTATTTCTCAACATTTGTCCCAAACAGATTTTGCAAACACCTGTAAAACTGAAGAGTGTACGTTTCATGAAGTGGCTATCCAGTCAATTAGCTCCAGTGTGGAAAGTCAACCTCCTTATGAGGAAGTGTTTAATCTTGTTCCGTAGTGGTTACACTGTGCTGGCCGTGGCCGAGCAGCATTAGTCTGTTGTTTGGTAGGGAGGCCCCCGCTCGGCAGGCTGTCTGAGCAGCTCTGACTGACGTTATAGCCTCTGCCAACGCACTGTTTCACTGTCTCCCTCCTCCTTGTTTCCTCCCCCTCATGCTGCTCCCTTTCCCTCCTTCGCTTGCCTCGTTCCCTCCCCTAAGAACCACAAACAATAAACCCTCTGTTACATTTAACCTCCTCACGTGTTTCCCTTTCTCCCTTTCTCCCTCAATCCCTCCCTCCGTCCCTCCCTAGTTCAGTCTCTTACTCACTTGTTGCTTTTTCTCCCTTATAACATTAGAGCTGTTTGGGTTCTGTCTTGGGTCTGTTACTCATCTCTCTTGGGTGTTTTGGGTCTTGTTTGTGGGCTTGGAGAATACAGTTGAATAAAGACACAAACACACTTGGTCAGGCCACCGCTTACTTTTCCACACCAAGCCAACGACAGCAGTGATAATCATCTCATAACAGCTCAGATTGTGTGGAAAGTTGGTGTGTTTGTGCGCATGTAAGCTCTTACAATACCCTAGCAGTGGCATTACCACTCATCATAGCTCCACAGCTGCAGCAGCAGTGGCATAGGGACAGCAAACAGATTTGGCCTAATCGTCCTCTAATGAGATTGGTCCTTCATTCCTACGTCTTTATTGGAGCAGCAAGCTGGCAGGCAAGCAGGCTAACACTCGGCAACATTTTATGGGAGAATCACTGCTATGACAGAGTGCAGCTCATGTCTTGTACTCAGAAAGTAAAAACAAGTAGAGAGTCCTGCAAGCTGTAAAGAATTACGTTGAATCATGTTGCATGCACCTATACAGTGAACATAGTCCAACATAGGTACATAGGTAGTTAGGTATGATGACTGGAAGTTATTGAAGTGGATGGGTAGAAGGCAGGCAGAAAACTTAAATAACTTCTTCTTTTTTTTTACCACAAACTTTATGCCTGAATCCATGTGAATGCAGCATTTGTGTTCAAACTTTCAGAAGTTTATTAACGTATTAACTTAACTGGGAAAATGTCCTCACTGTGGTATTATAGGTACTTATGTTCATATCTGCATTGTCTGAAGACGCATTCAGTTGTTTTGGAAACCCACGTTTTAAGGTCTGAGCTGCACACCTGAGTACACTTTCCTCCATTTTTACTATATTTTCCTGGGGTGCCATCCCACACACACACAATACACACACACACACACACACACACACACACACACACACACACACACACACACACACACACACACACACACACACAGCAGTCGGCAGTCATAATAGCAGGGTAAGAGTGCAGAGCCGACCACTGGATAGTGTTTGTACAGAATGCTAGCATATGACAAACCTGGCTTATTGAACTTAGACCGCAGCCTGAAACAGTCCACTGTTCCGCTCAGAGCAACACAGAAATGCTATTGGCTCAGGAGGAACACGCACACACTTTTATACATGCACAGGCATATACTGTATAGGCAAAGAAATAAACACATGCTGACAGGGGTTACTGGGTACATTCTCTAAAAAAGAATTACATCACTTAAGCCATTAGGAGGTTGCAGGCAGAATGAAAAGCAGACAGAGGGGTGGGGGGGGAGCTGCTGAGAAAGACAAAATGTCACATGAGAGTGTGTGTGTGTGTGTGTCTGTGTGTGTGCGTGTATGTGTGTGTGTGACACATTAATTTTCATGTAAGCTGATAGGCCTGCTGATGATCAGCTTTCATCTTGTGTACACTAATGACCCAACCAAACGTATTTAACACATGTTGTTACACATGATTACACAGACCAGCAGACTGGCTTTCTTGTGTTTATACGGGGAGCACACACTCCTGTACAGGTTCTTGTAATTCATTCCATTCAAGTTTGCGATGATTAGTCAACCAATTATTTGGTCAACAACAACTACTATTAATAATTTACCACTTGTTTTGAGTCATTTTCTAAGAAATGTCCAAATTTGTGTCTGGCAGTAATGCATTACTTGGTAACATGATGACTTTTTTCCACATCCCATCCTTTGACATTTTGAGTGTGGGCTTGAATACTGTATTATGAGATCGGTTGATGACTCCTGATGCCTAGCTTTCATGATGGGCCATCATAGCTGCAGAAGCAGCGAGGCAGTACGCATCCAAAGAAGATTTAAAACCGTCAGTAGAAAAGAAGAAAGATTGCAATTTCCTTTGAAATTGGCAATGATCTCATGTATTATTTCAGTAGCTTGCATTACATTTACATTACATTAGGAGCAGCTTCCTCAGTATAGTACACTCAGTTCTTGGGATGGTTTGTCGGCTCAGTGCAGCACAAGAGCCTGTTCTCTGAATGCATCATATAAATACAGTGAATTGTCTTGTCCCTGTTTAACAGCCTTTGAATCAGATGAAGAGGTCAATTACATATAAATCCTTCCTTATATTGCTCCTCAGCCACATTTATTTACAGACTACAACATGTTATCCAATGTGGGAGGATGATGCCTGGATGATTGTCTATTAAAACACTCAAGGGACACTTTATCTGGTAGGATTTAGTGTCTATAAGGCCCTTATATGATCCTAAAGGGATACTAAGAGCCCTATTGTGGGTAAATTAACCCAAGATAATCATCTCCGTTTGGGCTAAAGCCACTCTCACCACCACACCTGTTTAATAGCCCATTTACCAAGAGGAAGGTCAACAACTTTGCCTATTTAGCCAGCGGCTGGTTTCATGAGAGAGCTTTTTCTTCAGAATTTCTCATATTAACACCACCTCCATCTATTTCTCTCCCCCCACCAATCTCCCCCGCACTCCCCTGCACCTCTCTACCCATCGTCATTGTGTCTTAAATCTATCTTTCTGCCTGATTTCTCTGAAAGATGATAGAGGAGGTTCTCACTATAGATGAAAAGACGCTCTCTATAGATGAAAGGAGCTTTGCAGAATCAACACATTAGACAACCTTACTGCTGCACTCCCCCAACAGTAACAGAATGATGCAACACAATCTCACACACAAACATATGTAGCGTAAAGAGAAAGAAATGGCTCCACACATTAAGATATCTTACCCGTGGGAGGAGAGGTAGGCCAGCAAGTAGGGAGATGAATAGTGTTAATGCCTGTTAAGCCGCATATGTTAGAATCAGAGGGGAATAAGCCTGATTTTTTTTCCTCCCCCTAGCCTCAAATGAAATATACCTTCACCTTTCCTTCAGCTGAGATGTGTTTTTAGTGATTTGAGTTTGCACTGGACTGTTCCTGCGACTTTGCAGATGTACTCAGACCCCATGCTAACCACAAGAGCTGTGAGCATGAATACCATACATGTATGCATGCAAATACACACACACACATGCACACAAATGCACACACATCTCGCTGTGGTGTCCTGAGACTGTGTGGCCCAGCGCTGGGATGTGGAGTGAAGCAGGAAATGTGTGAGCCATGAAGGCATGTGTTTATGCTGGCTGCAGTCGCCCACCGCCAGCCAGAGGGAAAACAGACACCAGCACCGCTTCGTTTGCTCTCCATCGCTCTCTCCTCCGAACCCTCAACGTGATCTTTTCTCACCTCTGCTTCTCCAAGTTTTGTCTCTAGCGCTAGTTTTCTTTTTTAACTTTTCCCAACATTGTTTTTTACAAAAGCTAGTTTTCAATTTACAGTTTAAAAAATGTCTTAAAGCACAATAAAAGTCTGTTCAAGAAACAAATGTTGATGCCCAGCAGGGGAACTCTATTGGCTCGTAAAGATGAGATGTTTCGATAAACGCACTTATGAATTAAAGAATGAATACAACGTTAAAAGACAAATAGTGACTCTATTGAGGCAGTGTTGATAAAATGATAATTTAATAACCCCAAATAAATAAAGGCAGACTTGCAGCACTTGGCTCTGATACTCTCTGTAGTTGGCCTTAGCCCTGAATCAACAGTTTGCTCTCATTAAGGAAATATTGCCTTAATGTTTTGGACAATAAAAAGTCCCGTCACACAGCTGAATAGCTTTCAGTATTTCTCTGTTTGCTCGACAGCTACATTAACTTAATCATTGCCTGATGTTTGCTGTACTCTGTGTGTGTGTGTGTGTGTGTGTGTGTGTGTGGCTGTGTGTGCACAGTGCAGTGACCCCGGCAGCAATGTTAGATTGGGATCAGCTTTCTTGTAAGGATAGGTGTTGGAGCATGGTGGAGCAGAATATCTCTCTGAAACAATGGGCCTTATACAGGAACACGTTTGTATGAACAGGTTCATTCTTATGTGACAATATGGCACTTTAAGGGAATCTGAAGTTGTGTCCAACCGTCTCTACGAGGGAAAATCACTTTAGAGTTTCATTATGAGACCAATTTAACCAAAAAACAATACGGAAATTATTTTAGACAAAAATAAAAAATGTCGGTCCCCTTGCAGGGAGCTATGACACAAACAAATACATTTGGAGTTATAATGGGATGTGTTGGCATGACAATGTACTGTTTGGTTTAATAGTTACCTCGACAGCTGCCTCTAGGTCCATATGCTGTTTGCAGATCAGGATTATCCTCAGTTGCACCCAACGGTGTAACATCACCTACTGTAGAATATCCATGTCTGTGAGCCTTACATCTCCTAAACTGCTCAAATATGATTCTTGGATTGCTTTGCCTTTTGAATGGCTTCTTCAAGGATCTAACAGCATTTAAATTAGTCATCTAGCTTCTGTAATTGTGTGCAATATTTCTGTTATAACATCAAGTTAAACAACATTTGCATTGTTAGCATTCAAAAAACTCCAACTCACCAATTTATTATTAAGTAGAAATTAATGATATTTTAAATTGAATAGGGGTTTCGAATGAGTTTCCTTACTTCCTGAGAGCAACATCTGGAAGTTCTAGCTTCCCTTTTTTCCGTTTTGGGAAGTTTTGGGGCTGTTGATGTGTTATCACACCTCCGCAATAACTTTCTGATAAATGAGCAGTGTTCCTTGACTCTAACTGTGGATTTTTACGATAGTGTAGTGAATCTGACTCGGATCACTCATGCAGCCCAAAAACAAAAAGTTGGATCAGGTTAGATTTTAGGATCGGAATACAAACATTTCCTTTCATGAGGCCAAAGGATTCCTAAGAAATGAGGCTTCAACCATTTTTTGAAATGGAGAGGAGGATTAATGTTATGGTGGTGATAGTAATATTAATGAAGGGACAGGAAGTTACCAAAGTTCAACTTCTAGCTTCTTTTCTATATAGTGTTTTTCTCTGAATCTCTCCCTTTCCTGACACACCGTTCTTCTTGTTACAAAAGTACCTTTTGTCTCGTCCATTTAGCTGAGTGCCTGTCAGAGAGAGAGAGAAAGAGAAAACGAATAGCAGGGAAGAAAACACATATAGGCAAGGGAATAAGGCAAGAAAGAGGTTACAAGTTCTTATTTCGTCTGAATGAAACAAAGCTTCTGGCAGCACAAAGTGCTCTGAATATGTTGGGGGACAGAGAAGGGGTAAAATAAAAACTACTAAAAGCACAGGGCGTTAACTGAGAAGTTTAATGTTGTAAGTAGTGGAAAAGAGGACTGTCAACATGCTGCGCAATTGCTCTTTGACCAATCCCTAAAGTCTCTTTCAGTTAGAACAACCGCCAAATTGGATCAAAAATCTCCTTTTTTCTCTCTTTTGGGTAATACATTTGGGTTTGAAAATGTGCTTTTGAAAAATTTTTAGGAGCCGAAAACAAAGACTTTAATCCTGTACCTGCCTGCTCTACCTCCCTGCCCTCACCCTGCCTCTCTGTTTGATATCATCATTCATGGCAAGCTGCTGATAGTGATGGAAAATTGGTCAACACAGCAATACAGATAGAGATACAGGATCACCAACGTCTGTGCGGGTCAGCTGGGAGGTCCAAGCATGGTCAATGTCAGTGGGATCTGTGAGGCTAAGTCCCACTGAGCGTGTGGATCCCGGTTATTGAGTGATTGAGCGCTTAGTGTTTGAGCCTGCGGACAGCCCAAACAAGTTAATCCCCACCCCCCCCATCACTAACACTACCACCACCAGACCCCATCCCTGCACTAACTCCAGATCTACAGCTGAGGCAGAGGAACAGAGGCAAATTTAGAGGACAGGGTTTTAAGCGGGGCTAGTCAAAAAAAAGCTCCTTAATGATTTAATCAGCGGAGATATTCATTTGCTGTAATACGAGGGAGCTCGCTCAGCTCTGTACACTCTGTACAGAGCTCCAAAGGGCAGCAAGGTCAGGCTGATGTAAACTGCAGAATTTGTGATTATGGAGCCGGATTAAAGGACGAGGTTGTGCTTTTTGATTGGGGACAGAATCTGAGCCGGAGGTCAGACTAGCTTGTTGGGAATTGGATGATCCTTTTTGGAAAGAGGAGATTCACTTAGATCTGCAGGCATGCAACCGAAAATATTACCACTGTCATTTTACACAGCCCAGACTGTGCCCTCAGCAGGCCTGGATCCCGGCTCGAAATGCTTTTTTGGTAGTGTTTATCCGTTATTTAAAGGCAGACACTTCCTCTTAAATGTGTCCAGAGACCTTACTATTCAAAACTGTCCAAAGGAAGAAATTGTTGAATTCTTCGTTCCATTTTTAGGTCCTACCTTTTCTTAGTCCCCTACCATCCCCTTTGTAAAGATGCAACTTTTGATGTGACTGAGTGGTATATGAATAAAGAATCAATGGGACTTTAACTGATTTGTAGCAAGATGTCAAAAAAGTTTTGGGATTGGAATCCAATTTATTGTGATACTGACATACATGCGTATATGTCACTGCAGCTTCCTGAGCATAGCAAGGCAAAAGTGGCTTATTGTCCCTTGGCTAATCTCAAGGTCATGGAAGGATATAATAATAATCCATCTAAAGCTTTGTGTCTTTTCCTTAGAATGGAGTGCAGGAAGTCTTTACGCTCTGATTAGTAAGATTATCTCAGTTTTAGCTGTAAAGCTACGGGTCTTTAAAGGTGCTCAGGAGACCCTCTCAGTCTGAACCCAAGTGTAGACTGAAGACAAACTGCATTCAGCATGATAAACTGGGACTTATGCAGTGGAAAAATCTGTTAATACATTAAAGAAATAATAAATGATAGTGTTGCTGCAGCAGAATTGTGCTGTGACAACTCGCACATTTCAAATAACACTGTAGTCATTTTCAATATGTAGCTATTTAACTAATAAGATCTCTGAAGGCAACAGACTCAACAGTTGATATACTGTAAAGCACATCAACGTCTGTCCATCAGTCTATAGTCCGGCTTACAGATCGTGGAGCAGGCGGTGTTTTAAATCAAGCCGGCTGTTTGTATGGAGTGTCTCCTCCTTGGTCTGCCGAGCTAACGTGAGCAGCACCTGGGTCTCTGGTGTCTGCAGCAGGGCTCTTTAGAACCGTGTTTTACTCCCTGCCCATAGACGACAAATCACAGCGATATTAATGTAGGTATTTCCGAGAGAGAAAGCTCACGGCTGAATGATCACTTGCCTGTGTTTGTTTACAGCGTGCAACATTCTTTCTCCCAGGATGCTACTGAACTGACGTTAGCGTCACCTCGCCCACTTGTTGTTGGCTGTGTCAGATAAAGTAACGAGTGCTTTTGAATGTCAGTAATTGTAACAACGTTATTGAATCTGTAAAGTAACTAATTTGTTACTAGTTACCGTAAATAGTATTGAGGTTACAGTAACGCTACTTAGTTACGCGTTAGTCCCAACACTGCACACAGATTATTGCAGCAACGCAGATTACTCCAAGTCTGTACAGCTGCCTCCATGTCCACAAACCCATACAAAAACAGATATATTTGCATGAGTGTAATACAATGCAAATCAAAGATTCTTAATCAGTGGAATCTGATTCAGTTGAAACCAGGACAACCAAAGCTGGAACACCCCTTAGAATAAGACTAAACATGTGTTGAGATCACACTTGAGTACTGCAGTTCTGGTTCAATGTCTACTGTATGAGTAAGACTACTACAGCAGGGTCACCAGAACACACTTTGGCTCTGTAAGCAGCCCATGTGGAAAATCTCATAGGTGACGATCATGAAAGTGCCACCTGTGTCTCTTCAATGAAGTTAATCTTGGCTTTCCCACCTTCATTCAGAATTGTGCTGACTTAACATTTTCATTGGAATTACCAGGCAAAGTTGTTTTACGCTCTGGTTCAGTGTTTCTTTTTTCCATTCTGTGGTTCCTCTTTGACTTGTGTCTGCTAAATGAAGGAGACAGAATTTGAAAAAAAAAAATCTTCCATTAGAGTAACTGATGAGGAAAAGATGAAAGATGAGAAACAAATATGAGAAGAAGAGGGGATGAATTAATGGGAACACTTAAATAGAAAAATCCAGGATAGCACAAATAACAGGAACATTCAGGAGCCAGCGTCTGCAGAAAGCATTAGCAAACATCCCCCGATCTCTTTCCTGCTCTTTTCCTCGCTTGCTGTGTCCTTTGCTCTTTGTCTCTCCGCCCTTTTTTTTTTTTTGCTTCCATTTTATCTTACAATCCCATTGGGGTACTATTAGTGAGGTACTTCCTGCAGTAAGTTTTCCTTCAGAGTGTGCTCTCTCTCAGCACCTGGAGAGCTGTGAACCAGCACTGGAGCATTCAGGACTCATTGCAGTTTCCTGGAGGAGAAGTACAACTCTTTTTTTGTGTGTGTGTCAGCAACCTCAATATCTGCCCCTCTTAATTGCCATTGCACTCATTGGTAGATATGAAGATTATTGAACATTCTGAAGAAGCTTTCAAACAAACAATCCTATATCATATGATTTTGAGGGTGACACCGGCTCATGATTACAACTGCTGGAAAAGATACAACTCAGCGAGTATGTACAGTATATGATTTGTGTAAATTCTTTATATAGGATGAGGAAACTATCTTGGCACCCATTAACAAATCTTTGGCTCTGCTTGTTTGGCTCTCTGACCGCTCTCTCATGGGACGATGAGTTTCAGCCAAATTCTTCTTCCCCTACTGAGATTTTGATTGCCTTGAATTCATTTGAAAATAACACAACACATAAGCTTTTAATGTTGAATCCCATTTCTCATCTCACATCACAGCCATTTATTTTGCAGTTTATGCCAATATTTTCTCTGCCTCTTGACCTCTGACTTGAGGGATGATGGCTGACACAGATGTAGTACTCTGTCTCCAATGGCTTATAAACACCCCGATGGGATGAGAGGAAGGAGAGAAGACATGATGGAGAGAGCCCAGAGCACAGCGGGGTTCTCTGATCACTATTACTTTGTCCTGAAGACAGCAACAGGCCTTCCGTTAAACCAATGGAGTGCAGAGGAGGCTGTTCAAGGACAGAGCTGACTGATGTTTTAGTCTTTCCAGCTAAAAAGATCATGCAGTAGACCAGGAGTGTTCATCTTGTGTTTGCAAGAAGGGCAAGGGAGCTACAGATCTATTAGCTCCTCTCTTTGTCCCGACACAGTTTTTTTTTTTTTTCAATGCAGCATTTTTGTGTAGGTGTGGTGAGCAGCCCACATGTGCAGTTTTTTGGGCAGCGGAATTTGAAACTAAAGTAAAATATACAGGTTCTTTCTTCAAGCACTGCCCGGTCGGGCGGTAGAGACAGAAAGATGACCATTAGTCTGTTCCTCTCCAGTCTAATTTCACTGGAAGGAAATCGAAATCACATGTTGGCAGCGGTTTGAGGGAAAAAGACAGAGCAGAAGAAAAATGAAGAAAAAATCAGGATGATGCATTTGATGAGAAAGAGGGGGGGCAGGGCATTAAGATCTTGTATTAAAACTCAATTTGGTAAAAAATAATCACAAGAAAACATACGGTAAGACCATAAACATTTGGTCATATTTCAGTCAAATTTGGAACTTGAACCTGCCTCGGATTCATAGCAGCTGTGTTTACATCTACTGTGATCGACAGTCATTTTAAAGGCAGTGTTGCTTTGCAGACAAAGGAGAAACCAAACAGACAAAATGGATCATTTCAAACCAAGAGATACAGAGCATAATAAACAAGAGACCAAGTCTTTGGAGATGTTTCAACTACTTTCAGGCGTCTTCTTTGTTAGATTACTTCCCTGTAACACTGTAAATACTTTCAATGGAAAAACAGCTTCACAGTCTTCACACATTAGTCTTCACTCTTTTTCCCAAATGTATTATTCACGTTTTAAGACTACTATAAAGTGTTAAAGACACTAACTTTATAGTGATATTCGGCGAAACGACAGTTTAAAAAAGTGTCATCATGGGAAATAGTCTTTGTGGTATTGAGATAAGAAGGAGTAATTCTGTGCTTGCTTACATTAGACCATGCAAGACTTTTGACTATTGACGTCAGGAATCTTCCAGTTTGAAAAAAAGTATAGTTAGACTTTTTTAAGTGTTTTGTTTTGACTCAAGTATATACTTGAGTTATATGGGCTGGTGTGAAACATTTTCGCAGAGGCCTTCTTGCAAGGTAGAGGATAGATTTCACTTGAAATGTACTCAGCCAGCTCAGAAGATTCCACTGCACTGCAGTCTGTCTGTTGTCAGTTTGACCTGTGCCACACCAAACACAAGACAAACCTGCATTGAACCCCCCACTTCTACACTGCAGTGACAAAACCCAGCGGCTCATTTTACCTGACATCCTCAGCTATTATACAGCAAGTGCACATTACAGTCACTCCTCTTTTCACAGTCCCTTTGTTAACCATCCTTCTGTTGGATGGCAGCCAATGGCACAGGCAGTGTTTGTGATCTACATGAGCAGCATTTAGCCTCTCCTCCATCGACCTTCTTCTTCACTCTCTCTCCCCTTCCTATCTTGAGTTTGTTTTCTAATCCACAGTGAGGTATAATCCAGTCCCTGCGGTGCCAGTGGTAATGCAGGCTTGATTTCATTATTACATTTAATGGGCACAGCCACAGAGTAGAATCCATGGCTGTAAGGCTGTGTGGGTCCTGCTTTGGGGATGATTCCCAGAGGCATTCACAGTCTCAAACATTGACTTTACTAATTCTATTTGACCTGTTCTCTGGAGACCTTAAATTAGCTTATACACCACATTTATAGCCATTTAGAGGATTATCAGGTTGGTTCACCATCTTGGTTCAAACTAATATCTCTTAATTTTATACTGACATGTTGTCCTCATATGAAGAATCACTAAATTGTTCCTACAGCTGTCAGAGGCAGGTTGAAATTGTTTTTAATTATGAAATGTGTTTTTTGAGAAATTGTCAGGATAACTTTGATATTTGGTACAAACAAGAAACAAGAAACGTGTCGTAAAGCGTTGATATTTCATTGTGTTTGGTCCCTTTGTTTCAAACGCTGCTTCGTCTTTTCTTCATTAACTCTCGTCCTGTCTGCATCATGCAGGTTAACAGCTGGGAGGCTGTGTTTGAGTCTGACAACAATCAGCAACTTCACGTTAATGACGTTACAGCCCGCTGTAGTCTGTGGCTCTAAACTTAGCCAAACTTGGTGTTTCCATTTGAGTATGGTGCTTCTTCATACTGATGCCTCTCCTCACCGCCCGCCATGTAAAAGTAATGTGTGAAATCTGACACCAGTTTTGTCATCTTCCCCCTAACTTTAGCACATAATGATTGGATATTTACTCGTGTGGAGGAGTTTCCTCATCCCAGCACATGGACTCACAGGCACACACAAACAGCCAATTTGGAGAGATACACTTAGTTTGCATTGAAGCTCGCTGTACGCAAATCAGAAAAAAACAGTAAATCACAATGCTGTACCGAACGGTTCAATATTATATTGAGAATTCCTTCATCCCTGATTGATAATGCCTGCTCATGTAATGTCCCCACAGTGGGAAAGATGTTAAACTGAGTACAGATACTTAATCTAGTTATTTGAAAAAGTTTTGTGGTAAACTTCATTAGAAAAGACGGGTTAGTTTTTTATTTAGTGTAACCTTAAATTCGAAATGTTACATATTTTATTTTTCAAATACTTGGTTTCATCAAAAAATGTGAACCTCAAAGCTACACTGCATCCAAATACACTTTTTTTTTTGGCTTTATTATTAATCAAAACAGTTTCAAGTATAAAATGTTTGAAGTTTTTTACATTTCCTCTTAAATGAAATGATCATGAGAGAAGGCAAAGATGTAGCCCCCGTTTTGCAGCTTGAATGTTAAAAGCCATAATTTTTGCGTTGGCAGATTAGAAGATGTTTTACATTTCCCATCACAGTCATGTGCCTTAGACCCTATTTGCCTTGAGGCATAGCATGCTGCAAAAAGCTCCTTTCTACAGAAACTCTCCATGTGAGTGACTCTAAAGCCTGTTTACATCTTTAGACGATGCATTGCTTCATACACCGTGATCATAATGTGAACTGCCTTATCCGCCCCCACACACATTTTAGATTCATACACACGCAGAAAAACAAACTATGTACAGACATGAAAATGTAGAGGACATGAAAGTGACATGGTGGGTTTTCTTATATTTTTCTTCTCAGGACTGAATTTGTGTTTACATGGGAAGGCCTGTCCCTGGAGAATGGGGTTGGACGATGACCGACTTTGAAAGGTGGACAGATGATAAATGCAGACTTGTTTTTTTTTTTTATTGGATTTCCTTTTTAGTACTCAGTTTTGGCCAACGCTCTGACTTTCCCTCTGAGTGCACTCGGTCTGCTGAGAGTAAAGAGAGTCAGATAAACAGCTAAACAGAGGAGAACGAGTATGAGAGTAAACACCAGGGGACCCGTTGTGTCAAAAAACACACTCTTCTCATTCTTTCCCCTCCCTTCTTTCCAAAATTCCATCCATCCTCTCACACCTCTCTCATTCCCCTTCCTTTCCTCTTCTTTCCTCCCCCTCTAGCCCCTAGACTAGCTTGTCTATGCATTTCTTCACCCCCACCCCACCCAGTATTTTTTCTGTTTTGTTTTTTTTCCTCATTTGCAATTACAGTAATATGTAACATCAGGCGCGATGAGATTTAGTGCTTTACCTTACATAACCCCAGGATTTAGCTGCAGGGTTTTAAGGCTTCTCTGAGCTGCTGAGCTGGGGGCAATCAGGCCTCTAAAATATTTTCAAATGGCTGAAATCCCCAAAGGGCCTATGAGCATGTAGGGATAGGAAGGCTTTGATAGCCTTGATATAGCACAAGCATTATTATTTAGTATCACCATGGAGCCTGATCCATTTAAAATGCAGCCTGCTCTATTCTATTCAGTAGCAGTGATGCCGGTGGGTTAATAGATATGGGTCAATACACACACACTCATAACCACACAGACAGACATGCAGCCACTGACATATTCATGGTACTCCTCCACATACACATGTTACATGATGTTGCTGTCTATTTAAGGTTTATTGCACAAGTAAGCGCTCATACGCGTTATATTTAAGTGTCCAAATGTATGATTTTGGAAGAATGATCCCCCGGCCATGTTTTACCCCCCACAGATACTCTGTCAATGCACACACACAATTCCCCTGTTCAGTGTTGAGTTGCAACCATATGCATGTGTATTTACCCTCGCTTGAGGTACGTGTTTTGTAAAGTTGAGCTCTTGGCACTAAGGAGAAGGTTTTCTATTCGTGAAATTTAATTTGATATGATTTTATATTACACCGTAAAAGGGGAGTGGGAGGAGGGGCTTTCGAGTTTGGCCTTAGATCACCACGCCAACCAAAGCCTGATTTTATTCCTCCTTGAGGCAGGCCAAACAGACAGGCCGTAAATTTGAAATAATGAACTGCCTGGCCTAACTTGGTGATTTGAGCTGGGAGGGAAAAAAATTGTGGAGAAGAAAAGGGTACGACCTGGTGGAGGAGGAAGCAACGAAGTTGGAATAAGTGTAGAAAATAACATGTATGGATAGTGGAATGAAGAAAAACAGATGAAGAATGTTTCGAGGACAATGCTTTGCATGGGAAGAAGCAGGAGAGCATGTTTAGGCAGAGCTGAAGTTACCTTTATACTGAGGATATGCTCTGTGTTATAGGATTTGTAATGTCAGAGGTTAATGTTAGTTTCCATGGAAAAGCCTACTTCTTCAGCGTCTTAGGGCACATTTTTAATTTCTCCCTGGCGCAGGTCCTGAGCCGGAGGGGGGAAAGTTTTAAGATGTAAAGCCGCTGGGATTAGGCCTGTATGAGGAAGGACACGGGAGAGCAGGCTGGGATGAGCCCCGACAGGGTTGCAGAGAGTGCGGCTGACCGGGTTGTTCGTCACTTTTCAGACAGTCAACAACAGGCTTTGCAGCAGCGCTGAAATGTTGCGTGTGTCTTACTGCACACGCAAATAAGGGATGAGGAAGGGATGAGGCAAAAATGAGTTTAAGATTAAAGTTAGGAATAGATGTGAAGGCTGATCGTTTTTGGGAAAAGTAAAAAACGGTCTTGATATTTAGGGCCAGTCAGCAAAAGAAGTTGGACTAAATGACTCCATGGGACTTTTTCAGCTGCCTAGACTGGCATTCAACAACACTATCTTAGGTACACCAAAATATTTGATATTGATGTTTGGCAGGATTTACCGGTAATCTACTTTTTGGGGTTATTCTGAAGTAAATTCCCAAACAGCACACAGCAAAGATGTCTATAATGATTGAAGTCTTTTCTGTTTCAGCTTTCATTTTGCATTTTTCTCCAATCTTTTAAGTTTTCACTCCTCACAATTGCTCCATTCTGGCTCAGCCTGAGTCCTCCTCCTGCTATTTTTTAAACCATTTTACTGGTCTTCCTGTGTTTTAACAGGCTTCTATAACCGGGCTGCAGCTGCGAAAGCGAGCAAGAGAGTTTGGTAGGGAAAGGGGTAGTTAGAAAGGGAGGGAAAAAGGGAGGGAGCGGGAATTGAATCATGAAATGAGGACCATATTTCCATACTGCACTAAAATGTGGAGTTTCCATTTTTGTAACCAGGGAGCTCTCTCTCTATTTCTCTCTTCCCCCTTCTTCTCTTTCTCTCTTGCTGTCCTCTGTCGATGCAATGCTCTGTACATCTGTTCGTCAGTAGTTGTCTGTTTGTTTGTCTCTGCCCGTACCCCCCCCCCCCCCCCCCCCCGTCTTTTCCCCCCTCCTCCCCCTGCCTTTAGCTCATGTGAACTTTGCTTTTCGTCATGCTTTTTTCCACTGCAGAGCATCTCTGCTTCTGATTAAAGTAAAAAAAAAAGCAGCAGATCCCACTCTCATTCTCTTTCTCTCCCAACTGTAACTAACAGAGACGCCATTTCATTTTTATTCATTTCTTCTCCCTCTGTGTTCTGTCTGCAGCAGTTTGTTTAGGCCACGCGGCTCTGTGAAAACTTCACTGCCAGTGTTTGTTGAGCTTTCCGGCAAGAGCATCTTGAACTGATATGGCTCTCCCCCTGTGTTATGACCATTACCAAACAACCTTTCTTTTGGTGTCATAATACTGCAGGCCACAGCAAGGCCAAAGCAAAGGACATTGCCTCTGTCCCAGCTCCTTGCTCTGACACGAATGCCAGCAGTAAGCGCTCCATAGTGACCTCAAGACCAGCTCATCTTCATCTCTAGATTCAATATCAACCTCAACACATACACCACTTTCATGTCCCCGACCTCAGCATCCTTAGATCGTCTTCCACACCCCTGGTGCAGCCGCAGCCAGACTCACTGTTGCAGCTGAGTGGGCTGCAAGCATCTGTTTATAGCTCTACTACTGCAGTGTGAGATAATGATGGCCAGATACAGCCCACAGTAAAATAAACACGCTGCCACCTCCCTCCTGCAGGGCTGATTTAGTGCACACTCTCACTGAGGAGGGTCTGCCAGCGGATTCAGAGCTGAGCGGAAGAGGTCTGGCTCATATTGCTTCTAGAAGTCCTTAATTAATACATTGCCTTGATTGTTTTATCGGGTAAAAATGCCGTCACTCAAAACAATGGAGCCAATGGACCACATGCAGAAAAATGGAACTCTGTGAGTTCAAAATAACCAAGCCCATATGACATCATGTTTTTATGATCCTAATATCTTTTAAACCAGAGCTGAGTGGAACAGTATGTACAGTGTAAGGGAAGAGTGGAACATTATAATATATAGAAATGAGGAGAATGTGAATCTAACCTGCCTCATGTAGCAGATGGATGGGGATTAGTCAGCGTGGGTCAAGAAGGTTGACAGTCACAGAGAAAGTAGAGCAAATTGCATTTTAAATTCTCTACAGTGATTCTCCAAGCGTTCTGTTGTTGGTGTTTGTGCACTAAAAACTGTAATTGTTTTTCAAAATATTTAAAATGTTTACTCATTTATTATCTCCAATTTCTTCTTACAATTATAACACATTGTTCTGCTTTTAGGTGGGAAGGTAGCTGCCCACAGATGGAAGTTGAAGTCTGTGTCAGTGGGGGATGTAGAAGATGGGAAAGTGTTGTAAATTTAAGGACATTTCTTGTGTGTGACCCCGCTAGCAGTTAGCCAACCTTCAGTTAACATACAGCAACCGAAATGTCCTTGAATTGCGAGGACAACGAGCTCCCTGTAGAGCTCCTGGAGCTAGATCAGTGGACTGGACCATTATAAATATTATAAGAAGTATAACTGCACTTCACCAATTCATGCTGTAGTGCATGCTTCCTAAATGTTTTGTCCAGTGTCAAAAAGCAGAATCTTTTGTTTTGTTTTTGAGGAGTTCAGATTGAAGAGTAAACATGTACTAACTATCACTCCAGGCGCCCAAAAACTACTACTACTTACATTCAGGGTTGTTGCTAGGCGACTAATTTCAAAGTAAATTTAGCACAAATTAAAATTGGAACCTTGTCTAAAGTTGGGGAAACACTCATTTTCATCCATGTTTCACGGCTAAACACAGGATCACAGCATCGTATGTAAACAATGCAGAGCTGGTTTGCCACATGCTCAATGTGGTTATGAATTGATCCGTCCATTTGACAGTTTAAACTGCCTACATACAACTGTGTTACCATTTTCTAAATCAAAATAATCTACTCTGCTGGTTTACATCCACGTAGTAGGACATTATGGTAGTATGGCTGTACTGTAGCAATTGCTAGTGGCGAGACACAACATTTGACCGGCATGGCAGACCTGATATTATTCTCTGATTAATTACTAGTTTAACCAACTAGTGATTCTGATGCCGACCAGTGAGGATGACAACGTTTAATTGTTTAGTCGGCTAATCACGCACATTTAATAATAGAGCCTGTGAGGCCTCAGTAACTTTTGAAAGCACAGCACTACAGGAGCATTTCTTGTGATAGTCTGAAAGTTACTAAGAAGAGCTTAGAACTAAGGACTAAGCATAAACTCGGTAATGAATTTAAATTTGAACGTTTTACATTAATTTGAACACTTCTTTAATAAATGTGGTCAATATGTTCTCTATCATTTACATGAGTCATAGATAGTTTAAAATGCGTCAGCTAGCAAAGACTGTGTAAAACATGTAATTCATCTCTTTAAACCCTCTGTCTTTTTTTAATAACAACCACTGTTTAAAACCCCACAATAAAATGAGAGAAAGCTGTATGCAAGCCTGTGTGTGTTTGTGTTTGTGTGTGTGTATTATGGCTATAAATCGCTGAGTATTTTCTCAGTGTATGCTGACAGGAGGCAGACAGTGCAGGCGTGGCGACAGCTGAGACGGAGACCAAACCAAAGATCAGGCTCTGGGGAGCCGGTTTGTTGTGGAGGAATGGGCTTGACTAAAGGCAGGGCCGCCTGTCACATGCCTAGAATAAACAGGCATGTGTGTATGCTGACAGTGCATAAAATTTACACACACACTAGATTGTACTTGAATCACTCACGTTCACATGCATTGACAGTTGTGTAGATGTACACATAGATACATACCATTGTTTTTAGATTGTGATAAGTGTGAATAAGACAGTCACAGGCTTGTGGTTTGATGTGTTACCCACACCTGTTTCTCGCCTGATTCTCCTTACACGTCCCACCAAGGGCCTTCAGGCTCCTCAGGGGCCTAAGGAGAATCCCTGCACATATATACACACATGCACACACGTGTACACACACCCACACACAGACATACACTGCAGGAAGAATGGAAAACATCAAATCATCATCTAAACCGGGGCCCTTTCTCATTTCAGCTGTCTAACCTTCTCCTCTCCACTATCTCTCTTTCTGTCTTCTCATGTCAGCTAGCTCATTCTTCTCTTCTACTTCACGCTCCATCATTTCACGCCCCCCCTCCTCCTCACTGTTCTCTCCTTCCTGGTTCCTTCTTTCCCTCTGTTTTTCATAAACTTCTGGCTGAGCTTCTCCAGCGGATCCCAGAGGCGTAGTGTGAAACGCTAGACATTTCTGACTGACTGCCAAACAGATGCAGGCTCCTCTGGTCTGCCCCTCCACTTGAACGTCCTCTCCATTTAATACCACAGAGCTGTAGGGCAGGGCACTGACATGTCAGCCCTTCACAGACAAATAACACACTGACAGGAGATCCCACATAAGTAATTACACTTAATGGTCATGCCACCCTGGTGTGTTGTGTCAATTAGCAGGGATGCACTATAGAGCTGGGCCTTAAAACAATCCTGATAGGTGATCACAATAAAATACATTTTAGAAATCGTGATACATTCTGGAAATCTAATCAATATGGATTAACTATCACAGAGCTGAAAATGTGTGCCACCTAAGCCTCCACCACACTAAAAGATTTTTAATATCTTAACAGATGTTGAAAATGTGAGAGACCATACACATCAAAGAATGATAGATTTAACAGTTTGAATCCTATAGTGAGCAACGATATGACTAAAACAGCACACCACACAGTAACAGATTCCATCATGAAACAAAACCAGATGACTTGCAACATTTCTAAGGGACAAATAAGACTTCAGAAAGAACAATCGAGGCGGACAACAGGCAGGAAGACTTGGCAGTCATACTTTTTACTGAAAATGTATGAAGGAAAAGCAGTTTGTGGATGTCATATGTAAAATTGTAAGAAAAAAATGAACCAAGGAGAGTGAAATTGATGGTGAAAGTGAACTCTTGTTATCCTTTAAAAAATTGGAATTCATTGATTTGCTGCTTACACTTAAAACATAGTAATCAATTCCCCCAAGAGGCAAAAATTAAAGCCAATATTACTTTATTTATGGCTTTCACACTTGCTGAAAACTCCTGACAAACTCCTGATATTTGTCGGAGGATCTGTATTTGTGAATGCAAACAGCTGAATTTTTCGTTTCGGAGTTTCTCCTGCAGACCCCTAGTATTTTTTCTGCAGAAAGTCAGAATAAGCTTATGTGAGAACGCAGCAGGATATTCAACTCGAGCCAGTAGGAGAGGTTGATGACATTTTTTCTTTGCATAGATATTTTACATGCTACCATCTCCGTGCACGTCATTAAACTGCTGCATTATGTTTTCTGTTCGTCAGTATGTTGTTCTCCGCTCTTTTGTTGACATTGGGATTCCGTTGATCTACACGTAGCATTGATATAAAGGCTAATATTCTCCTTATATCGTTGTATAGCGGACTCTGTTGCTTTGTCTGCTACTTCCGCGTCTTATTTTTTACGTCATGTCATACCTCAGGAGACCCCCCCTCTCTTTATGGCTTAATTGTGTTTCCTTATTTTACTGTATGAAAACAAACATTTTTATTCTCTCTTCATTTTTTATTTGAATTGTTCTGCTTATAACTTTAAGTGCATGTCAGTTTTTTTTAAACAAGGTCAGATTTAAAGTGAAACACTTCGGCATGCAGAGATATTAAAGCAGTGAGTTCAGCGATGCTTATTGAAAAATATGTTTATTTGAACCCACTAAGTGGATTGGCACGGGTTTAATCTCCGGTTGATTCTGCTGAGGGGGTGGAAGGTTTTAAATCTTTTATCTGGGTTAATAAGTTAATAGATGGATTGATAGATGGTAGGAATAAATCTCCAATTATCAGCTTGACCTTCGGAGAGCCTGAGTGGAGCCATAAGCTGTCCGAACTAGGCTAATCCTTTATGTCTAACATGAACGGACATGCCTTTTGATTCACTTATGCTGTCAGTGTGATTGTGTCCACCCATGAAAGATATCTGATAATCTGATATTGGGCTTCAACAGCAACCTGCACTCAACTGTTGTTAGATTGACGCAGAATAGTCAATTGGATTTCTGGATTTCATTTTTTCACTTAGAGGCCTGTAGCTGCAGCTGGAGCCTGGGACTTGCCTGGGTTCCCCAGGCCAGACACAGGGAAACATCTGGTGGAGGCAGGAGGCTTGGGCATTTATCAGCTAGCATGTCAGAGACAGGAAGGCCAGGACAGTTATTTACTCACCTTATCTGCCGCGGAGATAAAGCCAGCTTTGACACAGATAGCAGACAACTCGTGCACACAAGCACACGCAAACACTGTAAGGCTCACTAATGCCTGTTTGTGCACAAGTCTGCAGCAGAGAGTGTGTGTGCACGTGCACAGGAAAACAGACAGCATGACACGCAGCTGTGCTGGAAGCTACTGACCCTTGGGTTAGGTTCATCTGGGGACACAGACTGACAAATGCGACTGGGCGTTGACTCCCAGACAGCTGGTGGTCAAAGGTTTTCTTTCTGTCTTTGCCCTCATTTGGCTGATTGTTTTTTCTCAGGCCTCATCTGCTACTCTCCCTCTCTTACTCTTACTCTCTGTCTCTGTTTCTTTCCGCCTCCTCTTCCTATCTCCCCTTCTGTCGGAGAATTTGCACTAGGTATGCAGATCTACTGTGACCTCCCTAATAGATAGATTGATTGATAGATTGATAGATAGATAAGTAGTAAGAAGTTAACAGTTACAGACTACAGCAGGCTGTGGGATAAAGGAAATAGAATTAAGCTACTAATTGTCGTGCACCCAACTACCAGCATATACTTGCATCATAACATAACAGGATGGCATGTTTGATACGATCAGAGCTGGGCACACGTCCGTTAATCATAATCTATTAATTGTTAAGTGTCTGCGTTTATTTTTCGTATTGATTTTAATGTGGACGTCAATTGGAATATGGAAACCTTTAACTTTTGGTAAATCCGGCGGTTTGCATTAACGTCATTTTTGGCACTATGTGGGACCACTGTGCCACTGACTCCCATTGCAGGAGCTGGTGCAACAATGAACACACTGGGTCTATTTGTTTACTTGAGAAAGAAAAAGGATCCAAACCCTGCTCTTACATGGTAAGATAGATCGTGGACAACCTGAGCAAGATCATACGGCTTCCTGTACTTTAGAGAGCTAAGAGCCCATTTCTGCCCTGGGCACTTCTATTGTGAAATGCTGACCTACATGAAGTCACGTACTGCTAGAGTGAAGCCAGTGGTGATATTTGTAGATTTTCAATACAGACGTTTGTCATTTTGTGTTTCCTAAGTCATCATGTCAATCGTCATTTGACCCTATGATGATCCACCCTATCAATCTGTGGATCACATTGGTGCAGAAGGGTGGGGAATGGACACTTTAGACCACACCATTTATTGCACCAGCAGACAGTGCTGAAAGAAAACTGGTCTTAGAACTAAATACGACTTGTGTGCTGATACGGTGTTTTGTGTGATACTGCTTGGATGCTTCGGAGTCAGGTAGGGCTATACCCTAGAGCTAATTGATGGAGCTGTTCACTGTGTTTCCTTATTTGACAGTAAGCTCTGCCCATATGGGAGTGTCTGAGATGCATACACACAAATAAAAACAAAGCATCACACTCCATTCCTGGAAAACACACATTTATGCATACACAAACAAATGTGACATGCAGACTTACCCACAACTCGTGCCCACCATACATTTTGCCTCCATTGGCATCACTCAGCGAGGATGTGGAGTTTAACACAGCCAGTCATCGCTCCCTTAATTCATTAGTCCAAATGAGCATTTATGCAGAGCACACATAATTTTTACAGGCCTGCTTTATGTGTTTGTGTGGAGTTTTACAACCCCCATAAAACACGTCCTCCAAGCCCCAGATAGATTTGGGAGCATTTATTTGCATAGTTCACAAACCCAAAATAAATCGTTAGTGTTTTCTGGCCCAGGCTGGATCAGACTGAAGGCTGCGATGCAAACAACGTTGTCTTGTAATTTGAATAATGTTTTGTTGTCATTATGTTAAAATGTGAGGAGAGTGACATAATGTTCCCTCGTGATGACATCCATTTATGATGGGTGTGTTGCCTGAACACCATTCAAATGTCATTTGGAGACTGAAAGTCAAGTCAGGCTTTGAGTGTAATGCAGTCAAAATGTACTGTGTTCTTTCAGATGAAAACAACATGATATCTTTTAGTTTTTCACCCCCTAATGCAAGGAACACCACAACTACCCTTCAGGGCTGAAGAACAGTTCAAGAATGTATTCAACTTATTGTGTATAAATTGTCATTCCAACATAGCTGTGACTCCATAAACCAACAGATGTTTTAAAGTTTTGTATAAAAAAAAGAGGTCTGGTCACATTGCTGTACTTAATGCAACAGGAGAGATTTTTTTTTTCTCTGCTTTGGCATGCATGTGCCATATGGGGGCGGCTGTGGCTCAGTTGGAAGAGTCGTCGTCTCTCAACCGGAAGGTCGAGGGGTTCAATCCCCAGCTCCTGCAGCAACATGTCCGATGTGTCCTTGGGCAAGACACTTAACCCCGAATTGGTCTCCGCTGCTTCGGCGGCGGCGGCGTATGAATCCGTATGAATTGGATCGGCTACTTCTGATGGTCTCACTACATAGCAGCCTCTGCCATCAGTGTGTGAATGGGTGTGAATGGGTAGGTGTGACATGCGGTGTAAAAGTGCTTTGAGTAGTCTGAAGACTAGAAAAGCGCTATATAAGCTCAAGTCCATTTAGCGTTTACCATTTACCATGGTGATATATGTTATCAGAGTCAATACACAGACATTACAGTTGGAAGAGGAAAGGCTCAGCTAAAAGTGTTAGTTTGCTAACAGTAGTGTGTATAATGTTAGTTAGCCAACAATAATGTTAGTTAATATTAATGTGAGCTGGTTAAATGCTTAAGTCAACCTAATCTTGATCTAGCTTTCTGATTTAACAAAATCACACTCAAAATAATAATGCTTTTTTTTCTTCTTCAGATTTCTTCAGATTTGCAAAGATTGAGTTTTATAACGTTGTAACATCATTTGATCTTTCCACCCTTAACTTGACATCATAAGGAAATATCTCCGCTGTGTGAATATTTAAAATGTTCACTCACTCTTAAGCTCTGTTTGGAGTTAAACGGCTCCTTATGGTAATGTTCTTGTTGTTAACATTGTTTGTCTGCTTCAGAGCAGGTGTCTTAACTAAAAGCTTCCTGCTGCTACTGCTGATTTAAAGATGATGAGAGTAATTACAATGAACCAAAACTGTTAAGCTGCATTTTGAAATATCAAAACAAAATGTCAATACATGCAACATCAATCAAACCATTTGATTGGTTAATATAATATAATAAATACATTTCTGCAGCTTTAAAGTCAAGATCACTATTAACTGAGTTGTACAAAACAGGGCCATTTTCTGATTTACCCTGCTCTTTGAATTTCTGTCATGACTAAAATATTACCCTCACTTGCTCTGAAAGCTCTGAGTTTGGTGATAAGAATGTGTCCCTAGGGAAAGTGACAACGTGGGGAATGGGGATAAAATCCCCCCTAGCCAAAAGTTCACAAGGTCATGCTCTCAGCTCCCTCTATAGTCCCCACAATACACACAAATACACATAGTCCTAGTTTGAGTGGCGGGTCACCATGATCTCACTGTCAGCAGTAGGCCTGGATCATAGCACATGCACATTTGATTTCATTGTGATGTGTGTGAGATTTATTAATGGGGGAAACTGAGAATAGTTGTGTACATTTGGCTTGTTGCAAATTGATGGCAGTGCCTCTCGGTGACTGTGGTGTTGTGTGTGTTTGCTTTTCCTGGCTTCCCCTGTAGTGCGGGTTTGATCGTGTCTGCTCCCTAGCTGGTGCCCGCTGTACGCTGCTTTCACCCCCCCCCCCCTCATACCCGCCTCTCCTCCTCTGCTCTGCCAACAAGTCCCTCTTTCTTTTTCATTCCTTCCTTTATTCTCCCCGCTCACGTCTTTCTTGGCCAGGCAAAACGTTCCCACAGCTCTCACAATCCCCCTTCAAGCCCCCCCCCCCCCTTCTCCCTCTTTCTCATTCTCAGTCTATCACTCTTTCCCTCCCTCACCTCTTCTCCCTTTCTTCCTCTCTGTATCATTTACTTCTTTTTGTCTTTTTCTTGTCTCCACTTCTCTCGTCCACCAACCTCTCTTCCCCCATTATTTTGCCTGTTTTCCCTACATCCCTCCCTCCCTTTCTCCTTTTCTATCTCTCTCCCCTGTACCCTGGCAGAGACTGGCATCACATGATCCCCATTCCCACTTGTGCCCAGACCCTGCTGCTAAACACACACACACACACACACACACACACACACACACACACACACAGTATAACACAACATGGGAAACGTGGGAGTAGCACATGGGTGGCTCATGTCTTTCACTCAGAGCTGTAAACCACAGTGCTATACATTTTTTACTGAGTTCTGTTAGTTTGAAACTTTATATACACAAATCATCAGTTCAGTTTAAACATGCCTGCTTCTATCTCAAGTCTGATATGATTTTGAGGAAGTTTTGCTCTGACTGTAAAATATAATCAAGCATGTTTGGCAAATGCAGTCAGGAGCAAACAGAAAACATTGAAATGTTTTTCAGATGGAAATATTTAAGCAGGGTTTTCTTATAAGAAAAAAAACAGGAGGATTTCTGTTGAAATTTGTAACTTGATATTTTAAAGCCACTGAATTTATAATGCTTTTAGGAGTTCTATGACAAGCCCTGCTCTTGTTCAGTTTATTGAGTTAACATTTGTTATGAATTAGTTCTAGCAATGATTGATTGATTAATTGATAGACGGCTCTCAGTCTCCCCACCTGAACTCACTTCTAGCTAAAGCCTTGGTAGCCCTGCTGACATCTTTCCCATTCCTCTCTCTCTCTCTCTCTCTCTCTCTCTCTCTCTCTCTCTCTCTCTCTCTCTCTCTCTCTCTCTGTTCCCCCTGCGAGAAGCAGACTGCTTTAGCATGTGTTGCTGTGCTGTTCCCCTACTGTCGACAAGTGACATCTGCTGGCCAAATGGAGCAATAACACCTCTTTAGTGACATGAACATTGGATGGAGATGTTGAAAGTAGTAACACAAAGAAATAGGGGAGTCAAACAGGGAGGCACAGTTATTTCAGAAATAAAAATAGAATTTGAACAACAGTCATATATCACACAGAGATAAAAAAAAAAAAATCTTACTACCCTGAGAACAAGCGGGAGAGCCAAAAGCCTTGTTTGTGTCTCCTTCTCTCTCTCCCCCCCTGTCGTTCTCTCCCTGTACATTACAGCTCATCAGCATAGGCACAGATAAAAGATAAAAGAAACAGGGCAGAGGGAGAGAGGAGAGGAGGGGGGTTAATTATGGGCAGCCTGCCAACTGCCCCCCTCCCGACATCACCCACCCCTCGATCCTTCTACCCCCTGCCCTCCTCTCTCTCCCATGGTTGATTCCCTTTAGGCCCCTCTCACCCCTTCTCACCCCCCCTCTCACCCCCTGGCTCCCCGACTCTGTGTGGCGTTGGCACAGAGAGGGCGCAGGAGGCACACAGACGGCCACGCAGATGGGCAACGGGCAACGCAGGGCTGCCTCCCCACACCTGCTCCTTGCTGGCACAGTGCTCGGGCCAGGCGGCCACAAAGTGCACACGCTAACACATAAACACACAAACACACAGATGTGTATCTAACGCAGAATATTCTCCCTCAATTTATTGAACTTTCCCACATATATAGACAGACGAGCAGGGAGCAGGCACGTGCAAATACTCCCACGAGCTGCTGTACATGCTGATGCACATGCATGTTATGTGTCTTTAAAAAGGAACGCTGTCTCCCCTCCTACACTCTGCCGCTCAGCCTGTCAGTCACAGATGTTTACACGCTTATCTCCAACTGTGCCTCAACATGTGCTCTCCAGAATTTTTTGCACATATACACTATCATAAACATATATGAGACACAATCACACATCCATAGCCAACAACTGATGTATTTATAGTCTCCAGCCCACACATTCACACTTCGCACTACCAGCACAGAAATTCATTTCACAATGAATTACATGGCCCCATACTGTGCTGTCACATGCTGTTACATACCAGGTATGCAGTGAACTACATCCAAATGCACTATTGTCACCTTTACACAGAATGTGGGAACACACATTGATTATACAGACTTGGTTTGAGATTTCAGTGGATCAAAATGATGGGATTTTGCTAGCCTGAAAGCCTGTGACTGCTGTTTTGTTAACACCACCATTGTGCTCAAGGCTTTGCCAGAATTGAAAGCTGCTGGTTTAATAGGTAGGGTGTGGATATGGAAGCCAAATAAACTCCCCAGGAAACCGCCAAAAATAACAGAGGGGGAAGTCCATCCTTAAACAGAAACAAGGAGTAAATGTCCTGCAAACTATAAAGCTCAGTCTTGATTTGTAGTTAAAAATGAGCTACTCCATCAAGAGTAATTGGGCCTTTACTCCAGTCACAGAACACTAAATGTAGGGATTTCCTTATCATTAACTTGAACATAGACAACAAGTGCTATCATAATTTACTCAACAAATGTATTTGTTGTTTTCTGAGAGCTTAATTTTCACTGGGGATGTGTTGACATGTCTTGTTTTTGGTTGATTTACTCTTTAAAATCTCAATCAAGTTTGTTCACTGACTGCCCGTTAGACATAACTAAGTAAAATGCTAATACACTCAGCTGTGACGCTTTTTATTGTCTGTACTATAAACTAGTACTATACAGTTTGCTACATGTTGAAAGCCAGACTTTTTTTTGCCCTGGGTTTTGCCTCAGGCTGCAGGCAGCCCGCTTCTTCATGGGTTTGTTTGGAACTCGAAGGGCAAACCTACCGACACTATTGTTAAGTTCACAGTACAGGCAGCAAGAAAGGACCCAAGTGCAGATGGACACATGCAAGTTGCTGCAATATAGTGGTTTATCATAATTAAGAACACTTTCAGGAGGGAACTCACAGGTAGGTAGGCACGTCCAGGTTTGAGGGACAGAAACTCGTAGAGAAAACATAGGAAGCAATAAGGTCACAAAGCACATGGCAAGTACCTGGAATAAACTTGCAAAAAAAGGAGGAATAGTCTAATATAAATGGAGCCAGACTGATGAGGGGAATAAAGCATGGTAGCAGGATAGGTAAGACAACTGCAGGACTTAGAGCTAAGAGCAGGTGTGTGGATTGGGAAAGGAGGGATAGTCCCAGCCAGGGCATCCTATGAAAAAATGCGGTGTTCGGCAGGAGGGCGAGATTGAGCCTAAGTGTCCACTTTTGATCTTCTGTGTTTTTTCCTATATTAGTGTAATATAATACAATATCATTTGATTGGATTTTAAGTTTATTTCATTGATATTCTTCTTAAACGAAGCTGAGTAAGACAATCAAAATTTGAGACTTAAGGCACAAGTTCAAAATTGTATCTGCAGCATGAAGACCGGACATGCAGCTTTGCAGTGCATCACAAATATTCAGTCAGCTCCCCATCTAAATGGGACAACAACACAAGTAAATGAAAGGGTTAAGTTGAAGTAGAACTTGTTTAGTGGCTGTTTAGGATTTTCTAATTGCTCAGCAGGAAAACTTTGTAACAACAATGTGATTAGATCTTGTCCCCTGTTATTACTGTTACACTCAACTGTAAGTTTTCTAATGAAGCATATCCCCAGCAAAACATTCAAGGGCACCTTTGGAGAAAGTGGTTTCCTGTCACTTTTGTATTTGTTTGTCTGAACCCAGGCAGCCACAGCGAACTCAGGTCATTCAAGGGACAGTTACAGGCTACCATTAACTGTTTTCAGACTGCAGCAGTGTCCAATAAGAACCAGTGGCTTAAAGACCAGGGTCAGGATGAGCTTTGCAGAAGATTGAAGCTCAAAAGGGGCAGGATTTTTTTTTGATCAGAAGGCGATGAGTTTTTGAAAAAGAAAACGCAAAATGAATACAAAATGATGAGGGAGAAGAGGGACGCTTAGAGGATGAAGGAAGTGATGAAGGAGGAGGAGAAGAAGAAGAAGAAAGAAAAAAAAGGTTGAAATGAAGTCCAATAAAAGAGCCGAGTGAACATCTGTGTGGGATAGCCGTGGGGATTAGGAGGGTTTGGAACATTTTAAGCGCATTAAAGATTTAAAAAAAAGGTCAGAATGTTTAGCAACATACCGATAAACCTCTTAAGCGAAACCCAATTGGGAAGGCTGTTGGGTTTCTTTATCCATGGGCTGGTGGATGGGAGGTGGGAGTGTAGAGAGGGGGTGAGACTGTGCAACCACACACACTTAAACTCAAACACACTTGTATATATAAATATGTCAGTCAGCGGCTGTACAGCATCTGCTTAATATCCATCTCTCATTTTAAAGCTTTGCATTTGTGCTACATTATATTCAGTGTTCCTGAATGTATGTCTCCTTTTTCATGTGCAGTCCTGTCAGGGTTTTCTTCCATCACAGAGATGAATGTTCCCGAAACCACATCTGCATCCCTAAATTAACCCTAAAATAACCCCTGCTGCTTGTACTAACAGAGTCCACCAAGAATGACTGGGTTTGGATTTTTTCACCAATGCCACAGCTTGTATAGACGGCAGTCAGGGAGGCTGAAAAGCATGAGAGTGAAAAGGAAGAGGCAGAGGCAAGACAGAGAGGAAAAAGGAGAGAACAGTGGTAGAATTGTTCACAAAACCATGGAGCTGTCAGAGGAGGAGGCCCCTAGAGTTTGACTGAGAACTGAACCATGTCTTGGGAGCTATCCTTAAATGACACTGTACACAGAGGGCGGAGACAGAGAGTCAAAGGGCTCGTGGGCCGTAGGCTGCAGCAACAGTATTTTGTCAAGTCAAACCTGTGCAGTTGCATGTTTTAAAACATGACCTGTGTCATGTTCCCGTATGATAGAAGCCTATTCTTTCCTCTCTGGTGCTCAAAGGCTACCTAGCAGCGGTTTCAAGTTAGGCAAGGGTCAGCCACTGTTTAACTGTAAGATTCGAGGATTTTATAGTTCTCCTTGTTCCTGACTTTAAAGGATGTAAAGATATACTTAACCTACGGGATAATATGTATCACAATTTTATCATGATTTTCTACAACTTATAATGTTTTAGTGGGGGTCTGTAGGTAAGTGGTAGAGTTGGTTGTCTCGCAACCAGAAGGTCGGGGGTTCGATCCCCAATTCCTGCAGACAAATGTCCGATGTGTACTTGGGCAAGACCCCCTAAACCCAAGTTGCTCCAGCTGCTTCATCGATGGCATAAATGTGCATGAATAGGATTGAATAATACTGATGGCCACTTTACATAGCAGCCTCTGCCATCAGTAAATAGTAAAGTGTGACCTGTTGTGTTAAAGCGCTTTGAGTAGTCAGAAGACTAGAAAACCACTACACCAGATCAAGTCCATTTACCATTTACAAGAATGGAAGTCATTTTATGAATGAATATGAACTGCAAAATACACTTTTCTAATTTTTCTTTTTAGATTAAAGGCCCCTTTTTTATGTTGAGGTTGTTCGACTACATAAAAAAAACAATGCATATGTTTTTTCTAAAATGTGACATTGATAATATCTTACAGAAAGTCCATTTTGGATTTTTTTATTTTAAATGATTTTTTTTTTAAGTAAATCCCAAATCAAACAAATACCTGTAAATCACAAATGCTTGCTATGCCAAAAACACTTATGAAAACTTGTCAATTTAATGCTGACAAGATAGTATATTTGAACTGCTAATGCAGAGACGAGGTTTTTTTTATCGGGCAGAAAAAGTCACCTGTTGGCAAAAACTCTGTGAAAGATCAGCGAAACGCAGTTTCAGTGACACTTTAAGAGGATGGACTACTGACAACAATTTGAATACATGAAATAACATAGATCATTTTGAAAAGCTGAAACAAAGAAATAAAAAGAAGTAATCAAGACAACATCAGTATCAGAATCAACAATCGCCTAAACATGAACATCGACCTTGATGTCTGCATCTCTACTTTCTTCCTACAGTCGTTTAGTTTAACATCCAGAGCTGTTATTTTTCATCCCTAAAGTTGGACTGGTGATGTTCATTTTACAGTCTGCCATCCGTCTGAAACCCTCCCCCCCCCCTTCACTTAGTGCACATTAGATCACAGAGGGCCTGAGTGCTGATGTGTGCTTGTGATGCACAAACAAACACTCTAAGCTGTTTGGTAAATTAACAACAAAAAGTGTCTGTGTGAGCAATGTGCACTCGTATATGAATGTGTTTGCGGTAAATTAGTCCATTAAAGCTGGCAATGTCCGCCTAGCACCAAGCCAGTGAACATGTGTATGTAATTTTCAGTCAAGTATCTCTTTATGATTTTCACTTAGGTGCGCGCGTGTGTGTGTGTGTGTGTGTGTGTGTGTGTGTGTATTTGAGTGTGCTGCCATGTGTTGTTTTTGTATCCATGTGTATGATTGATGGAGCAATTAAGTAAGTGTGATTCTGAGTGTGTGTACATTAGCCTTGGTGTGATTTTATTTTTTTTTTTCCTCTGTCTGCATCTGAAGTGTTATAAATGTATAGCCCGTGTTAACTTTTGTGTAACAGCAGTGACTGTATACTGACCAGGACACAAAATGAACTCTGAGTCTGTGTGTGTGTGTGTGTGTGTGTGTGTGTGTGTGTGTGTGTGTGTGTGTGTGTGTGTGTGTGTGTGTGTGTGTGTGTGTGTGTGTGTGTGTGTGATGACAGCGATAGCATGCTATATTTGATGGCCTGTGTGTTTCTTTGCTCTATTATCTCGGGTGGGGTGTGTGCAGGGGGCCTTGGGGCGACTGTGTGCAGAAGATAAGGGTGATTCATCAGTGTATTAATTTGTCCGTGTGCAAGAGCAGGAGTGTGCTTGGGAGGCATGTGTATCCACGTTTTCTGCACGCAAGTTCAAGCCAACTTGTTAATGAATGCTCATGTGGTCACTGTAAACCCCAGTAGAGCTGCGAAATGAATCGCAATATCAATATCTGATATGAGCATTCGCAATAAACACATCACGGTATTCTGAATTTGTCACAGTAAATAAGAAAATATTTAGTAAACAAACATTGCTTTATCACTCAGCATGTGAACATTTCATGAGGTCTGATTGAGTATAATGGTCATACTTTCACACCATTTGGACAGTCAGTTGAAGCTAATGCTAGCGGCTAAGTATTGTGTTCAACATGAAGAACAGTAGATAGACATAACAACTGTAAGTTATTCCTAACATGCACTCTTTAGTTGTGCTCTCAGTGCAGCAACGACAACACGCTTTTTTGTTTTACCACAGCTGCACTTGAACCTAAGCTTAACTGCATTGTTATTTCTGACTGCTGTGTCTATACATGGACTCTTTGTTGTGTCCATGGTACAGCCTTGTACTTTGTTTTAACGTATAATTAGGGGAAGGCCTATTGTCGCGTCTGTGTTGTTATGTTTATGTTTTAGGTTTGGCTAAATTGACTTTTGTACAAATATTCAGATGACACACATTACTTTCTTCAGAGTGCTTTGTGTAAATCTCAGAACAAACAAGTTGGGAAGGTGGACATTAAAAAATAATCTTGACATATATCTCATTCAAATGGGTCATAGGTTTTCCATTAGTGATAAATGTAAGGAGATTTTACATCAGATACTCTTTACTACAATAACCAGGATTATACAACTCTGAGTGAATGATTGTTCTTAATTGATAAATGGATAAATTATGATACAAAACAACAATCAATCTAAAACAACCAGCAGACACAACATGCTCACTTTCCACTTTGTAGCACACAATCATCACCCCAAAAACAAACTTCAAACAAAACACTCCATGGCTACATGTGGTGTCTCTCCATTCAACTATTTATACCTTCAGCCACTCATGGCTGACATATCCTGATAATGACACAATCATTTCAGACATAAAGACATTTTAAGCAAGAAAGGCTGATACTGTACCCAAAGATCATTTGACCTTAAAGGTACAGTATGTAGAATTGCATGCTAATGTGTACATTAAAATATCTAACTTAAATTAAAAATGGACTAAACCCATGTTATATATTTTTTAGTTGAGTACTTACATCACCTCAAATATTTCCAAAAGTTATCAACGCCAGAGAAATCCGTAATTTTATAGTTGTAACGGTACGTGTCTTGTAGGCGGCCGCCATGATGAGCCGCCATGACAGACATGAAATGTTGATCGTTGTCAAGGAAACACCGGATGTTACGTCAAAGACCGCTGCCTTAACTAGCGCTAGCTGCTACTGAAAGCTGCCGTTCTGTCGCTGTATGTGCTGCTGTGATAAAAAAATGTCATGTAAATTATACTTGGATACATCGTCAGTACACATGTTGTCTTTCTCAGGTCGTATTGATTCAACACGGAGTTCGTTTGTTTTCTCCCATAATTCCCTGCGAATCTCGACGTCAACTTTTGTTATTGTTTTGATTGTGAGAGCCCCTAGCGGCAGATTTTACAGACTGTACGTTTAAGGGTAACATGTGGTGATGGACAGGATCACTCTCTCTCTGTCACTGATTGGTAACTGGAGGGGTTAAACTGTTGAATGCAAACCCTGTTGCCATGACAACCAGAGACTGAATTTTGGCTTGTAAATTGTCATATACGAAGCGAAAGATGTTTTAGAGGCATACCGGTTTGAATGGTTTCAACAGTTATTTTCTTGTAGTGAAGAGTACGATCAGCAGTGTCAGCGACTAGAAAGGGCTCAGGCCACAGATTTACTTATTACCTTATTTGCACTAAATAAGTCACTTTGTTTGTTTGTTTGTTTGGTTCTTCCCTTATACTTTATTAAGCTGCCTGATATCTGTGATCATTTCTCATTTTTAAAACTGTTACATCCTCAATAACATGCAGTCAGGACGAACAACCCAACACTTGCAGGATTGCAGACAAACATCCCTGTGGTTTTATCCTCACTCTGTTTGCGTTTCATATCCTCTGTAGGTCTTTTTATTTTTAAGACCGTTGGGTCTGCATATGAGAGAGAGTGTGCTTTGCAAACGCGTGTGTGCGTGTGTGTGTGTGTGTCTGTGTGTGGTTGTGCCGTCAGCTAGCAGGAATGCATGGTACCGCCAAAGCTAAGATGGCTGCCAAGGGCTAAGATGGCTGCCAGGATTCCACAGAGCGACAGCACGGGAGAGAAAGGGAAGCAGAGACAAAACGAGTGTGAGAGGAATCACAAGAGAAATATGCGAAGATGTTGTCGCACTCTCTAGCAGAATGAGGGAAGAGTGGTGCGGGAAAAATAGAAACTCTATCCTTGTGTGTTTTCTGTTCTTCCTTTTACCGAGAGCGAAGAGGCTTTTTTTTGGGGAGCGGTCTCTTTGTTTAGTTGGTTTTGGCAACGCACTGACCGGGTGCATAGTGCATCAGTTTGTTGGCATGTCGTCCACTAATGCCACCCAACATTAGGACGCTGATTTGTGTTTATGAGATGTTGAGATTGGGCTGCTTAGTACTGCCTGGAAAAGGGGCCTCGTTCTGACTTGGGGGACTTGGCCCAGGACGGCCTTAAAGCTTCAGCGCTGTGGCGTGATTGGCTTGAATTGTATATATGTTACATTCATAAAACTCTATAATGCTGCATTACGCATCTAAAGAAAAATGGCAGCCAGCAGGCCAAACAAAACTAGCTGAAGCAGGCAGCTTTCTGCCAGCCTGCCCCTATAGATGCTAAGGTAAACACACACTGGAGATGCATTACAAACAATGCTGAGCGCCCAAAGTGTGCTTTTAAAAAGAGCCCCCCAAAGGTTCAAATCAGCAGCTGAGCGCTTTAGGTTTTGTTGGGTAATTTAAGTTACACTCTCAGACGCCTTAACTTAGATAGCATCCATGTTAGAGCCAAGTGCTTGTAAAAAGGAAAAAATATCAGGTACTGAGAAGAGTGTTGCTATCACAGAAGAAGCAACCCAACAAATACTCAGAACCCAGAAATGTATTTTTTAGTGCAGTTGAAGTCAGCAGTGGAAAGCTGTCTAAACACTTTACCCAACCTACACTGCCTTAAATTGTGTTTGGTCCTCAACTAGAATATTGTGTTTGTGCATTTGAGTGTGAGGGAGTCCCTGAAAGGGAGGTATAGAGGGGGAGAAAAGTGCTTTTCAAGCCAAAATGAACAAGCATTCAAAAAACACCTCGGCTTTCAAAGTTGATGCTTTTCCTAGTAAAAGAACAAGTGAATTTCCCAGACTGACAGTCTCTAGAAGTGAGGATATCAAACTTTCAATTTTCCTTTTTATGACTTTAAACTGAGCTAACCTGCGGCCTCACTTTGGCTAGTGTCCAGACATCTGCCCACCTGACGAACCATCTCTCTTTTTTCTGTCTTTCAGAACAATCAGGACAATCAGACAATTCAAACCAGCAAGGAGACACAGACGTCAAGCCCCCACCGAATGGTAAGATTGAAAGTACACACACATACATAAAAATGTCTTCATTTAATCAATGGTACATGCTCTCACACCTGTACAACCACTAACACACATGCACATACTGTACATGCACAGGACCTCCACATACAGTACCTCTCTGTGTGAAGAGTGCCCCAGCAGAGTTGGGTTGAAGTTTATTATGGTAAGGAGAGCTGATGGTACTGTAGCGTGGGGGCCGTGCCGGGATTGTGGCAGGCCACTCATAAATCACACTGACGTTATTGGAAGATGGGAACCACATGGCTGCTGCCGAGCTGAGCGCTGACCTCATGCGCCGTCCCCGCTGTGGTTAACCCTGGACGGGGATGGAGCGAAGGCAGGAGAGGGATGGAGGATGGGAGATTAAGGAGTGATGGAGTTTGGAATGAAATCCAGAGTCAGGGGTGAGGAGAAGAGATGGACGGATGAAGAGAGGGATGAAAAAAGGAGGGAGGAAGGCCTTCGATTTAAAGTTTAGCCAACGCTTGAGCTTATAATGGTGTCTGTAAAACACAAACCATATGGAAATGATGGACAGGGACATAATACAGCAAAGAGTCACACACCTTACAGTAGTTAAGGATAAAACTAATGTCCGATGAATTCTGACCACCCGAGATAATATGCAATACCCGGAGTCTAAATTAATGGCTTATGTTTGGCCTCAAGGTTTAAAAGGAAGGTTTAAAATGGCGTCTTAGTCTTTGCAAGGATTTTGCTTCCCAGATCTCAGCATTAGGTTTGATGAGTACAGATTAACTGTGCCTGTTAGTATGCTTCAGTATACCCTAACATGTGTACTTCGACATGTATGTGCAAAAAGATCATAACATACAGTTTTATATACATTCTACAGCTGCCCATGTAGAGATCGTACTGATTTGTTAGATGTGATTGGTTGTGTGTGTTGGACTGTCAACAGTCAAAATAAATGATAACATCCAAACCGACGGCGGCCTGTATCTTGTAGAAAACACATGGGCCCAATTGAGGACTCCGGAAGTGGGCCAGATTTTTCCATACATGTGTTTTTCAGCTCCCTCATCTTGTGTCTTATGCATAATGTGGTTTTCTGTGTCCACATGTAATTTAATGCATTTTCGGTGCATATATCCATGTCGCCCGCTCTCACACGCTCCTCCTCTGTCTTTCACCCAGGCCACTTGAGTTTCCAGGACTGCTTTGTGACTTCAGGGGTGTGGAACGTAGCGGAGCTGGTTCGCGTGTCACAGAGTGAGTCACAGCATTAACCCTCTCTGTCAGTCCACACATCACACTTCCACGGTCAAAAATGACATTTATCAACATTCATTTAAATGTATGTGATACAGGAGGTTTCCACCTGGAAGTCTTTGAGACCAAGCATTGCAATGGGTCATCTTAGAGTTAATATAATGCATCCTGAGAGGGGGATGAATGTGTCTGCAAAGTTCAATGCCATGCTATTGAATAGTTTGTGAAACAGTTCAGCTCAAATGGAAAATGTTAACTAAATGGTGACGTTAACATAAAAAGGCAGTCGTTATTATAATACGTACTCCTTGGACCGTGGATGTCAAATCAAGCAAACTCCATTCAGTGTAAATTTGAGATCTATCACAGGATAACCGATCATTTTGAATGCCTGGAGACACTACACAAAAAGTCAGGGATATGAAAATCCTTTGGATTCATCCTCTTACAAAGGACAAAGGGGCTTTCTATGTATTCTGTAAGAATAAACATAGAATAGGATAATGTGTCATGTACAGAGTTAATAAACGGGTGTAGTTAATAGTTGATAAGAACATTCGGTCTGACATAAAAGTGAACAACATACCGATCAGTTGTAATTGTATCACTACAGCAAAGTAAAACATTTTGAGTCTTATGTTATGTGCGTGTGTGTTTGTCCCTGTGCGTTCTTTCCTCAGCCCCAGTTGCTACAGCAACTGGCCCTAACTTCTCCTTGGCTGACCTGGACAGCCCTGGCTACTACAACATCAACCAGGTGACCCTGGGACGGCGCTCCATCACCTCCACCCCCTCTACAAGGTACACATACAGGCCCACATGCACACTCAAAAGACAGATGCTACCCATGTTCTTTTCCCTTGTACTAATACTCTTCATTTCGTTATTCTTTAACCTCTTAACACTGCTGTATTCTTGATGCTTAGCTTGCTCTGCTTTTTGATTGTGGTCTTTCTTTCCTCTTTCTCCCCTCTTTTTCCTTCTTCATGACTTATCCTGCTCATTCCTCCTCATTTTCCCACCAATCTGTTTGTCATTCTGTCTTTGTTTGTGTCTTTTGTTTTTTTCCTCTTGCTCCCTCTACCGTCCTCTCTTGCTCGTCTTACGCTGCAGGACTGAAATGGAGCTTTATGCAAGTCTCCCACGGAGGTAGTTACACTCATTACAGAATATCTCCCTTGATACTAATGTAACACAGAACCCTGCATTATACTCGCACAAAAGTTACACACGCATGCTGTCACTCCGATACGCACACGAGCACACATATATTTAAACATTTTGGATCAGCAGTGAAACGCTGTACGTTCACAAGCCTTTTATTTTATTGGTCACAGATGTTTGAGTCTATAAGAATCTGCAAACACACACAAAAGCGTTCCAGCATCACTGTGCTTACTTTCTGCTCTCAGTTTCTAGCTGCTCCAGGTCAGTTTGCAAACAACATGTTGTACAAATTCTGGCCTCATCTGTCTCACTAGTTGTCTTGCCTTGTCTCCTCTGGCTAAAACATAATATGAAAACAAAATGTTGAAAGGAAACGCTGACATTTTGAATAAGAGTAACTTCTGATTTCATGCAGACACATGCCTGATTGAAATAATCACTCTTTTTTTGTCCTCAAATGTCCCAAATATGATATGTCTGCATTCATTTAACCCCAAAAAAAAACATTAGCTTTGCCCATTTGTTTTACTGTAAAACCTTGGCTTTTGTGCAAGGTGAAGAAAAATGGAAAAGAAACCAACCCTGTCTGTTTCTTCCTCTCAGCTCCAACAAGCGCAAGTCTATTGACGACAGTGAGATGGAGAGCCCGGTGGACGATGTCTTCTACTCAGGCCGCTCCCCGGCGGCTGGCAGCAGCTCTCAGTCCAGCGGTTGGCCTAATGATGTGGATGCAGGTAGTCCCGCTAAATCCTCCCCATCACATTCTCCTGAAGCTGGGCAGAGGTCCAAGTCAATTCAGGCACACAATGTTGGCTGATTTTAAATGTAGATTTAAACAAATAATGATTTGATGTAAGCTTCAGAAGAAGCAACTCCTCAGGGGTTTTTTCTCAAGAGAAAATTACACTGAATTTTGAAGTCCCTGAAAACGTACTTTCTCACTTGAACATTGATGGAATAGATTGACACATTGGGAAAAGTCTATCTCTCCTTTCTTGTAAACATGCACATGAGAATACTGACAAAGCTCTTATGTCTGTAACTAAGAGTGAAAACGTGTTATCATAGTCCAAAGCTAATAAAATCCACCACCAGCACCTTTAAAGCTCAGAAATAAACACATTGTATCTTGTTTTTTTAAATCACTACAAACTGTAAAACTATACATTGTGGTTTCAGGATGATAATGTACCTGAGTATTTTTTGGCCAGATGCAGCAACGCTCTGGAGTCAAGATACAAAGTGTTGATCCATGAGCTTTAGAGGTGGTGGAATATGAATGTTGTTACCTTTGGAGAGAGCCAGGCTATTTACCCACTTCTTCCAGTCTTTATGCTAAACCTATATAACTCATGGTTTGCTGTAGCTTTTATCTAAAAAAGAAAACATGTTTACAGCCTAGAACAAAAATAGTTTGATTTCTATAGCTCAGATTTTTTCTATATAATATGTGTTGATTGAATTAAGGTTCAGAGTTATGCATAAATAGGCATAGTTAAGGGCGCGGCTGATTTGACCGAAGCTAATGGAAAAAGATGTTTTCAGGGCTTTTTGATACAAATATACTGACTGACTTGAAATGGGCCAGAAGCCACAGCTCATCACTCTCATCATTCTCTCCATCACTTGACCCCCTCATCATACCAACTCTCCTTCACACCCTCTTCCATCTACAACTTCTCGCCCGCTCACACCCTGAAACCCTCTCCTCCATCGAGCAGAACAGACCTGTTAAAAGTTGAGGCAGTGTCGTTGTGCTAAGGCCAGGTTTGACCATCTTTTTTACATGCAGCAAGGATTTTAAGGCCCAGTTTGCTAAAAATACGTAAAAAATAATTTTTAAATCCCTTTTGAACATTAAGATTTTTTTAAGATTTTTTTTTAAGGATTTCCATTACTCAAACTTCTTTCACCAACCCATTACAAAAAAAACCCAATCCAAACTAATTAAAGATTAAACTTGATTATTTAAAATGTTCCATTTTCTGTGAACATTTTTTTTGGATTATGTTGATAAACACATTTTTTTTTATCTTTGCTAGGAATCTCTCTCAAACAACACTTTACTGTCCAGTTTCCCAACATGCATGAGTGAAGTCATATTGATGAATACATTTAAACTTCTGCAAGTAAAATGGAAAACTTGCTGCATGCTCATTTGGTTAAAGTGTGTAAACTGAACTTTTAATCAGACCACGAGATGAGTACAGAGAACCATTTATTCTAGTGTTTGTTGTCTGAGTTATAGAGAAGAGTAGCAGAGATGAGTAAACTTGCTCTACTCAACTGGCATAAGCACATCTGCGTGTGTGTTAGTGCGTGCGTGCGTGCGTGCGTGTATGTGTGGGAAATCAGAGAGCCACATTCTGTTGATATTTCACATATAACTGTGTAAGAAGCAGCTAGTGTTGTGAAATCTTGGTATATCCTTCACATAATCTTATGTAAAGACAATGCTACATTTAGCAGCTGGTTAGCTTAACTTTTAAAGCAACAACACAAACAGCTGACTTAGATTTTTACATTTTAGAAACGATGGAAGATGTTTTTTTGGTACCTTGTCTAACATCTAGATGTTGCATTAAAACCCAACATGATGCTGTTTTTGTACTTTGAACTTATAGATTCAACTAATAAGGTGTAACTTGAAATCAGCTTAGAGATTATGGTAGGAAGATTGTATTACTTACAGACAGATCTCAAGCTCTTTGTTTTCCCTGCTGCTAATCTTTGTTGTAAGCTAGCGTTAGGCTAACCAACTTCAGGCTGTAGCTTCATATTTATGTTACAATGCAGCTTTTGTTTCTCAGAAAGTTAGGTAATTTGTCGACAAAATTCTGAACTATTTCTGTCACATTATTACCAGGACACATTCTGTGTTGACTTCTTAAGAACAAACTGCAGAGCAGCATCGGTAACCAGCTTTAGAGTTTTATACCAACGCTGACCCTTTGGCTTGCAGCACTTTTTACCATCATATGATGGGGTCTGGTCAAATGTGGACCGTGTGTCTCTAGGGATTAGTTTTTGACTTTTGGGATTCTTTTAATGAACTTAAATCATGTTTACTTTATAATGTATAACTGTCACTCTCACTCACATGCTGCCATTTTAATACTGCCAGCAAACATGATGTTACTATTTTATGAAAACTTGCTGCACTCTATGACATTCAATTACCCTATTGTCCATTATTTAACAACCCTTCTTTCCCCCTTTCATTATTTCCACCTCTCCCTCTGTCTGTCTCTCTCTTTATCTGTGCCTTTTATCTCAACCTCCCCTCTTCCATTGTTAACTCTTCCCTTCTCCCCTGTTTGGCCTTTCAGTGCAGCACCATTTGGCCAGTGTGCAGGAGAGGAAGATTAAGCATGAGAACGATGGAGTGCAGTTTCCTTACCATGGTTAGAACAACATTAAACATTCTACTGTGTACATGTATAAATGCTCTTCTTCCGCTCACACTACCCTAAACGTGTATACATCTCTTTCTGTCTTGTTTTCAAGTCTGTTTGCACTTCCTATGAGCTGTATATTGTCTTCTGCATTTTCCATCCATCCTTTCCTCTGCTCTTCTTGTCTCTTCTCTTCATCCCTCTCTTGTGTCTTGTTCTCTGGTTATGCTGCTGCTGGGTGGGTTTTTGTGTTTTTACCAGATGTCTGCTGTTGTCCATTGTGGGTTTACCAAAGCCTTTTGGTAGCCCAATAGCTCCACAACATCCACCGCCTGTTTGCCTCAAAGATGCTGTTGTAAATCTGTGAAAGAAATCCGACATCTAGGAGGATGAAAACATCCCTAATGCATTAAAAAAAAAACATGTCTGGATTACTCTTATACCGGCATACACTGTCTGATAAACAATCCACTCGAAAATGTGTAATTATGTGCATAATCATATCCAAAAACCACATTGTAGTAACATACCACATGCATACAAACAGTGTTTCCGAGGCAGTGTGATTTTGTCAACAACATTCAGCTAAGTGCTCTGGGTGTTGTAATTTTGTTGTCAAGCCCTGAGAGAGAAAGCCGGCGATGAAAGACACAGAGAATTAGGAGTGTGCGTGCGTGCGTGTGTGTGAATGAGGGTTTCTTCAGTAGCTGTGTTACCCAGTTGTTTGGACAGAACTGTTGAGTGGCGTCCCACCTGCTGTAGGCCTGACTCAACCGTGTCTGAAAGACAGTGCAGGAAAAACAACATACGACCCAAACAAACACGACTAAAGGCACTCAGGTGTGTCATCAATGCACGAGGCACCTTCTGTCTCCAAGACATGCTTACTCACCAACACACACATTTACAAATGGCATGCAGACACACACACACACACACACACACACACACACACACACACACACACACACACACACACACACACACACACACAACAAGATTTAATCTCTTTCTCTGATTTACATTCACACACACATAAACACACAGGCACTCCCCAATCTGGAGAGGAGCAGCGTTCCGGTCCAGATGGCGCCTCCATGTGTCTACAGCAAAGGGAGCTACTGGGTTACAGCAGACATCTGTTCTGGTGGTGGTGGTGGTGGTGTTGGAAGTGAGAGATGAGGAGGGATGGAGGATGGGAGGAGGGGTGAGGGGGGGGGGGGGGGGGGGGGGGCTCCTCTGCCGCCGCTTGTGCCTGTTCTGGAGGTGATCTTCCACCTGAATGAAAAGCTCAGAGGCATAGCAGGTGATCATGTAATTCATCATTAAGTCTGCTGTATCCCGCTCTGCTCTGCTATGCACCATTCTCTCAGTCCGCCTGCTTGCTCCTGCTGCTCACTGGGAAAAAACAAGCATTGGGTTACAAATGTAGTGGTGAGATTGACAGAGAATTCCTGCACAATAACTGGTGATATGGGTAAAAAACTGTGATGTGCCTTGCGGTCGTTTGTTTGCCTAAAGCACCATACCTGTTTGTTTATGAGTGCTGACCACATGCAGGGTGGTCAGTTTACGAGGGAAACAACTCTGTTAATGAACATTGTATTCTGTTGACCCGTATGATGAGTGTGTGGGCTTTTTCTCTCTTTGGTATGTGCGTGGGGGGAGGGGGGGGGCTGAATGCACATGCTACTAGACCAGTTTTATGATAGTGAGTTTGTGTGGTGGCCAGCTTGTTAGCGTGGCAAGGCTAGAGGGTCATGGGAGCAATTGGCCGTCAGTTTGCTTGTGCAATGTGCCAGGAGCAGGACACAGAAATAATGTAGAACAAATAACTGAGTGTGTGTGAAGACTCAAACGCACGCACGCACGCACACACACACACACACACACACACACAGATTAAGGGAGAGATCAGAGTAACTTCTGTTTGCTTTATCAGACAAAGCTTTCATTGGACATCTGGGCCTCATTTGCTGCTCCTCACTGAGAAGCCACGTAGTACCAGATATTTCAGCAAGATACTGACTAATTATGGAATATCACAGAGACTAAAAACAATATGTATAATTTAAGGCTGTTTATGCATAATAAGCTGGTTTTAATTGAAATTGTACTGTAATGGCATGCAGTAATCCCTATACATACCACAGGGGAGCTGGAGCCAAACAGGCTTTATTAAAGGGACGCATCGAATCTACAACATGTTGAACCAAGGTTTGTCTGTGTAAGAGGAAGAAAGATACCCAAATGCCAAATTAAAAATATTCAGTTTACCTTTCACTCTTCGCAATTTAAATACAATTATATGGGAGAATAATGGTTAATGCACTGTGTTAAGCAAATAATTTCAGTAAGTGAAACAACTTATTGTGTTTTCTACATAAATTACAGCTTTCAGTCATTATTACAACACATTACATCTTGCCTTAGGATTGAAACACTGGTTGTGCTTTAAAAACAAACTAATTCTTCACGCAGTGTAGAAGAGATTTATGGAACTTTTCTGAAGTATCTCTGTTTCATGCTGTTTCATACTTTACATTTCAGAGGCAAATAATGTGCATACATATTTATTATATATATATTTATCTGACAGCTAGTGAGAGTTACTTTTCAGATTTTGACATTAATGTAATGATGCAGAATGTAAATAAAGCTGCAAGCAGCCTGGAGTGGGCCGTCCCACCTACGTGTACAGTTCTATTGCAGCCGCAGTATCTTTACACCATTCGGGAAAAAGGACTAAAATGTCCCTTCCTTTGTCCCCTAGGTAGCACAAGACAACATTCAGCAATCATTATGACACTTTAAATCAAGTGTTTACATGCATGAGTTTTGAGGGGAAACCTTGAACTTTGGCTAACTGCCATTGCCACGGCTTTTTATGAAACTAAAGATTGGAGAAACTAAAAATCGACAATGGCTAAGTATGTCTTTCACCATCAGTAACTTATAAGAGGTTTGTATGCAAACAGCCGGTGTACTTCCTGTGCCATAAATGTAATAGGTTGTGATATTACAGAGTAACACACAAAGATAAGAGCCAGATGGATCACAAGCCTACATTCCTAATGCTCTGCTGATTCTAGCAATGAGTATATTATAATAATAATAATAATAATAATAATGCATTTGTTTTATATAGCGCTTTTCTAAACACCCAAAGATGCTTTGACATAGAAAAAACAAAAAACAACAACAACAACAATCAATAAACAAAACAAGAACAAAATCAATGTAAGGGGGGAGGATGGGAGTTAGTGATTGTAGGCAGTGTTGAAGAGGTGAGTTTTTAGAGATTTCTTGAAGGAAGTGAGTGTGGGGGAGTCTCTAATGTTTGTTGGGAGGGAGTTCCAGAGGGTGGGAGCAGCAACGGAGAAGGCCCTGTCCCCACAGGACCGATAGTTTGTCCTGCAGGGGGGGGGACAGGAGGTTTGCATCGGCAGATCTGAGAGTGCGGGTGGGTGTGTGCCGGTGGAGGAGCTCATTTTTATCATCTTGAATCAATTATTAATTTGACTTTATTTTATGTTCAGCTATTCTACTACAGTACGTGGCTTTTTGAGCCATGATATCAAAAGTAAAAAGCCAGTGCTAAGCAGATCATGTATCTTGTTATTGTCTTTATTAAATATATTCAGACTTAAAGATAAACATATGATGTGTGTACAACAAAAGAAGCAAAGGTCTCTTAAGTAAAGTGTTGAAAACATCCGTCTTCAAACTCTTAACTTAGTTTGTCTGAAGGCCTGTGTGGTTGTGAGAAATCATACTTTTTCTGTCTGTGTGCTGTCTCATATTTCCTAATTATACCAGTAAATGAGGTTTATATCACGCTGCTCATTGCACACATCCCGCCTAAATGTGCCACGTGATGTGCCTTGATGAAACTAAGAGCCAGTGCCCACCTTTTTCTATACTTATCAGTGCCCACACAAGCACAGCTGCGCACATGCTGCCTATGAGTATAATGGGTAAATAGTGATAAAACATTTCCCAGCGTAGTATTTAAAAACAAGCTTTTCAAAAATCTGTGCTCTTAGACTTTATATGTTAGCTCATAAAATCTATTTCAACATTTCTTGGGGCAATGTTGAAATAAACCCACGTCTTTATTTGAGTGTGTTTGTTTTATATGTGTGAAAATTGTGTCGTTTGGGAGTTTATTGGGCTTTTGGTTGCCATGCTTGTTCATCAATGTATTCTTACAACCCAATCTGAGGAAAACAAAACACAAGTCCTGTGTATTCCCGAGAAATGTATTGAGGTCTGTTTGCACACTGATGGACTTTTCAATACTTTTACTTTGCCATTATTCTCTGTTTTATGGATTTTTTCTTCCTAAGATTTACTCAAGCACGTATCCAACATTGCGGTTCCCTGCAGAGGTCGAATACACCATTTGGCGCTGCTCCTCAAACCCTGAAGTCTAAATTGTGCCTTTGGATTACCATATATCAAAATACAATCCCTCAGCACCCACCACATAAGGTCTTGATCACAGAAGAGTGCCTCTTTTATCTGTAGCTCTCACACTTTTGGCCATGTCTCTGGTCCGCTGGTGAGCCTGGCCTGTACTTAATGTGCCTGTTTTTACCAAACTGAGGGATTTTTCATGCAGCCCTTAGCCGCAACCGACATTAATAACAGAGGGGGACACTTTAATATGTTTGCCTATGTGTGTCGGCCATATCGTCACCACTCCTCTCCTGCTTAAATCCGTCCATCTTTCTGCTGATCTCCCCTCCAGCATTCACTGGCAGTTTGCCTGGTGCTCACCACCCAGCCTGAAAACCTTGTGTATATGTGTGTGGTAGTGTCCAAAAAGCCCTTCTATATGAAATACATTGGGTCTTGAGGGAGTCAAATACCTGACTGTAAGATAAGCAGAAGGGCACTACGTAAGAGCTTCAGTTGATGTATTTTGACTAGTGCAGCCATATGTAGTTGTGAAATTCATGCTGGTTTTGACTGGAAAGCAAGAATGCCATAGTTATGAGGCCATCCAGGCTCCAATTCATATTGGACAAGTGCAGTGAGTAGTCAGTAGTTGTTTGTATGTATGTCGATCATTGTGGTTTGAGATTTTCAGATCTCCAAAAAGGTAATTGTATTAACAGTTTGCCCAGTAAGCGGGACTTTGCTGTGCTGGTCATTTACACTCCAGTGGTGACCATAGTTGGACCGCCATTGCATTTCCCAGCTCTCCTCTCTCCTGACACTACCCCCTAGCCTCACAACCTCCCCACCCTTTCCCCTTCTCCCGTCACCCCCCTACGCTCTGATCCCCTGCTGCTTCAGAATATGACCTCACACCAGACCCTGCCCTAAACTCCCCCCTGCTAAATCTGAAGGACATGGTACAGCCCGCTGACTGTACAGAGTTTTTGACAGACAAGTTGTGAGGACCCATCTGTATGTTAAGACAATCAACAAATCAATGAATGAATCAATCGATCAGTCCATTGATTTCAGTCAATCATAATCATTCGATTCTTGCAATCAGCATTTAAAAACGATAAGTTCATTTATATATTTAATTTTTTTATTGAGTAGGGTCAAAGTAAGAAAAGCAGCCATGTTTGATTAAAACCTCGTCTCTGTTCTGCCATTTTGTTGATCCCCTTTTTGCCAGGACTCTCATCGCCTAGTTCTCTTAAGAAGCCGGGGAAATTCGATTTCAGCGCCCTGTCCTCCCAGACGAGGTCCCCCCGCATGGCGTTCACCCACCACCCACTGCCAATGCTGGCGGGAGTGAGACCAGGTGAGACCAACCCAGCTCCCAATCCCTCCTGATCGCCCCCACCTCTTCCTCCCTCCAACCCTCACCATCTCCTCCTTCCAACCTCTTCAGGGCCCCGTCCCCTCCTCTTGGGAGCAGAAGTGGGAGCATTGTCTTTGGGAGATGAGAGTGGCTGGGAATTAACATCAGGCAGGCACCTCTGCCTGTTTTGAACTTGTAGGGTGCAGGTCAGGCTGGTGATCGAGCTTGTTGGTAGCCTGGGTGTGGTGACTTTTCAGGGTCTGTCTGGTGGATGGTTGGTGCTCTTACAACTTTTGATATCACACTGTAAATCACTTTAATCTTCTTCAAGTAGAAGGACCAGGCCTGGGGTTGCTGCTACCTATTCTGTCACATTTCTTCTTCTAGTTTTAAGAAAACATGCTTATTTTTGCATTTTTATCTTATGTAAATAATTATTGTTTTTATCTACTAGTGATATTTAGTCATAGACTCATGGCTCAGCTGTTTTAAATTTCTTAAACTGGACAAAGTTTGCAGATATTTGGTACTATCTAAAAGTCTAAATACTCTTGTGGACAGAAACAAGACAAGTTTCTGTTCAGAAATAACCTGCCTAATGACCCTCCAGCAGGCGGAACACTTAGGCCGAGGATTTTTCCATCTCACTGTTCTCCATCCTCTGTCTCCACGATCTTATTGACTTGCTCTTCCTGACAATTTAAGATCTCCAAATGGATCTCTATTGGTGTCTTTATTCATACTGGCTAGGGCAGAAAATGAAGCCTGAGTGAGAGTTGCTGTACGAACCAGCTGATCCTCCACCAGGCTGAAACAAGTAGCTCATGATAACATCAGATATCTAACATAGTCAAAGGGGTTCAAACAATAAATCTGCTGTTTCTTAATTTTATCACCATGGCACAGATCGGAGAGGTCTCCGTTTTTTGAATAGTGCTAGTCAGTACATTTGCTCAGAGCAGGAGCTCGCTTGAGATCATTATCCGTGTGATTTAGTTCTGTAGCTCAGCTACATTAAAGGAGTTTTAAGCCACAGAGCAGATGTGAAGCAATGAGGTTGACCACCGTGTCATTAAACCCTCCTGTGTAGTTGTTGACAGATCGTATGTTTTTTGAGATATAGCCACAGAAAATCCATTCTCCACACACACGCACGCACGCACGCACGCACACACGCACACGCACACACACACACACATACATATTCATGTTCACCCTGAGTGCATGTATACCGTATCCCAGAAGTGACAATTTTACAGTTGTGATTTGTCTCGTTTTTACACCATCTTTTACAAGACACAACCTGAGGCTCTTCTAATGCTGGCGGGAAAGTTTTTACCACTTCATAAGCAATTTTGTAGTTTTGTTTGGCCGACAACATTCAGAGGGATTAAGTGGTTAGAGAAGTTGGATTGGTTTGCAGAGCATGCTTTGAGGAGCTGTTCAGAGGGGGGTTGTAAGGGACGTTCCTACAACCAAATTCAGGAGGTCTTCCCATCACAAGGCTGACATGCGAAGAAATCCGGGTATGAGGAACATGCAGACTCAAGTCTGACAGCCACCCACATCTAAACACAATCTGATTAGTCAAAACTATCCCTTCACACCAAGTCAACACTTACACCTGAATTCTATGTGTGAAGTCATAACAGCTAGTTTAAAATGTTGGACTACAAATAGATTGTGAAAAAACTAAGCGCAAGGTATGCATAGAAACTATTTATATTCAGCCAAATGTCTGCATCACTTAAATGAAAGTACTAAGTGCAAAGTAACGGATAACTTGATAAAATGCAAGCTAAGATTGTTAATATGGTTACAAATTAAAAATACAGATTCCAAACATTACAAATGAACACATTTGGGGCTTGTGTGGTGTTAATGAAGGGGTACTTGAGTTCATCTGACAGGGTTTTGGGGGTACAACAGACAAAAAAGGTTGGGAACCTCTGCTCTATAGGGAGAGGGTAGGGGTGTAGGGATTCCCCTGATCCTGCACATCCCCAGCCCACCCCTAATACCCCCATAGTGTTTGGCCTTCACCCATTATTTAATGGGATTAGAAGAGGGCTAATAGAAGCAGGGAAACAGCTCTACTGGGGAGCAGGCAGCCTGGCAGGGGAGCAAGGTGTTGCTGGGCTCAGAGGCATAGGGCTCTGTCTGGGGGGTAGTGCAGCGCAGTTTGGCACTCTCATGAAGAACACTCGCACACACAATGTATAAGATGCAGCACCACAGAGTGTTGGCAGCTTAACATGGGCAGCTGGGGGCCCTGGATGAGATGAGATGGGGTGGGTGTCAGACTGGCACAGCTAAGAGGAGAACAGGCCCCTAATACAATCAAGGAGATTTAGTAATGGATATAGGTCTGACAGAGAGGGCTTTGTGTTTGGTGTTAGGGTTCAACCAACTGCTCCCGTCTTATACCTCACATATATTGAGCTCGGTTTGGAGCAGAAGAAGGAATGCCTTGCCTATAAGCTCATTAGCAGCTGAATGCTGATATAGGTTGCATCCCCATCCATGATGGGCACAAACACACACACACACACACACACACACACACACACAAACATACATATCATCAGATGTGACTCCCCAAAGCACATAAGAAAAAACATGAGCTCAGACTTAAAGTGTGAACATACTGATGAGTTCTGTCAGAGAAATGAAATGAATCCCATTAGAAAAGGCTTTACTGTCCATCAATGCCAAATTGCATTTGCGCCAATGGTTCACACCCTCAAAACAGCACACAGACATTCAGTCATTAAGACGGACTAATTTAAGACAGTGCTCAATGATCTCTCCGTGTTTTTGTCTTTTCACAAGCTTTTTGAATCTCTGAATTTCAAGATGCAGCATTATTATCTGTTTACTTGTGTGTTCAAGTCTGAATGTTGTAAACTTTGTTATATCGTCTCTGTGAGTGTGCACACGTGAATGTAATGTGTGTGTAATTCTCTTCCATAAAGCTGTAGAGATTTACTGGAGTGATGATAACACATTATGAGCAATGCTCATAATGCCTATTAACTCAAAATCAGTCTTTCTCTGGAATACAACTTTACTTTGATGTACTGTATTTTAAAACCCGATTAAAACATCATGGGTTCCAGTTGTAATGTGTTTTTCTTGCAATCATTTGTTTATCACTCTATGCATCTCACCCAACTGTAAGGCTGTGTTGGAACTAAATGGTTTATGTGTTCCTCTCGCTTTTCTTCTCTGCATCTGTCTCCACTTGACTTTCTCTACCAATGTCTCTGTTGGCAGGGAGTCCCCGTGCTTCAGCTTCGGCCCTGCACTTCCCGTCTCCTTCCATCATCCAGCAGTCTAGCCCCTACTTCACCCACCCAACCATCCGCTACCACCACCACCCTGGACAGGATCCCCTGAAGGAATTTGTGCAGTTTGTCTGTGCTGATGGCTCAGGGCAGTCCGCTGGACAGGTAAGGCCTACTACCAGAGAGGAAAAACACTATCAGCTTTTATGGATTTATAATGTGTCACACTCTGCACCTAGTTTGCATTAGTATTAAAGGACTTATTAAAAGAAAAACACTTTTTTAAAGAAACAGTGTATGAATCTGAAATGCTTAGCATTGTACCACTGAATGAACAAACAACAGAAATATATTTGTGTAAAGATGTTTCTATGAATGCAAAATGAAGGCCACAATTGTAATTATCAGAATTTTTCCAATTTTAGCAACTTCAAAAGTTTTGCAAATACACTTTTTAAATAACTGCTCCCTGATTACAAAAAAAAGAAAGGTATCCATTATATAAACAGGACTTGATATGACTAATAAAATATTTTGATCATACTGTAGATATCTGAATTCCTAAATAAAGAATTTAGTTGTACAGACACTTAGCTACAATGGCTTGTTAATGCATTTGTACTTATTTAGTATTTCAGAAAAACCAACAGCAACACTGGCTTATTAATATCTGAAATTGCATTCCTTTAGTTCTATAAATGTCATGACGTCTAGCGGACAGTGCAGTCCAGATGTTTATCTTGTGGTGTTCTATGTCTACTTACAGATTAGTGAAACGCACAGAAATACACCCCACAGCAAAACACACAAAGTGGACACACTGAATGTTTGTTTATCCAGTTGGTGTACAAATCTTTGTATTGTCTTGTCGATGTCATTTTACTGTTTGCTGTTTCATACCCTGACTATCCCACTCCTTTCCTTTTTTATTTATTTACGTAACTGTTTTTGCTCCACCCAACCCCTCAGAAGTTAAAACCATCAGCACAGCACTGAATCAGTCACAGCACACTTCAGTCGAGCATACCAGTCATGTGTTGTGTCATCGTGTTTCTGTTTTCATCTTTAGCTGTTCTGATTTTAGTTGGAGTTTGGTTGTTTGGTGCTGGTATCGTTGGTGTTGGTGGTGTTGTGCTTGTGTAGACAAGTATTTTCCCATGGTTTTGATTTCTTGCCATCTTCAGGACAAACCTAGTCAATAATTTGCTCACTCCTCTGCGTTACATCTCCTCCACCCACCAAGGACCACCCTATGGAACCTTTCACCTCAAACTCCAGCTCCCACTCCTATCAAACCCTGTGGTGATTATTATTTTTCACACATCCATTAAAGATCCAGTCCACATACATCATTCCTTTGGTTGTTGTTTCCCACTACCTCTCCCCCCTTTTAACTATTGCCACCCCCCCCTTCCTTCCGTCATGGAAATTCCTTTGGACCTTGCCTCCCAAGATGCGTCCTCTTTTCATTCGGTGTCTGCGGATTGTCGCCCTCCTGACCCTGTTTGTGTTGTCTGCAGCCAAACGGGAGCGGCCAGAGCAAAATGCCAGGCTCCTTCTTGCTGCCTCCACCTCCCCCAGTGGCCCGCCCAGTGCCCCTCCCTATGCCCGACTCTAAACCCAACAGCACGCCCCCTGACGGCGGACTCTCCTCGCCCGCATCTCCGTGTAAGTGACCCCGTGGAGACCGAAAAATAAATATGAAATTCCCAAACCTCACCAGTGAACAGACCCCAGCCATTGATCTTCCTCCACTTTGGTGCAATCATTGCTCCTGTGTATTCAACATCTCACCTCCTTTAACCCTTGGATTGCTGTGGGGGGGCAGCACAGGCTTTACCCTGAAGCTCAGCAGATTCAAGGCCAAAAGAGGTCTAGTGGGGTGTATCTTCATAATGGTTTTCTGTGGTGTCCCTCAGGATTCTGTATCAGGCCCTATCAGATTGACTGGCGCTTTCTGTTGAGCACATTCTGAGTTGACTGGTGTGAATTAGTTTCTCTGCATATTGATTCTGATTTGAGACCTTTCATTACATTTTTGATATGTTTTGATACCGTTATTTTCTTCCCTATACCGATTAAAACAAGGGAAATGGTGTTTTTCTTGAAACTATCTGAAAACAATGCAATAACATGCAACAACAATATTGTATGTCAACACCTGTATATGTTTAACCCTGTATGGGTGTGTTATGATTGCGATCTGTATCGTATGGTCAGAGTCCGGTTGAACCTGTTAGCCAAATAGCTCATTTTATGATCATATTTGCCAGATATTTATAACTGTAATATAAATTAAATAAATGTCTCTGCCTCACTTGTTTCCTACAATCTTGAGGGAGACGCTGATGAGTGTTTTCATCCCTTTTTGATTTGAATTGCTGAAAGTCTGCTGGGTATGACTTTATATTCTCTGCTCGCACAGCATTAAAATCAGTTATTCATTGACGCTCTGAAAAGTAGTTGCTACTGGCAACCATACTACATCAAAGGCTACTTTTTTTTGTAGCCGTGAAGAACTTGTGGTGAAACAAATACATTCATGGGGGCTCATGAATGATGGTATTGAAACTGTGCATGGAAGGGCCTGCCTGGTACTGAACTGGTATCAGATTCACTTTAGCAGAAAGGGGACAATGATTACAAAAAAAGACTAATACGCGGTTTGGTTGTGTTGATTTTAGATCCTCAGTGGTATTTTTGGTTTGTTTGCGAGAAAAGAAAGTGTTTGAAGCATAAAGAGGTGAAGTCAGTCTAACTGCAGGCCTTCTCTCACAACACATTAGTCTTCTTTACCTTTGGCAGGAGGGGCACTGGATGGAGCACTTTGATTTTATTGTCTGTAGCTTTCCTTCAAATGTAGTGTTTGCGTTCTACCCCAGTCAGCGTCTCAAAGTCTTTTTTATGTCTTATGTTTGTGATTCCAAGGTTAGAAACACATTGATGTTTACTGTTTATGTCCATACACATAACTTTCCAGATACACTTCCTTTCTGTCCCTCTCCTTTGTGTCCTTCCTCCCTTTTCCTGCACACATACAAACTCAAAATGCACAAGCCTGCTCACTGCATCCCGAGTGAAATTGAAATGCTAGAGTCCATAGGGTACCTTAAACTGCCCTTAATTTGTCAGAGACTTTGATGCCAGTGGGTTTTAAAAGTCCCTGACTGATCCTCAGTGTAAGGAATTAAGTGTGCTCAATCATTTCCAACTGAGTTTACAAACAGGATTTAATCACTCAGGGAGGTCTAAATTTGCATTCCAGATTCTGAGAGGCTTCTCTGTGGAGTTCAGATGACCTCATTGAGATAAAGCAGCACTTTCTGAAGTATTTATTTTTTGTTTTCATTAAAAACAGCTATTCAAATTGTATCCTGCTTCAACAGGTAAAAGGAAATGCTGAGCTTTTTTTGTCTTGGCGAGGTTTAGTACCTTTATGTGTGTATGATGAAAGTCCAGTCCACTTAGCATAGCATAGCATACATACTGCAAGCAGGGGGAAACAGATAGCCTTGTTGTGTCAATATGACACCAAATCCTCCTGCAAGAATCTCTAGAGCGCATAAATAAAGATGTTTCAAGTAGTCAGTGTAATTTGTACACAAAACCAGTTTACTAAGTTTAATGGTGGGTATTAAACAGACTTTGTTTACCATGTGTGACACTGTAGAATCTTATTATTTTACGTTATAGTTAACTTTAAGGGTTCCTGTGACTGTTTTTCTTTTTACTTTGGAAGGAGCCCTGCTGGCTAGTTCCCTCCTAATTCAGTCTTTTTGGTAAGCTAAGCTAACAGACCCCTAGCAGTAGCTTCTAATTTACCAAATATATATGAGAATGGTATTAACTCGGTATATTTTTGGAAGGTAAGACAGTGAATAGTCATGTTTCATTAAATGAAACAATTGCTTACACTTTTCTACAGCATGTTGAAGAGCCAGATGTCTATGTGTGTACTGACATCTTTTCTCTTTCTTCTGTTTCTCTAGCATACTCCACGCCAGGCGCAACAGCTCCCAACAGGTTTGTCGGCATCGGATCACGGGACAACAACTTTCTGAACATCCCGCAGCAGTCACAGGTAGGAGTCTTGGATACGATGGACTGATAGTTTGTCTTTGTGTAAGGGGAGAGAACTTTTCTGTTTTAAATGTGACTACATGTCAAACTCAGGAAACTTATTAACAGCATGGATATATGCCAACATATTTCTTATTCCCTTACTCCCCGAAACCTGCTGCTGGGTTTCCTCTGCTCTCTCACCACCCCTCAGCGCAGAATCAATGTGTGCATTTGTACATCTGTATTTTACAGTGCCTGTGTGGTTTACCATATGCACTCAACTGTTTATTTGACTCATATGGGGCCTACCATTCAGGCAGCAGGCATTCTCCCAACTATTTTTTTTTTTACTCCATCTCCTCACAACCTCTCCTTTTCCTTCTCTTGCCTACATATCTTTTCTCTGTAACGGTTTCTCTTCTTCAAGCTTTCCATCTCAACTCTCACTCATTTTCTTTGTCTTTGCTTTGTACTTTCTCTCTTTTTAACCGTCGCCGTTCCTTCCCATCAACCCTCTGCGCTGTTTGTATGCCTCCTCCATTACCACAGCACTTTTCTCATTAGTGTCCAACCACACCCACCTGGAGCCAGCCCCACTCTGCTCCTAAACATATGGAAACCATCTGAAAACTTCTTGGCTGATCCCCTCCCTTGTTTCTGTGCCCTCTGTTCTTGTACTTTTCCCTTTTTCCTAATCCTTTCTGCCCTTCTGCTCGTTTTATACCACTCTTTCCTCTCTCTCACTTCCTAAGTTATTCTTATTGCTATGCTCACTAACATATCCCACCGTCAGGTGTTAATGTCAATCTTCTTTTTAACGTCATTTTTGTTTATAGCAACTTAAAAATTCTGATTTCTTTTTCATTCCGTTTCGTTGTACCCAACTTTAAACACAATCTACAAATAATTATAGGGACACCCAAACATGCATGCGTTTTTGAACAGTTTCTTTTAAATCCATCACCAACATAGAGCCGTTACTGGCTCAACTCCGCTGGTTTCAGGCTCTCCGTTATATTTAGAGCCTGGCTTCAGGGGTTCGCTTCTATTCAGCCACAAAGGCATTATAGTGATGGCAGGCACTGATTTTAAACTGGTAGGACATGCCATCAGTGTAACTGTCCCACTTAAGGTTGTTGATGTTGTCGAGGTCAAGACGCTGTCCTAACTTAAAGAAAATATTTTAAACAAAATGCATCTGTATTGCCATAGTCAGAAAAAGTGTAATGAGGTTGTTCTTTCAGGAGAACCCCAAAAAAGGATAACTTAAGTATTTCAGTGGCAATGTCATAGTGTTGTTTTAAATATGGATAATGGATGATAAAACCAAACTGTGTATGTGCTCGTAAGAACACAGATTTAATGATTTCTTTATGGCAGAGTCTTTATTTAAGGGCACTCTCGAGTTGACATATGAATATGACCTTCCCAAAACAGCTGGTCCAAATATCATTAAGAGACTTCTCTTGACAAAAAAAAGAAAGTCTCACATCCCCCTTTCACATTTTAAAAATCAAAAGTGTTTAAAGTTCACACGCAGTGGTATGAAGATACTTTTGGCAATCGTAGGGTGTCCTAATGTGCTTTTCTTTAACAACGTATTGATATCTAATAACAAGTGAGACATAATGTCTGAGTTGTGGGTTTACTTTTAAAGGCAACAATAAAACACAGCATTAATAGTTTGCATGTGTCTGTCAGAGTATGACACAATAAGATTAATGATCCACTATACAATGATACATTACCAGACAAAGAGCCTGTCAGAAATATGAATGTGTTGACTTCAGGACACGCTGCAAACAGTGGGCTCTGTGTGCCCTCTAGTGGCAAATGTTAGAAACTGCAACCCGGGGAAACAAGATACCAAGTGGGCAGGAGAAGAAGGGAGATGGAGGGAATGGAGCGACAGAGAATCAGCTCTTATAGAAGTCACAGCCCAGCCGTCTCGTTACCCCCAGCAACCAGACATGATGTCATAGCCAGTTGATCTTGAATTTGAGAAGAGGTTGCTTGAGGGGGGAACAGGAAAGAAAAGAGGGTGGTCCTGTCTGCTGCCAAGGATTTAGTGGGAGTGCTCACGGTAGATAGATGGGTTGTGTGTGTGTGTGTTTGTTAGAGCACACACAGAAAAGGAGAAAAAGAGAGAAGTAGAGTAACTAATAAGGCAGAAGTCACAATGCCCAAGGCCTGCTGGGACAGTGCCCAGGGGAGTAGGGTAGCTGAGAAGAGCAGGAGGCAGAAGGGGGTATTCATGCGACCTGTTAGAGTCAAACAAAACAAAAGCCTCTTCCCTGGAGGCTCAAAGTAGTTTCCAAGGCTTGACTTGCAGAATGTTGGCGCACAAGTCCACAGTGCCAGATCCTGCAGGCCAAGCAGGGCAGCCAACAACAGCGACAGTGACCCATTTCTGCTCCCTGCTCATGCTGAGCCAGAGAACCCAACCTAAAGATTGCGCAAGTGACAAGAAGCACCAGACTAGTACCCCCCTCCTGCTGCTTGGCCATTCTTAGCCCTTTACTGCTCGGCCAATTTAAAGAAGTACGGTAGTTAAATCCAGAAATGGGCAGAATTGATGGTAATAGCTGGGCTGGTGGCCCAGACCACTGTCATCACTCACTGTATTTAAGAACTCTGATGGCCAGAAGTCAATGTGGTGTACAGATCTATTTGTTATGGTGATGATATATTTCCTTTTTAGTAGCATCAAATGTTTGGTCAAGTCTGAAATCTCACAGCAACTGTGTGTTAAACGAAGAGTACGGTCTAGACATGCCCTTTTTGTTAAGTGTCTTGAGATAACATTTGCAATGAATTGGTGCTATACAAATCAAGATTGGTTTATTCATACATTCATAAGCAATTTTCAAGCTCCAAAGAGGATTGGAAAGGAGAAAGATTCCTCTTTTTGTTTCTGATGGCAAACCAGGGAATGAAATGAACATATTGGATTATTCACATGTATCTCATAAAGTGGCCTGTATGTTTTCTTATACACAGGCTCATCCTTTGTTCTAATGATTACATTTCTGTCCTGAAGTAAGAAGTCTATCCAAGCCTTAGAGCTGCTTGTGTTACCAGAACCAACATTAACAGCATTTTTAAAAGAGTTCAACCTGTCTTTGTACAGCATCGAGTGAAAGTTAGGTCTAGTTGTGCAGGAGTATTGCAAACACATTGTACAGTGTTTTTCTTATTTTTCCTCCACTTATGAATGCATATTTTACGTGTTCTACACTTACCTGATCTCATTCTTTACCCCCTCTTTCCCTTTTCTTCTTTTTCAGTCTTGGTTCCTCTGACAAGACCTGTGTACGAACCAGCAACTAGAATTCTTTCTTTACAATCCGAAATAGAAAACAGAGAAACAGCCCGGGGATAATAACTGTCCTCAAACAAACCCACTGACCGGCCCTGACAGAACGTCTCACCTGATACAAAATATAACCAAGCAACGCAGGAAATTCCAGCAGCATTATGCTTATAGAAGAACTCTGGACTCATTTACCCAGTCAGAGGGAGGACCCGTTTGGAGCAAAAGGAGGATAGATGGAAAGATGAATGGATGGACAAGAGAATGCCAGGATAAAGAGGAATGAGGGGACAAATGGCAGCGAGCAGGCATCTCTCCTGAAACCAGCACAACACAGCAGTAACACAGGAGGAACTTAAAGAAGTTAAAGTGGTCAACCCTCTCCTACTTTGTGACGACATGTTGTGTAAACCAATGGCTGAGAAAATCAACTGTCCGACCAAAAACAAACAAACAGATTTAACGTTTCAGCTCCAAAGCTTCACCGATAATGAATCCGCAGCCTGAGCAAAGCAAAGGCACAATTTGGTTTCCAATGAAAGCTGCAGTCCACGCTCCTGTGATGTTTGTCATCACCAAAACAAAATTGAATTTACCATTGTTTATGTCCCTCTGAATGACTCCATAAAGTCCCCCTACCCTACTACTAACTACAGAGAGACCATGCCAAAAGTTGTGTTGTTAAAAGGTTGCACTAGACGCTGAATCAATTAACACTAATCTAAACGATGTGCACTATTTACCTACAAGGCATGGGAGGTAAACCACACTTGTCTATTGAGAGTTTAAACACAGAGAAACACAGAGGTACAAGAAGCCTTTGCGTTTACTCGATCCCCATACTTCAGTTTGACAAATCATTGGCCTCCACTTATTCACACACGCACACACACACACACCCCTCGCACGACACACACAAAGAAAGATCATGCAATCTGTGCCATGACCGCATCATGTACAGCGTGTTCAAGTGGTAACGCACACAGTTACCTTGTCAGGCCTTCTAGATTGTAGTAGTCATAGGTGGTGGTGTTGTGTCATTTTTACATGGAAACAGTAAGCCCAGTGAACTCTTGCTACCTATTTAATTAGATATCCCAATATCACACAAACGTACACACTGAAAACACCAGTGTGAGTACATCATTACTGACAGTTTTCACGACTATAGACAGCAGCTACCAGTTCCCCCTTTTCCCTCGTGTAATTAAGCTGAATGATTTTGTTATCTCTTGTGTATTCTCTTATTTGAATTTATTCCTTTATGGATTTGTACTATTTTGTAATTGTTTTGTATTTGAATGACAGCACCTTAAAGAGAAACACAGCAGGAGTTGGGAAGTTGAAGCGGCGTAAACAGGGTGGTTGGCTGACCTTTGTCCAGCAGTACATGCAAAACCTTTTTGTAAAAGTAAGTCATTTGGGGAAATATGTTCTTTTTGTTGTTGAGAGCTAGATGAGGAGATTTGTACCAATCCTGTGTCTGCACGTTAAGTGGGAAGCTACCACCAGGTCGACTTAGTTTAGCATAGGGACAGCTAGCCTGGGTCTGTACAGAGGTAATGAAATCAGCAAACTAGCGCCTCTAAAGCTAATGTGCTCACCATGCAACTTCTGCTTAAAACTTGCCTTTTTTAAGTGTGGAAGGAACCTGTGGTTTTCCCAGGGCTGCAGATGGTGTGAACGCAGCCTTAGATCTGCTGGTTGGCAGATTTCGTTGATCTGTGCACAGAATGCTTCCCCCCCTTTTCCAGTATTCTTGCTAGGCTGAGCGAACTGGCTGCCTGGGATAGCTTTGTATTTAGCGCACATCCATGAGAGAGATATCAATTTTCTTTTCTAACTCTCAGTGAATCAATGATAACATGTATTTCCTAGAGTGTCAAATGGGTTGATTTATTTGTTGCCAGTGCCAGACAATGAAGGGTTTGACAATCACAGAAAGCTTATTTTCTGAGCACTTACCTGACAACGAAGCTAGCCAAATCTGCTATACCGCCGCGATACGACTGGTGACTGGTGGTGAGGAGTTATGAGTGAAAGAGGATTAGAATTGAGGACAGAAGGTTGCTGAAGATACGACCCAGCGTTAACGAGAGAGTAGCTCTTCTTTCTGTCTCCTTAAAGTTTACCCTGTTGTTTACACTCCCAGACGGGCCGCTGCTCCAAGAGCAGAGGGAAGCCACACTGTGGAGCAAAATGAATATGTGACATATCTGGCTGTTTTTTGAGAGGAAGAGAGGGCCTCTAAGGCTAGCAGTAGGAGGATCACCCATGTGCCCTGTTTCGTCTTTGTGCACAGGATTGAGTAAAGATCAGTTGCTATGGTAAACCCACCCCTAAACACACATTCACACACACCAGCACTCCCCTCTCGTGAGTCAATGAGCCCTTAATGATCAAAACTGCACTAAAACAATCATGCCAGCCAACCTTGTGAGTTTCTTTTACGTAAAAGTAGACGGACCACCACGTAGTGTTTCAAATCAGTGGAGGTGTCGTTGGAATGGAAACACATTTCTAGGAGAGCACAGATCGCCACTTATTAAACACAGACTTTTGAAAACATGTCCCCTGTGCCCCAAATCAAAGGGAAGTCTTAAAAATAGACAATCTGAGGAGGCCTTTAAGCTTGTAATCATTTTTAGATCATTCACCTGTACATCTTCTGACTGATTCAGTTATCTCCTGTCAAAATTTAGAACCACTCACCCAACCTCACAAAATAACTGGACTGCCCGGCCACGTTCTTCACTGCAGGGAAACACAACATAGTTGGCCAACCGACTGGCGACCATCTCATCAGCTTTGTAGAGAGAACTAGCTCTACTAGGAAAGACGTTAACGATGGCTAAGGTGATTTCTTTTCTAATCTATGGAAGTGCCTACGTATTCCCATTATGCAATTTGTCAAACATGAATTCAGGTTCTTTTTTCTCACATATAAGCTATAGTGAATGGTGAAAAATTTATGTCAGGAGAGGAAAAAGTGGTGACAGCTCACTTAGATATTCGCAAGCATCTTTATATATAATACACATATATATTTATAGATATATACTTTTTTTTTGCAAGATAAGCTCTGTGGCAGTCTAGTTATTTTTTGAAGCATGGCGTACATCGCACAGCCATAGGATGCATCTCCAAAAACAGCTGATTAGAGCTCAAGTACCAGCCTCTGAACCCACACTTGCATTAAATGACAAAAATGAAAAATCAACATCAAACAAAACAATAAAAACAAACACAGTGATTCAAATGTAGTTTGAGGTTTTTAAAGACAGCTTAGGTTTTGTTGTTTTCTTTTTGTTTTGATGGGAAGTATTGTTCTTGAAACTAAATGATGTATGTTGATTGAGCCATGTGCAATGCCTTGGTAGAGGAATTGTGTTTGTTTGTTAGCGATTGTTGGAGGGTGTCATGAGAAAAGAGGGAAAACCCTCTGTTTGTTTTGTTTTTTTTGTTTCAAGTCCACATGCTCTGGGACTCTAAATGCGAGCACGGCGAGTAAAAATAATCCCAGTCTTTGTAAGTAAGTTTGGGGAAATTGTTTTTTCTTTTTTTCCTTTTGTGACTTTTTTTAAAGAAAGAAAAAAATCTTCATTTCTAATTATTTTGTTTTCAGAATGTGGGCGGGCTGAAGGAACAATTTTGCAACTCAAAAATATATATCGTTATGAAAAACTGGTGCTTTCATAAAGAATAAAGTACATTCAATCTCTATTATACATAAATAATAATAAACAAAACTAAGTGTTATCATAAAATGCAAATTTTAGGAAACATGCATTATTCTATTTCTCTTTTTGTATTTAGCGAGGGGGGAGGGGTTCATTGTATGAAAAGGTTGTAGTGACAAAAGGCATTTTTCCCCACCCAACCTTTACACCATAGCAGAAGAACAGTCGTCAAAAATCTGGTAGCTTGCAATTTTCTTAATCCAGACTGTATCATCTTGTATCCAACACAAATGGCCCTGATGTGGGATTAAGACAAGATCTTCCCCAGTTTGGGAGATGCACAAGTAAGGATACCTGTTTCATAGAAAACCAAACAGACTGATTGAAATGTCTGTCGTGAGATTCCATTTCAGTGCAAGTCGGCAAGAGGAAATAAGTGGCCTCTTTCTGCTCAGCTGGTCTGCTGTCATCATTTCAAGTGAACCCAACTCCCCCCCCCCCACCCAACCTCACCCCTGAATTCCCACCTCCCACTGTAAATGACTATAAATATTTGTTTGGTGATGTAGTGTTATAGACTCAGAGCATCTTAAAGGTTGTCCCTTAAAAGTGCCTTTTGTTCACAGATTCCATCTTGTAATCCTGAGTGCCCATCTCAAAAGAAAAAAAGTCCCCTCCTTCATACTTCTATATCTTTCTCTTCCTCTTCTCTGAGCTTTTTAAAGCAGTATAAATAGTACTAAAGGAAATTGGTGTGATTTAGTTCCTCTTTTTATTGTTGAATAATTCAGAAAAGCATAAAAAAAAATGATATTTTCTGTCTCGCTTATCTTCCTCTGTATCTTGTCTTCTGTCTATCTTGGACACTGGAGTAGTCAGTAGCCGCGTAACCCTCCTCCCCCCCCCCCCCCCCCTCCTTTCTCCCTCTCTCTTTAACGGCGGGGTTTTAAAAAAAAAAGGAAAAAAAAAGAATACGCTAAGATTTTTTTGTCTGAGCAGAATGCAGTTAGCTCACATGTTATTCTTGTCTGTACGCTTCACATTGTATTACCATACCCATCTTCTTCAGCTTCTCCATTCAGCAGCTAATGTAAGTGAACAAGTTGCACCACAGGGCTCTGGGCTGTGCTGAGGACAGGGGGCCAGCTCACTCAGAAATGAGTTTTGTCCTGAGAGCGGACAGAAAAATCTGATGGAGGGAGAATTGCACTCACAAGAAATTTAGGGATTAGGACTCTGGCGAGGGGAGATGACCAGTAGGACTGCTAGTGTAGGCAGGTTCGTATGTTATCCTTGTTTTTATCTATTTATTTTTTATAATTGAATTTGGATTTGCTTTTTAATTCTTTTTTTTTATTTTGGTCATTGTTACTGCGTATCTTAGGCAGCAAAAAAATGCTGCATTGACACAGTCAATTATGCACCTTTCTAGTGGTTGAACGAGACCTGCTATATAAAAAAAACTGAAAATGACTCAAGCACCTTATAAGCGGACTGGTTCCCCACTTTGAGGACTGAAAGGCTCAGATTTAGCACCAACGTAAAGAGATGTCACACATTAATTCATCGTTATTTAAATAAACACTGTTTGAAAAAAGACACATTGACCGAAGTGATGTGCTTCTACAAGATGTTCCAAACACTTGAAATTCTACCAGCAAAACCAACAAATATAGATTTTTGACCAGAAAAAAAAAACGTGTCTACAATTTGAGTTTCTTCCAGCCAGCAGCAGTATTATCGATCAAACCTTGACAAGTGAAAGCGGCACAGATTAGAAGCCATATCAGAGACGAACGGGTTGCAGGGAGCAGAGTGTGTGTGTGTGTCTGGGTGTGCGGCCATGCACCGTTCAAAGAGCCCAGTCCTGTGGCAAAACCGTCCGCCTTTTTTTTCTTCTTTAGTTTCTTTTTAACATGTTTGGTAGTAAACTGGGCCGTGTGTAGTGACATGTAGACCGAGCCCCCTGGCCAGCTTATCCCCTCGCCTCAGTCTTCTAACTCCTCCTGCCATGAGTTCTCTTCCTCCTCCTCCTCCTCTTCTTCCTCCCTCGACCCCCCCCCCCCCCCCCCCCCTCCCCAGAGCCCCTGGTGAAATGCATGTGTTAATTACAGTTTCTTTTCCATAATAATAATAAAAAACAGTTTGAAAAGAGCAACCCCTTTACTTGTTTGAATAAAAGGATGTTCTTGACTGTATCATGCCTCTTTACTGTCTCATTACAGCAGCGGACAAGCAGCTGTCAATCAAACAGGTTTGTGGTCAAGGTTGGGACAGGTAATCTCGTTCATAATAGCAACACCACAATGTGAAAGTCCCCAAAGTAGAACACACTCAAGTTAGACCTTTTCATTCTGCATAAAAAGCCCTTATTAGATGTACTCAAGATTTAACAATTTTTACATTCTAAAGCTGAACCAGGTTGATGACAAACATCTGACAAATGACATTGCTGCTGCTGGTTGAACAGACTAGTACAGAGTTTCTTTTGTCTTTTCTTTTTTTAGATCTATTTTTGGGCCTTTATGGGAGAGACAGGACAGTGGATAGAGTCGGATATCAGGGAGAGAGAGGGGAATGACATGCAGGAAAGGAGCCACAGGTTGGATTTGAACCTGTGCCGCCTGCTTGGAGGACTACAGCCTCCATACATGGGGCGCACACACTAACCCCTGTGCCACCAACGCCCCATTACAGTGTTTCTATACCTGGACAGGTTGCTTATTATTTTTATGAATGAGGAAACTTGTAGTAGGAAAAAGGATAGGAGGAACAAGAGCATTATATAAGAATTAGGTAATCTAATTGTTGAAGAAATTCAGGACTAAATGAAACCATCTTCCTGAATCTTTGTACTTTTCAGTATCAAATAAGTTTGTGGTACTTCTGCCATTTGTCAGCTAACCAGCGTGTCTCCACAAGATTACAAAAGATTACAACAGAGTAACCACTTTGGGTTTGTTTGGCTCCAACAACTAGACACGTTATGGGGGAAGTATTAGGTCATTGCTAAATAAAGAATACATTATTCTTCCAACTTCATGACATAAGCAGGACCTCATTCGACAGTTCAAGTCACACCACTATCATCCACCGGGGGGACATGACACCAAACAATTCACTCTGTTTCTCTGCAGAGCACGATGTGATGTCATTCTCTCGACAGGAGAACTAACAGATCATCGAGGGGGTGATCAATAGGAGATTGTCCACCTATCATGGATGAGGTCATACTCTCAGAGGGCTGAAACCAGATGTAATACATTTCTCTCTAGAGAATGCCGTTGTGTTCACTGCTTTGGGAGTTTGTGAGTTAACCGCAGATTTACCCTTCAAGTGTTTATGAGATATAAGACTTAAAACCACTGGGAAATAATGGCTGTGAAAGTATTTTTTTCTCCTGTACATCATGATGTCACAGTTAAGTCGATCAGTCACTTTTTGGGTCAAACAATTTTGTACACAAATGTTCAGTCCCACCACAGATCCCCTGTACTTTGAACATGTACTGCCCTCTAAAAGGGGCGTTAAAGGGGTCAAATAAAACGCTGCAGTGGAAACAAGTCCCTGGGCATGAGCCTGAACTAGCTTTATACCAGGATTCATTGTAACAATGTGAAAATGTAAATCTGCTTATTTGGATAAACCTCTTTAAGAATAATCACAAAATTTAGATTTCAGTTCCTGTCACCTTAAAAAAAAAAAGTCATAACATCTTTTGATTTCTTAGATTTACAGCACACACTTGTATCTAACAAATGTATTGTCTTAAATGTACACATTTAGTTTTCTACTTTATTGCCTGCAAACTTACAGCTTTGGGTTAGTTTCAGCTCCCATCATCTTTTCAACTAGCTGCATCAGGCAGATGTTCTAAGTTGAATAGCCGTAATAAATGAGCACAAACTTTGTTCCACAAAATAAGCAGACACCCGAAGCAACAAGCTGGCTTATAGAGCGTTTTGATAAACCAGATAAACATCTTTAAAGGAACAGGAATAATTGTTGTACATTAACCCAGCGTCGACAAACAAACTAGAAATGTATTTATCTATACAAAATATATCTACGTAAATATATGCTTCATTAATCCTCTCCAGCAATCAGACCAACGTCAATAATATGGTCCATGCCAGAGTTGAACTGCCAATCCTCTGGTTCCCAAACTAGGTCCCTACAGACTGAGCTACTACCGCCCCAAAGATGACTTCTCGTGTTGTAACATCTGCTGGATGTATGAATACACACCCTTTTATTGTACTGAGGTCATAGTGTTTATGTGTCAAAACTTTTGTCAAGCTTGAAACTAGTAAATGAACTGTAAGTATGGAGAGAAGTATCACAAGTGGAAAAAAAGAGCCCAGTAAAAATGACACAGTTATACTTCATCTAACATTAGATTTAGATTCATGTGCATGTTAATTGTTCAGTTCAACAATAATTAATAGTAAGCTAAATGGCATGCAGTAGCTACATGTGATAGTCAATTAGAACCTGCTTCATAGTGGAATAGAGGTTCGATTTTTTTATCACATTACTGACACAGCTGTGAAGCATTTTGATTTCAATGTATAACTGTATTGAGAGGTTGTGTTTAGTCCAAACCTCAAGATGTAAATGAAGTTAGTGAAAAATCAGGCTGCTGGTTTTGCTCAGATAATAGAGCAGGCACTCTGTGTACAGAATCAACACAGATTGCTGGTTCAACTCCTGATCATTTGGTTCATGTCATCCCTTGATCTCTCTTTCCACATTGCCTGTCTTTCTTCAGCTTTCACTATCAAATAAAGACCAAAACGACCATTAAATACAACAAAGAAAAAGTTACTCAAAAAATCTAGCTGGCACAAGTGTACCAAGAGTAAAGGTAATTCAATGCTTTTTATCCATTGCATGCTGGGATTGTAATTTTGGATTGACCCACAAGAGGGCCACTCATGATGCCTTGAGTGTTTAGTTTGTATTATTCAGACCTCTTATAATAAATGATGTTGAGGGGTGGCTGTGGCTCAGTTGGAAGATTCGGTCGTCTCTCAACCTGAAGGTTCGATCCCCAGCTTCTGCAGCCACATGTCCGATGTGTCCTTGGGCAAGACACTTAACCCCTAACTGCCCCCGCACCTGAAAAAAAAAACTTGTATACAATTTGAGTTTCTTCTAGCCAGCAGCAGTATTATCGATCAAACCTTGACAAGTGAAAGCGGCACAGATTAGAAGCCATATCAGAGACGAACGGGTTGCAGGGAGCAGAGTGTGTGTGTCTGTGTGTGCGGCCATGCACCGTTCAAAGAGCCCAGTCCTGTGGCAAAACCGCCCGCCTTTTTTTTTTCTTCTTTAGTTTCTTTTTAAAATGTTTGGTAGGAAGTTGGGCCGTGTGTAGTGACATATAGACCGAGCTTATCCCCTCGCCTCAGTCCTCTAACGTCTCCTGCCATGACTTCTCTTCCTCCTCCTGTATGACTGTGTATGAATGGGATTAGTTACTTCTGATGGTCACTACATAGCAGCCTCTGCCACCAGTGTGTGAATGAGTCAGTGTGACATGCGGTGTAAAAAGCACTTTGAGTAGTCAGAAGACTAGAAAAGCGCTCTACAAGCTCAAGTCCATTTACCAAGTTACTGCTAATGAGGGATACATTGTCAAAGGCCTCGAGAATGCTTCCGATATTTAATAACGCAGTGGATAGTTTTATATTATGTTGATGCTGTAAATACTTGCTTCACAGAATGAGACTGAACACATCTTTTTCGTTTTTGTTTATGGAGAACCTTTTCCGTCAAAACCAACAGTTGCAACACATCCCCACCTCACACACCACAACCAGGCCAGTAAATATATCAATAAGCCTTATTATACCGCATTATGTAGTGGACAATGGCCCATCAGGACATACAGTGTGATGGTGACAGATTAGATTTGCTCCTTGCAGAAAAACATTCACTCTTAAGCTGTTCTGTGCCTCAAAATGCATAATGCAGCCTTTATATACACCGTCTGCGTTTCCCTGGATTTGTTGTTTCTATTCAAACCAAAGATACAAAACACAGGTATGACAGTATGTTTGACCTGGTAAAGAAGAGGGGGGGGGGGGGGGGGGGGGGCACTTTTGTACACCAATTTAAAAATAGGATACGACTGACCTTCAAAGCTCTTGCCAAGAAGTTTATTATGAAGTTGTATATTCTTCAACGGTTGAAGTACTTTAAATGATCTCATATGAAAACTATATTATTGATTGGCTGTTATTTGGGATTCTAATGAAAAGGACCCGTCCCTCCTTCCCTGGACATCAAAAGAGCATAAAATGACGAGTAGAAGCGCTGCATCTTATTTCTCTTTAAAGTTGTTTTAGCACTTTGTAGTCGGTTATTCTTTCCTTGAAATTGTAAGTGCCTTTGTATTCTATTCTCCTGCCTCTTTGAAGACGTTTTGTTTCTTTGTAGTGTGTTACTGTATCTTTAAGATGCACCTTTGGCTTTCAATCTGTCGTCTCTGGTGTCGCTTCTTACCAACAGCTTTAAAATGCTTCTCTTTACCTAGAGATTAGAAAATAAAGTTATACTGTTCACGATATAAAAATTGATGATGGGTCCGGTTTTCTTTTTTTTTGTAGCGCCTTAAACGTCCCAAAGCTATCAAGCATGTAGCAACTTTACTGATTGTGAGTAACTACTTTTAGTTGACGACTTTTTGTTTCTATATTTTTAATGGATGGATGATCTGAAAAATAACCATAATAACAGTAAATCAAGTGTTACAGTTGTACAGTAGATGTTTGTATGGGTAGTGTTAATTATCACTAAAGGCTATTGGCATAGACAAAACAGCATTGAAGTGCCCTTTAAGGCAGGAAATGCTTTCGCAGGAACTCTGATTGGCTTTAATCTGTGCGGCCACCATAGAGGGACAGGTAAGTATGGAACAATGTGAATGAAATAATCAGATTTACTGTCAGTTTGGTTCCCATTTTTCCTCAAACAGACTTATAGGACCCAGGCAACATGATGTCAGACACATATAAAGGGGCAGCATGGTCCAGTCTATCGGCTAAATTTCATTCTTGGACATACGTACATGATTCTTACAGAGGTACATACAAGCAGTTACACACACTGAAAATGTTGTCGCAGTGCAGTGAGGACAATGTTCTTCCAACCATCCAGCTACAGCATTAACAAACTTAGAGAATGCAAATTGATTACTTTTTCAGCTTAATGCTTTTTGCATCCATCTGCACAGGCACCCAGACATGTATTCGCACACGCAGACACAAGCACTCACAATCGTCACAAACCCCACCCCCCACCCACCTGCATCCCCTCCCTCATGTTCACAAAGCGCGTCTAAAATCAAAGTATAGATCTCCCAAAGACAAACCCCACACATTCCATTGGAATTCACGTGGATTTTATCATTCACCTGCACTCCCCACCCTCCCCCTCCCGGATCTTCCTGCACACAACCCCACTTTGTGTACTTTTAACTCCACCACAACCTCACTCACATCTCCTCCCATACCCAATCCCACCCCTACCCACCCACCCACACCGTCCTGCTGGCTCTCCCCTCTCCTCCCCTCTTGTTGGGTAGAGCTGAGGTTGGTGGATGTACAGTAATTTGGGGGTGCAGTCTTTATGCTGAGCTGAAGAGGGGAGGTGTAGGAGGGAAGAGCAGGAAGGCAGTGATCTCTTCTGCTCAGTCATCGTCCTGTCCCTGGTTGAGGAGAAAGTTTGCTGCCAGGTTCTCGTTCTTCTCGCAGGCAAAGTAGGCCTGGATCACCAGAGCCTCAGGAAAACCCAATGCTTTTAACTGTCCAGACAGAGAGACAAGGAGGACGATTACACAGAAGGCTTTAATAAGAACAAAATCTGAACTTTTTACCTCTGATTTAACAACAGAAGAAACACATTTCCTATGTTTTCTTCATTTGTCACTGACCCTTTCTATGGCCTCCTTCTCTTGAGGTGTAACCTGGATATAGTTGACAGGTGCGCCCTCCTCCCCTGCTGCCCCCATCTCTCCAACCTCTGGCGCATCACCCCCCTCTCCCACTGGCTCATTCAACATCTGGATGAATAGCTCCTGATGTTGACTGATTTGCTGGAGGAGACACAAACACACAGAATTAAAATGGTAATTTGTGCATGAACACAGCATGAAGTACATTGCCAGGTAAACATATAATGCTGCTCTTTAACCAATCAATAATAAAAGCCTTATGTGTCCTTTTACATGAGCCCAAAGTGAACTGACTTCTCTGAATGTGGAGTACAGACCCTCAAGGTCCCCAAATCAATAATTATTGATGGATATAATTAGCAAAAAATATCAAACTTTATGGATCTAGTGAAATTTCCTGTATTTTCAGATATCACAAGATAAGCAGGAGAGAAAGACTAATAATATGAAGGCTTAAATAGAAGTAGTAGTTCTTTGTATCTTGGTATTGACTGTGTTACCTGTAGAAGCTGAGGATTCTCCCGGCCAAGCTGCTGGAGCAGAGCTGGGAGCAAAGCAGGGTTCTGCTGGATGGCCTGTCTCATGTCCAAAAACTGAGGCTGGGTTCGCAGGAATGCAAGTGGGTTCTCTCCTGCTGACAATCACCATTAAAAACCATTAGCCAGAGATTCAAAGAATTCAATTATCTTCAAATTATTTGCAAAACTTTCCAAACAGAGCCATACAACCCCATAGACATCAAATCGTCTGAGCTGAAATAGTTCTGAGCAGAAATGAGATTGCTTAAACATTTCCTAATGACGTTTTTGGCCTGGAAGACACAGGTGATTGTAACCGAGGACAACAGGAGGAAAGTAAAGACTGTAGGCCTGTAAACACTGTTACACGTTACACTTGCAGGCTTGTACTGACCTTAGTTAGCACAAGTCCTGAGTGACTATAGAGAGCAGGTCTGACTGTTTGATAGATCACAATACAGTGTAAACCAAGGGGACTTCATTAAACGTCTTGTTTTGGCTGGTAAAAAGGGAAAACCTCCAAAACCTTTACTGCCAGATTAAGAAAGTCAGACATTTTCACATGTTACAATGTGAAAAATGTCTAAATGTTTTCAAATCGATTACTTGTTTTTAAATCAACTTTACACACACACACACACACACACACACACACAAACACACACAAACACACACACACACACACACACACACACACACACACACACACACAAAGAGACAGCTACAGGACATCTGAGGGTTCTTTATCTTGCCTGAGGATACTTCAACAGCACTTTAGGGGCCAGGGATGAAATGCTGATCAAAAAGTCAGTGTTATTGTTTTGTCACGTACGAGTCCCTCACACTCTCTTGTATGTAACAAAATTATTATAGCATGGTAGAAAAACAGTCAGTGACTAATGAGTTATAGGATGAGTCACAGCCTGCTGGTGAGGCTACAGCAGTTATTAACCCTTTCTGTTCTGTAAATGAGTCCAGGCCCATCAGCAGTGACACACTCAAATGATTGGAGCAGTCTCTAAACTAAGCTTCTGACCAACATGTTCAGTCTAATGTATGCATGCTAGTTGAGGCTATGAATCAACATTTTGGATCTTTTCTGATTTGTATTAAAGCTGTAAGCCACTTCCTGGGCAGTTTTTTTGACAGTTCCTTGTATTATTTTTATACAGTAGGGTGGAACAGACACTAGTGTTGACTTGGTATATCTGTTTGAACTCAAGTGAGTTGCGTGCCTCACCCTCTGCTAGAGATGGGGCTTCTGTGGGTCCAGATGCGGGAGCCTGTGCTGGAGGATTACTCTCCTGGACTGGGCTGCTGGGAATACCCTGAAAACACAATAACACAATTGTCAATCAAACAAACAAGCAGACAGTCCATGCATGCATCCAAAGAAACGTGAAAACATCCAAACTGTGAAAGGGTCATCGACTTCTGTTTTTAAAATAACTCGATACACTCACTTTGAATCACAAATCAGGGTTGTTGTTGTTGTTTAAATCTCACCTTAGTGACCTTTTATGGTTCCTATTTCTGAGAAACATTGGGATAAAGCTACAGTAGGCATATGCAAAAGCCCTCCATGAAGGTGCTAATGTTCAGCTTTTGGAGTATTCCAGGCAGGGTTGGCTTGAACTTTTGAGGGATCAGAGTCAGAGTTGCAGTTAGTAGTGCCCAACCATTCATCAACTATTTTGAATGATCCCATGAGGATTATGAAAATGTTGTCAATCATATCATTTTTATTTATGGGGGTTGGACTGAAATATAAGAAACACCTCGCAGTACAGTTATTTCCATCTAAGTGCACATAGCTAAGCTTTTGTTATCAGGAAGAATGATTCTTAAGCATGGGTGTTTTTCTTTTGGTAGGAAGGTCTTTAGTGTGTGTGTGTGTGTGTGTGTGTGTGTGTGTGCGTGCGGGTGTGTGTGTGTGTGTGTGTGTGTGTGTGTGTGTGTGACTCACAGTAAGAAGGTACTCCACCGCTCTGTGGGGGTTGTTGAAACTGGCCCTTAGCGCAGCCACCACTCTCTCTCTTTCGTAGCCCATACACATGATCTCTGTCAGCATGACCTCATATTCGGCTCCCGTCACTGAAAATACAGCACACACCCACATACACAGATGACAAGGCTAAGACGACACAATTTGTATATTTGAGTAGATACACCTTTATACTTGAAGATCAACGAGGAACAAAAGCAGGAACATGAATTTTTTTTTTTTTCCAATCCACCCTCCTGTGAGAAATGTGGCATGTATAGTATGCTTTGTATTGAACTGTAAGAAAGCAGCTAGGTCTTAAATCACAACTAAGGGATGGCCCTTCCTATTAAACAAATAAAATAAAATATAATCTCCAAAATAAGTCTGATCCCTCATCTTCTGTCTCTCTCTGACTATGTTTCTAACCTTTGAGTGGACAAAACTGCAATGCCTATTGATTTCTGTGATACCACAATAAAAGGACGGCTTGCTTTTTGTCAGAGGCTAAATATAGGAACAGTAGGTATCACAATGCAGCGTGTAAAGTTCCTGACTCAGAGCAGTGCCCATGCTGGTACAGATAGTATAACCTAAGTTTAACATAAGAATGCACTGCTGTGGTACTAACTCAAAGGGGACACAATACTAAGATAACAGCCCAGCTACTACACTTTGACTATTGCAGCTGCACGGGATCCAAAGAATTTTGCGCAGCATAAAATGAAAGTCTGGAAGAAAGCCATCCGCAACCTACCCAGCGCTGAGGAGGCATCCAAGCCCTGACTCCCACTGCTGAAATTACAAAACATAAAGATGGAGAGGAAACAGATCAGACAAGCTCTGCATCCTTCCTGTGATATAAAGGTAGGAGACAAGGTCGAGTAAACAGCAAACAATGTTGACAACTGAATTTAGATTGCCCCCACATTCAGTGCAGTTTGATTAATATTTTTTTCAAATTTGTGTTTTGAAAAAGATTTTTTTATAAGGAAATGGATGTTACAATTTGTCTTAATACTTAACACTGATATTTTATTTATTGTGTATTTCATGGAATACAGATTACAAACACACTAAAGTTGTTTATTACATATTTGAAGGCTTTCTTTTCTTTTCAGCCTCAACAATAAAGCCGTTTCTGGGTTAAGAATGAGGGTTTCTACTTTTACCCTATCTTTTGAGGATGACAGGACTTCACTGTAACCGTCACTTTTTAGGCCCTCAGTTCCATTCTTTTAGTTCTGCTTTTGACAGAAGATATCTGCTTTCTTTCTCAAAAGGTCAAACTGGGCTCTCCAGGTGGGAAGCTGATGCGTACTTCAATCTGTAAATTACCTGCATGCAAAAACTGCAAACTAACTGGCCGTTTGCACGATCCATAAGTTTGCATACAAAGATTGTATTGAGATTGTTTTGTTGCCCTGTCCAAATCAAACCTTCTAAAAAATGTACTGTGAAAACTTGACATCAGCTCAGCACAAACATTTACAAAATAAGGATTTTAGAAATATGAGACTTTTTTATCAGCCAGCTAACAGAAAATAAAACTATCATAAGGTAGGAAAGTAGACATGTCTGGTGCCTCTTTTGCATAACCAGGAATTTATGAGTATTTTAAATTGAACACCTTTACTAACAAAATGCATCTTGTCAAACAGACTATTCAGTGACAGCAGCAGCATTAATTGAATACCTGAGTCATAATTATTTAAGGAAGAAAATCACTAGTCATACTGGCTCCTGGTAGGTAAAAAACAAACCTTTCAGAGGTCAACTAAGATTGACTAGAAATGTTCTTATTGACAACTAATCAACATGTCTACTACTCCCAGTACTACTTTCCAGCACACATGCGTATTTCCAAAGTTTGAATAGCATAATGCAACGTATAACAGACAACTTCTACCTGGCTGGTTGTTGTTCTGTGGCTGCGGCACTTGGCTCCTCTTTGGCCTCCTCGGGGGGAATGGGGACAGCTGCTGGAGTAGGGACTGGGGCTGAAGCTGGGGTTGTGGCTGGGACAGCTGTTGACGTGGAGCCAGAGTCCTGTACGGGGGGCTTGGGGGCTTCTGAGACTGGCGGTGAGGCAGCAGCTGCTGGCTTAGCCTTTTGTCAGTTTGAAAAAAAGGTGCTGTTAGACGAGCTACTTAATAGTAAAACATTAATATAATTCATCAAATGTTAAAATTAACTCTGCTAAGAAATGTAAGCTATAAAAGCTGCACCACACAAAACATGTGATGTAGTTTGTACACACTAAGAGAAGACTTATTAGATCTCACCTTTGACACCATCACTACAACAAAACTTTTCTCATCAATTTTGTATTCCTTAATAGGTGTATCATCTTGCAGGATTTTTCCAGCATATATAAGCTTCTGCCCCGATACAGGAAAGTTGTCTTTTCCTCTTTCTGCTTCTATCTCCTCTTTTAAGGCTTTCACCTGATAAAAAAAGAGATGAATCATAATCCATAACAATCAACATGCATAAACGTCCTACCTGTCTCACGCGTCTTTCATTTCTAAGCTTTTACAACCTTATTCTGCGTACGATGAAAGGCATTTTAATCACCTCTTTGATCTCCAAGATACAAGTCACAGAACCTTATATAATAATAACTACAATGTATTTTTTACCCCCCAAAAAATGCCATTATGAATGCAAGACAGTGTTAATACAAGGCAGAAAACGCCATGGAGTAATTATAGTTGGTCCATAAATGTATAACAGTTGTCATTAGCAGAGTAAGTGTATCACACAGCATCCAATCCCAAAACAACACCGAATATTATTCGAAAATTTACTTAACGTTGGCCTTGCCAGCTAACTGTTCAAATGTGACCATGCTAACAAACTTAGCCAGTTTCTTAGTACATTACCAACAAGGCTATTGGTAATTGGCAGTGTCATAAGCATTAGCAATAGAAGTAGCGGTAGCAACTACAGCCTTTTGGGGCAGTTTGTGTGTATCCGAAAAGTAATAACATTACAAAATGAATCACGTGAGATATAACTGGATACCACAAGCTACAGTGAACCCAATACAAACACGTAAACGCTTCGTAATGACTTTGATAACGAGGCTGTTCAGCTAGCCAACTGGCTAGCGGTTGCTAGTCAGGTTTTGCGTTGTTTAGCTCCCGTCCCATGTAGTTTGGCTTACTGGTATTGCTTGCTATTAGTAGGATACGTTTGACAGAAACTACTTGAATAGTTATATATACCAGAAATATCTAACACAACTGTTGGGTCTTCATGTAAAGTAAAGACATATGCCCCACCGCTAGTACTATTAGCTAAAGTTAGCAAGTTAGCTAATAGCCACTCACCGTTTTTTCGGGATCTATCTCAATTTGAAAAGTCTGCTGCTGCAGTGTTTTAAGCGTGATGTGCATCATAGCGGTGGCTCGCGTGGTGTCAGGTTTGCTTCAAATTGAGAAATAGTTGCTTGCTAAAGCAGTTAATTAGTTTCAGAAGTTGGCGTTTCTATGAAGATAACAACTAGCCGAGAAATGTGTGTATCCATGAGCACTCAGCAAATCGCCATCTTTGGTGACAAGTTGGTTGTGCAGCGAGAAAAAGCTCCACTGGAAGGTGCGAGATCTCGTTTGCTGAACTACGCGACTACAGAGAGCAATATTAAAGGTTTGTTATTCTATGTTTCAGTTGAGTCATCCTATTTTACATATAAATGCATTTGTTTTTTTTATAAAAACTGTTGGCTATGTCAAACAGGGTTATTAAGTCAATATATTTATCATTGCAGTCCGACTGGTGATGAATTTATTCAATATAGGCCGGTATCAAACTAGTCGTTGCCAGAAGTCCACAAGGTCTTCATTCTATGTAATCATTTATTAGATTGAGAGTTGCAAAGCACGCTCAAAGAGTAGGCTACTTTAAATCAAATAAGCCTATGAACTGTTAGAAAAGCAATGTAATACCAGAAAATTAAATGTGGACACTGAAACCATTCATATCATGAAGTGGAATATTGATCATATAATTAGCCCAGTAGTACACAATTAAGTTTAAATCAACATCAACAACAACAACAACTTGTAAAGTTGGAAAAAAAATGTTACCCATCTTGTAGAGTTGAAACACTTTATTCCATAGTACGCAGAAACATGGATGACTGAAGGAAATGTTGCCATGATGGTCAAAAACGTTTTATTAGTCCAGGTGTTGCATATCCATTTTTAACTTCCTTGTAGGGTCCAATATGGTATTAACTTATAACCATTAGTTGCTGTTAATGTAGAGTGACTCAGAGAGTCATAGGATATAACACAGCTTTATAGCACCATTGACCTCATGACTGAAAGGCTGTAAACCGACCAAAGCGTTAAAGCATAATTTCTTCACCTTTAGGATCTAGGGTCATTAGAGGAGAACTTATGGTGAGGGGGGAAAACAAGAATCAGGGCTAGTCCTTCTTTAGCCTACACTGTTTCAGAATAAATGGAAACCAGCTAAACAAAACAGTATTAGCCTACCTCAAGAAAAGTTCTGAAACCAAAACATTTTTAACGAGTAAAAATAATATGCATTCAATAAAATGCGAAGAAAGACCCATCCAAAGTTTTTTGGATAGGTCTAGCAGATTCTGAAATGTGCTGACTGTACACAAAATAGTCTTGTATTAATAGTTTTAAAACTAGATGTGTAGATGAAACCAAATGAGTTAACCAGTAAAAGAAACATAATACTCTGTTGATATGTTATAGCCCACCTTATACTTTTTTTTTTTTTTTTACCACAATGCTTGTAGAACTGTTTAAAATCAAAAAGCAATATCCCAATAGAAGTTGGAATCCATCCATTCTTCCATTGTCTATACCGCTTGTCCCGTTCAGGGTCCTGGAGGCCTGGGGGCCTGGATCCGAACCCAGCTGACATTCAGCGAGAGGTGGGGTACACCCTGGCTGCCAGTCAGTCACAGAGCTGGCATACAGAGACAGACAAACTTTCACACTCACATATAGGCTATTTAGTGTCACCAATCAGAGAGTCACAAAACGAGCATGTCATGTTGTACTGAAATCAACAGGCTGTATCGAGGCCTTGTGCCTGTGAACAAATGCCAGCCATGTCCATGCTGTTATTTAGTACAGCTTCAACCCTCTCATGTTATATTGCATGATTATAACATGCACTTATTCAGACAAATACAAAGTAACGGGGGTTGCTTATGATGTTATGTTATACCAGATGTTATTTTTAACATAATACATAAATATTGTGGTGAGGTAATAAGCACTCACAGCAAGAAGGTTTCTGGTTCTGGAATCTTATGGCTAGAGGGGGGCCTTTATGTGTGGAGTTTTAAAGTTCTCCCTATGTCTTCTGGGCTCTCTCTGGGTGCTCCGGAACTCCTCCCACAGTCTCAAGACAGTCTCCTTCGGATGATCAAGTATTGACTCCTGAGGCACACCAAAATCTACTTAGGAGTAAGTGGAGGCATGGTCACATATGATAACACAAACATTCAAATAAAAATAGTCCAACCAAGAACTGCAGCCACTCAATCAGAATTTCGAGCTTAACTGTTTCAGAAGTTGAATCAATATCAGACTATGGATGGAGCATACATCAGAACCAGATTTTATTTTTTTAAAGTGTATTAGTCTCTGCACAGAGTCAGTGCATTGTTTCTTTTAAAACCCACCTGAATTCTGTTATTAATGTTTAGTTTAAACACTTTTAGGAGCTGTATGAAGGCAGTCCTCCATAAGAGTTTGGCTGTTGGAGGAAGTAGAGGTGACTCCGGCCCTTCTTGTAGACGGCCTAGGTGTTCTTGGACCAGTCCAGTTTATTTATCAAGATATACTCCCAGGTACTTGTAATCCTACACAATGTCCACACTGACCCCCTGGATGGAGACAGGGGTCCCCAGTGCTTTTGCCCTCCTCAGATCCACAACCAGTTCCTTGGTGTTTGTCACGTTGAGCTGGAGATGGTTCTGCTCACACCCTGTGACAAAGTCCCCTACCACAGCCCTGTACTCAGCCTTCTGCCTATTGCTGTTACATCCAACTACAGTAGAGCCGACACTTATAATGGGCTGTGTAAAAATAAGGTACAAAAGGACAATTTGTACAGAAGTGTTGAAGAAAAAGTTGTTATTAAAGAAAGAAAGAATAAAACTTCAAAGAACATCTGACCTGAGGGTTGTTTCATATGCATTGTCTTTAATGATATAGTAATCTCATCCTAAACACAATCACAGCTGAGGCCCGACAGAGTTAACCATTGCTTATTGTTTTATCTGTGATTTGGCCTATTTTTGTGTTACTAAATGAGCACATTTGCTTTGTGTTGTGGCTCAAATCACAGGGTACGCAGTACTGAGGTTAAAGTACGACCTGTTGCTGTGAGTGTTTACCAACATTGGTCTCTTTTTGGACAACAACTCAACAAGGTGATGTACTGTATATAGCTTTCAGATGCAGCCAGCAGGGGGCAGAGTCTGACCACTCAGTGGTAGACAGTGCTGCAGTAAGCAGCACAGGGGACCACTGCAGGATTAGAAGGGTAGAGACGGGTAGACAGACTGGAGGAACAATTTGTAAAAACGAATCATAACAATAAAAAACAATATTTAATCTTTTTTGTTAAGAGGATAGTTAAAGAGGACTAGTAATGATGATCATATTGTAATATCATTTTATAGACTCATAGAAAGGTGAAGGAGTTCACTCGAGTTTATGTAACTACTCCTGTAAGGGGACGTTAACTGGAGATGTATTGACATTCACTGCACATGTTGGACATATTTGGATTTAATTGAATGAACACATCATTTAGCCATGCTTAATAAGTGTGATGCTGTTTCAGAGCTGCAAGGATTTGATCTATTCCATCAGAGTCATAGTTTATCTGTGCAATATCTTAAGCCCCCTTCTAATTTTAATTTTGAGCCACTTCACCAATTTACATGCAGACATATGCACAATAACATACACATGGCACAGGCAATGACCATAAGTCAAACCTCCCAGCAAGCATTGCAACATAAATATTTAATCAAATTACACCCTGATTCATGGCTTGGTGCCAATTTGGCAGGGTCTCTTTGTCCTTTCTCCACTTCCTGTTTCTGCTCCTCCTCTTTTTCTTTCATTTCTTTATCCATCATGTTTTATTTACCAGCTTTACTTTATTTACACAACCTCATTCAAACCTCCACCTGGTCATTCTTGTTTCTTAATGATCTTTCCCCAGGATACCCCTTTCTTTATTAGGCACTTTGTTGTAACTTGTTGTGAAATATGGCAAAAAGGAGTGAGGGTTATGTGGGAGAATAGAAAGAGAAAAGGTTAATAGGTTCAAAGAGAAAAGGAAAAGAGTAGCGAAGCCATGATGACAGACAGAGAGAAGAAGCGGGAAAGGAAGGAATGCTGATGGATGATTGTCCAAGTGAAGGTGGTTTAAGAGAGGGAGGAGAAAAAGAGGCAGAGGAAAGAGGATAGCAGGGAATGTTTGTTTGTGTGTGTGTTTGTGTGTGTGGCTGCTTGCGTGCGTGCATATGTGTGTGTCTGAGTGATGGGATGGTGCCCTAAATGTGTGTTCATCTGGGTTAATTCTCCAGGACAGAACTATTAAAGATTAACAATGAAGCACCATGTTTTATTGAGGCAGGCTGCATTTGTGGGCATATGGCTTCAAACACAGACCTACTTAAAATGTCTGTGCGCATGTGTGTTGTTTTTGTCTGCAGGCTTTTATTTTGTCCTGACAAAAAGCCCTTTTTTTCTCTTAAAAGCTATGACCTGACCGGGACTAACTAGGCCTGGCTTGGCTTTGCACTGCACTGCTACAATCGCTGCTTTGTTTGATTGTCCTCCCTCAACACACACATTATGTTCAATTTGACTTTTGGTGCTTTTACACTTACACAAAACTCTTGAAAACCTCAAGAATTTATCAGGATAGGCTGCATGTTTGAACGCAAACAGCCACATTTTCCTGTGTGTGTACAAGCAACTCAGGGTTTTCAGGAGCAGCCTTCCTGAAATTTTCTAGAAATGTTCAGGAGTGGATATGGGAAAACAGCATTAATGTCCTTTATACAAATACTTATATCTCATATGTAATGGGGGATTGTATTGCAATAATTTCCTGAACTATACCTTTACTGAAACACTTTTGATTGAGGCACAGTCAGCAGCTTTTTGTTGAAGGCAAAAAAGCCAAATGAACACCATCATGACCTGTTTCTACTGTTGATATGTGGCTGCTTATATGAAAATCCCTTTGACATCTTGACAATGACCTCAACTGCTTTCTTGCTGACAGTTAAGTGAAGGGATGCATAACACTCTCTTGTCTGTATTGTAAATCTGCAGTTATTGCCAACAGCTTGTAAGCCTAAGACAGGAGAGGGGGGCCATAAAAACATAAACAATTAGAAGTCCACATGACAGCACCTTGTTTATTGTTACTATTTTGTTTTTAATTGCTAGATTTTTCTTTCCCTTTGCTTAATCAAGGTTATACTGAGGAATATGGTTTTATATTTGAAATACCAGTATAAAAGTCGGCAAAATCGCCATCCAACCTACCTGAAGGAACTTTTAGTTTGTGTCAATTTTGGCGATCCCATTGAACAAGCAGTACCTCTTATCTATTTACTGATCGTGTCCTGTACATGTAGTATTGTTTTCTTACAAAATTAAATCTCACCCTGCTGTTTTTTAACTATCAAACTCATTGTGGATGTAAACAAAGGCCCTTTCTGTCTGTGTTAGGAAAATGTCCTCCCTAGACATCGACTAATGTGTCTAGGTTTTTTTAATAGACTATTATTTATCATTAAAAATCATGTGCCCTCTAAAAAGTCAACTTTGCTTGGGTTATATTTTCTTAAGTAACTACATTTAGTGAAATAATCTTGTACACTCAACCAGCTCTGAGTTATTTTGAAGAAGCTCAATCTTTATGACTTTTTCCTCTCCCACAAACCTCAAAAAACAGCATCTACATTTTCCTTCTATATCTATTTTTCAGTCCCCTACAATTGTTTTCATTTAAAAATAACTGCAGTGTTTGGAAACGAAGAACAAACTCTGGTGCCCACAGAACAAATTATCCACTAGATATATTTGATATGACGCCAGATCTGTTTCTAACAGTGAATCACAAAACAAATGACTTCAAAGCTGAAATATTTCATTTCATGGACAAAAACAGATACATACATTCAAGCACTAACCTGAAAAGAAAAAGTCTTTTAAAAATAATTTTTAATTGGGATGAGGTTGGCAGAGAAACTACCAACTGTGTCCATCCTCCTACTCATTTCTCCTGAGAGACTCTGCTATTCTTCTACAGGAACACCCCCATAGCATACTATCATCTGCATAGATGCGCAACACTACTCTGAGTGTGTGTGTGTGTGTGTGTGTGTGTGTGTGTGTGTGTGTGTGTGTGTGTGTGTGTGTGTGTGTGTGTGTGTGGCAGTGCTGTCACCAGTGCAATAAGTGAGTCATGAATGCAACCCACAGGGATTCTTGTTAATTTGAAACTTTTGAGACCCATAAAGCCTACATTCTTCACACACTCAAACACACACTGGATGTCTTTTAACTGATGTGTTGATGATCTTGAAGGCAGAGAACTTCAAACCTACATTTGCTGCTTGATGTGTTCACTGAGCCTCCATTTAATGATCTCTAGGCTATTTAAGGATAGAGTTGATGGCTTAGCCTTCACTTGCATCGCAAACAAGCTGTACAACAACACTTAATCAGTAAAAACTCCCAAAACATGAATGTAGATGATGTTATAGATGAGGATACATTGTACAGTGCTTTGGTTGACTTGGCTATTCCGACATTTTTATTGGAATGAAAGACGAACTGTTGCCATGCAGAGGCTGTGACTGTTTCCACACAATGCATCTTGGTACAAGTAGGCACTGACAACAAAGGCAAGGACAGGAAAGGTCAGCTTTCTTTGCAAGTTAAGCATGAAATGAGGTACTTTTTTTGCTTTAGTTAACAAACGTTATTCATCAATAACTATTAAACATCCATATAAAATGTTGGTACAGTTCCCTTTTACTGCATGTAATAAATTGTATAGAGGCCACACATGTTACATTCCTTCTCCATTTAGCTGGGCTCAAAAATACATATTACTAAAGCCCAGTTTCCACCAAGCGGTCCGGTTCAGTTCAGTTCGGTACAGTACACATTTATTGGCATTTCCACTGTCAAAACTTGGGAATGGTAACAAAATTACCGACCCGTACCGTCCTACTTTTTTGGCACCCTTCTATTGGGGTGCCAAGCGTACCGATCCGACCCTGAAGGCTAGAGCTAGGCACACTTCAGTCCATTGATAAGTAGATAGAATCTTCACTTCCCGTAGTAAAGGACAAACACAAAACGCACCATGTTTTTTTGGAATTCAAATTTTTTATTGAATTTTTCAAAGGCATGGTACATGGCTGAATAAAGTCTGGACGATGTGTGGTAATATCTGTGTAATACCTTATACTTTGTGAGCTTACCCCGAGCCTCTCTCATATATTTACCACATTCTGCCACAATTTTATTCCATTTACCACTTTCAATCTCTTCTTCAAGGTCCTTCTGCCAAATCATTTTCACAAGGACAGAATAGTTACACAGAGAAGAGTTAACGATCTTGTAAAATTGGGAGGCATTGCGTTTTCTGGTTGAAGTTTCATATAGTTAATAACATCATTGTCTGTAACATCGTAATGTCTAGACATAATGCAACTACTTATCTGCAAATACTTCCAGAAATTGCCTTAGCCCACAAGGTTAAATGTCTCCATCAGATAATTAAACGACAGGAACGCGCCATCCTCAAATAAGTCCTCAATAGTGCTTATGTTTAAATATCCTGTGGATTTGGAGAGAGTAATTTCAAGGCTGTTTTCGTTTTTTTTGCGACTATTGTCAGCGCATAACAATGCCCCATGGACCACCTTGGAGATGCAGACCTATCTAGAAATCATTGATCTTCATTCATTGTGTCACGCTCTTCTTCTTTGTTGAATTTATTGGCTGTCTCCAGTATGTCCCACTGTGATTTAGTGATGTGTTGGCTGTGAAAACGTAAGATCAGGGTTTACCGTACCAAACCGTACCAAACTGTACCGAATCAAACCTAATTGCTTGGTGGAAACGGGGCTTAACTACAGGTTCACTGTACATCTTCTGCTTTTCAGTCCTTTTGTGAAACACTGAATGAGGTTAGACTATGGTCTCTAACATTTTGACTCCAACACTTGGTGTGAATAGCTTTTCTGTGTTACCAAGATACAGAGGTGTCACATTATGATCAAATCATATTGCACCATTAACAAATAAAGCATGTATTTGCAAGTAAAGACATTTTTTATACCAACCATGAAAATATAACAATTGTGTAGTGCCATCAATTGGTTTTATTTGATTTAGTTTGTTACAAAATAAGTGCAAAATCATTCATTATAATCAGTATCAGCTTTGTGTTAGTCATTATAAATAAATGTTACTTATATGTAAGTGAAGATGTATCGGTGAAAAAGATTGTCTTGCTGGATTTGATCTGGTTTCTTTATTTGTACAGTAGTTCTCCTGATTGCTCATGTTTGAGTGAGCTGTGGTCGTATGCCAGAATGTTTTTTAATTCTTTTATCTAAAGTTTGTTGTGGGACGGTACAGAGACAACCAAAAAGACAGAAGGGAAAGTATTGGCGAGATATGCAGTACTAGTTATATGGATATTGGCAGTGGTGTATTGGTTTCTAAAGAAGTGGTTATACTTTACTCTAAATTTCCCCCTCAAATGTTTTTTTAGTGACCGGTCCAACAGAGTATAAACGGCCTCTGTTATAAACAGTGACATACTCTTGCATATTTAGTTGCGTACTAGCCAACTAGAGACAGAGTAGGGAGGGTTATTCCAAGGAACAAAAATTCCAGCATACTACTGAATATTGTCAATTAGTCATCGGTGTAAATCGAAAGAAAATTTAGAAGTGGGTATCCCCTTTAGGAAATGAAAGATAAGTGGGAATATTTCGTATACCTGCGTATACCCTGCACTACACCACTGGATATTGGCCCCAGAGGCTAAGAAGTTGTCAGACAATAGCCTACGTGTTCCAACACTATATTTTGCACATTAGTTTCATATGGTTCAGCAAGTTACACACAGTTGATACATCTGGATGTCCGTTTGCTATTAAGCAAAAAGATGTCTTTGTATGTTCATCACATTTACATCACATTTTTGGGGTTTAAAGTTACTGATCAAACTTTTAATTGCAAATGTTTGAAAAGAGACTTGATGCAAAGAAAACAAGTTAATGTGACCGAGAAGTCCTGAACACTGTAGAATTGATTATAAACTATAGCCTATAACTTTTATTTTTGTTATCTCCAGAAATAATTTAGTTTGACACAGGTTTCAGGAGTAAACATTTCAGTTCCACTTTCATTCCGCTGTCACCTGACTAATGTGTAATATGCTGAACAGGATGCGTTGGAAGGTGACATCCAGGCAGGCTCACTGCGTCTGTTAGTTGCCATGGCGATGATGGATGCACAGTTTCTGCAGTGACAGCTCAGAGACCATGCTGGGTAAACATGGACTCCCCCGAGAGCGGGACAACCAGTAATGACACCACAGAGAAAAAAAACATGGATACACACAATTATTAAAGAGCACACACAAACACACACACACTTATAAGAAAATCTCATGGGACCGGCTGTAGTTATTAACAACTTCAGTATCTCTCTTTCAGTCCCTCTCTTTATCTCTCTCTCTCTCTTACTATCTCTCTCCCTCCTTTTCTCACATCTATCTTTATCTGTCCTCTCTAACCCCTGTCTCTTTATCAGGCCCACAATATTCTCCCTTATTCAGCTAAAACTGGGCCAGAGAGCGCCACACCATCCCAGCTGTGCACACTATTTCACGTATACACTCATACGTTCAATCACACGGGCACATGCCCGCACAAGGAGAGAGCCAATGCTAATTAGCTCTACAGACAGGTCTCAGGTTGCCGTGCGTGTGTGTGCGTGTTAGGGTGACAGAGGGGCAGTGTGCTGTTAACTAACTAATGTGTCAGGATTTCTCTTTCTGTCCTCATTTACGGAAATGAAGTTTGCCCCCTGAGTGACCCATATCTCCCGACACAGAAGAGGGGGAGGAGGTAGAGAGAGATGGAAAAGACATTTATGTAGCATACTTTTTATTCTATAGGTGGGAGTCATCGAAAATAGAAAATGAGGGATTAAGATAAAGTGAGGAGCATGAGGGAGACAGAGAAGTGCGCATGGACAGGAACAGCAGACATGAATGATGACTATTACTGTAACAGTCAAAGTTGGACATTTCCTTATAAGGCAAAGAGATGAGGCCAGATTCGACGCTCCAAAGCAGAGGTCAGATGGTACATGGCTCAGTGCATAAGTCTTAATGAACCAGATCCTTGATCCTGTCTCCATATACAGCCATGGAAATAATACAGCAGTGTTTCTTTGACAGATTTGTGGAACCAAAGTTGGCATGTTCTAAATCCTGCCCATTTTTTTAGCACCTATCTTAGTGTCTGCACTCCCTTAGACCTCAATTGTCGGCCAGAAACACTTCTTAATACAAAGCTATTCATGGCAAATGGGCACTGTAGTGTAGTTTAAGTTAATCACACATCCTGATGTAAATACTGCCCAGAGCACAACAGCCATGTCTCTACCTAACATTTTCCTTATCGAACTTTTAATGACCTGATCTGACCTAACTTTAAATGGTGTAGCCTACTTAAATACTAGATTAGTTCAGAATTTACATAAAGATGGTACTCTTTAATTTAAGCTGCTACAAGAAGATCAAAGCCACATCAAACATGTAGGTAGCAATAATTACATTTCCGTTGAACTATCAACAGACTGCTGTGTTTCTAGCTCCAACATTAAATGACAGGTCTCTAGGCTTTCACTCACAATATGGCAGTTCCTGCAAGTTCAGTCTACGGCCATCCATGGCCAGCCTCCCATAGATCATGTAACATGTAGAGATTTTCACACTACCAGAAAAATGCTGTAAACCCTTCACAGACTGCCTGCACGTTAGATCTAAATTGAATTTTTACAACATGTTAGCAGGTTGTCTGATTTGACATCTTCATCGAAAAGATGTCATAACAAAGAAAATGAGGCTCTGTAAGTGAAGACAAGAAAAGAAAAAAAGCCTCAAGGGACTTGATATTAATTTTCTGCTAAAACAAAGCCTTAAAATGACTTTCTAAATGTCATGGTAGCCATCTGCTCCTATCATTACCACGCAGTATTGTATTTGCAAACTAACTTATCATTACACAAGATTTCCTGCTCCCTAATGGACTTCTCTCTGTTGAACAAAGATGATCATACTTGTTGAAAGGTAGATAAGTAATGCCTCTGGGAAGTTATACTGCATAGCTACAGCAATTCATTTGCCATAACAAAATAAAAGCATTTTCAATCATTTCCAAAAAAGTTGAATATATTGAATGACATTTTTGAACTCATGTTCTGATTTCATACTTGCACTGCTGCTATCAAATATTTCCTGCTATTGTCCTTCTATCCCTGTTGTAAAAGTCACATGAAGTTGTGGTGAGCCAAGGCGTGAAACTGCAGATAATGGTCAGATTAACTACAAGTGAGTGTTAACAATGTTGTTCACTTTGAGCAGAGTTTCGCTGCCTTCTACTCTTTACTATAAGACTCAGTTGCCTGTATATGGTGTTCTATTGGTGTGGTTTCATGGCTGTAGTCCTAATACACATTGTAGTGATATTAACCTAGAAACAGGCACCATTACTGGAGCGTCCTCCTCATCATCCTATAGCCAGGCTTCTCCCCAATCTTAACCAAACTGATGTTTCAAGTTGGAATACCATGTCCATCACAGACTTTCTCCTGCTGTATGGGACTATACTGTAACTGTTAACCCCTTTTAATGGCAGGGGAAAAAAAACTTGTCAACTGTCACTGACTTTTGACAAGATTTTTGTTGTTAAATAGAACAATCACTACATGCTGCTGAAGCAAACAATGCTCCACCAATGCACCCAACCACAACCTCAACAACCAGACCTCATTTTAAGACCAACATGCCCCTGAGCTCACAGGTGAGTACAAGGACATTTGATACTTACACAACGTGGGAGCTAAGACATGAACATTTCTACTGCATTAGCCGAAAACAAGAAAAAACCCTTGCACTGCACAGTGGTCCTTACTCACTGCACTGAGTTTAGGACAGAGCCCAGAGTTGTCAGATAAATGTGTTCAACCATACAGTCTCCGTTGTGATCAGTTTGACCTTGTGGTTAGCTTGATGATCCTTTAGGCAAAAGGTCACAGATTTGACCTGTCACAGCTGTTGTGTTATTTAAGCCCTTTTGTCTCCCATTTTGAATTGCATATGTTGTTGTTCATTGGTACATTCACTAAAGTTTTTTTTAAATTACAGTCTGAGGTTATATTGTGCTTACATAGTTCTACCTTGTGCATCTTCATACTACAACAATAATCTTTAAATTGGAGTAGTCTGATGTATTTTTCATAGCCTATATTAAACTGACAGCAATGGTTATTCACTTGTTACTCTGCAATGTACAATTTAACTTACAAACAGAACCACAAGTATATAACATATGGTGCATTAAGATTAACCAGCCAAGTGGTGAACTCGTTTATGCACAAGTATAATTAAACTGGGTTATGTCAACCTTGATATAACCATACACTCACATGAAGCTTTTTTGTTGCTTTAAATTCTTTTTGAAATACTTCTGTACTTATTTGTAATGGAAGTGTAAGACAATAGTGATGGAACTGCAAAGTTACTCCCTCAACTAAACAGAAAACACAAAACTGACGTCTTCCGGCAAGTATGCACCTAATATTGTTCTGTTTATGATTCGTTATTGTTTTACAAAATCGTTCCATTGAAATGACTGATTTTTTTCATTATCTGTTTGATTAGATAGCTCAGGCTACACTGCGATTGAATTGTTGGGCTGTGGAAACTTAATCATTAAACATATTGCCATCTCGTTTGTTATATCCACGCTTTTCAGACAGAACACTTTATCAAAGCAGTAATATTTGGCAGCCATCTTTCACCACAAAAGCCCACCATCCCCCAACGTATATAATAATTGCTCCCCCCCCAAATGACCTGACCTTATATTTGATCTGGCTGGGTTATGTGTATTGAGCGAGCCAGTTGTATGCTGGGTTATTATTGATCTTAGCGTTGAGCTTGGATTAATGTTGGGCTAATGGGAATGGTATTACTGGAGCTTGCAGTATTATATTTAACTTAACCAAAGAACATTTATATTGAAAGCATCTAAATAAGAGCTAAGCATCTTGCTGAGAGGCGTTTGGCTTTTCAGGGTCTTTGTTAAGCTGTGAACTTTAAGCTTCCAACTGATTCTTATCTACATGTTTACAAGAACATCAGTTTGAGAGTGTGAAATATATTTGTGTTCCTGCTTAAATAAGTACTGAAACTTTGAGAAATAGTTCACATTTTGGTGAACAAATGTATTTGCTTTGTTACTGAGAGTAAGTTAGAAAGTTTGCAAACACTAATTTCTTTTCTTCAACTGCTTCAGCAAGCTAGCTTAACTTAACAAAAAACACTGAGACGTTAACACAGCTAGCAGGTTTTAAGGTAATAAAACTGTCACCTGAGCTCACTAATTTACTGTTTTATGTTAATGAAATATTAAGTAATGTGTTCAATCTTTAATATTAAGGTTACATTTTCTTTCTTAAGTCATCGTTGAAAAACTCTGCATGGTGGTTTAAAAGGAGATCAAAGCTAACTAGCGTTTAGCTGCAGCTTAATATTTACTGCACAGTTTTTTAGAGCGCTTCTTTTAACTCTCAGCAAACAAGTTATATCATAAAGTCAAAATATTTCATAATATCATTTTTGTCCAACAAATTGTGAACACAGCATATACACATCACCACCTTATTATTTGTACCGGTGAAGTAGTCAGCATGCAACCTGCCTGGTGTACTAAGTGATATGCAAACTTCATGCTACCTCCTTAAATTGAACAATTATTTTTGGCCCATTTGTCCTAGTAGGCTAATCATCAAATACCAAAAACCAAAAATTAAACCAAATAAATTGCCTTGAAAGAGCTCAAATTTTTCTCTTGGGCGAGCAAAAAATGCTTAATGCAGCCAAGAGCTGGCACTCTTGACAGTTCCATCTGGATAAAGCAGAGTGTTGTATATGAGTGTCTGAGCTGCAGCTCGGGTGGATTAACCCTTGCTTCGATAATGAGTGTTAATGGTAACCTAAAGTCCAGGGAATCCACTGCTCCCATCAGCAGATCAGCTCAATAAGCTGCAGAATCGGTCGGATAGAGACACACTTAGTTCCTATCTTTTGAGAAACCTGAGGCAGAAAGAGACAGTAAACATTTGTAGTCGGGGGAGTTAGCTGGAAGGAGAAGCAGAGTGTTTTTAAATGCTAAAAATAGCCTTAATAAAGGAGAACAGATAAAAGTAAGTTCCTGTGACACACAAGGTTGCCTTAAAAGCTGCCTGGAGTCAGTGGAAAAAAATAACAAAAATAAATCAATGGATTGTTTTTCAAACACTGTCTGGCATTATAATGTATGATAGCATGATACAACATCAGATTCTCTAAAGCTTGCAGCTTACCAGCCTGGAAATGTGTTTAGATCAAGATATTTTGTGGCTAAAAAAAGATACATCCTTTAGTCATAAAGGACATCCAGCCACGACTTTCTTCTGTGTGTGTTGTCTTTGTTTTCCAATAGGACTGGAAACTTAGGAGGCGAGAATGGAGTTGGAGTTGAGAGACAATTACCAAAAGAGGGTTGTTATCTGCACTTAAAAGGATATTTTGGTAGATCTCTTGAAGCAAACTAAGGCCATTAAATTGAAAAGGGTCCTCTCCATGACTGTCAACCTACAGTCATGTTTGTATGCTATCTCTACAGGCTTCAGGGTGATTTTACATGTCTGAAACAAACTACCAAACAATTTGTAATGTTATACGCAGTTTGAGCCCACATACCTATTTAAAGACAAAACAGTGCATTCATGACAGAGTGGGGGAGAGCGAGAAGGTCCCAGAAAGAGTGGATTAAAAGTCTCAGATTAGATGGCATGTGGTGACCTGAGCAGCACAGAGAGCAGTCGGTCTGGTTTGTGTGGTGGGTGTGAGCAAGAGAGAGATTATCACCACCAGCAGAATGTGCATTAGAGATTGGTTCAGGTCCCTTTTATATACACTGAGAGTGTGTTTGTGTGTAGTGTTGGGATTGGATTGCTAATCCTAATCCACTCATCAATGTATGCTGAGGACTGACTAAGTGCATGTTTTGTGTTATCTCTGTGCATCTGTGTGTGTATAGTGTATGTAGGTATATGAACACATGTCCATCTGAACCAGAGAGTATTTAAATAGTTGCATGAATGTGCATATGCATGTGTATTGGTATGCACATTTGCGTGTACTCCTGTGTGCATGAGAGTGTAATCTGAGAGTGAATGGGGGGGGGGGTTAGAGGGCCATTAACCGATGCATTAGCCCTGACTGCAGACAGACTGAGGAAGCAGTGAGGAGAGTGGTGGTGGTGTGTGTGAGTGAGTGAGTGAGTGAGTGAGTGAGTGAGTGAGTGAGTGAGTGAGTGAGTGAGTGAGTGAGTGAGTGAGTGTGTGTGGTGTTTTCATGTGTGTGTTTGTGTGAGGGTGTGTGCTTGTGTCGAGGAAAGCCGATCGTTTGAGGATTTCAGGGGGAAAGGGACAATGGGGGTGAGGATTTAGCATCAAGGGTGAGGGGGATTGAGTGCATTAGCGAGTGCATGTGTGTGTGTGTCAGTGTGTGTCGATGGGATTGAGGGGAGATGACCCATAAAAAGCAGACAGACACACCCTGAGCAATAGTCAGCTGTCTTACCATTCCCTTTATTTGTGTTAAAAATATACTCTACAATCACTTTGACACAGATTTAACAGACCAGTGTTGAAAATGTAATCTGTACATCAAATAAAAAGCTAGATCCTTAGACCCCAAAAGATAAGTGGATCATTTACAGCTACAGTTTGTAATGTCATCCAAGCTCTGATTTAAAGTATTGTGCATTTGTTGCATGTATTTCTCTGCAGTACCATTGTGTTGATGTGTGAAAAAGTTAAAAGATCTTTCATGAACACTATACACACTTTATATTGATGATGATGATCATCATTATAAAGATCAAGAACATGATATTTATGACGACGATAAAGGTATTTAGGATGGTTAGGATGTTTATTAGGACTCTCATGAGAAGCTGTCGATGATGTTATTGATGATGGCTTAGTGTGTTCTTGATAACTCATTTTGTTCCTGTCTTATCTTCTTTGTTTTTTATTATTATTTTATCACATTGCACATGTTCTTTAAATTGTGACCAATCACATATCCTTAAGTGAACATGTGCACTTCCTCATCTTAAACAAACTAGGGTATACAACATATAGCCTATTTCACATAAATTCTTGAAAATTCTTATTGCATATTCATAATTTCTCATGTCCTGAAGAAGACTCAGTAGAGTCGAAATGCATAGACACATCCCTGTTTAATAAAGGATTTTTATATGACATCAGAGTACCTCGGACTTTCAGTTTAGACTGCCTTTCCACACTTCAAACGTTATTTGTCATCTGGACAGTCAACTTTTAATTTTTTTATTAGCTATTATTATTCATAATTTCTTTGTTTGATTATTTGTTGTGTTTTCAGTTACCTCTTTGAAACAATACAAAAAGTAAGGATTTTTTTATGAAAGCCTACCATCAAACATGAGTCTGGTTCAAATCTTGAAGTGTTTAATAGATTATGCTGCAGTGAACAGCAGTTAAGCACATTTTTATGGTTTTACACAGTAGTTAATGTTGCTTTATAGGCTTTCCTTTGTGCACACTCTGGTTTTGTGATTTGAGAAGAAGTCAGTCAGAGAGGGAAGGAGGAGAAGGTGGTCAGTGATAGAGAGAGGGAGAGATATTTAGAGACCAAGAGGCACTGACAGAGTGAAGTGAGAGCCCTCCATGTCTACTGTTTTCTATTATTCATGAGTTACAAGAAGCAGTGGAGGGGAAGGAGGAGAGGAGATTGCAGCTTTTCGTCAGCCCCTCGAGTGTGGCCGTCTATTGGACCATCTGCCTCCTCTGTTTCTACCTTCTATCTTTCAGTCTCTTTTATTGTCTCTCTGGGCTTTTTGCTCTGTCAACATTTTGCTCTGCCTTCTCTTACAGATTCAAAATAAAAAGTTTTGTAAAGCCTACATAGCCCAGAGAAATAGATGTCTGAGGTAGCCAGGAAAACAGTTTAAAAGTAAACAATCTGTAAACCTTTTGGTCAAAGTTAAATAAATGCATTTTCTCTGGCTCAGAGTATTATAATAAAGCAGCAGGTACTGTATAAGGGTCAAAAGGAGGGGCCCAATGCAAAGAACCTGAAGGCTAGTGCTGTTTTTGGACATTCATGATAACTAGTACAATAGACAGCTAGCTATATTTTCAAGACTGTAAGGGCCAGTATTATAAGTTTCATTTCTTCACTGCTTTTCAAAAACAAAAAGCATTTAGCTGTTTAGCTAATATATCTCAGAAGCATTGCTAGATGTAGTGACATTTCAGACCTTATTTCTCAAGTTGACTTGCAAACTTATTCAGACTGTCAGCATTTTTTTTTCAACAGATCTGCCTTTATATGACATTATAGATGATCACGTGCTGATTTCAACCAACCCAATGCTTTACAAAACTGAATGTGCCTAAGATACTGTTTAGGTACAAATCACTGTTATATCACCAGGTAACTTTTAGCGAGCTGGTGCTAGCTACTTTTACTGCCAACTTTTGACAACTGGTTGCTCAAGGAGGTTGCTGTTTAAGACTATGATAAACCCAGTGGTTAGGCTAAAGCCATAAAACAGTACTTTCTATTGCCAACACACATAAAAAAGACAAGAGGCAGAAGATTTTGAAAGCATCTTTTTTTTTCTTTTCTTTTTTTTTAATCGTAAGCTAGATAGTCAGACTTTCTATTGCCATTTGGGCTAACATTCCCCTGAAGCTGAGCTCTATAACTGAAAATTTCAGGTGTAGCTTCCCGGATTAAGGAATGTCAGACAGAAGCCCAGCCAAATGTAAGTGGCAAACAAAGATACTAAAAATGTCATGGCTATAGCATTCTTGCTTTATTGGGAAAAAGAAGGTGCTAGTTTAAGAAATGATAACCAGGAAGTTACTCGCAGGATAATTGGCTAACTGGCTCAGAGTATGACCATGTCTGCTAATATGGCCTAAATGAATATTGATAATTTAACAAAAGTTGATTTTTTGAACAGCTGACATTTAGCTATTAGTGTTGTTTGTCTCATGGAGAAAACTCAACCAGCCATCTATGAACCATGCATTTTTTCATGGCTGTCTTTAGTATTTTGTGAAACCTTTGTGCCCGTACCTTTCTCATGTTTGTTTTTCTTATCATAGTTTGATACTTTAATTAGCCATTTTCTGATTTATCAAAGGGTTATTTAGTTTGAGTTACCACACACCTACTCCACTTACAGGTATGTCATTTACAATGAACAGAAGGTGGTTTTGTACTTTTCAGAATCAGAATCAGAATCAGAATCATCTTTATTGGCCAGGTATGTTTAACACACGAGGAATTTAACTTCGGTAGACTGTGCTCTCTTTGTACAAAGGTAAAACATTAAATATCAACAATAAAATAAAATATAAACAGTAATTAAAGACTAATATGTACAAGACTAAATAAGATAAGATAATAGTGCAGTGGTAGTGCAAAAAAGATGCTGAAGTGAACATGAGGTAGTTAGTTATGTTGGTAGTTTTCCCAACATAATAAAGGTCAAATATCAAATATTTATAGCATGTCAACTGCACAACCTTCTTTTGCACTTTTTTTGTCCATGCTTAGTTATGCTACGTCATTTTAATTTCATGTATATACATTTCACATAAAAAAAAACAAGCAAGACACCCAGCTGTCTAAAAATCTTCTACTTTATTCAATCAGATAAATGTTTTTGTAAAACATTCAATACAAAATGACGTTTCATTTATTGCTCATTGTCATCTTTACACTAAGACTTGATCAGATGCATAATATTTTTTCCAAATCACTCTCACAAGTAATATGTTGCTAGATATTTAGACAAGATTTGAAGCTGTCATTATAATAGTAATGGCATACATACATCCATACATACGCACGTTCAGATTATATAAAAACAAAACAAACAAGTGAGTAAAGTTGCTGAACAGAAAACAGACAAGGGACAGGCGGACTCAGGAATCCTCTCATGTACAGTTGGCCCTCACTTAGGACCATGTGAGACTACAGCTGACAGCATGCATACTTTTTTCCATTTGTTTTGTTAGAGCTTAAAAAAAGTTGAAACCTTTGAATCATAAAATTGCATTGAAGGAGGAAATAACTGGAAGCCTAACACTAAAGAATCTACATACCTGAGACTAAAAAAACAGTTCTTTGTACTATTGAAGCCATTTTAAAAGTCCCCATACATGCATTTATGTTAAAATTACAACGCTGTATTTTTAAAACAAGCTTCTGCATCATTCAATCATGTCGATAGTACCTAAACTTTTAATTTAAAATAAAACATAATGTCAAAAAATTATGAACATTATGTCTCACAATGTTTCTCAATGAACCATGGGACATCTAAAGTGACTTTATTTGGAGTTGTCATCTTGCATATAAGCTTGACATCCTAAGTTTATTGGCCACACAGCAGGTACAATTTTATTACTGCATTTTTTTTGTCAGTGTGATTGGATGGAATCTTTGCTCTTCATGTTTTACAGGAAGTAACGAATGCAGCGCTAAGATGGGTGCAATCAGGTAAAAACAATGTATTAGCTCGTAATAGTCCGTCTTATTGTTATAATTGAGTTTACAGAATTAGAAAAATTAAACAATTACAGTTACACGTTACGTTCAGAACTTAAACCATTCAAGCACTGATTAGCCTTTAGGGAAATGAGTCATTTTGAAAAAATGTATATAATGAGACTCACTACAGTACTGAGATGATGTGAGGTTCCCCTGTCCCAAGTCATTTAGAGAATCCCACATCCTTGCCACTCCCCCCCCTCATACACATTCCTACTAAGCAGTGTGTGTGTGTGTGTGTGTGTGTGTGTGTGTGTGTGTGTGTGTGTGTGTGTGTGTGCGTGTGCGTGTGTGTGTGTGTGTGTGTGTGTGTGCGTTTTGTCCATCTGCTCGGCCTCAGACCTGCCTGTGTGTGTGACACAGCTACTTGTGTGTGCATGTATATGCTTCATGATCTGCTTGGAAGCCTAATGTCCACATTTCTGCACTTAAAAAAAATTGCACACCTAAAAACACACAGTTGCATGCATGCACACACAAACCAGTTCTGAGGATAGCATAGTCATGCCATATATTTACATTCTCTGTTTAAGGAAACTGTGTACAAGGCAGTCGTAGATGATGATCTGGCAAGATGTAATCGATTTTTGGTCATTTTCAGTTTTTCCTTTTGAGGTGGGATATGAGGAAGAAGAATGCAGACGTACTAAATAAAGCTAAGGTGAAAGAAGGTTGTCATCAATAAATAAATAAATAAATAAACTAAGTATTGATCAATAAGTTAATAAGTTAAAGGGGTCTGTCTGTACATGTATGGAGAGCTATGATGGAGAGCGATAGTGTGCTTGCATGGGTTGTTTGCATGTTGAGCGGATGGGTTTGTGGCTTTGTGTGTTGTCCTCAGGGGCTGTAGCTAAGGAGGAGAGGGAGCAGTATAGTCATCCCCCCCAGAGACGCATAGCTTCATTCTGCACTGACAACACACAAACAGAGCTGCTATGATACTTTCAGACCAAAAGACAACGAAGCAAAACAACACTGGTTGCAGATCTCATATTCAAAATGTGATAACCATGCTATGCCACATTTGTGAAATCAAAACTATGTATTAAAAACGGTCAAACTGAGTAACACAAAGGGGATTGCTGGGAACTAAAAAGTCTAATTTAGCTGTTGTGGAGAATTATTTTTTCCTCCTACATCGTGCATGTACTTTCAGTCTCTATGCAAGCAGACATTTAACGCAGCATTCATCATGAATGTTAAAGTCAGGAACAGCTTAAACACCTATGTCGTCCAACATTGTCAGGTACAACACTCGGTTATACCAGCTAGTTACAGTAGTGTCAAGTTAGTTACACTCTAGATAACTCTTAAACCTATTTCTATTTAGCAAGTCTTCTGCATTTGCCTTTTCATCTGAAGAAAACTTTGCTGTGTGACATTGGCATGATGTCTTGAATAACTCTCTGTTGTAAGTTAACAACAAACATTTTCAGTATTCATATATGCACCATAACAGCCTGTTAAAATGTACAATTGGATAATTGGATAATCCATACCATTACGATTTGCCTGTGTGACGTTTACATAATTTAAATTTCATACGTGACAAAGGTGATATTATGAATGGGGCAGGGCAGTACATATAGAAGTTACATTAAATCTAGAAGTGGAATTATGCATGTAGCTTTGAAGAATTCCCTGCTGCAGATCTACAGTCAGTCTGCTGCCTGGAAGAATGTGACTACAGTTCATGACAACTTTTTAGAGGGTGGAAAAAAACGTTGATGCTAACAGTGAAGAGGCGATATTGATAAAGAGGAAAGTAAGCTTGTGACTAGCAGCTGCATAAATAAGTAATCATATATCCATATAGAGAAAGGTAATAAGAGTATTGATCATCGTCATCACATATCATAGTAATGATGCATCACCATGGCAGGTATAAACTTGCAGTGAACGTGTGGCAGTCAGGGAAAATCCCAAAGTTTTGCATGAAATTGTGTGAGTGTGTTTCTTCGTCAGTGTGTGTTTCTGTGCCATTGTTAGGGTGTGTGTTCAGGAAGTTTTGGGTAATCATTTGTTGTACATTCAGTGTGAGAGGTTAGGATGCGCTGTCTGGCCATGGGCCATCAGGGTCGGGTTCAGGGACGATCTGTAGGCCTGGTTGTGTGTTGGTCATGGTGGTTGAAGATGAAGGGTCATGGCGGGGTCTGTGGTCTCTTCTAGAGAAGGATGCACTTTCCTTTCTCCACCCATGGGTTGTTCTTCATCAGCTCTGGGTTCAGGAAGGGATCCTCTGGGACGCCATCCTCTATCCACTTTACCAAGCTTTGTGGAGAGACACAGAGGGACAGAGACATATTTCAAATTCCAGAGGAAGTGTATTGCCCACAATCCATCATCTATCCTCGATTCCTCTTTTCCATAAAAGGCAAGAAAGAGAATCTGAGCAACCACAAGCCATAAATCAAAAACTGACATTAACTCCTGTAACTGTAGCTCTTTTCTAATTATTGCTTCTTTCACATGGATGAAGGCATACAATACTACAGCGCTGTGCCTATATGACTGAATCACAGCAGTGCAGTTATTCAGTGTAACAGCACTCCCTCTTGTTAATTGAGTATAACTATATATACTGCTTTAAAGAATTATTCTAGCAATACATGTGGGTGTGCAGCTTGGTCTTCATTTCAATTCCAAAATTAATAAATTATTAATTTATGTTAAATGTCTTCTAAAGCATACGTTATTAATTCATTTCATATAAGTGGAAGGAGAACTTCCCCAGGTGTATCCCTTGTTTATGTTTGTCTGTAAAAAAATAGAATATTGTTGAACCAAAAAATGTAGATTTCCGTTATCTACTGTAGATGCCAGGTTTTGTTTTGCAAAATGAACAAGCTTTGGAGCATGTCATTGTAAATTCCTTTGCACAGCAAAAATGTTACAAATATTGCAACCTTGACTGACAGTGCTGCCAATCCTAAGCTTATCGATTTCTTCTGTCCCCATTTAAATTTACTGTCATAACTTTATCAACATGTACCCGTAACCTCTGCCTAAATATATACAGAGTAAGTGCTTTTATGTAAAACATAAATAAGAACTACAAATGTCATCGTCTTCCCATTGGCATTCATTGTAATTTTCGGGGAAACCTTTTTGTTCCGCTTGCATCAAAAGATTGTTTGATATTTCACTTTCTCGGTGAGCATTGGATAAGATAAATGTCAAGCTAGTGAAAAGAAAGCAAATAAGTGTATATCCAACAATATCCCATTATTTTTCAAAATAAAATTCCCCATCATTTTTGGAAAAAATAAAAAATAAATTGTCCTACAAATGAGATGTTGAACCAATAGATAAAAAGCGTATCGCCTCATAATGAAAATTAGTTCAACATCTTTGTTACTCTTCTTTTTGCCTGGGATATACTCTTTCAACATGTCTTAAAATGTTTATGAATACATCTTTTATTAAACACAGTTTTTACTTTTTATTGTTTACTTCTTGCTATGTGTAATGTTTGCCAAAGTGAGCTAGAATTATCCTACACACCTCCCTACAAGACAATGAAAACCGAAACAACAAACTCCTAAGTGTATCAAAATGATCAATGGTGCTTTTGTTCAGAAATTAAAAATTTCTCAAATTTTACTTTTGAGAATATAAGTTTCAAATGACACCACTTGACATTCAGTCTGTTATCCTTTAAGTTTCAACACTTTTTTTTTCTAGTGAAACAAGTCATTCTTCTTCTTCATTCACTGCTTCTCCTATTTATTCAATATTTATTTTATTTTAACAAGAGTTTCTAAACACTGACCCTGAATACTTTAGAGCTCAATATGAAAAACATCATTAGTCAAAAGACCATCCTCTCAAACAGTGCTGATGAAGCCTCACATGAAGTGATGCTTCTAAGTTTCCCTGATTGACTCTTCATCGAGCAGCACCGCAGTTCGACAGACATAGGGAGAGACAGAACTAACTTCAGAGTGCGCTGTCTGTGTCTCGTGTTTTATCATTGAGGAGGAAAGACTAAGCTGTTATTAACAGAATCATAGAACTCCATACTGATACTAAATGCTTTGCCTTCTTGAGTTATTGTTAATGGTGTATAATTGAATAAACCGCTAAATGCTTGAGTTGCCAGATGCTGATTGAACAAATTAATAGTGATTAAAATTGTCCGCTGCTACACTGAGCAGAAGAAGTTTAAAAGACTCTTTATTTTTTGTCAAAATGGAGAGTGTGTGTCTTAAAGATCACAAAACTATGCAGTTAAATATTAACTTCATTATGATTTTTTTTTTTAAACTCACTGTGGGGCGCCAGTGGTGTAGTGGTTAGTGCACACCCATGTACTAGGATAGGATTATCTCTCAAATAAAGGCACAAAAGGCCCCAAAATGAATCTTAAAAAAACAACAACTAAAAACTGTAAACTTTAGAAAGAATCTATTTTACTTAAAGATAGAGTCAGTAGCTTTTTCCTAAAAATAAAAATATAGACTTATACAAAAGTAATGTTCGCTCAAACATCCCTTATAGGCCTCCATACATGTGTGGTGGTGACTGTGTCTGCAGAGACCCTGTCCTCTGCCTGTATTGGGCAGGTGAGTTTGGGAGTGGATACAATTCAGCGATTAGATGCCATCGAAACCGGCGAATATTGCTGGTGCAGACGAAGTGGCAAAAAAGAGAAAATATAATCATAGTGAGGTGATACGCCATAAAGCCATAATCGTCGTTCCAAAACAAGGGTGAACCTTGGGTTGACTTTCACCAGACGCCAGGTTGGCCTGCTTTCTGTTGGACACACATGCTAAACACCGGGGCCTGTGCTAGCTTGCTAAATTATTGTCTTTCCCATTACAATACATGTTCTCAGGTAGCTTGCAGTGTAGGTACATTTACAAGCAGTAAACATACACCCTGCAGTGGGCGTGCGCTTCTGGTGGCGATAAGCCCAAGAGGAGGGGCCCAGTTTGAATGTTGTGATTAAACGCTGCAGCCAACATTGCTAATGATTCTACCTTTAATATTGTTAAGAAAAATAGATTGTTTCTTAAAATAAAAGAACCGCAATTTCGATGCTTATTCAGTAAGCCCGTTAATGGTAATTTATGTGTTGGCACCAATTTAATGAACTTAGATGTTGTCTATCTGTGAGTAATTGCATCCTCCCAGGAGGGTAACGCACCAGCAGCTGCTTGTACTAGCTAATGAAATGTACTTTTAATTAATACTCTTCATACTTCAAATGGAAATGAAATCTACACTAATTCTGAACAAACAAGAGATCTAGTGTACTTTTTAATATATTTAATACTGTTAATACAGTAATAACTCTGCTGGACTTTAAAACTTCTACAATATACTAACAAATTGTTCCACTGCTTAAGATTATGGCAACATTATTTTCTAAATCTTTGTTTGAAATGTATGAAAGCTATCTGATTTTTGTCCTCAAAGCAACTTTTCACAGTTGTTCAGGGGGGCTGAACTCGGATATTTTTAGAGCTATTGTGCACTAAATACTCACTCAGTCACTGTTTTGGAGGACTTTTCTCGTTTGAAGGCCAGTTGGTACTTGAGGCTCTCCACCTCCTTCTTCATCTGGGGCAGGTCCATCTCATCCATGGCTGCAGCTTGATGTAGGGCTTTTCTTCCTGCACAAAGCGAGCAAGTCAGGGTTATTTTTGAACAGTACAGAATAGTGGGTAGCGGACTCGATATTGTACAACTGTGCCCTGCAGCAGCTTAGTGATTCCACCTACAGGAAGGGTGAAAAGAGGCTGTTAAATTCGCAGAGTACAAACGAGTGCTGCCAAAACTGGCAGACCCACTCAACACCTCAGGATACATTCAGTTGTCTCCTTTTGTGTCATTGGGCTACATATTTCCACTTCTGCTTGTATGAATATACTCAGTTTAATTACTTTTGCAACCTTTCACCTCCTGTGGTTTGATAATTTTACACCAAGACTCATGGCTGCAGGCTAGAATACAAATACCTGAAGGGAGGGAAAAGAGGAAATATTTTGTGTCTGAGCCTCACAAGACAACGAGGACAGTATGTACTTCTGTGGACAAACAATATCAATCATCCACCTTCTACAGACAGTTGTTGAAAGGCTGCAACGTGAGTATATCACAGTTTGGTCAGTAATGTTTCATGTAACAATAAGAGCTTTAGTTTAGAGTTTTGTGCCTCTAAATTGGCACGATCTTGGTAAGGCAATGAGTGAAGTAGACACTTGTAAGTGTCATTTTTAACTGACGTGAGTGTTTTTTTTGGCAGTTTTTGTCAAAGTCAAAGCTACAGCTAAATAACCCAGCTTCTAACCCAATGCTTGTCATTGACAGGGAGGTGGTATCAGTCTTCTAATCTCACCATCAAAAATAAAGGCAATTGTGCATTTTGCAGAAATATTAAAACAGTATTTATGTACAATAAAGAAAATCCAGTGAGGTGCACATTAGTGGTCAACATGACTAGGATGCTGTATTTTTGTGCCATAAAAGATCAGGAAAATAACATCATTAGATATTTACAAAATAATTTACTAAATTTTAACTTAGGATACTGCAGTCAAAAAAGTCAAAATTGGGACTATCTTATTGTCTTCCATCCCTTCTGCTGCATCCTTTTCTCTGTCTCTCTTGCTCCCTCTCTCTTACTCTCACTCCCCACCCACACAGGTCCACTATGCCCTCTCAACAATACACTTTCCCTTGTGTGTGTTCATTTGTGTTTATGTTCTCCTGAGTGTGTATGCGTGCTTGTGTGAGTCATTTGAGGATTCGGGTGAGCAGAGTGCTTGTCTGGTCTGCACTCAGGATTGATCTCACCGAGGTGCTTCAAACAGAAACAATGGTATTTTTAAAGCACATTAACTAATACTTGATATTATGCAATTGTCCTTCATGGCAGTTTAGTGAGTGTGGGGGCATTGTGAGACAGGAAATAGCAGCACAGAATTCGTCACCTATTTCACATCATGGTCTGGATTCTAATGAAGCTCATAGACCATAACATTACAACAGACAATGATTGTATTCTTAGTCAATAGGCTGATTCTTCACTTGTTTTTATCTGAAATCAACGATCATAGAATGGCATAGTTGGGAAAATTGGGAAAATGTACTTGTGAAATTAAAAATTTCCTTCGGTGTAACATTAAAAAAGTAATGTTTGTATCAGTATGCATTGTTAAAAATGAATTGTTGAAAGTTTTGCAGGAATCACTAATAATGCCTTGCTTAAGTTACACGAGAGGATTGATGCCACTCACATGTTTGTAAGATACACAAAAGCTTTAAAACCTCTAAAATGCTCTGAAAGTTTCCCCAACACTGTCTAACACTGTATACAGCTGCTAAATCGTCTGTGTTTTTATGTTTCTTCTTATTTTAGGATCAAAATTATAAGATCGCCAACATTAAGGCAACCTTAAGACTTAACTACCAGTTATTTTCCTGCATGTACCAAGGATTATAGCTCATCAATCCTGTCTCGGAACAGATAAGAGCCAAGGATGCACATGAGCTGTAAATGGCTGGCTGATTTCAACTAGATAACAGTGTTTTTATCTAAATGTCGTGGTCCCAAAGTACAACAATTACTGCTTTATAAAAGCAATTCAAGAGTAGCTAAAAGAAAGATGTTGTTACTGTTCGCAGAAAAGGCGAGACAGACTGGCAGACAGTAAGACTGTGACATATTTATAGTTATGTGTGAGGGTTGTGCACATAATGTGGGTCCCTTTGTAGGTTTAAAGAAAACACCAGGTGCAATATTACAAGTGTGTCTTACCAATATTAGACAGACAGAGAGAGGCAAAGTGATGGCCAGATCAGGTCTCAGCAGCGTCCTCCTGAGATGACAGGAGGATTCAATGTTTTCCTCTTTCTAATGCTATCACTCATCTTCTTCCTCCCTGTTTTCCCTCCATCCTTTCCTCCTTCCATCTTTCTCTCTTTTAAGTAAGCCCTTTTTTCAGAGCTTTTATATCCTTCAAGTCTCCTTTTCTTGCTTTTTTAAAATAAATGTTCCTGTACAAATCAATCTAATTCTTGCTCCTTTTTCATCTTTCTATACCTCAGTCTCTCTCACACTATCTTTCTGAAAGAGAAGTGTGGGGGTAAACCGGCATTATGAAGTAAAAGCTACAAATCGATATGTTTATCAAAATAGCTATGGTTGATAAACTTTTCTAGCAACAGAAATGAGAAACTTAACGAGTCTCTAATATAAAAAAGTAATGTTTTTAAGCTAACATTAGCTTTTCAGATGAAGCTAAAGGGGCTACACGCCATTTAAAGCAAAAAACTTGTCACAGTTTTCATATTATTATCAATTCAACTTTATTGATTTAAAATTACATAACTGAATCTGTTGTCTCTTTCACCAGTGATATCATAAATATCTCAAAAATGAAGATAGATATCTTGTTTTAAAAAAAGAGTCTTCCAACCTGCAAAGTGAGAGTACATCAGTGAAGCTAACAGCCAGCTAATGTAGATAAGCTAAGCTAGCAATAGTAGTATTTCAGTTGACAAACTCTAAAAAAGGTTAAACATTATGTAACTGCAGCTTATATGCCAAAGTCCTTTTGCCTGTATGGAAAAACAAGTGCATATTTAAGACCTATGTCGGGAATCAGGCACCTATGTTTCAAAAATGAAAATGCATTTTGAGGGTTGGCATATATCTGCCTCTCTCTGTATTTTGCATTGACAGCTGAATTTATGACATCATTGCAATCTGGCTTGCTTCTGCTCCTCTGACTTTTAGTCAATACTTTATTAACTGATCTTTCTGAGAAGTGAAGCATTTCCACAAATGATATTTCTAGGATCTGTGCTTCAACTACTGTGATAAAAATAGTAAGCTATAAATAGTATGCTTAATCAACGTGATGTTTTAAATAATGCCTCATATTTTTCTCCTGTCACTCATCCATCCACCTGACTCTTTTCATTATCTTCTGCCCATTCTCTTTCATTTCTCTTTTCTTTTCTCTCTCCATCATTTCCATTGTCCTGTCTCCCTCTCCTTCTCAAATTACTCTAGCTAGCATTTGCTCAGTAGCCACCAATGTTTAAATGTCTTTGTCTTCAGCAACTCAGCCACCAGTTAATTAAATAAGTCAACATTAAGCCTTAGACACAACACGGTGTTAACATTTTGTGAATAAAAACCTAAATGATGGAAAACGATGTCCTACTCTATGATGTTTAAATCTAAACGATTGGTTGCAGCAGGTTTCCTCTCTGCGGCATTCTCACCTTCTTCATTTCATTACTGTCTAGTAGCTGTTTTCCATCTGTCTCCTGCTGTCTTCCACAGATGCCTCCTCACTAAGTGCTCCCTATCCCTTTTTCACAAATTATAATCAATAAATCAAAGAGTCCACAAGCAACAATCTTCCCTCTTTCTTTTTTTTTTTGACTAAGGATTTACTCATGTCAAATGTAAGTTATTACTGAAAAATCCTAAAAAAAATTATGGACAGTGAGGTGAATTAAAGCACCAATTTACACTAAGTTAATTTATTATGGCATCCTAATAAAACGACTATGAATCAATCTTGTTAACCTTTGCTATCAGGTGAAACTCCCAAATGATTGTTGCTTGAGCCACTATGCTACTTGTCTAAAGCTGAATGTTCTTGATCTGCTGTACCAAATCATATTGCCCTTTACCATGTGTTTTACATTGGCTGTGATGTTGGTAAACAGTAGTACCCAATACTGTACATAGAATATGACTTAGAACCAAAAATGGGTAAACACACAGCGCAGCACAGTCCTATTGGGAGTGGTCTCATTTTTCTTAGTATTTATATGGCAATGATTTTGTCATGTTTTGATGTCTTAGGTCACTGTAACGATATATTCTAAACATAGCACCAACTTTAAGGAAGTGTCAGGAAAATAAATGTGGATTCACGGTCGAGGCAGCACTGTGTGGGGTTTGGCAGTGATTTGGGTGTGGATGCAGTGGTTACTGCGGCACATTTGCGGCTTTAAATCTAAACTGGGACACTTTGCCATGAAGGGATTGCTTCAAGATTATGCTCAGGTATCAGACGAAAGATGGAGAACAAGTTAATTACATTTGCTTTATTAAAAAGAGACTCTTTAAGATCTCCTAATCAACCCTTTTTTTCTCTACTTAAAGGCAATTTAGGCCACATTTAGCAGCTCCAGCGTTTTGTCAAAGGTAATTATTGACATACCAAGCCTTTGAAATGTATTGTGCTGTCATAGTGAGGCTCGGCATACAAAAGGCAGCTGTGTATTTGTATGTGTGTGCTGATTTTTAAAGATATACTTTGGTGGGGACTGTGGGGGGTTGTTTTAGGGGAGGGTATGTAGGTCGTTTGGTGATTTGGGTCAAAAGCATCCAGAGATTAACCTCTACCCCTTGTCTCCTCCACTGTCTTCCCATCCTTACACAGTTATGTGCTTGTGGAGCAGGTGGCAGTTTGAGGGGAGCTGCTACCAGTGGTTAATATGTTGAATGGCTCTGTCTGGCTTCTATAATGATGTTGGAGAAAGCAGCTTGAAGGAGAAAACCGAAGGTGAAAGGGTGAAAAAAAGAGAATACGACAAATAATTAGAGAAAGGAGGAAAAAGAGACAGATGAAGGAAACAGAGTGAGACTCTTCTTGCCTCTGTAATCTACTGCATTGTAAATAGAGACTAAAAATAGAAAGGAACAGGCAGAGCTGCTCTGACCAACTGAAAGAGGAGGCTAAGACAGAAAGAAGAGGCTCCTTGCTATAATGCTGAGAAGATGATGCTTCTCAGGATAATAAATACCAGACGCTGACAGTCAATGTTTGAGCTTTTACAACAAGCTGATCTGTCCTGCACATCAATGACCTCTGAAGGGACTGGGACCAGTCCAGCTTATATCATACCAGCACAGCCCTGGCAACATGGGGAGATGTGCATTCGATCAGATCTGATCAATACACGCCTGAACTGGACTGGATGTTTGTCGTGTATCAGGACGCAAAAAGGTCAGATGTTGTATTTCTATGTCACAGTTCTCTCATTGTAAGGCGCCTAATCAGAGTTCTCTAATCAGGGTGTGTTCTCTTATATGTGTGTCTGTGCCCCTCCAGGATAAAAAAACAAGTATCAGACACAGGAGTGCCACCTGAGGAGGAGGCAAAGGTGGTTGTCTCATTAGTATAGAACCTCTGTATTTTACAGCTGCAAAGTGTCAAACTGATTTCCAAGTAACACAAAACATTACAAACAAAACAACTAAAGGACCCTCAAAAAAGACACCCAAAATAATTCCAATGACACACCTAAAGACTTCAAAAAGAAAAGAAAATAACTACTATGAGATGCCAAAAAGCCACACATATATGAAAATTTAAAAAGTAAGAAACAACCGTAATTGAATCACAACAGCAAGATACAAAACTGACTTGCAGAGTGGCACATTTCTATAACAACACTCAAAAGGACTGCAGATGAAGCAGGGAGTTTCTGTAATGCATATCTTTCCATGTCATGATCTGCCAAAGGGTTCTAGCAATTTGTAATACAAATAGAATTTGAATTACTGATTAAGTTCCACATTAAAACACTAAAAGTTCTGTTTTTGTCATTAAGTAACTAAACTCGTCCCTGCCCATAGCAATCCTTAAACCAGGGTCATGTGAAAAGAGATAGAGAGGGGGAATGAGAGAAAGAAGGATGTGTGTGTGTGTGTGTGTGTGTGTGTGTGTGTGTGTGTGTGTTTAATGGAATAGGAGGACAGTACAAAGTGTGAAATCCTCTCAAGTTGTTGCACTTTGAGAAGTACTGATTACATACTATTTGAAATCCAAACAATTATTTTCAGTTATATTTCGAAATCCATTCTTCGGACCAGTGAGATGCCCATCTTGAATCTATTTTGTGCATAATCAATTTTTGCTGCAGTAAGGCCTGTAATTAGGATATAAGAGAGTCCACGGTGTTATCATAGCATGCACTTTAAGTATTCTGTATATCTTGACTAACATGAGCATCTCTTACCTCACTGATGCCGGTAGAGGCTGTTGCTCTTTCCAAGTCTGACCGGTGCAGTTAAACCAGAGCGGAGGACCAGGAGACAGCCGGGCCGAAGCAGAGATTGCGGTTTTTATTTCCCAGCTATTGGATGAATTAAAGAAGACTTAATGTCCGTAGACTTTGTTTATCTGACAGGAGATGTTGACGTGCGCACTCTCAGTATCAAGGATAAAATCCGCAGTCTCCGGAGTAAAACAGACGATGACGACCAGTCTGAGTCTGAAGGAGTCTCTTAGTAACCGTTAGTCTGTCCGGTTGACCGATTCGTTATTGCTGAAGCTGCTCGAGGAATAGGGGTGATAGGCTATAGGACGTGGACAAGTTAACGAACTGGTCCGGTGCGCACTCCGCCGTTCACTGCCCGCTCCTCTGCTGGGATCCTCCTATATGAACGTCCCGCGTGTGTGTGCGCGCGCTCATGTGTTTGTGTGAGTCAGAGAAAGAGAGAGAGAGTTCCCCGAGGATGTATTTAGAGAGTTGCCCAGGCGAGGGGAGGGAGAGAGTAAGGAAGGAGGGGATGTTTGGTGTGTCTGTGTGTGTGTGTTTGGGGGGGGGGGGGGGGGGGGGGCTTAAGCAGGTAACGGTCAAGGAAAAGAGAAAAGAGGACTGCAAATTGTCTTCACTATCACGCGCTTCACTATGTGCGCGTGTATGTTGGCCCTTTGGCCCCCATTGCCAGACTCTGGATTTCTGCCCTAATAAGGTTACTTAAAGCTCCATCGGCAAAGGCAGATTTAGGTTCTGACTAAGGAGGGTGAAACAGATTTGGAATAATATTATGTCACAGATGGGAAATATCAATCAATCAATCAATCAATCAATCAATCAATCAATCAATCAATCAATATTTGTATAGCGCCAATTCATAACAAGAAAATATTAGAATAGAATAACTCTTTGTTGTCCACCAGTGGTGCCCTAATTTGCCTTAGGCTCTCCAGATACATAAACAGTATAAAAACATTCAGGCAGTCAAAACACAGACAACATAGCAGCTATGTTTACACATTAAAAACAGTTCATATCAGGGTTTAGATCTCATCATTCATGTTGTAAGATTAAGGATGTTTACTGCACTCCGGATAATTGCATTTGATTGTTTGACTATTATATGCTTATATAGCTAGATGTAAAGTTTAATTGTAAAACCAAGAAGAACAGAAGACAGACAGACAGACAGACAGACAGACAGACAGACAGACAGACAGACAGACAGACAGACAGACAGACAGACAGACAGACAGACAGACAGACAGACATAAACTGTGATTTAAAGTTAATATGCACTCTTTATTTTTGTTTATTTAGTGAGGGACACACAGTGAGGGACTATATGGTTGTGTCCATTTTGGTTATATCTTTCTTTCTATCCAATTCCTTTGTCTCATCTGCTATTTTAAGTTAAAAAGAGGTATCGTTATTAGTTTTAGTCTATCAGTAGTGGGTTAGAGTTTCATATGATATTTTACACTCCCAACCTGCGTGATGAATAATTACATTTTCAATCAAAATCTCAACGCAAACACATGCACATGCACAATTCATCAGTCTAGCAGCATACAGTACATTCATTATCATGATTCATTATCATGTGTTCAGGGGTTCAGGTGTCCTATTGAGAGGGAAAATGCTCCATTTAACAACAGCATGCAAGACACAATGGATGATTGATGTAGTTTATTGGATTTAACATATTAATAGAGAACTCTGTTGAAATTAACATTTGGCCATGCATCAGAAAAGACTTGACAATAGCTTTTGCAGTTAAAATGGGATAGCTGAAAGAAGTTGAAATGAGGGTATAAACACATAAAGATTATAACAAATGAGTCAAGAGTTTGTACTAGCTGTAAAAAGTGAAAATGCTGAACAGAAGCTAAAGATCCATTGAGCACTGACTGGACCTGGAACAACAGTAAAGCAAAAAAGATGACTGTTAACTCCTATACAAGATATGTCATAATGAAAATAAACATGGATATACAAACAAATAAACACAATAACATAAATCTCATGGATTATTTCTTTAAAAAGATAGTAGAAAATAAACTGATTGAACGATTGTTTACATTTTCATGTTAATATATTGTCTACTTAGTGAAAACAGGTCAAAGGTGGAAGTTGTCCTGTTTTCACACTTTGCATTCAGTGCAGAGCAGCGGTCCGTCCTGCTATCATATCAGATATCCACTCCTGGCTACCTGCACAGTGTGCTGAAGATATGGAGTCCTTTCCAGACAGCTCTCCTGAGCAGCCCTTCATCCTCACTCTGATAACATCTCACAAAAAGACTTTTAGCCCGGGCAATATACTTAAAATGCCCATCTCAAAATGTGGTCTGTGCTGAATCAACAGATTTGAGTAAGTTTGCACCATCCATCAGAAAACAACTTGTTTTAAGACAGCGAGCTTGACTCAAATTTAAAGCCTAATAATATAATGATTTTCCTGCATTCAAAGAAACATCTGCTGAAAGCTAGTTAGGGTTGGACATTTTGTGGAATCGTTCTTGCTTAATTTGTTCAAATATTCTTTACATTCTGTCAGCAATGGATAAATCAAGTACTCTAATCAAAAAGGAAAAGAAATGTTTTCTCTGTCTGTCGCAGGCCAGGCCAAAAAGTCAGTCAATTTTTTTCATTTGGACCTAATTAAATGATTTGATTGCATGAGCTTAGCTTAGCAGAAAGACAGGGGGGACAGCTTGGTTCTGTTTAAAGTAGGTAACAAAATCCCTCTATGGGAACCTTCAAAGATCACAAATTACATGTTTATTATCCACTGGTTTGATCCATATGAAAACAAGAGAAGCCTAGAGAAGGGGTTCCCAAACTTTTCTGCTGGCGACCCCAAAAATAACGGTGCTAGAGACCTTGGACCCTCACCGTCCCTGGAGGTGGTTAATGCATATAACTAGCACACAGCCACACACACACTAATAGGTCTATCCAAACCATGGCACTAAAATTACACAACAGCTTTAACCATTATAATACTTTTGTAATAATTGTAAGAAAGGCTAGAAGCAGAACACAAGTAATCTTCATAAATAAACTGTAGCACTGAGTGGACATAGAAAACGTAATTTGGTGATGTCTGTATGCGGTTTTATTTGTAAAGAGCAACAGACACCTATGTCAATAATGTTTTTTACACATGACTTTCATTTCAGCATGATTCTCTCTTATTTGTGATTTTGCAATGCATCCTGAACCACCTTATGGTGTCTTGTGACCCCCCAGGGGTCCCGACCCCACTTTGGTAGCCACTGGTCTAGAGTCCTTATTGGCTGCCTGGCAAAACAAAGTATCACAGTTTAATTAACAAGTGAAATGTAAAGGTTCGGACAGCCTGTCTAGCTCTCTCTCCTCACAACTCTGGTTACCTCCAGTTGTCTGTGTAGAAGTAACTGTGTATTGAGGCCTGTCAGAGTGTGTTTTCTGCACTCTGAGATGTTGTGGCTGAAACTTAAGGTCTACTGTCCCTAGGAATTTACTTTCTTTTGTTCCTGAGCTGCCCTGACTCCTATATCTCCACCAGCAAGACTTCTGTCATTGACGCTGTATCTTACAGACGCTAAACATTGCCATGTATGATTAAGAGGTGTTATGCTTCAGCGTCACAAATACTTGTTGTTGGACTGAGAAAGTGTAGTCTCAAGTCCTGAGCCAGGTTTGTAACAATTACAGTACAGATCAACAATTTTATCAAAAGATCTTGAAAGTTGAAGTGAAACAGGACCTTTTTTTATTAATTATCTCTGGAAAAACATGATACATATCGTATCAAGGTTTAACTGGAGAGAAAATTTGATTTGTATCCGATTGCGATCTCTTATATTAAATAAATAAAGGACAATTAAAAAAAAAAAACACTTACCGGGATATGCTCCTTACAGAGCAAGGCAAGTTTTTACCCCGGCTCAAAGTCTTTCTCATTGGCTAAGCTGGCCAGCTGATGGCTCGAGCGTCATGTTAAATGCAAAGCAATGAGAGTGCTATCAATCTTTATATCCCATGGTTGTGAATGTAAGCTCCAACAGAACATGCATTGACCAAGATTACTGTTTCAAAAAAAGGGTGACCTATTGACTCATATCTAAGTTCTCGTTCATTTATTCATTCATTCATTTTGCACTTGTATGACAGGAGCTTTGTAACATATCGATCCCTTACTGTGTTCACATACCAGTAATAATAAAGATTGTTATGAGACACTGATCTAGTTTGAGTCTATACATTTCTTATCCACAGTAATGAGTTCACATGTCCAATGATTCAGAGCTCCAATTGAACTCAAGGATGTGAGTTCAGACCACTTGTCAATGTGTGAAAGCTATCTATGACATCAGTGTTGTAGAAACAACAAAATACCAAATTACACCATCATTAACAGCTCTAAACACACAATTTATTATTCATATTTCCTGGCCTGAATGAGGTTTGTTACCTATTTTTGTTCAAGTTGAGAAAGTAAATCTAGGATGGGTGCTACAAAAATAGGATAGAGAGATGAAGAGATACATTTAGATAGAAAGATAGATATTATATCAATAGCAAATGGCAATTATATAATCTTCTCTAACCCCAATCTAAGATATATTACACTTTGCAGGCAGAGCTATGACCTAACCAGGATTCTGGCGAGAATCAATTAGGGCTTTTTACCTATCAGGGTCATAGTCCTCCGCTCTTTAAAGTCCTCATGGAAAAAGAGAAATCAATTTCCATTCAGCAGCAGATAATTTCCTGTCCATCCTGTCGATGGGATATTGAAGCTGCAGTTCACACTGGAAGCAGAGGAGGTCAACCTCTTATCCAGAAGGTGTGAATTGACACTGAATTGGGCTGCCTAAGAAAAAACCGTGAAGCTTTTTTACCTTTACACTCAGTATTGATTCTCTAGAGCTAAAAGCAGAAGGGCAGCTTGAGAGCTTGTACTTCATTGATGCTGTAGCAGCAGAATAGGAAAAGTAGAAGGATACACAGTTGGTAACCCTGAGAGTATTTACATATTGATAAAAAAACCCGATACATTTCAGTTAAATATATTAATTCCCCCTTAGCAACAACAGTAACATTAATGCAATAGTGATTTTAAAAGCAAAAATCTTCTCATGATTAGTCGTTTATTTTCCAGGTCTAAATCCTGCATCAACAACTAATATTGGCCATCTTTTTTATACTGTATAGTTGAAGTGTATCTTTGTACAGTAATGTTCAATGTTAACGTTCAAAAACTAGCTAGCATTGATGACTGTTATAGGTGTTGGAAACCATGTGGTTTTGTTTTAAAAGCTGCATTCAAGGTTATAGAACAATGCCTCAGTGAAGCTTACCCTAACAGTCTCTAAAACATTATCGATAAGCTATAAAATACCAAAATGCACAACAAAGATGAAGAAAACTACAGTCTGTTGAAATGTTTCATGCTTATTGCTGACATGCTAACATACTCAAATGACAAAATTGAATTCAAATAATGTTAAAGGACCATCATGTAAGGTATCTACTGAGTTATTTCATAAAATGACCTTACTATATCTTTAGACATTAAGGAAACATGCTATGTTGAAATAACACTTGAAATGAGGGATTTCTTCACCGATCGCTTATCCTTTCATTAGGGCACGAGTATTTTGTGTTTACTTAGTAAACTTAGTAAAAGCTTTTGAAATTTCTTTAAAGTTCATCTTAACATTTTGGCTGATATACAGTCAATTAGCTGAGAGGAGTTATAGCACTCTCATGTCTCTGTGCTGAATATAAAGCTACAGCAGTGGGCTCATATCAAGCTCATTTATGATGACTTGTTTTCTATGTTGTTTTTGTAAGCTATGTTAAAGGTACTCTATGGAGTTTTGGTAGAGAAATGTGAAAGTTGGAGAAACTTACAGATTCTGTGGTATATGTTCATAACTCGATACACAAACTGTCCTCAGAGGAAAATGTAGTCCCTGTTACACTGTTTGAAGATAAAATGCTACGTGCGAAGTTATGGTGGGGGGCCCGCAACAGTAAAACTGTAACTCTCCTGGTCGCTTTTCAGCTCTAAACTGTGTTCCAGGGACCCATTTTCTCCTTTGAATAAAGTTTTAGCATTTACTTCCGGAAATAAAGCAAAGAATTGCTTCACTTCTCCACCTTTCAAATTGCACTACCAAATCTACATAGTGCACCTTTAAGCAAAGGTTGCCGTTTAATGTTGGTTTCAGCGTTTGTGCTAAGCTAATTGCTAAAAAAATGCTGTTGGTTGCATTGGACTTTAATATCAGACAGAGGAAAATTATTCTCATGTCGAATTAGTCGAAATTACTGAAAGACTAAAGAAATAACTTAGATGAAATGCTTCTAAAACAATACAGCACCTTTAAACTTCAACAGTTTTTAACAGAAAAATAAATATTTTTTAAGCATATTCCTTCTCACCAATGTTACGGGAAGAACCAACTGCTAATATTTGAGTGTGAAGAATAAACTGTCTCTGCTTGTGAGCAGAAAGAGGTAGCATATTTAAAAATGGAGAATACTCACACACGCAGCTGTGGTGATGTGGGCACCAGCAGCACTTAGAGACAGGATCTTGCTCAGCACTAATCATTAATTCATGACGCATGTCTTCGATGGAATCTCGGATCAGAAAACTGAGCCTTACATTATAGAGAAATATGAGGAACTGAACAAGAATATGATACATGGACAGCCAGAGTAGATTGGGTACAATGTGACAAAAAGGAAAAAAAAGATGGCTCATATGGACAAGTGAATGATGCAACGAGAGAGGACTTCCTGCGTGTTTTTTGTCCTGTTTCTAAAAACCTCCTCTCCTCCACATCATGTCCCATAAAGGGAATATTCCATCCCAGTGTTAAGCCTCTCTCATCTTTACTCTCTGCACTCAAAGTATGCACTTCCCTGAACTCAGCCCATATGTGGCATCATTTAAAACAGTTTTATTCCAAAAATATCAAGAAAAAAAATCTGTATTGATGAGCAAAGCTGAGCTGTGGTATTATTATTTCCCCTTTCCAAGTGAACCGTCAATGAACTTTAATAATACATAGAATAACCAGCTGTTGCTAGATTTATGCTTTGTAAATAGAAATGAAAATACATTCAATCCTACTCTCTCCCTCATCCCATCCTCTCTTCCTCCTGCTGCTTCCATCATCATGCTCCTGTAATCCTCCCGAACATAGCCCTCCCTCCTCCCTTCTCTATTGTGTGCCTGGTTGGTCTCTGTAATCCAGAGAGTCTCTTTGTGGTCGTACAGCATGTGGCTCAGCTGCACTTTGGCCCCTAATGGACCCAGTCAAAGCGGAGAGCTATCACCACATTGTCTCTATCAAGGTCAAGTGTGTGCACATGAGCACAAGTGTGTTTGAGGCTGCAACGTCTTGGATGGTGTGTGTTTTTTGTTTGCTTCTGAGCTCACTGGTGGAGTCATATGTCTGGATCTGCATCATCAAAGATTTGTGCACTTTAGACTGTGTTGACCTGGTGCCTTGTTCTCTATTTCAAAGGGAAGAAAGCCAGGCACAACAATTCTACAGCCATGCTGGCAGATCTGTGAGAATGTACAGCACCAACAGTGGGGCTTTGAGATTATGGGTTGGTTAGCATGCAGACATCTGTTGAAATTATTATCACTTAACACAGAGCAGCTGAAACGAATGGGAATGAACGTGGTTTCTTCGGTTTTTGATTGTAAACTAATTGAAGGGACAGAATTTAAATTGCGACGTGATGATGGCTCTAGTTTAAAAATAAAGTAGAGAGGTGTTTATTCTGACTTTGTGCTCCAACAGAAGACACCTTCTCCACCAGTACTCCAGAAGTACATAACTTGATGTGGGTCAAGAGCCCGGGGCAGAGACGGGCATCTTGACTTGTTATTCAATAAGCCCTCGGAAGTACAGGAGGCGATAAGCTCTAGCTCTCATTTTCCATGATCCAGCTGACTTGAGTTGGCCGAAGTGAATCGCAAGTAAGTAAGGAAAATGACGTAAACGGAAAGTGAATGTACCGAAAGTTAATCCTTTTTTCAAATTAACGTCCACATAAAAAATAATTTGAAAAAATAACACCAAAAATTAATAATTAGGCCTACTGGAGCTGTACCCAGCTCTAGTTTTAACCACATGTATTTTCAATGTTTTAAACCAAAGACAGTCGTTGTTCAATTAAATGCAGCTGACGAGGAGACAAGCCAGGGTCATATTTTTACAGAATCCCATCTGAGAGAAAACCCATAGAGGAGGAGATTGTAGACTGATGCTATTAGACGCTCTGCTTTCTCTAGTGTGGGTACAAAAAAACAGACTTCTCCTAATCCTGCCATAAAACAAAATATTCCTGCCTTATTTCTGCCCCAGAACACTGACTGAAAGTGCAAGCTGTCAGTGATCCTGATACTAATGTTAGGTAAAGTTAATTAGGCAAATGTAAGCTGTAGCCCTCGCCTTTGCTTTGATAATGATGAATTTGAATAAGAATTTGTGCATTGTAATTGTTTATTTATTAATTGTTTTGCCACTTGAAGTTCTTCTTGCATGTTTCTGTCCTGGGCTTTAATGGTTAAATTGCAAACTCATGGGCGCTGGTGGCCAAGTGGTTAGCTCGCACGCCCCATGTACAGAGGCTGTAGTCCTCGAAGTGGGTAAAAGTGTCCTTTCAAATTCCAGTGATCATGTTTTTCACACATCCTGTATTCTTTGTAATGTAGCTCTTTTGTTGGGAAGACTATTTTCTGCATGCTGGTTTTTTGTTTGTTCTGGTACTTTGTCACATGCACTCCTCCACGCATGCTCACTAATTTTCCTGTAATCATAAGCTGTTCACATTGTAAGCCTACCATATTGCTGCTGTCTTTTTTAAATATGGCTTTCTCTTACACCAGTTCATTTAAACCATTGTTACGAGCCTCCCTCCACCTCCCCAGCACCACCAAGCCTTCAAAGTTTCATCACCTTCTTCATCCCATCAGCCTCAGATCACAGTATCAGCCACCATCTGGTCAACCCCAGTCTTCACAGCTTGGTCAGCCTCATCATCCCTTCAGCCTCAGACAACCTCTTCTGTTTTAGTCAAACTCATTCTTCAGTTAGATCAGCTTTTTCATCCCATCAGTCTAAGACGCTATCATCAGCCATCTTCCCATCAACCCCAGTCTTCACAGGTTAATCAGCTTCTGAATCCCATCAGCCTCAGACGACATCATCCGCTAACGCCTCCACCGCCAGTGTCTGGACTCCACGGGGGATAGAGCTTGCTGCAGCTAACGACAGACATCTTCAATCCCCATATCTCCCTGAAAAGTTCAAGTGCCAAAGATATGTTAAATAGATATTTATCTTATTATTTACCTGTATCTCCTGATTAAAATACATTTGAAAGTATGCATAATTTCCCACAACGCGCATGAAGTGGGATAATGGTTATCTTACTCTTCAACTGAGGATATATACAAACAGCAGTTACATTCCCTCAAGGGGTAACTTGTTTATGTGTGTTGTTAGCGATACACAGTATGCCATCAGATGTTTCCTGTCGCTATAAAATTACAAGACACATTCACTAAGACTCATTATAACATTTCAGTGTCACATCCGGACCTTGTTTCATGTGTTAGAGTGAAGAAGACAGATCTCTGTGCAGTGTCAGCTGTTACAGTCATGCTTAGCTGCACAGAAGGAGACACGTCTTTGTGAATAAAGACTGAATTGATGTGACACAATGAAATGTTTGGTAGCTGCAAATTCAGAGAGACTGGCAAAGATTGTTTTATACAGTACACACTGTCAGCTGTTTTAGGCATCTTATCAGCATGAAAGGAGAGACGGACGTTTGAAATGAAAGCTCAATCACTCTCTGTGGAGAGACTACTTTACTGTCAGTACCATCATCAAAAGCCAATGTGGTCCCATCCACAACATCTGCTGCAGAGAAAAAGAGGGGGCTGTGTATGTTGGTCTGTTTATGAGTGATTGCTGGGGGGCTGGAGAGGGGAAGTCTTGTCAGTGATGTCCCATACAAAGAAGATATAAGTACTAATGGCCCGGGCTTCCTGTAATGGAACGTTGAGCGTTGTGTGTGTTTGTGCGTGCGGGGCGGGGGACGAAGAAACCTTGAAGGTGGTCGCGTCACACATACATTTCAAATGCTGGATTAAGCACAAACACAAACAGGAACAGGCTGTCCGTAGACAAATTAACCCTTCCTATGGTTTATAGGAGAAGTATCCTCCTTTTCTATAAGTAAAAGCTGTTTTGGCAGCAATCTCTTCCAGATGCATTCATGGACCGTATATGAATAGGAGAATAGAAAACTATATGTGCTCAACAAATAAGTTGCTGACTGTGTTCCAAAACTGCTTTAGTTGCCATGAAGAACAGGAAAAACAGCTCTGAACAACAAACGTCACATATTGAAAGGGTACATGTCTGCCCACATGGTGAAGACCAAACACTGTGTCACCACACTGTAGTTAGTTAGTTACTTTATTTTTTCCCTTATGAGAAATTTGTTATGGACACAAGAGAAAGTCGCATGTTCACATCACAAAATAAAAAAATAAAAAAAATAAAAAAACAACATGAGCAAAAACACAACAACTGTAGACACTCATCTGATAGAAAAAGATACTTGATTTATCCTTGTGGAGAAAATTCAAAGATTTCACTGTTGCTGAGACATGCTACACACACACACTCAGGCTGAAATACACCAACATGCATAACCAGGACGGGCATGCATTAACAGAGCGATGTCAGAGTGAAGGGCTGCACATGAACGAGCCATCCTTCAGACCAGTTGGGGTTTTTGTGCCTTGCTCAAGGACACCAAAGTAGCGACCCTTTGGGTTCTCAACCCAAGCAACCCAAGAATTAGCTACTGCCCCCCAGGAGAGGATGAATTAGAAAGAGGAGCATACATCAAAAAACCTCACAATGCTTTCTACTCAGCTTGTTCCTCACACACAGAATGCACAACAGTATTCCTACTCCACAGGTTAATATCAGAGCATTTGCTGATGCTTTTGAATAGATTTTTATTTTTATGGAGAGGGCTGTAAGATGGCCAGCTTTTATCATTTTTGATTTCACATGTTTATTAGCCTTTATTAGTAGACAAAGTTGTGTTTTATTAATTAAAAAATTAAATAACATTAGCATTCAATTGCCATACCAAATATTCTATGTACACTGCATCAAAGCAAATACAATTTTAATTTAAGATTTGCTTTATCCCAATACCTAACATTTGATTTAACTCCTTATGGTTTTGAGATACAGCCAGTTCTGTAAAACACTTTTTTTAGTTGATAGACACCAGGCAGTCAGGTTTGAATAATTTTTTACAGACAAAAACAAAATAAACTTGTGTAAATATAGGTTCTTTTGGTAGCATTCAAGAATTCCTCTTGAAGAAACGTGAAGGCCAGGCAGACTCAAATGTAGTCCCAAAACCAGGCAGGGCTTGTATACGGTGACTATCTTATGGCTAATGGGATAACAAAAATGAATGGATTCTAATTAGCTAGGATGTCTGACTGTGGTCATTTGATGTGTTTCAGCCACGTGCGAACAAACACACACACACACGCACACACACACACACACACACACACACACACACACACACACACACACACACACACACACACACACACACAGCGAGAGAGAGAGAGAGAGAGAGAGAGAGAGAGAGATGAGAGAACAAAGCCCTGATGCCAGACGCTTGAGTGAGAACATATTTGCTCTTTGAAATGCAGGTGCAGAAGTATTTTTCACTTCTCTGGTGTGTTGGACAGTTGGCCACAGTCAGTCTTACATTACATATGCATATGTTACATATTATTTCTCTTTTTATGTAATTTCAGAGGTCTCTGAACATGAAAACAGAATTGCTGGTAGCCGTTTTAAAGCTTTTCACTATTGCATAAAACACTGTTCCTAAAACTAGGGTCATGTATGTCAAAAACATAAACACAAAATACAGAACATATTACACATCTTGCAAACGCTACATTCAAAGCTATATAACCTCATCTAAAATGATGCTTTTACAGTAAACAAAACTTTACAGACAAACACATAAATAGATCTTTCCACCAACAACTGCAAATTGAATCTAAAACATTTTTAACATTTCTAATTTTGTAATGATATATGCTAAGTTAAAAAGCATTATTGTATGTTTTTGGCATTTTCATTTAAAGCATGCTGTAAATATAAACACTAATGCAATGAGGGAACAACATCTCTTTATTCTCAATAGTGAACTGAAGATGACATCAATATGTGTTCTTCTGCACCGTCTCCTTTATCACTGTCTCCTTCTCCTTCTACTTCTCCTCTGCCTCTCCCTCTTTCTCATCTTCCTCATACTTCTCTGCCTCATTCTCATCCTGCTGTTTCTCATCCTGCTCCTTCTCTACTTCCTCCACTTCCTCTTCATCTCTCCCTCATACACCTCTTCTTTAAAAAAAGACACCTCCCCAAAAATGTAAACACCTTTCCAAAAACTGTCGCTCAATTTCTCAAAACTCGACACAAAAACTCAAAAAAGTTAAATATTTTGTCAAAACTCCAAAAATATCTTGCAAAATGAAACACAACGTTAAAAAGTATGTTCTCTCTTCTCAAAACTGATTCCTTCTACCAAAACAATACACACTATATGCTTATGTTTTAGAGCATCAAATAAACAATATGTGATATTCAAAACACTACAATCAAAAGTGTTCATGTATGTTTTGGCTTTATACAAACTGACTCCTGTGTTCAAGCTCATTGTGTGATCTGATTGGCCACATGTGTATCTGCATGTGCATTCTGAGCAGTCGATTGCTAAATGAGTGTGGTGTTTCAGTGGCAGTGTTTTGCAGTTTACACACACACACAGGCTTTCCATTTAGAGTGATGTGTTTGTTGTTTTGCAAAACAATGTGTGTAGGGTTTTGTAAAACATAGGAGGCTGAGAATGTGTGTAGTTGTGCAAATATGGTCTGACACTTTGCTACGTGTGTGTGTGTGTGTGTGTGTGTGTGTGCGCGCGCGTGCGTGCGTGCGTGTGCGTGTGTGTGTGTGAATATTCCTGCACATCAACAAAGCTGCATTGAAAATGTCTCTTATTCATAGCTGCATTCAGCCCTGCTCTTTCTATTTACAGCCTCCTCCCTCTCATGTGGGCATCTTTCACATGCACCTACAGTTTCCAGACTGCAGGGCTGCACGCATCGGCCCCTTGTGTGGTACTTCTTCATTCTCTCTCCTCCCTACATAACATCTCACAAAACTGATGTCAGAATGAGCAGTGGTTGGTTTTTCTGTTGATCCCCAGGCATGTTTTTAGATTACAGATATGCACCGTTTTTCAAGGCCAACGTACCAACGCCATGATACTTGATGGACAAATATAACTGTAAAAAGACAAAGAACTAATATACATTGTGATTTAAAGCAGTTGTGAGGGACTTTCATTTCGTGTCAAATCTCCTGCCCCCTGTGGTCAAAAGAGGAATGCATGTAAATACTGTATCTTCACTGTTTGTTATTTTATGAAAGGTGTTCAACCTTTAATACTTGTTTCTTTTCAAACGCAGCTGTTTGTATATGTGGCTATATAGTATTAGTTACCATTATATTAAAACTGTGCAGCTTTGTTAACTTTGTCAAAATACCATTTATATACAGATACAGCCTAAAGATGTTCTTGTCTAATACTCGGCCTACATTTAGATAAACAGCGCCCTCTTCTGGTGAAAACAGGGTAGCATTAAATCAGTATACTTAACAAAATTAAAGATGAACAATTCAAAGAACTTAATGTGTAGAAAAAGATTATATAAAATGATTTCATTTTAGCTTTGTGTGAATGCATTTGACAGCTCGTCATTGTTTATTTTGATAGTTAATTATAGAGAAGAAGTGCATTTTATAACATATATCCTTAAGTAGGGCTATGTATATAAAAAACTGAACTTAAAAATTGCTAAATAATTTTTTTTACATTATTTTTGGTACATAACTGGAGTAAATGTTTTTAGTTACACTTCACCACTGTGTAAAATCAAGAAAAGCACTACATGTTGTTTTTATCGTTAACTTTCACCAAATATTCAGGCACTCTCTGACTTTTGGTGGAGGAGAAACTCACATTTTCAAAAGAACCAATATATTCCCTCCAATCTCTAAATGACTCGAGAGACTATTTAACCAACAAGCTACAACGGTCATGAATTGACTTACTGCCACCTCCCCTCAAGAAGTTCACAATATGGGTGATAAATCAGAGCCAATAACAAAATGACTTAACTTGCTAAGTGCATGAATGTATCTAGATATCACTGGAGTAATACAAAACAAATAAACTAAGACCCTTGCTACTTATGCAAGAAGTACAGATAGAAAACTGTCCACAAAACAAAAAGTGTAGCCGATTGATTGATTACTTTTAGTGTTGGAAGTAAAACTGTCAAAGCTCAAACTGTGTATTTGTATGAGAAGCAAAATGAGTAAGGTGGAATAAGTTGATGTTATGAAATATTTCTATTTTATTATCTCTAATAGGACTATTAGAGTTCTTTCACTCAGAGTAAAATCACAAATATACCAATAGTATATAGTCTATCTGTAGGAGACATGAATACTTTAATGAATCTCTGCAAAACAAAAATCAACTGTCATATAAAAGGAGATTAACTATCACTTCCAAGGAGATATAACCTTTAGTCTTTATTTGATTGCACTGCTAAGACATCATTAGGTAGAACTGTGGCTGACCGTTGATTAAAAAAAGAAGTAATACTGCTGTTTATAGCACAATCCAGAAAGCATCATTCATGGAGGAACTGGCTATTACCAAAGTTTTACTTTAGACAGCAACCAATATTAAATGTAGCCTACAAACTAATCAACATAGAGGGAACTCAAACTATCATCTTGACTGAAGTAGGTTATGTCCATATACATGTACACTATCAATTAATAACTAAATTCAAAATCAAGCCCCTTCTTATCGTTCATATACAATATGCAATTCAGCATGATGATCAGGTGTATATCATAGTCATAATGCAGTGTTCTGTAATGGGGAATACTGCAGTTTGTTCAGTGCATACTGTGGAAGTGGCAACAAAGAAAATGTTATCCTTAGTTTTTTTCTATGTAGGCCTATAGGCTATATTATTTTTTAAAGATATAGCCTACTTTATGCACCATATTGTTATTTTTTCCATTTATACTGTAACCATTATTGCCATAGTCATATCATCGCAGTATAACTATAGTATCAGAATGGATTTTTCTATTCTGGCATCGTTATAATATATTCAATGCATGAACGTTGCCACCATAGAGTGTAAATAATAGCAACATGGGCCCACCTCAGTGTTTTACATTTTGTGTTAGTGCTGGAAAATCTGTCTCAACATCACACCATCGTGCACGTGCGTTCACCGTAAAACGTGATGGCAGTTGTCGCATAATGGCTCGGTCTCTCAAAGAACCAATACGGCATGTTTCAAGGAGGGAAAGAGGATGTAATTGAGGGTAAAGCGTTTTGCAGTTGGCTTGAGGAATTTACTGACAGCACCGAGTCCAATGGCAACTCAGCGAAGTGGATTGTTGGAAGCGTAGTGCGCCGGCGGAGGTAAGCATAATCCTTAAACTGCAGCGCTACTGCTTTTTATACTACGTATCCCAGCATACATTGCGGCGATGGAGAAGTGTGTATTTGAAGCAGAGAGAGGAGGGGAGAGAGGAAGATTTAGGAATTCGTCTGCAGACTTGGAGCTACGCTGTTTGGGTTAGAATAATGGTAAGAGCACAACTAAAACCAAGCTTTTGTTGAAATAGTTGCTATACTATCTATACAATAACGTGAGTTTTACGTCGGTCGTTGGCGTAGTTTGTCAAAGACCGCTTACAGCAGTGATTGCTAATAGGAAATGTAACATTAGCTAACTTAAGCTAGCAAACTTAGCTAGCTAATTTTTGCAATTTTAACGGACCATAACAAGGCGACAGCTGCTGAGAAATGGCACTACTGACTGTCGTTTATAGTAGCCAACATACATAAAACTGTCAGTTCTACATATACGGTTTTTATAAATGTAGCTAGCTAGCAGTCAGTATTCAACTTTAGTCCGTGGTGTGTCTGTGTGCGTGCGCGCGTATTTGTGTGTGTGCGCGTGTGTTCCGCCCCCTTCTCTTTACGGGAATCTCCTGGTTTGTGAAAAGAGACAGTGACGCTGGATGTAGAGGATTAGGGGTCCTGGATTGTTTCTGCAGCCTGGTACCATGTGAGCTGACAGTCTGCATACCTTTCTGTTTACATCAGTTTCTAATTGTTCGCTTCAGTGGATTTTGGCTGTCACTTGTCTTTCCCTTTGTCTGTGAGTTGCTCCCTCCCTCAGTGCTTGGCAGCCTGTTTTTGAGGGTTTGCAAATGCTGGTGTTTTTTATTTTAATTTCATTTTTTATACAGTTTCCGTTATTTAATTGTTGAAAACTCATTGGGTCAGTGATGCCTTCTGTCAGCTGTTGTGCGTCTTCCCTGCTGTCTCAGCAGTGTGTATCCCAAGAGGGGGTTACTAACTTCAATATTAGTAAGAAAGCACACGTGCATTATCGTGTATTTTTATTTAATCTCATCACAACAAAGCTATTTCATGCATCTTTTGCCCCCTACTAATGAACATACCCAGTTTATAACCGGTGACTTACTGACCGACTGAACTCTGTACTTCCTGTATTGACTCATCTCTGACTGAGCAACTCTTTCGTAGTCTTGTGTCTTGTATATAAAAAACAACACAGTTGAAAATTAAGAGTACAATTACATCTTTTTGCTTTAAGAACCAAAGAATCATGATGTTTGAATATGTTGTTGTGCCTGAAGACTTTAAAGAAGGCCAAACATGTATTTAAAAACATAAATGACTCCCGTGATGCACGTCTTCTCACTTTACTGCCTTTAAGCTGTACAGTACTGAACCCTTGTCGCCAAGTGTGGATGTGCCTTTCTTTTCATTCTCTGTAAAATCACAAACAAAACAAAAGTCAGCATTATCCTGATTTTAACCGGAAAACTTCAGAATCAATGTTGATAGGATGCACAGCTGTAAGAAAATTATTATCCATCTGTACGAACATTTGGAAGAAAGTTAAAGTTGGTGAAGCAGATAGTGTGGTGATAAAGGGAAGCCACGTTGTATAGGACGCCTCTTACATATTTAGTTTCACTTGATATCAAGCATGAAAGATGAATCCACATCATAATAAACATCTACATCAGCAGTGTTATTTGTACTTGTGTCTCTAGTGAACCACAACGAATCAATGAGCATCTTTAAATATAGAAAGATGTAACTGATCTTGAATCTTAGATCGACGTTTGTATAATGTTGTCTTAGTGCAGTCTTGCCTTCACATTAGACCTCGGAGAACTGGAGGAGACTGGACTGCCTGGAATGTAACTGATAAATTGTTGGATGTAGAGCTGCCAAAGTAAAATCAAATAAAATCAAAGAACTACAGAACAGAGCAACATATTCTATATTCTATGTATGTATCACCAGTAAAACATTTTTGTTTCTATTAAGTTTTTTTTGAGTGAAATCAATACAGTTAACAGGACTGTGTGACTTGTTATCACAACTTTTGGAGCCTCACTTAATTTCTCCTCACCTCTCTGTGTTCCTCCTTGTCTTCTTTTCCTCTTTCCAGGCTTAGAAATCCAGCTGGCTGGTAGCACACATCCTGCATTTGTGTGTCCTTTTGGTTACAAGCAGTGGTAAGAAACATCCCTACAATTGACAAAATCCAACGAAAAAAACAGCCACAAGAACAGCCATCCCCAGCTTCCCCTACACTCCTCACCCGACTCCAGCTGGGTAAGACACTAGTGCGACATGGACCATATACTGGTTTTGTGTGACATCTTGTTGTTGTTACTCCTTTTGTTTAAAAAAATCCTCCTTATCTTTTATACAATGCAGAGCAGGATGGAGGCCTCATTTGGCCCTACCTTCTCAGCCGTGGCTGCTGGAACTAAAGGTGATACACAGTTAATCTTCCCCTCAAAGCTTTTCTTTCTTCAATACCCTTTCTCTTTTTTTTGCACATAGTTTCTGAATTTGCCTTCTTCTTCTTACAGCTGAAGGATCCAGCAACTACAAGCAGCATAGAAGAACTCCTTCCTCCTCCAGCACTCTAACCTACTCTCCCCGGGATGATGACGATGGAATGGTACTGTCTTAAATTCTTTAAAAAAAAAGATTTTTTTTCCTAAAATGTATGAAAAGGTTAACCTAATCTTTCCACTGCTTCTTCCCACCACCCCATCAGCCTCCTATCGGTACTCCTCGGAGGTCAGATTCAGCAATCTCAGTCAGATCTCTCCATTCTGAGTCCAACATGTCTTTGCGCTCTACTTTCTCTCTGCATGAAGAGGAGGAGGACACAGTAAGATACATATACCCAATATGTCATTGTGACGCATAAAAGGTCAGCTTTTGGAAAAAAAGGAACCACAGTACAAAGTGGAAAATTAACAAACGAGTGTGTGTTTCTGTGCAGGAGCCCCAGGTGTTTGCTGAGCAGCCGTCGGTAAAACTCTGCTGCCAGTTGTGCTGTAACGTCTTCAAGGACCCAGTCATCACCACATGTGGGGTGAGTTTCCGTTCTTCCATCTGTCCATCCGTCTCATTCTCTTTGCATGTGCTTGGATTGTCTTCTGTCTTCAATTAAAATCTGTCTACCTTTTCTGTAAAAGATAATTAACTGTTAGTTTATTAAGAGCTCCATCCTTTTTCTTGAAAGGTGTTGATGCAACCCAAGCAGTTTATAATTGAAAGTTGGCAAAACGCCTTTGCTGAAAAACCAAAACAAAGAAAACAACAACTTTCCAATCATAGTTCATGAAATGTTTCTAGGCACTGCAGGACTTTCAGGATGTTGGTTTTCCCTTTTCACTCAGTGAAAAACCAAAAACACACAAGCAAATGTGTGAAGGATGTGTGTTGGCCAGTTTAGGTCAAGGTCAAGGTTGTCTTTATTTTCCCCTTGAGAGGGCAATTTACTTCAGACGAAGTCAGCAGAAAAAAAAATAAATACAGCGAGCATACAACATAATAAAGACACTAAGAAGTAAAAAGTCCACACTTGTTCTATTACAGTTGCAATCTGTGTTTCACCAAGCACAATAGCATATAAAGCTTAGTTATTTTTGGGTTAGTGGATAATTTAAAAAAGTTAAATTCCATACACTATGTTGTTTCTGCCTACAGCTCCGAGATGTATCTCATACAAAACAAGGCTGAAATTGAATGTGCATTTATTTACTGGATTTTGGAAAGTTTACATGCCAGCAATATCACCAAAAATGCTTTTTTCAAGTTAGCATAAGATTTCCAATACATTAGTTAGCCGATTCAAGTTCCAGTGCAGACCAAATTATGGAAGTTGGTCTGGTAGCTGGAGAGGTGCCAGGTCACTTTCCGAGTACTGCCGAGGTGCCCTTGAGTAAGGCACCTAACTCCCTGTGTAGCAGCCCCACTCAGACATCTCTCCATTAATGCATGTCCATAGGTGCTGTTTGTGCATGTGTGTAATTCAGGACATGTGTATATGTGTGAGAAGCAGGTCTCTCAATAACAGAGTGTATGAGTGTAAAACCAGAATTAGCCCTCTGGGTTTGATAAAGTTTGTAAAATGAAAAATAAATAAAGGCAAAACTCTAACTCTGTCTTTCTGGTCCAGGTATATTAGCTAAGCAGAATCTGCATGAAATGACCTAAATTATATAAAATGGAGACAAACTCACTGTGCACTGTAGTACAAAAATCACTTTCTTTCTTTACTTTCAGGTAAGTCGAGGAATGATCCATTAAAATGTATTAAAAAAATTTTAAAAAAAATTGAATTGTCTTTTTCTTCTTCCCTCAGCACACCTTCTGCAGACGATGTGCCTTGACTTCAGGTGAGACTTTAAATGTGTTGACGTGGTGAGTGTAAAACATCCACACCATGATGGAAGTTTTCAAACACAGGTGGTAAAAATGTCTTCAATATTGTCTATATTTTATTTCAGTAAGCCTGAACTACAGCTGTAGAATGTTCCCTGAGTGATATTCTTATGATCACGTCTTTTCTCCTCACAGACAAGTGCCCCGTGGATGCGGCTAAGCTAACGGTTGTAGTGAACAACATTGCCGTAGCAGAGCAGATCGGAGAGCTGTTCATTCACTGTAAATATGGCTGCAGGGCCACAGCTAGCAGCACAAACGGGGCTGCATCCTCCACCTCCACAGTGGCTGGTAAACCCGGAGCATACGAGGTGGACCCCCTCGGCTGCCCGTTCACCATCAAACTGTCCATACGCATGTAAGGACTACAGAGGCATTGTATAGGATGTTTTATCTCCACTGCCATGCTGCCTTTGTGTTGTATATCATACTCCAAAGCAGCAACTTGTGCCAAAGCTTGACCTGACCTTTTCCCTTGTATTTCTATTTCTTGCAGAGAACATGAGGCCAGCTGTGACTACAGGCCGGTCCGCTGCCCCAACAACCCCTCCTGCCCCCCACTGCTCACCATGAACCTTGAGGCTCACCTTAAAGAATGTGAACACATCAAATGTCCACACTCAAAATACGGGTGAATACAAAAAAACACATATATCAGCAATTACTCTAGTTGACTTTCTCTAATTACTCTTACAACAGATCAGAAAAAAATGAGAGATAATTGCTTATCTTGCTCATTTGCAATCCTTTTGTTTGAGCATTTATTGTTCTGTCTATATTATTGTCTCAAATCAGTCACTGGTATATTCACAAAAACACATTTGTCTCCCTTCCACCAATCTGCCTCTATTCCCCCCACCTCGCCAACAGTTGTACATTCATTGGTAACCAGGACACATATGAAACACACCTTGAGGTGTGTAAATTTGAGGGTCTAAAGGAGTTTCTGCAGCAGACTGATGACAGGTAAGCATTACAGATCCTCATTGATTACCCAAGTACTCAAATATCTAAAATTCATGTTTGATTGATTGCTTCTGTCTGTTTATCTAGCTGTTCAGCATACAGCACAATTTAAGGACATGCCATACTTATTAAATATAATTAGGTCATCATTGTCTCTTTTCAGTCTGTATGTAATCTCTGACCTTTGACCCTGCTTAGGTTCCATGAGATGCAGCTGACTCTGGCCCAGAAGGATCAGGACATTGCTTTTCTGCGCTCTATGTTGGGCAAACTTTCAGAGAAGTTAGATCAGCTTGAGAAGAACCTGGAGCTGAAATTTGGTGAGATACAGCAGAGAAAGAAGTCTCTTGGCTAAATTTAAATACTCTGGTTAAAGTCAATGAGTACCTCAAACGGATCAAGTTTCATATGTGGATCCTATGATTCCCATGATGCAATTAGATGCAAATGTATTCTCATTTAAGATAGGCCAAGCCTTGGATCTTAAATGAACACTAGAAGACATACCACTAAATGCATTTTAATTAATAGTCTGTTTTAATCAGATTGCAGCTCACTGCTGCACTGTACCACAACTGACAAAGAGTTTAAAGGGACATTTTTAGATTTTCAACCTCATTTCGAACTCTAGTCAGATGTATATAGCACGATTAACGCCTGCTGTTGTTGCAGTTGCTTTCTTTGTCTCTGTGCTGGAGCTCAATGCAGCTTTAAAACTTTAGTTTTCTGAGACGCTGTCATTTTTCAAACTTTTTGCCCCTGTAGAACTACGGACTATTTAAACTTTGATTTTCTTGTCTCCACCTTAGCTTGTACTGCAAACAAGCTACAAAAGAGCTCCAAACATTTCATGATCCTAATTGGCTATACGTCTTGAGCATAGTGTCCCTACTTGTTTTGTTTTGTTCCTTTTTTCTCAAAGTCACTGTACCTCTGTGTGTGTTTTAGATGTGTTGGATGAGAATCAGAGCAAACTGAGCGAGGACCTGATGGAATTTCGTAGGGATGCCTCCATGCTCAATGTAAGTGTGTTTGATCCTAAAAAGAAGCCTTTAAAAGATAAAAAAATAGATACTTAAGTGTAACTTTTATTTGATGGTTATCTACATAGAAGTAGAAATACATCCCTCTAATCATTTGTCTGTGTCCCTGCAGGATGAGCTGTCCCACATCAATGCCAGGCTTAACATGGGAATCCTGGGCTGTGAGTAGCTGCCTTTCCATCCTTTATTCAAAATCATCTTTTTCTATTTTAAGTGTCCCTCCCCCCTCAGGGAAGAGAACTATTTGAACAATCCTTTCTGAGGTTTGCTGCAAGATTTTTAGTTGTTAAGGGTTTCTCATTTTAGTTCTTCAGATTTAAAAACTGGCCTTCACTTTCAATCAAAATCATTTCTATTCTTACCCCCTCTCTGTTACTTTGTGCAGCATATGACCCCCAGCAGATCTTCAAATGCAAGGGGACATTTGTTGGCCACCAGGGTCCCGTTTGGTGTCTGTGTGTCTACTCCACTGGAGACCTGCTTTTTTCTGGATCCTCAGATAAGACTATCAAGGTAATATCAATGACCTGTAACAGTCATGGATGTTTTAGTCAAACCTGACTCCTGGATTTCAACTTCCACCAACCCTTTTTAGTCTTGTTTCTCTGACGCAGGGCAATTTCTGACCTAAACGCATCTTACACCCACTTACTTCCAGAGATGTTGCGATAACATAACCCAAAACATTTAAAATCTTGTATCATAGATTCAATTTAAGGCTTACACAGTTACCAACGTTTTTAAAAATATATTAAGAGGACAAAAAAGAAGCGGGGGGAAAAAACTTGCGGTCGAGGTCAAACGATACACAAATATTCATTTAGGTTTTTAAAGACTGAGATATTTTGTTTTGCCTTTAAGTGGTGTGTCAGTCCATCTCTTCTCACTCTCCCCAGGTTTGGGACACATGCACCACATACAAGTGTCAGAAAACCCTTGAAGGTCATGATGGCATCGTTCTGGCTCTCTGTATCCAGGGGTAAGAAAAAGTACACATGCATATAAACAACACATGCACACACACTTGGATAATTAGGTAAATGTCACATGGTGATGACAGTCCTCATCTCCAAAGCAGGACTCAGTGGTACCTTTTTTGTCCCCACAGAAATAGGCTCTACAGTGGCTCTGCAGACTGCACCATCATTGTAAGTACACCTTATTCCATCCTTCCTCTTTTTACAGCCAACATGCATAACCTAGGAATGTTCTATTTAAGTGACATAATGTGCGTTGCTGTTGTGAATTTTGCGTAGGTGTGGGACATCCAGACCCTGCAGAAAGTCAATACCATCCGTGCCCATGACAACCCTGTATGCACGCTGGTCTCCTCTCACAACATGTTGTTCAGCGGCTCCCTCAAGGCCATTAAGGTACAGTTATGAACAGTCCATATTCCCTTAGTGTGTTTGTGTGCAGTGTAAAAGCGCTTTGAGTAGTCAGTAGACTAGAGAAGCGCTAACCAGCTCAAATCCACTTACCATATACTATTTACTAGGTACATTTTGGCATGTATAACTTTGCATCATCAGCATAGTGATATTTAAGAGGACTTATTTGACTCCTTAGTTGTGGTTAAAAAAAAAGCTCGTCCTTTGTTCATCTTCACTGCAGACATCTGTAATAGAAGTGAGATTTCAGTGGAATTAAAATCTGAAATCTTCTGTCAAATAGTTTCCAGGAAATCTTCTTAAGAATATAGCTAAAGATACGGCTCAGTGAGAAGTAGACAGTTAAGTAAGAAGCACTGTCTGTGGCCTTTTTTTTTTTGTTACCATGGTTACAAGAGAGAGCGCAAGAAAAAGGAAAGGAATGTTTGTTGGGCTGTGTGTGTGTATGACTGTGATGTCAACCCTCTCACAAAGGGACTTTCCTTTCTTACTCAACTCCACTCGGCCTCCTCCACCTCCTCTGTCTTCCAGCTCCTCCCTATTTCAGCTCAGTGACATCATGCAGTACAGTGTTCTCTCGCCCCAGCTCTGTTTAATACACAGTGTTTGTCTGTGGGTGTTAGTTAAGTAGCTATAAGGGCCTTGAAAGCCCTTTGTTAAAGTCATAAAAAACAACTGCTCTTTAAAAGTTTTGCTATATAAACTTTCATTGATAGAAGCCCAGTCAATAATGTTGTTTTTTAAACAAGTCTATTCTATAATTTGTACTCTATTTCCTCAATAACAGTTGTCATCATCACTGTAAATCTTTTTTTTCTGTGTGTTTGTGTGTGTAGGTGTGGGACATAGTGGGTACAGAGCTGAAGCTGAAGAAGGAGCTGACTGGTCTGAATCATTGGGTTAGAGCACTGGTGGCCTCCCAGAACCACCTGTACAGCGGCTCTTATCAGACCATCAAGGTAGGTGAAGGGTTGTTGAGAAAATACACATACCGTTTAAATGTATGTCCCACTGTCCAATCATGGAATCTTATAGGATCTCTTAACATGCGGAAGTTTTTATGCTTGTGGCTGTTGAATGAGAGCCACTCTACAAAGAAAGTGTGAAAGAGGTGTTTTTTTTTACCTTTGACATCCTTAAGCAGGAGTAAGAGGGTGCTCTGTCTACTTTTGTGTGAAATCAAACTTTTATTTATTAGTAAAAATCTGAAGCCTTGCATTTGCCACTGCCATCACTTTTAACCTCAGAAGTGTTGAACTCAAATTGGAAGTTTGACAAGTGTAGCACAAATAACCGGAGGGTAGTTTTATGTCTGATTGATTTCTTCTTCCTTTATTCCTAAGCCTACGCCATTGCCTGACTTGCATTCACCACAACTGAAACTACACATTGCAACAATGCGGACTGCGACAGCTGATTTAGTATACTTGGTGGCATTGTACAGAAACTATGGAGAGACCAATAGTTAAGGAGAAAGCATTGTTGAGGTGGAAATGCCCAGCGATTCAGACACACCAGCTCACGAGTACAAATGCGCTCAACAGTGTAGTTGGATATCTATCTGGAACTGCCTTTATTTGCCGAGATTCAGTCAACCAGGTTTGAAATGCAGCAGTATGAAGAATGTTGAGTATTATGTTAAACATTAATCTACCAATGACATATTGGAGTGGGATTTGGAAGGTGGCCAACATCAGGGAGTTTCCCAAGTGACCAAAAATAAAACACTGCATAATTTATAGGAATAATCTGCAGAGTTTGAACACCTCTTTTACTGGTAATCTTTGTTGATAAGCATGCACTACTTTGGAAACCTGTATAAAGCCCTCTATGTGTTGCGTCATGTTTTCCAATTAATAGACAGATGAAAAACTAGACTTTTGTAAGCTTTAAAATGGATCAACAGACCATGGTTGTCACCACTGGCCACAATCTGGGCTTTAGTTCAAGTGAAGAAACCTTGCTGATGGAACTCTCTCTCTCTCTCTCTCTCTCTCTCTCTCTCTCTCTCTCTCTCTCTCTCTCTCTCTCTCTCTCTGTGTGCGTAGTGAAAGCTGTTGGGATATATTGTGTTCAGTAATTGGATTCTCTCCTCTATGAAAAAGGACTTTGTGTCTCTGTCTGACTGCCATCTTCATTCACTGCCCTACAATACAAGTTCTCTCTGTCTGTCTCTGTGTGTTTGTGTGCGTGCTAGCGTCGGTCACTAATGAATACCTCAGGGAGCATGTAGAGAGAAAAAGGAGGACAGGAACGACAGCAGAGAGAGCGACTGGTTTTGAGAATGAGGGATGTCTGAAGAAATATGAGGAAAGAGAAATGAGAGGAATGCAATGATGGATATAGAAGGCGGGTTTTTTTTTTATGGTGCTTAGAAGCAGAGCAATTAGTCTCTCGCCAACACATCGCAGAAGTCGTTTAGAAAATGTTTTGCTGCAAAAATTGCTGTTACGAATGATGCCAATATTCAGTGAAAAACATCCCTTTGAACATTGGCAGTTAAATATGTCACAGACCAAACTGCAACTTTGCAGACGAGTGTAAACACACAAAAGACTGTTTTGCAAATATGTCTTTTTTTTATTTGCAAGAAATTATTATTTTTGGTATCTTAAGTTTTTTATAAATTTGCATCAGAAGCTTGTGTGTAAATTGTGATTGTCAGTGAATGTTCTGCATTTAAGAAAACAACAAAATTCAGCCTGCCAAGGATTCCCTGTTGATGTTAAATCCTTCATTGAACGGTCTAAACAGAGACATAAAAGAAGAAGGCTGAGAGAGGAAAAGACCCCGTGACAAAGCTCATAGGCCAGTTATGGAAGCAAGATGTTAAATTTTCATGTTTTTTTAATTAACGCCACGTTGAGACCATCTTATCTAAATATACCTGCAACCCCTTTCACTGATGCTCAGTTCCAATAATGAGAGTAACCTCTTCATCTCTTTCTGCCTGTCAGATTTGGGACATCCGTTCTCTGGAGTGTGTTCACGTCCTGCAGACCAGTGGGGGGAGTGTGTACTCCATCGCTGTGACCAACCATCACATTGTCTGTGGCACCTATGAAAACCTCATCCATGTAAGAAAGCTTCAAATAAACACATGAAGTGAACACAAAAGACATCTTTCCTTCTTTACCTTACTTTTACTTTAATTTCCACCACAGATTTGTTTTAACGATGATGAGAATGATCATTACACTGAAGGTATATCTTCTTTGCAGGTGTGGGACATTGAGTCTAAAGAGCAGGTGCGGACACTGACGGGCCACGTGGGAACAGTTTATGCTCTTGCTGTCATCTCCACCCCTGACCAGACCAAAGTGTTCAGCGCCTCCTACGACCGCTCACTTAGGGTGAGGATGGACAATGTGTCCTTTTTGTGTGTCAGTCAGTCCTTAACTTCATTTCCACCATAGGTGCATACAAAGGAGTAACAAGGAAGACATAAACAATTGTATAAATAATAAGAAAACACAGACATTTAACGCTAATGGACGCTAATACTCCTGGGCAGAAAGACTTATTTTAGTATGAGTGTGATCGGCTAAACTACCTTTTAAAAGGTCACATATTATGCAAAATACACTTTACCATGTTTTCTAACCCTAATATGTGCACCTAGCCTAAACCCCCCAATTATGAGAAAAGTCCATCCTCCCTCCTTTCCCTGCTCCACTTTTCAGAAAATGTGTGCTCAAACAGACAATTTGGAGATTTTCCCTTCATGACATCACAAAGGGCAGTAAACCCTCCCCAGGTGGGCGACACTACCAAAGCTAGGTGTTTTTTCAGCCCTCTAAGTCCTCCTCTTTACTGCGAACAATTGGGCATGGTGTGAGAAAAGCCCGAGCCACATCCCCTTCCAGAAAGGGGCGTGGTCAGACACAGCTCATTTACATTTAAAGCTACAGACACAGAAACAGCCTGTTCTGAAACAGGGCAGGGCTGACATAGAGGGGTTTATAGGCATGATAAAATACAGGATCAGAGTGCATTTTTAGCAAGAAACTTCACAGACATGTTTTGGGGAGCTCTTACAATTATTGAAACTTGTTGAAAAGGAGGAAAATATGTGGGCTTGAACATTTCTAATAAAGGGCAAGTTAAGCTAGGAAGCTCACCCTCACATGATACTAATGTAGTTTAGGAAAAAGTATGTCATGAAAAAGTTTCTTGAGGAAATTTGACAGTGTATGAAAGATTAACTGCTTATACTGGAAACACAGTTTGCATGTTTGGTTTTTTGTGTTTTCCTTTTAAGGTATGGAGCATGGACAACATGATCTGCACCCAGACCCTGCTGCGACACCAGGGCAGTGTCACAGCTCTGGCTGTTTCCAGAGGACGCCTCTTCTCTGGAGCTGTCGACAGCACCGTTAAGGTACCACAGATCATCTCTGCATCAGCTTCTACATATATACTTCCTGGACAATCAATATTGTCTTTTCAAGTGAGACAGAAATATTAAAGTGACATTTTAGGAAGACCAGCATAAAAGCCTTTTAGAATAAAGGCACTTTGAGAAAAGTCAATCTGTTTTTACAACTACTCCGACTTTCCCCATGACATGGCCTTCTCAGGCTTTCCTTTCTGTTCAGCAGAATGTTTCACATTCACAGCATGACTCTGCTGGATAGGTAACTTATTTTTACATCTACTGTTAGATCTTCTAAATCTTTGTTCTTTTTTTCCCCTTAGGTATGGACATGCTAAGCAAACAGTATTCTCTGCAGGAGTCCAGTTAACTTCCCATCTATTTTTGTGTCAGAGGGACTCTACGAATGGTAACAATTAACAGTCTCAGACCAGTAATAATTCTCTGCTCACTATTTGAACCATTTCACTGTCTGCATTGCTTTCAAATTTCATACAAACACTCCCAACACCTGGACCCTGATTGTCCAGATCGCCGTTCTTATTGACCTGTTCACCAGTGCATTATGGGGCAAAATAAGACAAGCTGCCTTATAGCTGCGCCACTCCACCAAACCAAGATGAACTGGATGCTGCACTCCATTATCAGAGCGGGAAGCAAAACGTTTGGACACTCCTTTCTGCTTTCTGCCGACACACCATTCAAAATAAGTACTGACGATGCCTGCTGCAAACTGTTTAAATAAGTCTAGAGGCTGGTTTCACAAACATGATGTGACATGTACCTCACCACAAATCCATATTTTGATGCACTCCAGACAAAGACCAAACTGAAGAAATCCAGATTGGGACAAAGTTATTTTATCCAGTTTCATGTACAATATGTGCTTGAAGACTTCATTGATCTCAGCTCAGACGTTGTTTAATGCGTTTCCATTTGCTGACCAATGTTAAAACATCAGCTACTCTGGAGCTGGTGAGCCTTTTGGCAACACTCCCTGTTTGTTCACACATGCACTGGTTTGAGGCCACGGATGATCTCTGCTTTAACAACTGAAATCAAACTACACAAACTGTCATTCAAGTTAGAATTTTGATTCATGACTGTAAGCTGAACCCTCTCAGAAAAAGAGATGCTTTCACACTTAACCTGTTTGGTTTGCTTCAAGGAAACAAATATATGTTTTGCTTTTTGGTTCACTTAAGTCTCGTGTGCTAAACCTGTAAGTAGAACGTGTGCGGTTCTTAAGTCAACGTGAGTTAAGATGGTAAATCTTAAATGGGGTTGGACTTGTAAAGCACTTTTCTAGTGTTCTAAATACTCAAAGTGTGGTGTACACTACATGTCCCACATACTGATGGTTGAGGCTGCTACGTAAATGGCCAAACTGCCCATCAGTACTATTCAATTCACACCCCATTGGCATTGCAGCAGGTGCAATTTGGGGTTCATTGTCTTGCCCGAGTGGCTGTGGCTGCAGGAGCTGGAGAGACTGACTCTTCCACTGAGCCACAGCCTTGAGTGTAGCAGTAACTCAAAGCTCAACTACTATTTTAAGTTGCACCTAAGATCATGAGCAGCTGAGAAAGTCTGTGAACTTTCTGCACATAGTGTCCTTTACAGAGTATTAGCTTTTTGCTAATATAAAGAATGTGTATAAATAATTGCAGTACGTACATGTACACTAGATGCGAGTCATTTCTAAACTGGCTTTTATCATATTTGTCCACCAGGGGCGCTAAAAGACAGCTTTTTCATCTGTAAAACCTCCTGCTCAGAATATATTGTGATCACAATTCTTTAAAAATTAAGCAAAGATATTTTTTAATATTCTTTGTTTATGCTCGGCTTTTATGTTAAAAAAACAAAATAGGTTGGATATCTTTCATAAATATAATTTAATGAAAGATATGTGTTATTCATAGTTAGGCGCATAGCTGACGTGATTGACAGGTTAGGCTGAGACAGGATTTCCAACATGGCGGCTGACACCCATGAGCCTCTAGAGCCCCCCTGCCGTAACAGAGGGCTGACGTCTCTCAGGCTTCGTCCATTTATATTTACAGTCTATGGGAAAGAGTCAGAAATCAGGGAGAGAGAGAGTGGGGAATGACATGCGGGAAAGGAGCCACAGGTCGGAGTCAAACTCAGGCCACACACTTAGAGGACAATGGCCTCCGTACATGTAGCTCACACACCAACCACTAGGCTACCAGCGCCCCAGTGTTAGTCGTTTCTAACTTCATGTATAAAGCTCTCGGTGAGTTTAGTAACAGTCGTGAACAGCAGTTGCTTCCTTGGTCTGCAACAAAAGACAAAAACTTGTTATGTGGAAGCACCTTCAAATGAAAGTCTGTCCCACATGAGAAGGGAAGGACAAACATAAATAACTAAGTAGGGATACCATCATATAATATCCTTTACTTAAGACAAGCTAGTGTTTTATTACTTTACATAACTGAGCTGAGTAGCGTTGGAGCTGAACTGAAGACGAGTGCAAAAAGGGTGCACAATGTTCCATCTGCTCTGTAAGAAAAGTGAACACATCAGCAGCATGGGTGGGCAGAGATATAATAACACTCCCTCTTGTTCACATCAGTTGTCTCAGTTAAGTGTTGTGAAACCAGCCTTTTGTAAAAACACCTTTCATTAAGAGTAGACGTTAAAGAGAATGACATTTCTATAGATCTACTGAGTTTTATAATAGTGCCATGATAGAGCTGTATTCAGAGCCACCCGACGGTTGTACAGTTGTGTAAAGAAACAAATAGTGCCGAGTCTGGACCTGTGCCCAAGATGATGACTCACCCTGGCCAACATGACAGGAGGGACGGAGAGACGAGAGGACCATCTGTGTGCATGAACATGCCTGTTTTTGTGCATATGTGTGTGTGTGTTTCAATGAGTGCCATATGTGTGTGTATGAAAGCAAGGACAAAGTGTTGTGATGTGTCTTTTTGTCCACTCACTCTCTCTGGCCCACTCCCTCTCTGATATGTAACCTCAGCTGGTTAGATTGAATATAACCACAGATTAACTGATTGTTGTTTCATGACTGTAACATGCTGTGGACTCTGCTGCAGGTGATTGTGTGTAATAAACCTTTAAACTTCACAGAAGCATATGCAGAGAAAGTGCCACTGAGTCCTGCTTTCCTAAATTAATGTTTCAGGACCCATATTGGGTTTAGAAAATGCAAAACAACTCAATTTGCCTGGAAGGGTAGTTTACGTTCATGAGAACATGTTAATCCATCTAAATATACAAGCATGGGCTCAATCTAGTTTTTAAAGAAGTATTTGCCTTCATTTCAATGCATATATGACCCATACTTAAGTAGGCTTTGTGATGAAGTTGTTTGGGAAGAGAAGAGTGTCTTCACTGGTCACAGTTCAGTGATGTCTTGTATACTTGTAATCATGTAAGCCTGAGTTGATCATTGATCAATAAAACCATTGTACACTTTAGGACTGTTGATGTGTTTTATTTTATTTCAACAGAAGATGCTGCAATCTTCACTGATGCTAACAGGCTCATTACATTTAGCATGAATGTTAGAGGACATATTATCCACCTTTTCAAACAGTCCCCTGTGGTCTAAATGAAACATCTGTGCTGTACTTTGGTCAAAATATAACATGAATCAAGCACCAGAGGAGGCGCTCTGATTTGGTGTGTGTGTCTCTTTAAATGCAATGAGCCCCCTCTGAGATTCCCAGTAGACATCACTCCTCTGTAGCGAGAATAAAAATGGCAGACCTGCACAAACGTTTTGCTTTAGGCTACGGGGTGGAGAAAACAGGGGAGGGGATTTTTATTTTTTTTTACCAAAATCTACCTTGTGATGTCACAAGTTGAGAAAATTTTAAACGGAGCATTTTTCTCGGTGTTGTAAGACTTATGCAGACAACAAACAAAGGACTGGATGCATTTATTTCACATTTTGTGTGTTGATAGACACTCAGGTTACCCAAATGAATGTTCAAAAACACTGTAAAAGTGGATTTTTCACAATATGTCCCCTTTAAGAAGACTTCTTTAGGTTTACTCTACATCATCCTGCTTTTTTTTTTACTGGGCATTCAACTGCACCTGATCATCTTCATTCTACAAAACTAATGACAGAAACTGGCCTTTAAAAAAGAAAGCTGTAGACTACAAACAATGATTGTCCCCTGATTTAAGTTGTCATGAAGACCAAGCGTCGTTCTCTCAACGTCAAGCCAAGGGCGAGGGCTTGCATGCTGCTGCAATGTGTGCTGCTGTATGTCAGATTTGTAAATCATAGGCCTAAAACATGGGATTCTGACACTTTATAATTTCCTCCATCTTTCAGCAACTGTTAAAACAGCAGATAGTGAAATAAAGTAAAGGCCATTGGAGGTTGTAATACTGTCTCTGTTTATGCCAGTATGTGCTGAGCATTTATGTCCATTACTTTTTATCAGAGCAACCTTCTGCAATAAGTTCACAACCTGGGGGGGTTTGGGCTTTTCCCATGTAGTTGCAAGAGAACTTAAGGAATCAAGGGATGATAAAAGGAATGAATGTATCTCCTAACATCCTTAAAAAGTACAAAACCAAAGCAGAATAACTTTACAAAGATCTGCTGAGCTTGCTTCGTTGTTTTTAGGTGTCACATGCAAATAAGTTGGGACTAACTGATCTCATAGTTTATTTCACCATGTAGAGGTGATACAGAAGTTGACATTGTGGAAACTTGACTATAGTGCATAGGCCATTAATGCAGTCACCAGTTACATCAATGTTACCAGAAGAATCATGAACCTAGATGTCACACTGTTTGTTTTTCTTTTTTTCTGTATTTTAAAAAATGTGCTATCTTGTCAGGAGTAACAAACTGATAAGGCTTTCATGTCTGTGGGGTAAATACTAAGTGATAAAGGTCTTCCTATGAAATCATTATGAAGTGCTGTTTTGCAGACCTATGCCACCCCCTGGAGGAGAACCTTATCAATACAAGTTCACATCACAACACTCAAAGAAGCTGAAGACGATACAGTTTGTATAGAACATTTATTTATTCAGAGCAGATCGCCATAAGATGCAGTCACTGCAAGCACACCAATGTCCAGTCACTACAACACACACACTCACACCCACACACGCACTCTCACACACAGGTTTCATACTGTTGATAGCAGAGCAACAAATAACACACGCTGCCTCTCTCAAGCATTCGCATACAGTCACTGCAGAGCGGAGGAGACACCAGTTCGGTATCTGTCAGATAAGCACAGGCGGAAAAATCAAATAAAAACAGCTTGGCTTTTTCTTTTGTTAAGAAACAAAAAGAACAGTACTTTGCTCCACATTTTTTGACCATCTGTGTTTTTTCCCCCCACCATCTGTGGTATTTCACCTTTGTAGCTAGACCCCATCCCAACACGCCAAAAACACACTTTAAAGTAATGGCTTCAACATGATGGATGACCAAAAAGAGACCAAAGAACAGGGAAGAAAGTGTTGCTTGATAAGGTCAGTTTTATAAAGGAAAGAAATACATGACTATAAGATGTAGCTGTGCTGAAGGACATTCAGGTATGTCTGTATTAAAGGATCTAATGAGATCTATGACTATATCTTTACAGTCTGATCAGGGCAAATTTGTCATGGAAATCACTTGACCATGCATTCAGGCTGAATTATACACAAGAACACTCGAGTCTACATAAATGTCAGGTTGGAAAACTGGAGAAATTTGCTGGCTTTTCAACACTTGAATTCTGACCTCACAGATTAGCTAGGGCTTCAATTATACATTTACATTTATTACCCTTACTGTTAAGTGTTTCTTACAGCATGTTTTACTTCCTCCACAGTGACATTTTAAAAGTGGGCCTCCTGGCTTTCTTGCAGAGTGTAAGATGTAAATATTAATACCACTCTGATGTAAGAATGCTACTTAAAAAAATGCTGCTAGCAGATGATGGCAAAGCTAAGCTAAGTCTTAAGAAAATAAACAGCTAACTTGGCTTTTTCCAGAGGTAAAAAAGCAAAATGTGTTTAGAATCTAGTAATTGTACAAACTAACAATGTAAACAATTGTCAGTGAATTTGCTGGCTAGCTTTTCCCAATTTCAACTTTGCTGTGCAAAGCTTTTTGGTTTCTGGTATTAGCTTCAATTCAATTTTGCAGAAAAAGAAAAACACATATTTTATGTAGTTTAGCAAAACCTCTGGAAACATCAACACAATTCACCTAGCTTTGACAAAGTGTACACTGTCATCTTCTGAGTTAGCGTGAACATTTCCCCCTTATTTCCAGGCTATGCTAAGCTAAGCAAAGTAAACCAGTTGCCAGTAGTAGCTTCATATAAACTCTACCAACGTGATTATATGGTAACAATCCTCCCATCAAACTCTGCAAGAAAGCAAATGGATTTAAAAAAAAAAAGTTTTGGTTGAACTTCCTTCAATATTTGGACACAATTCCAATGAACGTGGCAGATGTTGTCTGTCCCTGCAAAAAAATGTAAAATTCTAAAATGTGGCTGAATAAGTGAATAACAAACTTAAAGATGTCACTTGTGGTTTTCTTGTGGTTTGGTTAAAGTCTGAGTATTTTTTGCTTCAAGTGTCGGGGGGGGGGCAGCATACTTTTTTTTAACGATTACATATCCATTAAGTAAGCAAAACAGAACAAGAGAGAGATCCCCATTTTTTTTTTTTTACATACCCATCTACTGTATTGTAATCTGACCAAAATCAAAAAGCAAGGCACATGTTTCAAAGAAAAACAAAACAGAGCATTGCATTTAAAATAATACAAAAATAATAAAACAGAACAACAAAGAATCACTTTTAATATACACATCGCCACACCTGAACACATATACATGGAAAAAAAACACATACAAAAAACAAACGCTTCCTGCAAATATCCCAACATGGTATCCTACAATGACTCATCAGCGTGGACTACTGGAGCATGGAGAAGCAGATTTATTCAACACTCAGATTAGATCTGTTTACTTTGAAAAATAGTCTTCAGGAGGACACACACATCATAAATACACTTCTTTTTTTTTGCAAATATCCATATATATAATCTCTATGTGATCATAATTCCAATACCAGAACTATTCTCTGAATTCTTATTCATGTATATAAGTAGGCTGGCTGCTTAAGGTTTTTTTAAAGTTTCTGAATGGATCGAGGTGAAAATGGAATATGAAGAATATATCGCACCTCGCTGCAGGTTCTGGTTGATTCGAGGAACTTTAACAAACCATCCAGTTTCATGTATCTCTTCTACCGCTATCATCCAAGCACATTTTCCTTATATCCTAAGAAAAAGCTTTTCATGGCAACACACTGTGCAGTTGCCATGGTAATGCCAGTGAAGGTGATGATGTAGATTGTCATGGCAACAAGGGGTGGGTGTTATGGAGAGTGTGGGACTAGAGCAATAGCGATGGAAAGAAGACAGTTGTCCACTGAGGTGTCAGGAATGTTTTTTAGTGCTATTATAATTTAATAATAATTTAATTATTTTCTTTTCATAACCTGGCAAAATGAATAAATAAAGGAATACCAGGCATGGACTTACATAAGATATGGATTTTAAAGGAAAAACATCTCCTTAAAAGAAGGAATGCAATAATAACTGGGCAGATACCAACCTCTTTAGCTTACAATGTTTCTGTTAAATTCAGTGCTTCAACAATAACATATGTGAGGCGGGCTGCTCACAAGCTGAGAGTTTACCTCCGTAGAAATCACAAATGACCTCTCATATTAATTATTCAATTACTCCCACAAAGTAAAGGCTCTTCTGGTCCAAAATGTGTGAAGTGAGAAATATCTTAAAGCTTGGGTAGGCAACTTTTAGGGACCAGTAACACTTGGCTTGTTTTTGACAGTTTCCAGCTGAAAAAATATCAACGCCACATCCCCAAACACATGACCACGCACTTCCTCGCTTCTGGTGCAGGAACAATCCAGGCGAGAGCTAGTTTTGGCTTGTGGAAGACGTTGCTACTGCTCAAGAGTGTCAGGCAGAAAGGTAGGCAGGCAGTTATGTAGACAGGCGTTTAAAACAAATTGCCTACCCTAGCTTTTAGCTTGTAGTGAGATTCTAATGAATACAAAAAATTGAAGGTGAAGAAAAGTAGATTTTTAAATATTTTGGGCAAAGCACTTAACCACTTTGAATATAAATCCTGAACTTAATCAGATTATTTTAATGTCTCAAATCATGTCTAGGGGGATTCTTACATTTTAAACAACGGATCGGTACCATCCTTAGCTGAGGTACAGATTTCCATGATTTAAAAAATGACTTAACTGAATACAATCTAAAGTTGACCAAATTTCTCAAGTGCGTTTTGGAAACTTGTGAACCAAGCTTTTGTTTTTCTAAGCAGTTTTATCCCAGATAATGAACAATTCCTTTGCCTTTACCTTGCATTGCTGAAAACTGACACTCCATTTAACGGCTTCCTGATATAGTTCTTTAAAACTTTCCAAAACTTTAGATACAACACCTAACATCTGCTTTCAGACAACCTACTGTAGCCTTACTTCACTTTTCTCCCTCACCCTTCCTCTCCTGTTGAACTTATACTGTGCAGGCTCCCATGTGCAAGGTGGCTCCATGGGTCATTGTGCTTCTTCTTTGTGAGCATCTGTGTGTGTTATATGCAGCAGAGTGAATGGAAGCAGCCCGGGCAGGAAACCAAAAATGATCCTTAAATTCCAATAATCCACAAGCTCAAATGCACACATTTGTCTCTCTCTCTTTCGCACACACACACACACAGACACACAAACTCAGGAGTTAAATAGTCTCATTTTGGTCACAGATAAAAATCTTTCCACCAATTCATTTACATCATCACAACACCAGAGGTCACCATTCCACACAGAACCAAGACATCAAACCAAAGAGCTAGAGATTCATATTTATCGGTATATTATATAGAACTGTGCTAATGCAGGACTTTTTCAGTAGATATAAACTCTCCATGCTTAGAATGTACACATACCATACTATGATTCATTACACAGTTGGTTTTTCAATCAGTATTAGTTAAGATTAATTGTTTGTCACAATAGCTTCAAGAGTGTATGTGGCATTCTAAAAAGACCCACGTTTTGATTGCAGTCCCTTCCGTTTTGTTGCATTTCTTCATCGCTCCATCTTGTGATTATTTTTTCAAATTCTCTCTTCACATCAGTCATTTTGGTCCTTTTCCCCCTCTCTCTATTCGTGTCTCTCTCTTTGTCTTGTCTTCATTCTTGCACTCTTTCTGCCACAAATCAGTCCAGGCCTGTGGCGCCATGCCATCATCATTTTTATAATCAGCGGCAATAGATGAGAGCAAGACGAGGTTTTAAAAGCAGCAACGGATGAAAACCAGGAGGACAAGTGCAACAGAGAGAGAGGAATGAAGAGATGAGAGATAGAGAGAGAGAGAGAGAGGCGTGTTGCCCTCTTGTGCCATCTGAGTCACTCCTAAAGCAGTGTTGCCATGGAGACAGGCTGACTGGTTCCTATGGTTACTCCAACATGGCGTCCAGCTGGTCAGCCAGGTCATCGAACATGCTGCCAATGTCGTCAAGGATGCTAACTGTGGTTTTCTGCTCAGCCACAGAGCTATGTACACAGACACAGACAAAACACATATAAGATCACAACATTATACCAGCTGAAGGGTTTATAAAGTAGATAAACAGGCTAAACTTTTTGTGAAGAAATTGTTTGTATCTATCGCTTCATGTGAGCTAATAGTGCCGTATTACCCTTCGAGAACATTACGCTCTCAGAACAAAGGCCTTCTCGTGATACCTACAGTCTCACACTCTTTACTTTTAAGAATAGACTTGGTAAATGGTGGACTTGAGCTTGTATAGCGCTTTTCTAGTCCTCTGACTACTCAAAGCGCTTTTACACCGCATGTCACACCTATCCATTCACACACTGATGGCAGAGGTTGCTATGTAAAGTGCCCATCAGAAGTAACTAATCCCATTCATACACATGCATACGCCACAGACGAAGCAGCGGGAGCAATTCGAGGTTAAGTGTCTTGCCCAGGGACACATCGGACATGTTGCTGCAGGACCTGGGGATTGAACCCCCTACCTTCCGGTTGAGAGACAACCGACTCTACCAACTAATCCTAGTTATGCTGCTATAGGCTTAGACTACCGGGGGAACTGGCACCTTGAGCTCCTATCTCTCCCTCTGTGCATTCACTTCACATTACTGCATTTGGCTATCTGTAAATCTTAGTTACTAACCACATATTTTCCTGGGAGCTCCTGACCTCTCATGTCTTGTAGGTTCTTCAGGATTTATGTGGGGACGGCCTTCTGCTATGGACCCCCCCCCACCCCTCTGTTTGTCCCTATCCTTCTTCCTGCATCTTATCCCATCTCCCTTTTAGCATTGCTACTGTGTGCAAATTAGCCTGCTAAAGTTAGCATTATACAGTTAGTAAATGTATTTGGCTTTCTCAGTACATTTCAAACAGACTGTTCAGGGGACATAAGAAAAATGTTAAACTTCTGTCAGCAGGAAAGAGTAAGCAGACAATTCATAAAAAAGAAATGTTATACCAATCTTTTGAAACAGTTAACCTTAACACCAGTTTACCAGCATGTAGCCTTGGTGTATGTTTGAGCATGTGTGTTAGATTGAAGGGAGTATACAAGACTGTTTGTGTGTGTGTGTGTGTGTGTGTGTGTGTGTGTGTGTGTGTGTGTGTGTGTGTGTGTTTCTTACTCCTCTTGATGCAGTATCTTATCCTCCACGGCCTGCAGAGCTGCAGCCAGCGACGCACTCGTCTCCTCCAGTTTCTGATGCACCAACGAACCCACACCGAAGTCCGGTGTTGTAGGCGCCGGCACAGTGACCCCACCACCCGTCATCCCGCTGTCCACCGACACACCCCCAATAGAGGAGCGGGGAGGCTTGACAGGGGGCGGGGTCGGGCTGGGAGTGGCAGGAGTCTGGGGCGTCTGTGGTGTAGTTGGGGTCTGCGGGGTGTGGGGACTCTGGGAAGACGGGCTCAGCGGTTTTGCATTAGGCAGACTTGGGATGTTGGAAGGTGGAAAACAGGGGGGTGAGCTGATCTGTCTGGCCACTATAGAGTGCTTGATAGGGGCTGGGGCAGGGGCCGGGTTTGGCGAAGGGGGGCTGGTCATGGAGTGGATAAGCTTGGCCGGTTTGGGTGCCATCGGCGGAGGCGTGGGTTTGGGTGAGACAGGTGGAGGAATCTTCTTTCCTTCCACTGCAGAAAGGAAGAAGAGAAAAAAAGAAGTTGGATCAGGTTCTCTCTTCAGCTAGATTGAACATCTTGGGAACAATGAAAACTTTAAGAGCCATTCAAAGACTTTTTTCGAAGTTTGTTACAATGCTCATTTTCCTGCTACTACTGCATTGGAGCTACAAAAACTAAAATGCAGAGATCTGGCTGACAAAATACAAGTCGTTTTAGGGTCTTCCACATTAGAATTCAAAATCCTTCTCCCCATCTAAAAAGCACTTACAAGTCAGGCTTCATTAGTTGTATAAGAGTGCCCTATGACCCTTCTAGAAAATTGAGCTCACAAAAGGCAGGCCTGCTTGTTGTACCTTAAGTCTCCAAAAGTACTTTGGGAGGTAGATCCCCAGTTAGGGTCCAGAAAGCAGACAACCTCTCTAATTTTAAGAGCAGGCTTAAAACGTTCCTTTTGATCATGCTCATGTTGGCTTAGACTACCAAGGGACTTGATACAACTAGCTCCTGTCACCACCTCTCTTCTTATCTGTAAGCATTCATGATTCATTCATGTATGTTACTAATATTATATCTTCCCCGAAGTTTTTATGTTCTTGTCTAGCATATTCCAGTGAATCTTTATTTCAGATCCACTGCTGCCGTTGAACTGCTTGACTCCCCCTCCTTTTTTTTATAATTATAATCAGTCAGACCTTGATTATCACTATTCTAGTTGTTAGTGCTAATAGCAGTCATTTTTGTCCTATTATTGAATTCTAACAGACGTCCAAATTACCTTGTTTTTGTTGTGAGTACATCTATGTCTGCTTGTCTGTCTATTTGTCTCTCTCTATTTCTCCCCTTAACCTAAACCCAGCTAACTTTCTATAACTGACATTATTTGCACATCTCAATTTTTGTCCCTTTAATTTGGTACAATCATATATAAAAGATATTTATTTGACTAAGAAATATCATATAAGTCCCCCATCCTCACCCTCACACAATAACAGTCAATCATAAAAGTCTGTACCTGGGCTTCCAGGTGTCCCAGGGCCAGGCAGGGGAACCCTCTTGTTGGAGACAGGCTGTGGGGGGGTTTGTGGGCCTCCCTGTCTCTTTATTTGTGCCATGACAGGCTTTGGAGACACTGGAGGCTTTGGTTTTCTCACCGGGGCTGCTTCATTGCCGACTGGAGCTCCTTGATCTGCACTGTTCCTGCGAGGAGCAGCAGTCACTTGTGGTTGAGGTTGCGGTTGATGTTGGGGTTGAGGTTGAGGTTGAGATTGAGATTGAGGTTGAGGTTGAGGTTGAGGCTGTGGCTGTGGCTGATCTGTCACTCCAGCATCAGACACTGGCCGGCGTTTCACTGTGCCTGTGCCATTCTGGTAAGACACTGGTTGCGTCGTGTTTGGCTGCTCAGTCCCCACAGGCTCTCCGTTAGCTGCAGCCATGTCAGCAAAGCCTTCAGGTTCCTTGTCGCGGCTCTTGGGCCGTCGCTTCACGGTGGACGACTCCTGGAGAGTGAAGTCCGACCCATTGGGGTGGGGTGTGGAGCTGCGAGGTCGTCTCTTTAAGGTAGTTGTGGGTTCAACCCTGGAGACATCTTCCTGCGGGTATCCTCCGTCTCCATGGGGACCCTCGTCGTCACCCTGCAGACAAACACAAAATACACACTAACGGAAAATTCATACATTCATGACAAGAGGTAATTTTTGCACAAACATTCAAACAACAAATATAGATGAATAAGACATATAAAGCTTAGAGAATATAAAGCTTGACTGTGGATTTGTTATACATAAAAGCACAATTGATTTTAGCACAACATTACATAGATAAATAATGCAGATACCACAGATAGATAGATAGATAGATAGATAGATAGATAGATAGATAGATAGATAGATAGATAGATAGATAGATAGATAGATAGATAGATAGATAGATAGATAGATAGATAGATAGATAGATAGATAGATAGATAGATAGATAGATAGATAGATAGACGGACAAACATTTATATAGATAGCTACCTGTCCTTCTCCTTCTCCTCGACCCTGGCGGCGGATAGTCAAGCTTCCCTCATCTGCAAACGGAAGGTTCTCTGATGAACTGCCGCTGCCACCCGAGCTTGGAAGGGGGGAGGACGGGGGGTTAGGTGAAGAGGAATTCACCAGGACAGGGGAGGGTTCAGGCTGGGCTGTGGGTGAAGGTAAAGCAGTAGGAGTTGGCTGGTCACGCCTGGCAGCTGCGACAAGCTCACTCACAGGACCACTAATAGTCCGTCGTCTGTTCACAACTTCACCGTCCAGTCCTATGGCATCACGTGTTTTCCCCACCTGGTAAAACACAACCATACAATTGGTCGATCATACTTGAGCTTGTTGTATAACTTAAATTGTAGGGAAGCATGTATTGTAATTATAAAAATGTATTGCACATATAAAGTATATAAGGACAATATTTTACATTACCTGCAGGAAATTCTTCTGCAATGCCATGCCTTTGGCTCCACCCCCTATAGAAGACATCTCCAACATGGCAGCGATGCTCCTTACGCTACCTACACTGCTGGTCTCCACAATCCCAGTCTCCACAGACACCCCCAGATCGCTGGCCCTCCGCTGTTGGTTGTAAGGCACGTCCAGCATCCCTCCTGTGGTGGTGAGCGTGTTCTGTTGTGTGTTGTCTTCCGTCAGGTTGGAGTTAGAGCCTGAAATGGCGGAGCTAGAACGTTTGGGCGGAGGTGGGGGCGGACCTTTTTTCTTCTGACGCAGAGCAGTGTGGTTGCGGCTGACTGTTTTTTCCTGGTTGCGAACAGAGTGGCTGCGGCTAACACGATGGGTCACTGTTGCATATTTGACCCCTCCCCCTCTGAAGACCGCAGAGCCCTGGCCTTTTCCAACTTCTACCCCTGCTTCTCCACCTACACCTGCCCTCTCGTCACACTCACCATCTGAGACGGCATACCTGGTGAGGCTGTGGGTTTGTTTCTTCTGGAGCGCTGAAGGCTCTGCTTCTTCTCCCTCAGCCAGCTCAGCCTCTGGGGGGAGGCAGAGGAGTGGGACCTGGGGTTGTTGATTGTCCCCCACCTCCATGACCTGTGTCTGTGGGTGGTGCTGAGGAGGTGTCTGTTGCTGCAGCTGGACTTGAGGCTGCTGTGGTTGCTGGGGCTGAGGCTGTGGACATGGAGCTCCGCGCTGAGTTGGAGACTGAGGGGGTTGGGAGCGTGGAGACTGAGGTCGCTCACCCTGGTTGTACTGGGTGGACGGCCTGTGTTTGGCCTGCGGGGAAGCTGTGCTCTGGACAGAGGAGCTGGAGGAGGAAGAGGAGGTTCTTGTCTTGGTAGGAGTGTGAGGGGGTGTGTAGGGAGGCGCAGGCTGGGAATGGGAGTGGGAGTGACGGTGTTTGCCCTGTGAGGACATACTGCCTCTGTGAGAGGAGGTGCTGCTTTGGCTGCTCTGCTGCCTCATAGTCCGTGCCTCCTTCTTAGGTGGCCCAGCACTTCCTCCTCCTCCTCCTCCTCCTCCTGTCATCACCTCATCATGGTCTTTGCTCAGAGTGCGACTTCGTTGAGCTTTGCAGACTTCTTGTCCCGGCTGGGTCAAGGCAGTCTGTAGCTCTTTGCTTAACTCACTGTCCTGGAAGGTGCCCATCTTTGGAGACATGAGCTCTGAAAAAAAAAAGGAAATGAATATGAAAATATATCTTAAAGTAAAGGAGGTCTTTACTGTTGAAGGGTAACACTTTCCTGGAACTTTGTTTTAATGGAAGTCCACATTACATAAACATGTACACAATCAGTTGTTTTAAGTCAAATGTTGTAAAATTTGAAATTTGAATCAGATTTATCAGTTAGCTTACCGTCTGGGGGCGGGCCATCCAATGACATGACTTCCTTCTGCTGTGTGATTGGTGGAGGTTTCTTTTTAAGGGAGCCACGCCCATCAGAATTGCGCTGCATTTCAGCCAGTCGTTTCACGGCTAGCATTAGCTTCTTCTGGTGGCCTAGAACAATAAAAGATGGGAATTACAGTTTTTTTTAAATCAATTAACTAGGATTTGAAATTTATTTTATAAATATTATTATTCCACCACATTTCTTAACAACTTTTATTATTACCATTACCACTGTCAGTATAGATGGTCTCTAAACAACCTAAAGCCCCTAAACTCTAGAGTGCAAGGTTATCAGAAAGAGTCATAAATACTCTTGATCACGACAATAAGTTACATATTAATGGAAATCACAAGAATGGAGTGAAAAAGAAATATTGAGCTCTATACTTCTCAGCACATGTAAATCCTTTCCACATATGACATAGTCTAAGCCTGGCTTCAGTCATCTAAAGACTAGATCAATAAGCTTGCAAAGTCATGTCATTATTTGCTCGCCATGCTGAATGATCTTTTTTCAACACTGACATAAAAGACTCTGGTCCTTCCATGGGGATAATGTACATAGCTATCATATCATCAATGTAAAAAATGTATTTATCTAAGCAAAGCATATCAGTGGGTCTTACCTAGTTTAGTAATGCCTATTTCCTGCAGGTCCTCCCAGGTGATGTCGGTGATGAATTCGATATTCTCGTAGCCATTCTGCACTAATACCTGATAGTACTGGTTTAGACCAATAGCAGATAGCCACTCTCCAAGATTAGCCTATAGGAACACCACAAACATGACTACTGACCGGGCTAGCTGACAGTGACGACTTGACGATGAAAACAGGCTTAGCATCTAAACAAGAGCCAGACGTGTATATCTGTCTGCTGATATTATCGTGCCAATATTGGCCTATCTCACATAAAACATTTGTTGACGAAAGCAGGCTTTATAGACATACCAGTTAAAAACAATATGTAATCCAGTCTATTTACATTATTCAGCTCAATAATCAGTTATACAATATTGATGTTCCATATTGTTAATCTTCACATTTTTCCCTTCAAAGGTGATGTTTGTATCAGTCTAAAAAAAAATCCAGTATATAAGGTGCAAGTCTAGACTATAGTGTTGATGTGTTAGTGTTTTACTTACAGGTTTCTGCTCAGGAAGCCACTCATTGACACTTAGCTTGTTAATCTCTGATGTCATCTTCTTTCTGTGACCTGGTTTAGTTATTCCTATAGCTGTCAGATCCTACACACACAAACACACACACACACACACACGGAAGTTAGATAACAGCAGGCTTTTTCCTTACAACGAATATTGAAAGCTTCTTAAGTCTCCAGGGGCCAATCTCACTCTCTCTTTCACACACACAAGCATGGTCACACACCAACATACTCACACAGACACACAAACTTACAAACACACATAGAGAAAAACTTGCAACACAAGTGACAGCGTGACATCTGATGGAAGCTTTTGCCAGTTGAGAAGAATAGAGCAGGAATGAAAATGTTCTCAAATAATCTGAAAAAGCACTGAAGGCAAAAGCAAATGTATGCAGTAAATAAAAAGCACAAACAAGAATCAGCTTTATTTTCTATATTTAAAATAAAAATAATTATACCTAAAATCTCTAAACAAGCTCTGTATAATAAACTAAGTGTAAATACAGTACAGTGCCCTTATTCATTTGTTAGTGTTATCAGTGTCTTTGTGTCATCCAGTCATTGTTTGAACTCTTTGGTTTCATTGTTTTTGTATTTATTTACAGTGCTAGTTATGGTGGACAAAACACACATACATACAAAATGGACAACACTCATTTCCCTGACACACGCACGCTCGCACGTGCACACACACACACAAACACACACACACACACACACACACACACACACACACACACACACACACACACACATACAAATATACAAGAGAAGAGGTCAGGATTTTATTTGACTTCTCTAATAACAAAGCCCTTTAAAGCAAGCTCACCAGCTCAGTTCTGACCCCATGCACAGCACTGGAGGATATATATATATATATATATATATATATATGTATATATATACATATATACATATATACTGCATACATATATTTGTGCTTTATACAAATAATTTACATGTGCTATAAATTATTTGTATTCAGGTGAACACGTAAGAGAACATCTGTGTAGTTGTTTTTTTCAGAACAGGCAGCAGCAGCAGTGTTGAAGGAGGTGTGAAGGGTCACAAGGTTGTCTGAATAATTTTGTATTCATCTTTTCATTTTAAGTAAGCTTTCATTTTTAGGCTTCATTTTTGCCATTGAACTATAGAAAGTTATGTTTAATGATTTGATTAACTAATCTTAATTTAAAGTTTAAAGCGGTTATCAAGCCATCAGTCACTAAATTAAAACAGACACACTGGACTTGACTAAGCTCGAGTTATCTGGATACTATATTTACCATTATGCAAGTCATTGTAGTTTGGTTTTGTTAGAACGGGTTCAGCTTGAAGTTTTCATGTATCTGTTTTACTCGTTATTTAAAGCCAAATGTAGTATTTTTTGGCCACCAGGGGGCAGGAAGAGTTACACTTAAGCCATTAAACAAAGAATCTTCACTTCCCAAATATAGTTGTTAAGGGCAAAATGTTACCAAACATGGGCCTATTTATTTACACTACTAGCATACAAGAAGAAACATTAGCTAACAAAAGAGTCCTGTTTCTGGCCCATTGATAAAGTAACATTTGTTGGCTTTTCAAGATCCCTTTATGGATGTGAAAAAAAATGCCACAAGCCGGATAACATGATTAACAATACTGTAATGATAATAATTTGCTTGGAAGATTTCATACACTCACATTGTTTTTTTACATGGCTTTTATATTGTAGAGTTGTCATGGAAGTGATTTGTACATGGGATGTGCAGGCAGGCAAACCAAAACTTACAAGAAAAGTGGTTTCATAGAAAGCTGTGTGAGGTACTCAGTGGGTTCAGTGTCATGAAGGGTATATATATATATATATAATATGGGTCCATTTGGTTTTATAAGTTGGTTTAATTTTCTTTTAAAAATGAAATATATGTGGAGTACTAGGGATTGTTTCAAAGAAACAATTGTTAACTTGCAATAAATACCTGTATACTTTTCAAGGTCTACTTTATTCATATATTGAACTACATATTGTAGACAGGAAAATAATATCATGTTAATTGTTATACACAGATTCAGAACCAGTAAAATATTTCAACAGGGTTGGGAGGTGTAAGGTTCAACCAGGCAAGGATGAGAAGGGGGGAAGAAAAAGTACAGCTGTACAAAGTCTATTGGTTTTGTGTGCTCATATGAGAGTTATTTAAGGTAGTTTTATACATGCATCTTGCAAACATGAGCTTGAAAACAAATCAAAGTCGTGCAGACTTGTTTCCATTGTGGTCCTTGGAGATGTCTGCGACCTCTCCGGGGTTCAAGGGTAGCTGGGTAGTGGGTAGTGGGTTTCAGTAGCCTTACCTCTGGGGTCATTCGGCTAATGGTGGGCAAGTCATACCCAGCGCCCAGGAAGTTTGGTGCGTAGACCTGCAGCTGAAAGTCGCTAAGCCATTGGACAACGGCCTCTGAGCTCTAAGGGAGAAAAAACAGGGGGCATGCTGTCACTGACTCAATGTCTACTTCTTTAACAGCCACCTTTTCTCAGCAGGGCCAAGCAGGGTCAAAGAGGGGAATCTATAGACACTGTAGCAAAGATATGTTTCGTCAGAATATCTTGTTTATTTTCAAGAAGACAGAGAGTTAAACACTTAAGAATGAATCTAGCAATCCAGCTGGCGTCTAATTAAGTCAATGAATGATGTCCAGGATAACCCTGGTTGGCCCTGAATGGAAAACCAGGCTATAGTTAGGGAAGGAGAAAGGCCCTGTGTGAAGTACGGTATCTCAACAGATGCTGTTTAGAACCACCAGGCCTCTGCATTTGACACTTTACAGCTAGACAGTAAAGAAAAAGTGTGACTGATGTTTTTCTTTTGCTTTAGAGAAGGAGAGGTTAACTAATTCTTTACTACTGTGGAAACAACCTTAAACAATGTAATGTAGTACACTTCCCCACTGTTGTTCTTACTCTCTGATGTACATCGCTTTGGATAAAAGCGTCTGCTAAGTGAACTGTAGAATTGTAGAATTGTTAACTCTTTCCTCAATTATTATTATTATAACTAGGGATTCTCTGGTTTTCTTTAAGCCATGTTTAAATTAGAAAAATAAACAAAAGATAATCATAATTGCGTCTGAATACAACATATTCCCGGTCCTTTGTTTTCTCAATAATCTCACATTTCAGACTTTATTAAATACTCTTACCTTTGATTTTCTAAGACTGTAGCTGAGATTTAAACATTTGCTTGGGGTGAGGATCTTTTTGAACATTTATGCACAACTAGTGCTTATATAAATACAGGACAGGTCATAACATTTTAAGCCTGGTAGCTGTCAATTGTCAATGATGGATTCTAGGTGCAGACAGCTTTTGAGTTTATGCTTATCCTAGTTATGACTTAAATATTTAGTTTGCATCATTTCATTAAAAAGGTGCCAAACAACAACATTGTAAATAGACTTTATACACATACTAACGTCAGAGGTGTAAACGTTGCGTAGCTTATTAAATCAACTAAAGGAGTAAAATCTGTCTATGAACTTTTAACTTTTAAGAGTGTAAGAGTAAAAGAGATACTGTATTAGGGAATATTTTCGTCTTATCTCATTTGACAATTAAATAAAAGTACTTAAGAACATTTTAAATAACAATTTTAAATGTTGTGTTAATCACGTGTTACTAAAACTTGGAAAACAATCAAATGGACCCCCCTCCCCCCCTGCAAATTGGGGCCAATCAAGCTGTAAATCTGTGATGTCAACACCACATCAGTTGAAATGACAGACTTTTAAGTAGGGTTCTCAAATTATCAGATTTTTAAACTTTGATATGATTCTATGAATCAAACAATATCCACACCTGTTTCAATAGTCCAACGCACCCAATATTAGGTTATTTCTTGTGCTTAAAGATCACATATTATCCTCCTTTTCAACAAGTTTAAACAAGTCACAGAGGTCCCCAAAACATGTCTGTGAAGTTTCTTGCTAAAAATCCACTCAGATCCTGTATTTTATCATGCCTATAATCCCCTCTATTTCACTGTGTGTCTGTACCTTTAAATGCAAATAAGCTGTGTTCGACCACGCCCCTACTGCTACTACTACTGCCCTTTGTGATGTCATGAAGGGAAAATCGCCGAAGGGCCTGTTTGAGCACACATTTCCTGAAAAGTTTGACAACTTTTCTTGTTAGCCTTCCGTTGCTTATCCGATGAGCCAGCAGTAAGAAAGACATATTATGATTCCATGAGAGTTGTCATTCTTTTTTACAAAGCAAATTTACATCCAATATTCACTGTCTTTTTTTGCTCTGATTTATTGCTCTCTACCAGTTCCCGAGGGAGTCTGTAGCTGCTGAATGCTCCACAGTGTTCACTTGCTAATTATTCTCAAGAGACATGAAAAATGAAAAAAAAAAATCAGCTAGACCTGCAGTATGATTAACAATGTTTTGGACAAACAAAATATTTAAATAAGATAGCTATGAAATATATAAAAAAAATTGTTAGAAAATGTTGGTGAAAGATTATCAATCAAAAGCATTCACATAGAGATCAGCCAGTATGTGGGTTAGACGATTGGTAATGAAGCTTTGGGTCAATCATATTCCTACATGGCAGTTAAACACTCTGAAAGTAGTGTACAGTGTTTTTAGAGCTCTTTGTGCTGTCAACAGCTGCTTATCCACACTGATTAGCCAAAAGTGATGCTATGCAAGCAGCGAGAGTGCAGCAAAACACTTCATTTCAGGGACAGAGATAAAAAAAGAGCTAAAACACACTTTAAAGCTGTATAGTGCTGAGGGAATTCATGTGAGGATTCTCTGTAGATTCATTACGACAAGCAGCCACTTCACATCGCCACAGTGTCATTTAAAACACAACTGATCATATCTGTTTTATGTCATGTAGCCTTTTAAATTCTTTAACTTTAACGATTTTGTCACAACTACCAACGCAAAACTGACTTTCCGCTTATAGACAGCATTTGACGTTTGACTTAAGCAAGATGTTTACATGTTTCTCTCTTTACTACATTAACATGTTTAATTCTTTACTACCAATATGAGATTATGTATATAAGAAATGGATGTAGTCACCTTGGCAGTAGCCTACCCATTAGTTTTGTTGACAACTGTTTTGCAGTCTCCAGGTCAACATTATCAGTGGGCATATCTACAGTTGTAATTACATGGAGGCCCTTTCTAGTAGTCTTGCACAGACTTGGACTTCTTAATACAACAAGAGGATTTGTCAATTTTTTTTTCTATGTTTTAGTCAAAATAAAAAAAATTATCGTTAAACCTGAATTTGTTATTCAGTAGTTTGAAAAAAGCTTACTAGACAACTTGTAATGGGCTGTCTTTTATGAAATAAGTAACGCAATGATCATACAGTAGCTTTCCACCCTGGTAAAAATAGTTGATGCTTGGTGGAACGCAGGACTGAGAGCAACAGGAAAGTATAACTGTTGAACCACTGCACGACTTCTTCTCACACTTTGTTTGTCCCTATTGTTTACAGTATCTCACACTCTCTCCTTCTTTTCTTCTTTATCTTAAACCACAACCCTCCTCTTCCTGGGCACCTTGAACCACCAAGCTAATTAGTTTTTCCCTCCCATCTCTCATCCTCTTTACCCTGCTGAGGGAAATATCAGAAAGATGGGTGCTAAGGAATCAGGACTGTGGCTAACAGATGGCTGTGAGAAGATGACTTACATGACAGCATAATCACATACACACACACACAAAAAACACACACATGTACTGTAGGCAAGCGAGGCAATTACAACTACCTGGTATTTAAATATGGTTATTGGTTTACTGAGATTTAAATGATTATACAATAATGTGAACCTCAGAGTGGGCCCACACACACACACACACACACACACACACACACACACACACACACACACACACACACACACACGATTATAAATACACAGATACACACAAACTACAGTAAATAAAATCTTACTGTACATGATGTAAGCTCAGATTTCACACTTCCTGTGCAGAGCTAGTCCACCCACAACAGACACACTGCTGGGCATCTGCTTGCACACGCACGCACGCACGCACGCACGCACGCACGCACGCACGCACGCACGCACGCACGCACGCACGCACGCACGCACGCACGCACGCACGCACGCACGCACGCACACACACACACACACACACACACACACACACACACACACACACACACACACACACACACACACACAAACAAACACAATAACTCACACACTGATATCTAGAGTTATCATAGCCTAAGGCACACCTACCAACTATTATTAAAGAGACATTTCTCTCTGCAAAAGAAGAAATACTGCAATGGAAGAATAGAAGCTGCAACTAAAAGGAGTGAGCAAGGATGGATAGCAGGAAGCAGAAAAACTAGAGAAGGACAGGACTCTCTCTTTCATTTGCTCTCTCTGTCACACACACACTCACACTAAAGATCGTCCACATATTCATATAGGATCAAGCTGCAGATCTTCCATTCACACACTCACCGTGTCATGGCTGCATCCGAACACTCGCAGAACGGACGAGGCGAGTTGGGAGAGAAACCGCTGGGACATCTTGTTGTGAGTGTGTGTATTTAACTGCACAGTGTGTCTGGTTGTGTGTGTGTATAGAAAAGTGAGAGGATTGTGGTTGAGGTGATTGAGATGCTACATTCTTATCATGCTGCAGTAAGATGTTGAAAGTAATGACTGTCTGTATGTGACTCCTGAGTGTTTGTATGAAAGAGGGAGAGAGAGGACTGAATTTGTTGGAATTTGGGACTGTCCTACCTTCCCCTCGCCTGGCACCTCCCCCTTCCGGCTTGCCGTGGCGTCATAAGGCGGCGCCTCGTGAAGAGGACAGCCCGATTGGCTGGATGTCCGAGAGGAGCTGGCAGAGCCTGCTGGGAGAAATTCTATTGGATGGTTTCAAGATGTCGCCCTATCATTTTACATTTTGGATCAATCAACAGATGGGTTTTCATGTCTTACAATCGGACCTCTCCACCAATTAATTTCAGATAGCGTCTTTGCTTTAAAATTTAACCAATCACATTCTTGCTTTCCAAGATATAAAAAACCTTAACCAATCACAGCCTTCTACACTTCCTCCTACATCCCCTGCCTTGGCCATCTGTCTGCTAAACAAGCCAAGATTTGTGTTTGTGTGTGTACAAGAGTGTGTGTGAGAAGTCATATACATGACATTTTCAAAAGACCAGTGGATTATGACTCTTATTTTTATAACACCACTCATTTTATCCCATGTTGAATCTTCCATTTCTCTATTTAATACATATCTTTCTTTTCTTATGGGTTTAATGACATTTATGTGAGATTTCTGTGAATTTAAGTTTAAAATTCTGTTTTAAGTAAACATTTTAAGCTGAAACACAATATCTGGATTGAATAAGGATCCCCCTCCGTTATGTCCCTGTTCATACCTGCAGGCTGGTCCACAGACTTGGACTGCTCCATCAGATGCTCCTTGGCTTTTGCAGACTGAGACAAGACTGTGGCTAGTAGCTGCAAACACATACAAGCACAAGCAAACACAGATGCATTCAAATAAACAGGCATGAAGCAAATTACATTTTGATGCACTACGTTAGGAAACATTTTTTTTAATTTTTTGTGGGCAGTGAAATAAGTTGTAGGTGCAACATATAATTTAAAGTTGTTGGAACAAACTGGAAGTGATTCTCCAGGCTGCATCAGCAAGCATGCTTTGGGGTTTGTTTCTTTAAGCCTTGTGTGTATAATGTTAAGATTTGTTTCAAACCTGCCGTACATGTCAAATGTGAAACCATTGTTATGTAAGTCTGCACAAATTGTAGTTGAGTGTATATAGGTGCACTTGTGTTGACCAGTTGCTTTTCAAGAAGGACATGATACTGATTGTTGTTGTTTTTTTTGCCTTCTCAGTAGGTAACAAAAATGCTAATTCTGAATCTACATCATTTCAGATAGGATACATCTCTGTTAAATTAAACAAGGTGTGATGTATTTAAATTGTTGCAACATAATCTTTGGTGCTGATGCTTCCGGTGTGATTGCTGAAATAAAAATCTAATTACTGCTGATGAAAATTGGATGGCATTAGACACAGAGAAGCCAGATGGTACCAGTCAGTTTCTTTTCAAATTGGGTCTGAGATTGCTGTGTGGATTTTTCAGGGGAATTTAAAAAATGCCTCACTTGCTGCTGCCTTACCTGCCACTTGCTATAAATATACAGTATATGACGTGCAGCTGGCAGACAAACATGTGTGTAGCTGAGAGTGTGTTAGAGAGCAGCAAGTTATTTGCCGTTAAACAATACCCTACACAGTACAGAAAGAGTGCAAATCTAGGACAAAATGAAAAAGTGAATATTACAAAGAAATACTTTCTTACTTCTTTTAGTAAAAGTGATGAAAGCCTCATCAATACAACATGAATTTAAATTTCACGCTCATTGCACACGTTTGACTATGAGATTGTGTGTGTGTGTGCGTGTGTGAGAGAGTGTGTGTAAGTGTATGTGCGTGCATGTATTCGTTAAACCCAACCCAAACTCAACAGATGTTGCAGGTTTGTAAAAGTATTCTTGCTTGTCTACCAGCCAGGTCAAATCAACAACCATTAGAGTAGAGTTCAAAATGTTTTTGATGCAAACTGAGACATCAGAACAATCTTAATGCTGATAGGCATTGAGAACAAAAACACTTAAAAGTCCTTCTTGAGTTAACAAAGATAAACATGCAAATGACACAAATACATGTGATGCAATTTTGCAAAAGTCAAATGATATGTATGATCATCTTGCACAAATGGACATATATTTGGCTCCTTGAGCAAATCTGAACATAATTCACTGTTGGTTAAATTCATTTCACTTTTTGGCATCATTGTAAAATATTTGTTCTTTATTTGTGTGTGTTTGTATTTTTGTGTTGTACCTTAACCCCCTCAGCCTGTGCGTGGAGGACGTGTGTGGCGCTGCCGGCACTTTGACCACTGCCAGATGACCTCAGACTGGTGACACTGCCAGAGCTACCAACACTGCTGCGATCTCCACCTGCAACACACACACACACAAAGACACACACCCACAAACACGCGCAGACACACACACATGCATACGCACATTCACACACACACACACACACACACACACACACACACACACACACACACACACACACACAGACACACACACAAACACACATGTGCATACACACAAAAACATACATATCCATACACACGTGCATGCAACCGTACAAACAATACGAATCGATTTTTTGCATACAAATGCACACATGCAACAACCAGATGGATGCATACATTCACACACACGCACCCACACGTACACACACAGACACACACACAGGCACACACACATTGAGTGGTTTAGCTGATTTCCAAAGCAGTGTGGTAACAGGTGTGACTCTCCACTGAAATGCACTGGGCAGCATGTGGTTGATTTGATGGTCAGAACATACAGACAGACAGGTTGATGGAAGACTGAGCGACAAACACAGGGGTGGAGGAAACAAGACAAACCTTTTACTTTTACACACAACACTCACACACACCAATTCTCTCTCCCTCTTCCTCTCTCTCCTAACTGTTCTTTGACGTCTCATTCAAATCATCTCCATACATCCAGTTAGCAAGACACACAGATTGTTGACCAATGCAGATGGCTGCAGTCCTACACAGAAGGCCACTGAGCTCAGCTAAGCTATACATGGAGGGATAAGCAGGACATGGGGGACTGTCAGGAGCAGGTCAAAGAGTATCTGAGAGCCTTCAAACCACTTTATTTTATAGGTCAAAGAAACTGATTGATTCTATAGGGACATTGCCGGCTGTGCCAGGCTGAAGAGCCTTTTTTTTTTACAGTGTCAGATACTATTTGACCCCTGGTCAGACTTTATGATAGTAAGGGACTGAGGGCTCAGCGCAGCGCGGCTTAGTTACCTGCCACGGGCTTGCGCAGTACCCAGATCTCTTCGTTGGAGCCTCCATGGGGCCCGCTGGATGGGGAGGGAGAGCTGTGAGGACTTGCCTCTGAGCCGCGACAACCTTTAACACAGAACACCACTGTTAGCCGCTAACCGACCCTAAACTGTCCTTGGAAGCTCTCTCTATCTCCTTTATATCAAAAGCTATGATTCTAATTTTTTTTTTAAAGCAAATAGGTAAGCCTGAGTTCAGTTATTGTGGGGTAGCTAAGCAAGTAAAAAATTAAACAAGGACACATTTTCACTGATTGACGTGAAAATTGCTAAAGGTTAAAGTTAAAATGGCTAAAATAGCTGAATTGCTAATTAGCAAACAGGTGCCGTTTCATAATTTGGCTAGGCTACTTGGTGCAACATTAGCATTTATTTAGTGTGTTTCTTCCCTAAGTAGAGAGTTAACTTTCCTTTAAGCTAAATACAAGTCATGTTCACTTTCTTGAGAAAAAACAACAACACACAAGCTGCCATATTCTCCACTTTTTTTTACTAGTTAATTGCTAACTTTCTGCTAAATCCGCTGTTTGATGCTAGGTAAAATTCAAGGCTGTAAAATCATTACAGTCGACTCCATTTATACTAGAAATAGTTATTTGAACAACCGCAGTAAAAAATATAGATGCATGTTGGTTCAAACCATTGTTAGGGTTTATTAAGGTCCCTATCTTTACACCTGAATCAGTGAATACAAAGAGGGTGAAGTGGGGTTAATAAATTACAAACTAGAAAAAAACTAAAATTACATATGGGCCAGAAGGAGAGCAGAGTCATTGGGTAAACGCAGATAAGGGAGGCTTTTTATAAAAGGATAAGATTAAAACTCACTTACACACCACACTTTCATTCTCACACACATGCACACACACAGACACATACACAGAAAAAATACAGCATATATAGATATAGATATATGAAAACATTTATATACCCGTTGTACATAAATAAATCCATAAAATGAATATCCGTGTATATACACATATATGCCATAATGTACATACACATACATATATAATGCATCCTTATGTGTGTGATTATATATGTAAGTCTCATCAGAATGGAGCTGCTGTAGTGCATTTGGAGAGAGTCATAAACCTTTATAACCCTCTAACTAAGGGTTTATGAAAGGTTCACGTATATGTGTAAACCAAAGTTGCTCCAGTGAAACACACACATTAAACATTTCAATTGCTTTCATGTAATACCGCAGCTCCTTCTTGTGGCCATTTTGTATCCCTCCAAGTGACATCAAACACAGGATTGATCAGCCCAGCAGGCATTTTTTCTAATTTGCATATTTTTCAACTTTTCAACAACAAAAATGTGCTGCTGTCAAACAGTATGATTAATGCTAATGCTTAAAAATTGATTTAGCTACCAGCCAAATTACATACATTTTCTTGTTATTTTGTACACAGTGGCCAGTTTTGGACTGAGTTTTTAAGGACATTTGGCTACAAGTATTTTATCTCCTGGAGGAAAACAATGGTGGCCAGTGAAGGTGCCCATTCACAGTTGTACAGTCTACAGTCAGTGAATAACTTACCTTCAAATCATCAAGGATGACAAACACATTGATAATGTACTGAGGTCCCTTAGATAAGGCTGCACATTTAATTTTATCCAGTAGCTTGTTAATCTTTGTATGTAATACAATATTTTAGTGTTAACTTTGAATACCTAGTGTTCAAGACTTCTTGCATGGCTTTACAACAGCTATTACTAACAATACATTAGCATTGTTCCAGATACAAGTAGTTAGTGGGTTTTTTACCTAGATAGAAAATATAACCTGTAAGAAAAGTCTAACATGTCCAACTAATATAACCATCAAAGCAACAACTCCTATCTTTCCAGATTTTGTCTGTACACTATAATTCTTCTACCTTTACTTCCATAGCACACATTCAATCAAGCATACATTAGGGCTAATTGGTACAAAGTGAGTAAAGGTGGTGTTAAAATGATTAGGCATGACAGTAACACAGACGACATGGATAGAACAGAAAATAAGCTTGTTCACAGTGTGGTCGGGAGAAAGTGCCGTAAAGTATGATGGATTTGTGTTCATAAAACTGGTCGGATTGTCTTGGTGGTTGGGACAAAGGTGAGACACAGGGGAAGAGAAAAGAAACAAAAACAGAAGGAAGGAGAAAAACAAAAGTGGCAAATAATAAAAACAAGGGACCAAAAAGCACAAACCAACTCAGGTGAACAGAGCTCTACGTTAAATGCTCAGTTTCACACAAGAATCACATACTGATTCTTTCTTACTGGCAAAAAGATTCTTTAATAGAATGGGCGGTATTGTAGTTACGGCCAAAATAGTCGACTAATACAACAAAAATAGTAACTTTAAATTTTAAGGTGTTCCGCAACACTTAAACGGCCAAAGAAATGCCAAAGCAGTGACAAGATTTACACAGTGAGGCATTGCTCTGGCGAAGGAGCAATCTAGCTAAATGTTGAACGTTTCACTGTTAGCATCAGTTTTCAGTATCACCAGTGTGGCACAGAGAGCAACTCAGAGAGCCACGATGAGCTATAGCTAATGTTAGCAAGTGTGGCCATTTTAGCTAGGAGAAATTACTCTGGTTAGCATTGTAGCTAGATGTTGAACGCTACACTTTATGGGCGTTCTAGTAGGCAGTTCTAGTAGAGTATTCTCGTAACATTACAACTGCATTCAACATTTAACACTATGTCATTATTAGCATTATTGTTCTCCATATGTTATGACTTTATTCTTGTAATATAACGTTTTCTCACAAAATTACGACTTTATTCTCATAGTATCACATCTTATTTCTCGTAATGTTATGACTTTACACTAGAAATCTCTTCTTTTTTTTTTAAGTAAAAACGCCTTCAAATTAAAGTCAATTTAAACATTTATGAATATTTTTTAATGTCGTTGTAAATTGCAGGATATATAAATATTGATCCTTTATTCTTTCATCTCATGTTGAAGAAGCTGCTATTTCTTATCAAAAAATAAAGAATTGCTGTAAATTCATCGGACTTCAGTCTGAAAACTGATTCTGATTTATAGTAATGAAGATGACAACAGCAAAAACAGAAAAAAAAAAAAAATTACAGAGTATGAGCAACACAATTACATAAAAAATTACATAAATAATGATCCATAACAGAAAACTTCAAAGCATGCCTTCTTCAAACAACTTTTCAACACCAATTAGATTTTTTCATGACCAATCAGAAATAGAGATCAATGGCAGACAAGATCAGAATCAACAGAGGAAAGCATCCCTTGAAGCTTTAATAATAATAATAATAATAATAATAATAATAATAATGAAAAGGGGGTGTGTACCTGGGCCAGTGGGTGTGTCTCCCAGTGGGCTTGTCACGGGCGACTTGTTATAGCCAAAGGAAGTGAAAAGTGGAAGCAGTGGCTGATGGGAATGTGGTGGAGGAGGAGGCGGTGGAGGCAGGATATGGATCTGATGGAACGTGGTGTCGTTGCCGTTGACTACCGCGTTGGCAGGGGCAACCGTCGCCGGAGGAACCAGCGGTATCTTTTGAAACTGTTGAGTGCAAATGACTGTGCTGGCCAAACCTGGATAACACCCACCGTGACGACACACACACACAACCAGCCAACAGTGAACCATCGCCACGTAACAAACAAACAACAAAACAGAGAATTACACGTAAGAAAAAGGAGGAAAAAAAGGAAATTAAAAACAACGGCTGAAGTTACAAAATTAAACAAAAGAACATAAGATGGTGAAGTACACGGCTGGTGTCAAAGGATGAGGACAGAGAGAGGACAAACAAATGTGGACAATGTTGCTTTGAAATGTATTAAGAGGTTAAAAGGGGTGTGGTTAGTAGTGGGAGTGGAAATGGTGCAAGGAGGCTTCAGCGAAGAATTTGATGATAATCCGCTTAAAGAGCTGTCTCCCCGCCCCTTCCTCCCGTAGAGTCCATGTGCACGAGGGTTGCCATGTCGCGGACACGGAAGCTTCAGTGTTTAGCCAGCTCTGCATCGTTCTTGAAACCTTTCTGTGTTCTATCCTCTCTCAATCTTTCAAAAGCATCTCCAATATTTATCCCAGTGTTACCACGTTGCTGCTCGTGGAGCTTATTAGAAAATGTTGGGGCTTTTTAGGTCGGGTAGAATCAGTTATATCTGAACCATTTCACTTGCCCGCTTCCATCGCTGGAACACCTGTTGCTTTGCCGTGATAACTGGACTCATATCTGGCAAAAGTGCCTACCTTCTCTGGTAAAAAAACCCAAATCATTGCGGCCCAGAATCGAAACTTAGGAGGAGGACATACTGGCTGCTGCATTGTTGTCAGAAGCCAGGACTTCAACATAGCATGTTTCCCAAGATATAGTAAGTTTATTTAATGATTTAATTCCTTCAGTCTTACTTGTACAGTCAGTACGTTCTATTGCATGCTATAACTACTATCATACAACAATATTTATGTTACAGTTTCTGAACAGTCATTCCACCTACCATACATCGAGTAGTGTTTACTGGCTCACTGGTGCACTCTTCCAGTAGCGCAATACAGCTGGTTGCTAAATCTTGATAACATGGTCATAAATCATAGAAATCTGTGCACTAAGCAAACAAGCTGGCAAACCATTGTGCTAAAAGCCTTTACAATCAATCTGTTTGAATTCAGAATTCAGGCAATCAATGAGTTTTGTTTATATAGCTCCAAATAACCACAAAGGTTATCTTATGTCACTTTAATTATAAAGCAGGTCAAGACAAAACTCTTTATATCTGAACCCAGTATTATGTCATTTATTTGGACCATCCAGTTTCATTTTACTGTGCATGCTGCTGTTGTTTTCCTTTGGAATACTGTCACATACAGAAACATGTTTTTCCAACAAAACACTCCCACATCACTTATCTGATGCATGCATGTTTCTGATAATGTCCTTATATTTAAGCATTATGTGCGCTGCTGTTGCTACTGCCTACATTTAATTTAACAGATCTGGGGGAAATTATTTGGTATTCTTTCTCGCTGGTGGTTTTTTTCCCCGCAATTTATTGGTTGAAATAAAAAGAAAGAAAAGAAGAAAAGAAGAAAAGAGAGTAGAGTTGTTGTACACGTACAAGACAGGGACTGGTGAAAAGATGGGGAAATGAATGATTAAAAATGCATGAAAACAGTTGAGTAAGTGAACCCTCTTGCTAAAACAGCTGCTGTTGCCTCAAGTGTGTGCGGCCATGATTAGTCAGTATGGCTGTGCAAGCTGAATAGGGGATTTCAAGCTGTTTTCTACTGTATCCAGCTGTTCTGTTCTACTATGTATGTGATTAGCTTTATAAAGCTGACTCTGGCTAAACAGTCGTGTATGTGGTTGAGAAACAATCACAGCAGCATTTACTATGACTTGGAGCAGGTTGCATAGTGGTGTATGAACTACGCAAGGATAGAAGTCATCGAAGAACAGAAGATGACCAGAAAGGTGACTACATGAGAGAGAATAGATCATCTAAAAGACAGAGATGAGTGAGTTTCTTTTGATCATGGAGGGTGGACCCAGACATTTGCAAAGAGAAAGGTATACAGACTGAGACAACTAGACCTTATACAACAAGAGACTTACATAGATGGAGAAACAGACATACCAGACCTAAAGACAGACGCCAATATACAGCAAAAAAACAGACTGAGCCTCTTTGTGCATGACACTTTGGGATGATGGGATGGATGTGAATGTGCTCTGTAGATCTCACCAGAGAAGTAAAAAGCTCATTAAGATGACATTAAATGGAGAAAGGAGTTTTTTAAGATTATTAGGGAGTTAAATAAACAGCCTAGCATTTAAAAACATACAGAAGACACACAAAATATACTCGTTTCTCCTTCCTTTTCTCTTGATTAGCAAACAACCTGTTGGAAATGTTAATGAGCGAGCAATGTAAGGAAGATCCATCCATCCTCAATCTATACTGCTTATCCAGTTAAGTTGCTGGAGCCAAGCCAAGCTGTGCTAGCTGTTTTCTCTAGTTTTATATCTCTACGCTGATTTTAAGATAACAGGATGTTGTGGATAGTTTCTTATTCATCCATTGTCTGTATAAAAGAAGTGGAAGTATCATCTAGATCTGACAAGTGAGGCCAATGCAGAAGTGATGTTAATGTGTATTCTTTCCAGTGGCCCACACTGGGTGATAGATGTACACATATAGATTGTAGGCATACTTTATGACTTCAATAAAATAGATATAAAGCAACTTAAACTAAAACGCTAAAGCTACATACACTCACGTCTGCTAAATGAAAAGGTAACATTGCAACACTGTTACCTCTGACCATTTAGCCACCATTTGCAGTCCTTATGCTAAGCTAATCATATTTTAACTGTATGGTTTTATATTTACCTTAAAGACATGATAGCTTTAGATGTTTTGTTTCATTCCACACAAAAAAACAATCATTTAGCAGATACTGCTACGTGTTAGCAATGATGTGATCATCAGCCAGGGACAAGAGTAGTTACATGTAACTCAATTGGTTCACAAGCATTAAACTTAGATTATCCCATCAGTAACACAGTGATGAAAGCTTGGTGTGCGTCACCACTGTGCTCCTGTTCAACCATTGACATTCTCTGAAATGATTTTGATTCTAGCTTGTAATCATTCAAAAAGTTAACCAATAAAAAAGTCAAGTTAAGTGCCCTCATTAAGGGGTTTATGAGAGCTTCTCTTTTCTTCTTCATCTTGTTCTTCCTTGTTTTCATTCTTTCTCCAAGTTCTTCTGCTGTTTTTATCGCCATGTTTAATGTATCTCCATGACACTTTTGGGGCCCTCTTAGCCACAGTTTCAGTGGAAACGTCAACACACTCGCATGCACACATATTTTAAAGTGCTCACACACCTGTGCGTTTGCTGATGACTTCCACCATGGTAGAAGGGAAGTAGCCCACTCGGTCATTCCCTGTTCGGTTGTCGTGGATACAGCCTTTCCAGCGTCCATCAGGGTGCTGCTCCAAAACCTGTACAGTAAGTTTGTTTACAATCATGATATTTAATTACACTCACATTTATTGGGTCATGTCATACCGCTAACTACTTTAACTTTTTAATAATATTATAATTACAGATATTTTTATCCCTTCATTCTAAACTGAAGCTTAGGCACTGCTTCGTTTTCTTTTAATTACTATAATAAGTTCCCAAAGGCTGTATAAAAGCTCATTAATATTCATGGCTTGTTGGCCAACTGCAATGTAGCAAGAGAATACATGTTTTTGTAGAACAAATTCATTGTAAATGAGGGAGGTTTAAACTACTCATTCTTGCATATTCATTAGAAATCCCACCAAACTAGGAGGGATATCAATGACTTAAGATTTAGGAAAGCACAAACAAACTCTTCATTTAAGCTGTGAAGGCTTCTGAGTGCATGACTCTGCAAAGAGCTGCTTGACAGGCTTTTTTTCAATTCAACTTTTTTACTTACAGATAACTTTTGTTACACACTAGTTATGCATATACAGCTCTAAAAACAGTTTGATTACAATAAAGACATGTTTACAATGAATATTGTTAAAATAACTCCCCCATACTTGATCTGCATCAGTGTAGCTTTGTAGCACCTTTAGCTCCCTCTAGGGAACAGAACAAGGAAGTGGGATGAGAGAGGCCGTGCCTCATACAGGTGGTGTCCAATCTTTTCTGTAGTTGTACTACATTTGGACTGTATCAGTAAGTAAGTAATATAAATATCAGTCATGTTTACTTTTTACCCCTGTCATAGTCCATGTGAATACGAGGTTAGAGCAGATCAATAGAGAAGTGGTTATTACCTCTTACATTGTTTGATTTTAACAAAACTTCAGGGGCCTGAAGAGGTAACATACCACAGTAATTAACATTCATGCAAAGACTGGAGAAAACACCTATAGACACTCACATGTTTATGTTCCATATTTAAATATTGTACGTTTTGTACGAAAGTTACACCATTTAGACCCTGAAACTATTGAAACCAATAACTAAACAACACAAATAAATAATTATATCACTAAATACTAGAAATGCTTTTAACCACATGAGTGTCAACAACAATCAACTTTAATGTCAGGATTTGTGTCTGCTTTAGTCTGTGTGTGTGTGTGTGTGTGTGCATGTGTGTGTTTGTGTGTGTGTGTGTGTGTGTGTGTGTGTGTGTGTGTGTGTGTGTGTGTGTGTGTGTGTGTGTGTGTGTGTGTGTGTGTGTGTGTGTTACCGTAATGACGTCTCCTGCTTTGATGTTCAGGCTGGTCAGGTCGTAGTTGTTGCAGTAATCCTTCAAAGCTCGAACCTGGAGAGCTGCTGATGCATCTACAAATCAGAAGAGACAATAGATTCAAACATTGTGTATACTTTAAAATAAGTATACATTCTTTTTTTGGTCAACGCCATCAGCAAGTAATGAGTTTAGGTTCTGGAGAATGTCTCTTGGGCCACAATGTCATACTGTCACTTTTCAATATGCGGCTCTTTATCATACACTGTAACCTCTTTATTGTAACTTTCCCATTAAAACAATGTACGCGTGTTTACACAGTCTGTGGTTGGAGAGCAGCAATTACAGGAGCAGTTTGATGATTTGATGCTCTTCATTGAGGATTGATATGAACAAACATGATATAACAGGATTTGATAACTTATGAGCTGTTAGTATTATTTTCACTCCAGACAAAATCCAAACAGGCCCATGCAGCGGACTCATACACACATAGGGGTGGCATAGATCTTTTTCTCTAATTCTTGGGAGGAATGAATTGGATTTTCCAAAATGAGTTGAGCTAACTTTCTCTGTGACTCTTTGCCTGCATCTATCTTCCCCCTCTCTCTCTCTTTCCCTCTCTCCCTTCATCCATTAATCACTATCACCTATCATCCATCATAAATCCTACCCCTCAGCAGCTGTTTGATCTCTCTGCTGGCTTGTGTTGCAGTGAACTGGTAGACGATGTCCAGCGCCGTCTGGCTGTAGGTGTTTCTTACTGTGGCGTTGATACCACTCTGGAGAGAAGAAAGAAGATGGTATTGGTATTTGTTGTTTTTGTACAGACATAAAATGAGAGATCAAAAAACCTCTCCAGGCTAGGGCTGGCAATCCTTGGGTGTATCACAATTCGATTCGATTTTGATTCTTGGGGTCACGATTCGATTCAGAAACAATTTTCGATTCAAAACGATTCTGGATTCATTGATCCATAGATTCAAAGTCTATTTATGAATTAGTACATCCTTCAGGATCTACTCCAGTCATGTGTGAGACTGGCTGAACTTCTTGCTGCTCCATTTGGCATTCTACTGAGTTAAAGAGCTAGCTTTAGCACTTAGCAGGGAGTGACTGATTAGCCCAACAACAACAAAAATTTAAAAATTAAAATTAAAATAGTTTTTTGGAAGTTATGAATCGATTTTAAATCTTAGAAGAGAAGAATCTCAATTTTTATATAAATCGATTTTTTTTCCCCACCTCTACTCCAGTCTTGTCAGTTATGTTTTATTTTTGTCAAATTAAATAAATCGCCTGCAAATTGTTTTATTTAAATAAAAAATCTAAATCAATATCCAGTATCTAATGTGTTTTCCCATATGATTATATATAGGATTATATAACACTTCGAACCTTTCACAGTCGGGGAGAAAAATGAAACAAAAAGTCATATCCTCATAAACTCATCATATGATATCACCCCTCTTATTTTCATAAACTCTGTGGCATTTAAAGCCACCATCACAAATCAATCATTTGCTAAATCTTTTTCTTGCAGTTCAGCTACATTTCTCATTACTCTGTCTCAACATCATCACATGGCCAAGAAGAGATTTTTCACAAACAGGCAATAAGCCTCAGACTCCCACAGCAATTATGCATTTCTTCCCAAAGATCTCGAGACAACGAGGGTCTTTTAATGACATGGTTCAGGTTACATCTTATAGGCAGGAAGGTAGTCATAGAAACAAAAATGGTTTACGTTTTTTTTTTTATATATATATATTTAAAGGTACAGTATGTAAGATTGCATGCTAATGTTTACATTCAAATATCTAACTTAAATTAAAAATTGACTAAACCCATGTTATATATATTTTTTAGTTGAGTACTTACATCATCTCAAATATTTCCAAAAGTTATCTAAGCCAGAGAAATCCGTAATTTTATATTTGTAACGGGACGTGTCTTGTAGGCAGCTGCCATGATGAGCCGCCATGACAGACACGAAATGATGATCGTTGTCAAGGAAACACCGGATGTTACGTCAAAGACCGCTGTATTAGCTAAGCGCTAGCTGCTACTGAAAGCTGCCGTTCTGTCGCTGTATGTGCTGCTGTGATAAAAAACTTCATGTAAATTATATTTGGATACATCGTCAGTACACATAGGGTGTAGTACACATAGTCTTTCTCAGGTCGGTTTTGCCCGTTCGTATTGATTCAACACGGAGTTCGTTCGTTTTCATCTCATCCCATGAGACCCTGCGAGGAGGGACGTCATCTCTTTTGTTATTGTTTTGATTGAGAGCCCCCTTGCAGCAGATTTTACATACTGTATGTTTAAGTATAGTCTCAATACGTTTATTTCACTGACATTTACAAAACAGTTGGACAGTTTGTCTTTCATGTGATGGCTTTTTCATTCAAGCTAAAAAGTAAAAGTTAGCAGAAAAAGTTAAATTAGAGGTACAATTAACTAATTCAATATTCTTACAATAGATACACTAAGCGCTTTTTTGTTTTTAAATTCATACGAACCTTAGTTTCTGAGGACATATTGACATACTTATATAGAAAAATCTGCATTACTAAAAACTGCGTACATCAAAATGTCAATGTAGTGAAGGAAAAAGTACAATATATCCCTCTGAAGTGTTGTCAGGTTTTCAGAGGGTTAAAGTACTGTAGTATGCTGTGTAATCAAAGCCTGTATGAGAGAAGTTTAAATTAGAAATAAAATGGATAGATGCTGATTAACATTTATGCATTGGAGAGCAGTACAACTCAAAGGGATTTGGAATTGAATTGCTGGAAAAATCCAAGTAAGGTTGTAATGTTCCTTTAAATAGATTTAAGCCCAGGAGTCAATGCAACAAGGCTGTAAATTAAGTTCCACTTACTTCCAGCAGGAGTCTCACTGCCTCGGTCTTTCCACACAGGGCTGCTTCATGCAGGGCAGTACCCGCTTTGGTCTGTCTGTTGATGTCGATGCCCGCCTGGATCAACAGTCTGACAGCAGGGGACACAGGAAAGAGGAAGTGAGTAAGGGAAGGAAGTTGAAGCAAAGAAAGAGATGACGGAGAAAGGACAGAGAGATATTTAGAGGGAAAATAGAGTGAGGAATAGCAAAGAAGAGAAAGGAGAAGTGAGGAGTTGAGGGAGGAAATGCAACTGTAAAACAATGATGATAATCAACAAAGTCCATAAAATGACCAAAACTGGCAATATGTGAGTCAACCTCTCAACACTTTCCTACTTCTCTCTCTGCCCTCTCTTTAATCATCAGTTCTTCCCATGAAACCAAATCCTTTATTTATATTAAAAAAACTAAATCATTTCATCAAACAGCTGGTCCTTGGGGGTTTGAGCATGTCATTTAGGCTGCTATATGAGTACATGTACATTTGGTGAGAGTGAGAATTCACAGAACTAGAATATAGTATGTACAGTAGGATTGTCTCAAAAGTTTCATCAATATGAATAAATATCTTTTCTGCAAACTAAGGCCTCTTTGGCAAACACCATCTTAGTCCCAATGAGACCTATAAGACAATTATAATGATTGTGTTACAAGTTTAATCTAATATTGATTTAATATACTCGTGAAGCCATAGTCATTCCTGAAGTAATCTTGTGAAGAAAAAGGGTTTGGTAATGCCTAGGGATGTAACGGATCACATATCTTGTGATTCAGATCAGATCACATATTTGTGTCAAGGATCAGATCGGTTTTTCTGATCAAGCAAAAGAAGTTCTTTTAAATATAACTTTTCTGCTCCTCACTTAGCTATGGATCTCCAAAATGTATCACATCCTCTATATACACATTTCTACACTTACAGTTATAATAAGCAGTCAGATAAACTTGAAATTCCTTTTGTATTAAGAAAGTGCTTTTAGAAAATCTGATTGAGGCAGTCAGAAATATAAAAAGCTGCATCTTTTCAATGACAGTCATTTTTAACCGACCTGCCCGAGGAGATCAGGTCAGCCGAATCAGTCATCTCTTTTAAGTCCCTTCTTAAAACACACTTTTACCGACGAGCCTTTCCTGATTTTAGTTGATTTTAATGATTACCTGAATTTCACTGTTTAGATTTCCTTTAAAAGAATTGTATGTCTTTTATAGTTCTTTTAAACTGATTTTATATTTTAAAGTGGATGTTTATTCTTAATCTTACCTTGTTTATTATTCTATGACCTGTCTGTTTTTTTTTTACATTTGTTTTGCTGTCCTTGTAAAGCACTTTGTAACTTGTTTTTGAGAAGTGCTCTATAAATAAAGATTATTATTATTATATTAACCCCCAAATAAGGACATTGACATTACAACCACAAAACAGAAATCATTCTGTGAACATCAAATTTGCAGTGACCTACAGAAAGCATTATTTCTTCTAATATCAGCTATGACAATGTTAAACCCGTAACACTTCATTTTGCGGATGTAACAGTTCACTGTTGCTCCTGCAGCGCGTGTTGCACAAGGAGAACTAGGAGCATGCATTTACTATATCTTATTGGGGCTGTACACAGCACTGAGTTTGTTTGGCTATGTTTACAGCTACAGTCCACAGCAGGCTACAGGATAACGTAACTAACGTAGCGTACATTATTCTGATTGTATTCATTCTGATTGTTGTCAACTGTACCCACCAGTGCGTACCTGTATGATAGATGCAGACACAGTGAGAGTGAGAGTAAAAAAAAGTTGAAACACCGTTTGATTGAAAGTAACTGAAGAGAGGCAGGAAATGGTGAAAAGAGAGACTGAGGGACAGACATGCAGCTCACTAACAAGCTAAACTAAGATGTTGCCCAGGCTAACAATAAAATGCTAAACATGAGCATGTGTACATTTTCATTTTGTGCATGTTGGCATGCTGGCGTGAGCATTAGGATCAGAATACATCCAGCCTGCTGAACTGGTTGGTGGATTAATTCACTCTGACATTGACACATAGAGTAACTTTGCAGGACAGGAAGAAGACAATAGGTTGAAATAAAAAATGTAGTTCATCTGGAAAACACGTATTTAATTCTTTTCTGACACAACTTAGAGTCAGGGTTTGTGTGTGTGTTCATGTGAGTGTGTATCTTTCACAGACTGCTGGCCTTGCCTCTCAATCATTAATCAGAGTCATTTCTGGAGAGGCACGCTCGGCTGAACCAACTATGGCAGGCTTTATTCTCTCTCTGTTTCCTGCATTCTGTTATAAACACTCCTCCATCTCTCTCTCATTACTTTTCTATCCCTCTCTCCGTCTCTCTCTTATGATCCCTTGGTTGCAGTCGTCTCTCATCTTTCATCAATTCTCCGTGGCATCATTTTCGGTTAGTGTCAGTGTGTGCCAGCTAAGCAAACTCCAGCAAATATATACACATGCCATGAGTAACTTAAAAATGGGTGGAAGTAATGAAAGGAAAATTAGTGGAGTTTGTTGTGTGTGTTTATTTGCCCTGGCACACTGTCCTGCTCCATCCAGAAGCTTTGTGCTAAATAATGACATCACCTTGGCAACAAAAATCACTTTGGCATGATGCTCTTTTGCAACAACATAAACAAAAATTAGGCACACTTCCCAGTCAAGAGAAGATTATAATGAGTTGACATTTAGTGGGACAGGGTGCCAAATCTGCAGTTTCCAGTTTATAAAACAATTAAGGCTCATCTGAATGATGCATCATAATACACGTGTTCCATTATTCCTTGAGGTAATTGGATCACGCTGTTCCTCTGTTATGTTATATAAGCGTTATCTCAGCGAGCTCAGGTGGACTCTTTAAAGCCAGCGATTCATTAGAAGCAGTTTGTTTTTGAGATGTGGACCTCTCTGTATTTGTGGATGGTTTAGTGTGTGTGTGTGAGTCTGTGTGTGTGTACCTGATGATGTCTATGTGTCCATTCTTGGCAGCCAGGTGCAGCGGAGATGTCCCATTGGGGTCATGGGTGTCTCCTTTTTTGGGCTCCAGTAAAGCAGCACACATGTTACTGGACAGTAACAACTGGACCACCTACACACAAACACAAACACACACAGAACATAAGAAATACATTTGACCTTTTATGTAGATTGTCCTTTATTTTTATTTTTTTATTTTGACACAAATAAAACTACTTCTTACCCCAACTCTGCCGAACTCACAGGCCAGGTCCAGAGGTGTTTTCCCTGCGTTGTCCACAATACAAGGATTGGACTGGTGCTGCAGCAGCATCTCCGACTAATGATGACAATACAAACCAAACACATAGATGGAAATGTATAAAAGAAATGTCACCCTTACACGCAATGACATATAACAATTAACAATCACTCCTATACATATTTGAAGTCCCCAATAAACTCATTTACCGACAATCTTCTAATACAGGCATTGTCAAACCTAGAGAAGAGGAAGACATATCGATTTAAAACACAACCAAATTAGCATTATCTCTGAGTTGCATTTTCAAGAAAGCTAAGCAGCTGAACAGGTTATGTTAAAGTCAAAGTTACATTTTTCTTAATTAAACTTAGAGTACACTGCAATACAATGGAAGAACATTTCTTTTTTAACTTGTTTGTATGTCCTCTTTTTGGATCATCAGCTATGTTGATAACGTGTTATATGAAAAAATATGTAATATGGATTTGAAGGTTGTATTTATCTATAACTCTTTTCTTTTATTGTTGAACTAAACATTTTAAGTTGTTTTAAATGATTTATCTTCATTCTTTTGTTATTTTATTTATATTTTTGTCAAAATGTCAAAAAAACTGTGATTATAAAAAGACATAATTATGTAAATCATACACAAGCAGGAAAAGCTACAGAGACACAGATGTTACAGGAAACCCCCAAATGCTTGTTCAGCAAATATGTCACGCTCTGTGAAAAATCAAAAGCACTTCAGATGTCCTCAGGAAAGTAGGGCTGATACACATATTAGAAAGCAGCACATTAACATGTCACATTTGTTACAATACAAGCCTGTTGTCTTATTAAATATCTAGCGGTGTCTGTGTTTAATAAATAAAAATTACATAATGGAAATGACAGAGAGGGATGTAGCAAGCTGTTTTCTTAGAGAGGCTGTTTTATCTATTGAAAAAAAAAAAAAGCTGAGATGTGCTGTTTTTTAGATGAGCAAAAGGGAATAAATCCCAATTGGTTGAGCCTGTGCGGTAACCAAAGAGCAGCGCTGTGACAAGGAGTGTAAGAAAAGCTTGGTAACAGTGGTAAAAGACTTAAAAGGATAAATTCCCTAAACCAAAGGAATTATTTCAATGAGCTTTCAGTTTTCTAATGTACCTTAAAAATTGAACAAATTAGAAGACATGCCAAATTAAATTCTCTTGTCTGAGATAAATACATGGTCTGGCCGTCCTTTTCTTTACAGCAAATGTGTCTCACATCTCTTCTGTGCCTTACTGGATGTTATAATATTAGATTTCTCAAACTACAGTCTGTACAGTTTCTGTAATTTTAATTTATTTGCCCTTACTCACTGTGCAGAGCCGGTTTGTTACCCTGTGTAAATCATGTGTGTTTAATCAAATTGAAGCAGGGGTCCCTCGGCCAGTGAATGCTGAGTGTTGCTTTTCTGTAGAGTATTTAAGCTGCTTGAGTAAGTATGCTATATATCATTGTTGTAGCATTGGCAAGCCTGCAATGCCACTGTGCTGATTCTCCCTGATTGTTTTTATTTGCAAGCCTTAAAGATTCTTAATCGTTCATAAGAATAAATGTATTCTTTAAACCCACTGACAGTTTTTAAGAAGGTTCTGGCTATCACCAAAGTTTATTTATGAGAGATTTTATCTTAGCTAAGAACAAAAACACACACAAAAAAAACACTAAAGAGTAGTGTTGTAGTACTCGAAATTGGTCTTGTTCTCAAGACAGGTCTCGAGATCAGTTTTTGAAGGTCTCCGTCTCGTCTCGGAATCGAAAGCATCTTTACTTTGTCTTGAGCGGTCTCAGACTAGGCAGACTTAAAATCAAGACCAGTCAAGACCACCACTGATAGGCTGTTTCTGCACGTCATTAAGGCGATTAGAAGAAAAATTCTCTTTCTCTCCCCGGTTACGGCCGCAACCTTCCTGGTGTTACGGACGGTCTAAGTGAGTGACGCGCCCAGTGCACACAAGATGATTTTTTAAAATGATTTTTCATTGATATTTATGGTCTTGGTCTGGCCTCGGTCACTCCTTGCCTTGGTCTTGGTCTTGACTGGGTATCAATCCCTAAATGTCTCGGAGCACTCTGGTCTTGGGTATGTCTTGGTCTCAGTAAGTGTGGTCTTGACTAAAACACTACTACAGAGTACTCTTACACTTTTGAGTGCTAATATGCTGTTCCCACTGTGTATGTTATAGTGCTTTTGACTTAATTTAGCACTTTTATATTATTGAATATGTATGAATACGTGATTTAAATATGATCTACTCTTAATGCAATCATGCATTACTTTCCTTGTTTGATCTTAATGACAAAATGTTGATTATGAACATGAACTTAGAATTTAGGAAGAATTTCTTAATAACAAATTTCTGCCCAACAAGAAAGACTTACGTTCACACATGGGTATATAAATGACAACGCTGTCACATGTTCTGTCATTTAACAGTGTCAACTTTTAGAGTAGGCTAAATGTAGGCTTCTGACAGATATGAGATATGGCCTCTGTTCCCCCCCCCCAATTTAACAATGTATTACTTCATCTGGTGTACATCCTGTTCTGATTGAATGTACATCGTTTCTGATGACAGTACTGTCTGTACTACAGATATAATCTGATGTATCTGTTTGAAGTCTATTTCATATCCACTACTGATGCTACTTTATATCATGTAATCAAATCCGCCTGTGTGGGTTTGATTTAGAAAAAAACTACATTTACAACTACATTTACTACAGTATTTCCTAACTTAGCGCCCAGAACACAATTGTTTAAATAGTTTAATTTGGGCATTCTGGACATCTCTCGAATTCTCTTTACCATCCAGAGTGACTTCTGTGTGTGTGCTGTGTGCACATGGTCCTGCAGTCTCATGCTTTTAGATGGCCATTTTTTATGAGAACAAGAAGAATATGTGCAAGCTTCTAGATATACCAGGACATGGCATTCATCAATTTAAGTACACAGGTGCGAACAATGCTGCGGTTCAAACCTCCTGTAAAGACATTTCATTATTTGTCCATTTTGGTGACTCCTGTAGACAAAAGCAGTTCCTCATATCTCTTTTCTGATTGGTCTGTTCTAGCACAAGTAGCCTTTTCTGACCAAAAAATACATCATTCTCTGTGAATCTATCTAGGCATTGGTTGTGATGTGTTTTTTTTTTACATCAAAAACAAACTCCCTTCAACCTCCACTCTGAGCTCCTTCTTTTGGAAGAATCGCTTTTTCTTCACTCACCACGTCGTAGTGACCGTGCTGCGCTGCCAGGTGGAGAGGAATCTGTCCTTCATCTGACTGGCCGTTGACAGATGAACCAGATTTCAGCAACATCTTCATAGGTTCCGCCTTCCCCTGCCAGGCAGCGTAGTGCAGCGGCCGCATACCTGCACAGTAAAACACACAGGCTATCACTCAATGAGATGTATGATGGTTTTGATCTGTGAGTATTTACATGGTACAGGTCAACAAATGCAGTATTTCCTGTATGTACAAAGCTCGCTATTGCCTCTGCATTGATTGGACTCACATTTGTTTTTTGATGCATGTGGGTGTGTGTGTGTGTGTGTGTGTGTGTGTGTGTGTGTGTGTGTGTGTGTGTGTGTGTGTGTGTGTGTGTGTGTGTGTGTGTGTGTGTGTGTTTGTGAATTTCCCCTCACCTTTCTGGTCTCTGATGTCCACAGCAGCCTGTGACTCCAGCAGCAGAGTGATGAGCTCCAGGTTCCCATTGAGTGACGCATGATGCAGAGGAGAAAACCTAAAGTGCAAACATTAACAAATATAAACATCACGTATGTTTTTTTGTGAATTAGAATTATTTCCAAAGTCATTTTGTCAACATTGATTTAATTTTTGTCTGAGTAACAAACTACTAAAGGTTTGCTCTTTAGATTTCTAACCAATCAACCATTAAAACTAGAACATTAATGTGTATGCTCACTCTCTCTATCTCACCTACACATACAAACACATACACAATACAAACGCATACACACACGGGTCAGTCGTAATGGCAAAGCTTAGCATGACAAATAGATTTAATAGCAGAGGATTAGGAGCGAATATCTCAGATAGGATGGTGGGAGATGAAAAAAACATACACAAGGGAAAAGGTATTATGCAATGCAAAGGATACAGTATGTGCCATTGTGCATGTGTATGTGATACCAGAGGGTGTCTGCAGAGTACATGAGATTAATATGTCAGCCTTGATGGTTATGCATGAGAAGGGGTAAAGTGGGTGGAAGCATCACAGAACCTGAGGATGACGACAGCAGACATAAACAGAAAAAAAAAATCCCTCTGAGTCTCTGAGACTCTCACGCCACTCCTTCATCCTTTCTCTGACTCCTCTCTCTTGAGATTTATGGTTAATGGCCACACGCCGTTACAGAAAGCTTTATGAGGGATTCTCGCCTTTAAATGACGACCCATTAAACTAAGGTGAATATAATGCAATAACCGGAGCCGTTATCAATGTTTGCTCTTGTGTAATGTTTTTCACAGGAGGTCATTGAAGAGATAAAACATGACAGGGTATGTGGCCGAATGGTTAGTTCAAACAACCCATCTGCAGAGGCTGTGGTCCTCGGAGCGGGCAGCCCGGGTTTGGGGCTGTCCTTGTTGCTCCTTTCCTGCATGTCATTCCTCACTCTCTCCCTCCCTGATTTCCGATTATATATACTGTCCTGTCTCACTAATAATGGCATAAAAACTCCAAAAATAAATCGTTATACAGAAAAGAGATAAAACATGATATACTGTTTAACAAGGCTTGTACCTCCGTAGAGAAGATCAGAACAGTGACACCTTCTCGTATACACTTATACATATTGCTGCTGTCCTCACCCTGATGAATTTCTACTGCATGTTAATACTCAACAGTATATTGTGAAATCTACATGAACCTTAAATTGACCTTGAACTGTTGAAACAAAAGTAGATGAATAAAGGCCTAATGTCAATAGGTGAAAATAGGTAACTGAGTCAGCCGTGCAGTGCCACGTCTGAACACCAGCAAGCAACTTCCATTGCTTGCAACACATAAACGTTTTGCTTTGATACATTGATTCAGCTGCATGATCAGGCATGCACACCCAAACACATAGTTACACATAGTTATAGTTTCTACACTAGCACAGCATCTTCTAAGTTATTGTGCAAACGCTAGATACTTTACAAAGATGAAGTAAAAACAGGGCGAGAGGCTCATCCCCACTGAGCGTAGGGAATGTGTCCTCATTTTTAAGTATGACTCACCTTTCACCTTCACCTAGACAAGGTGACTTAACTGTATGACAATTGTTATACCTTTGAACAGAACCAGGCTATAGCTGTTCTCCAGCTTCCAGCTGTAATCAGCTACAAAAGAGACATTGCTGACAGAGTGCATTATTTCTGCTCATCTAGACAGGAGCACAGTACCATCACTTAATGTGTAAACAGACTCTCATTCATCTCAGTGAACCTTGTTTTGAGAATCCTTTTTCTGTCTCCGCTTTTGGTTGATGAGATTGAACAAAAAGAAATATACTACAAAAAAAGACATATACAGTAGACATTCTCTATCATGTCATAGACCATGGTGTATTTCCATCATACATTGTACATGTCAGTGGATTCAATGTGAGTTCTTTCTTGCTGTAAGGAATAGTACCAACAACAGAGCTATCCTCCATTTTCTTTAACACTAAATTCAAAACAAATTGCAAAATTGAGGCTCATAAGCCTCAACCACAGGGTGTAAGGTAAAGCCTGATTATTGTTCCCTAATCATTAAAAGTACTTTAAAATAAAAACATTGTTCTTCAACATCTAACTTCAAAGGGATCTTTTCAACCAAAATCACAATTCACCATGCATGAACTATGACATTCTTATTGGGTACCACAACTTTAAAAGGGAACTTCAAACCCAGAGGTGGTTATAGGCCACAAACCTAACCCTAACCCTAACCCTAACCCTAACCCTAAGGCTATAGAGATATACCCACCTTTTCACCTTGCTTTCGTACCCACAACCAGCTGTGTCATGAACGTAGTTGTTCATATGCACTATGCATGTTACTGGAGGAAACAACGTCTAAAGGGAAAACCAGAGAGCTCAGGCCGTATGCAACTACCGAGTCATGTAAACTACAGACATGGCGACATGCAAGGAATTCCTATTATGTTAATTCTGAGATCACAAGTAAAAGCAACAGCAGTGCCAATGTACTGTAGGTGGAATGTAAGGTGCACAGAACACACCGTTGGCATGTCCCTGTTTCCATTTATTTAGCAGGTTTCCACATCAGTTTCTAAAATGGTTCTTATCTGTTGCAAGCTATTTTGACAGGAATGTTTGTCACTGTGCAGTGGCAATGAAATGTAGTCTTTGAAACTTTCTGCCACCACTGTTGTCCCTGCTGCTGTGTTGACCCTGTCACATCTCCTCTGCCTCTACACTGCCCCGCATAGCTTTGATGTATGAGGATGTGCACAGCCATCATGAACACGCGAAGGCATGGTTACAAGCATGTATATCTCAGACCTAACCCTACACAGCATTACACCTCTGCTGGTTTCTGTATGTACAGCATGCCGTGTTGACTTTTCCCTTAAGGTCCAATGATGCTGTAAGACGTTAGCATCATTGGACTTTCCAGCAGCCCTATCCTTGACAGTGGCACGTTGAACCCTCTTATCACAGCAAACAGACGGAGAAGTGTTCTCACTGTGTATGTGTCATAACCCACTTCTGCGTTTCAGCAATCTTCTTCCCCTTACGTTCCCTCTAGGGTTAAACAGGGATACGGTTACACAAAGCTGCACCAGGCTTAGCATTCTCTGTGTGTGTGTGTGTGTGTGTGTGTGTGTGTGTGTGTGTGTGTGTGTGTGTGCAGCCCTGCAGAGCGTGGCAGGGGGATGCATGTATGGTAGAGGGGGAGGGGAAGGGAAGCCCTCAATCTTGCCAAGTAGTAAAAGCTACCATGCAATATTTATGCCTCCTTCTCCTCTTCCCTTCTCCTCCTTTCTGTATTCTTCCTCCTTTTCTTACTCTATTCTTCCTTCTTTTCTTACTCTAGTCTTCCTTCAGATTTCTCTCTTGCACACTTCACCTCCCTCCTCAGCCTTTCACAATTTAACTTCTCCCCTCTGTGGCTCCATCATCTTACTACTGCTGTTTTTTTCCTCTCAAGTTGTCTCTTTCCTCTTTATGCCTCCAACTCTCTCTCCTCTCTCTTCCCTTTCATTAGTCAGTCACGCTTCATCAACCCGTGACAGATCTTTATTCCTCTCACTCCAGGAAAAGAAGTGTGTAGAAGAAAGCTAACCCAAGATGCCCTTTTTCTGGGCAGATGTGTATGAAGATTTTTCCAAAGACTGATGTAATTCTTTACTAACTCATTTCTACTTACAGATTATGTATAGAAAGATGAAATCTGAACGTAATGACACAATTTGGGTTGTCAGAAGTGTTTTTGTCAGTAGTCAGAGTATTATTGTCTGCTAGCATTTCAGCTGGCTTAATTTGTCTATATACAGGAAAAGTAAAAGAGGCACAACACATGGGACGTAATTCAATCCCAGGATGTATTGGTAATCTAAGACGATTCAGCTTTATGCAGATGTCTTCATGCAGGTGCAGCTAATAATCCACTCTTAGACGTTGCCTCTCATAGTCAATACCTTTTTTGCATCTTGTGTTGCTAGTCAGAGTATGAACAATGGCAACTTAAAGAAGAAGTGGCTGAAAGTTCATTACTTTAGCATAGCATAGCACCATCAACTAGGTTCTGGGCAATTAATCGAAACCGACATACAGAACCTCTAACCAATGTAATCTTGCCCATGTCGATTATTTTGATTATTTTCAGGGCAGAGTAACGTGACGACACGTCCAATCCACAACATGGAAGCAATCTCCATCGTTTGGACACATTTTGTCTTTAGGGAAGACGACACCAAACAAAAAGCAGTCAAATGTAAACACTGCGGAAAAACTGTTTGCAAGAATTGCAAATTCAAATATTTACAGTAGAGACCATGTCAGTGAACTATGAGGGCAAAAAACAAAAAACGAAATAATTGTCATTAATCATAATCAAGGTAAAATATTGTCAGACAATAGCCTTTGGGTTCAGAAAGTGTTTGTTAGCTAAAAATGAGAAACCATCAACATATATGCTTTTGATTGTTCTTTGGTGCTATAAAAGCAAGAGGGATAACATTTGGTAATTTGGAAGCAGATAAGTACCAATCCCTGGATTTCTTTGGAGAAAGGTTTGACATTTTAGCAATCTTTAATAATCATAATCATAATTGTATTATTATTATTGTTCTAGTTTTCAATCTTTCCCTGAGTGACACCATCCTCATGCCAGTCTGCTTAAAATACAACGCTACAATTAGAAGCTAGATTAGCTTAGGTTAGTATAGGAAATGAAAAAATGTAAACATAATTTCCATTTTTTTTGTGCATGGTTATGATTTGTAGTTATACGTTGAAGTCATTTGTAATTACAAATCATTGTATAAAAGCTTACAAACTCAGCCAGCCGGTTTATGATGGTTGGTGGTCATAATTTTTATAAAAGAAAAAATGTAATTGCTTCAAACTAAGAAATCATATTATAAAACAATCTCAAAGACTTTTTGAGAATTATGACTCCAATGACAGTGAAGGGTGCTTTGAGGTCATGTGAGAGCACGAGTTCATGAAATAACCTCCACTTACAAAAACATCCTTCATCACACTGCTTCTGAACCCATGTCTAATGCATCTCCTTTTCAGAATCCAAACTCTGTTTCATATCCTGCTTTTTCAATCCCTCTGACCAGCTGCTTCTGTTTACATAGCTGTGCTGCTCATCTCGGTCTCCTCTTGTGATGCTTTTCAATTCGGCACGACTTTCTCCTACGCTCCTCTCACTCGGGTTTATATACCCTATATGTTTATGTGTATACTTGACTAGCTTGATCACCCTTACCGCTTTTTCATCTTCACAATGTGTCTCCTCAGCTATATATCTAATAAATCTAAAAACAAAGTTTTTGACCCATTTTCAAAAATGAGAAATGTTGATGCCTCCCATGGCCCTCCCAAATCATACTGCTCCAACAATCACACAATGGACAGGGATGAAAAGAAGAAAAAATCTATCGCTCTCTTCCTCCCATCTGCTGGTGTGTCCTCAGGTGTGTGTATATAGTACACGTTCTTGTTCTCCTGGCTCATGTATCATGTCGTTCTGTCTCTGTTCTTTACTAACCAGAGCCTGTCACTCTGCCTGGGAGTGTGTGTCCCATGGTGTTAACTGTCCATAAAACACAGACTTCATAACATCTGACTGGGAGTTATGTGTTTGATGTCTCTCTGATAGGATATGGTGTCTCTGCTGCTCCTTTTCAAACATGAAATCAGTGTTAAAATGCCCCGGAGAAGTGATAATGGAAACAAGAACTCATTTAACCACTGCTGAACAAGCTGACAATCTATTTTAGTACAATGTTCTTTCACAATCTAGGAGCTCACGGCCAAATTGTCAGAAAACGGATTTATGTGTTAAGATGACTCAAATGGTAAAAGGCATCTCAGAAATACATTTACCCTCAAGGGTTAAAAAGAAAGGTTATTTTGATAGTCTCATTATTTCCTCTTTAGCTTCTTAAGGCTCGCTGAGAACAGAAACCAGCAAACCAAATGGTCCGTCAACGAAGCAACGATGTAAACAAGTAATGGGAGAAGGTCCAGCTTAAAAGAAAGGAATACACTTACTCAAAATAAAACTTGTGTAAATGAGGAACAGCCTCCAGCAATCAGGCTAGTTTCACAATGTGACAACAGCATCGCATGTATGGTTTTACAAGCAGACAGGGATGTAAAGATTAATCGTGAGGCAGTTAAAAATCGATTCAAAGGTGTCAAGGTTCACATCAACACTCTGAAAAATAAATCTCAGTAATATCGTGAGCGTCAGCAGCTGTAGAGCAGAGGCGGTTGGTTGTAACAAGCAGGCGTTATCATGGCAGCTGCGAAGCCAAACCATACTAACAAGCAGGTTTGTAGCCCTGCTCGCCCAAACGAGTGTAAGAGCCAAAGAGCCAAAGAGATTACGAGGTGCATTGGTGTTTTCGTGAAAAAATGAAAGGAATCTTTTTTAGTCATAAATTGTCTTCAGTCTCATTTTGTAAAATAAATCATGAGAGAATCGCATCATGAACCCAGTATCGTGAATCGTATCGTATCGGGAGTTGAGTGAATCGTTACATCCCTACAAGCAGGTGTACCATTTTTGCTGTATATAAAAATGGATGTATGGTACCTCTTCCTGTTGTACAAAAATACAATTGCGAAGCCAAAATATCCCCCCTTCACAACAGGTACTGACATATTGCGCTGGTGACATTATTTGCTGCAAGAGTTGAGCTGTAGTCTCTGCTGGGGTTGCCTTCCAATCTCATTTCACTAAACTAAACAAACACAAAACTAAAGGATAGAATGGCAGTAGGGGGAGCTCTACTATTTATGCATAATTAGGGGCGTGACTGATCAAACTACAAACAACGGCGTTGTGGTTTGTCAGGAAGCCTTAAGGCTCGCCTCAGCTCCAGTTCTTCGAAAGTTGTTAGGTTGATCGAAAGATTTGATAGAGTCATTTCCAATAGGGATGGGCATCCGAAACAGCCCTTTAAAAACCAATGGGTGACATCACTGAGACTTTTTCCATGTTTATATACAGTCTATGGTAAATACAGCCAAAAGAATCCATATTGATCAATACGTTTTTTCTAACATCACTTGGAACGAACGCAACATCACTGAAACTGTTCTAAATGCTAATGGTGTCCCTAACATTTTTGTTCATTTGGCACTCAGTACTCACAATACATGACAATCTGCACTTTAGCAGGAAAAAAAAACATAGAGTAGAAATGCAAATTCCTACAACCATGAGTCATGCCAGCTGCAGTCCTTGTAAGAACCAGTTAATTGAGCTAAAAGACTGCAAACTGAGCTGAATAAAGATAAAGATCAAACGTAATCCTCACAGCACTGCTTTGCCACTCTAAGTGAAACTGAACAGCGTAATCTAATTAGTGTGTTTACTGTTATTGCCTCTTTGCCCCTTAATTCCTCCCACAGTATTAAGTGCTCGATGCTAATGTGTATGTGTGCGTTCATCTGTTGCACGGAAAAGTCATAAATAAAGTTTATGATGGAATGCATGGATTGAGGGGCATTTTACTTTCTAATGAGCACACAGGACTAATGAGTCTGCACAAGCGTATTCATTTTAGATTCATTGAGTTATTTTGGCAATCCCTTTGAAGAATCTTAATGAACTAGCTGGGTAAAAAAGCTGCTAATTGGGATGTTTCACTAGAGATTTTCCACATCTGCAGCGTGTGAGTGTGTGTGCTCATGTGTTAGTTAGCATTTCTTAAGTGCTGTCAATCAGCTGATGTTTTAAAAGCCTACAAATTAAGATAATGGAAAGATAATTACAGGACATTTACAGATAAACGTAAAAGCCCAAATATTCTGTATTTAAAATGTAGCAAACAAGCTGTCTTTAATATAACAGACTTGTTAAAGAGTTAGGTCTAAACCCGCTCTTTTTGCAAAGTGTCCTCAGATTACCTCTGTATGGAAGCCCTAGAAGGACATGCATCCAAGACATTTTCTAACTCAGTTTTCCTAAACAAGTACATTCTGGTTGTTTTCTCAAGATCTCGAATTATCTCGTGATCCTGGGCTAACATCGCTGGATTTCCCATGATAATGAGTTAATTTCAGTCATTTTTTCAAGCTCCCGACAACGATAACTTGTAATCATGGGAAAACCAGTGTTATATGGAGGCAAAGAAAATAAACAAGTCTAGATCACAAAAAACAACCACAAATTACACGTTAATACAGAAATACTGCGTAAAATAAAATGGATGGATGCATGTCCTTTTCGGGCTTCCCTTACTGTAATCAAAATGGATTATGTAAAGCCATGAAGTATCTATTACAGCGTTAAAGATTAGTGCTGAATTATACTTGTAAATGCCTGTAACAATGAAGGCAACACAACATCAAGCTTAGAGTGGACACTGGAACAGCAGGAACTCTCCAAGGGTTAGTAGGAAACTTTTGATTAACTAATAAATATGTAAACTTCTCAGACTACATTTTTTTAACAAGGAGGAACCAGGGACTCTTTTGTTGAATCCCTCAACACTCGTTTCAAAACAAACAAAGGCTGAAAATTAGAGAGAAAGGCAGGCAGTTTATATCAGTAATGTCTAAAAGCAGGAATAAATACAGATCAAAAGCTCCCCTCTTGACCTTTGCATATCTCCGTACCACTCATTTATTAAATATGACTTAAACATCTGATTCATAAAACAGGAAACAAAGAATGGGGTCCTACTGTATGTAGAAGCATCTCTGTCAGCCCTCACTAACCTAGTAAACACTCAGGTTTGACATGTGGATTTATTTTCATTCTGCTCCCTGGTTTGTCTGTAAATGTTTGACATACCAAAGAACACGTTGTCTGTTTCTATAAATGCTCTCTGTCACGAAATGAAACCAGACTGTAGACCACAGATTTCCATCGGATGTTAAGTTTATTAATGTCTCATTTGTTTGAAGCATTAACACACAAACATGTAATTGCACAGGCACGTATGATTGTACACATGCTAGGCTTTTAATGACGTTAATACTCTCTTTAGCACACACGTAAACACGCCATTCCAGTCTGAACTTGAGCTGAGTGCTATTAGGGTTAATCCTTCATCTTTTAATACTATAGAGAAATGAGTAAATCTACCAGCTTTTACATGAATGGGACCAGATGAGGTGCAGGAGGGGACTGTGGGAGAGGATGGATGTTCAAAAGGGAGGAGGAGGAGGAGGAAGTGAGAGATAATGTGGGAGGGAATTAAGACAGCAAGGGTTAACAAAGAATTAAGGAAAGGTAACTCACCCATCTGTATCCTGGAAGTTGACATTCACTTTCTTTGCAGAACCAAGGAGCTCTGAAACAAGAAAAAACAAATTTTTAGCCTGTGGATACATTTGGAGTTTATAATATAAAGCAGGAATATACTGTAAGTGTTAGGTTTAAAGTAGATGGTTTCACCATCATCATCATGTACACTATGGGGGAGGGGGGATTTTTTATTTGACCCTCAAGCCAAAGATTCAAAATATTTCATTCAAAATGTTCAATTCCAACAGAATGACAGAGTGGGATAATGTTACTGAAATGTGAAGATGTCACTTATTATGAGTCATAGTGTCGTCACATTTCCTGTCCTGTGGTTTACAGTTATTATCTCGAGTTCAGGCCCCTGTGGGGATAATATCCGCCTGTCATTCAGAGTATTTACCTCATTCAGAGGCATGCTACTGTGTGTGGTTGTGCATGGAGTGATGTAATAGGAATGCAGAAGTTTTATTAGAATATTTCCATTAAGACCTGATGAGTCTATCACGAGAACATAAAAAATGTAGAAAACTTAGGTATGTAAAGAACCAGTCTGTTTTACTGTTTTTTTTTCTGGCATCTGTGCTAAGCTAAGCTAACTTTTGTAATCTTCTTATTAACTGACATCAGAGAATGAATGTTCTTTACTAACTTTTAGAAAAAGAAATTAGGTGCTTGCCACATTTTTCAAGAGTTTCAATATCGTGGAGAACCCTCCAGAGTCGAGTGTGAATATGTGAGGATGGATCAGGTTTCTTTGGCTCTCCTGTTATCCAAAGTCACAGGTGAGGAAACAACCGATGAGTATGCAGAACTGTGCACAGCCAAGATGAATCTGTTCGCTCTCTTGCTAATTTTCAACTTTCTCTTTTTGACTCTCCCCTCATGCATGCACAGTGTGCATTGCACACACGCACACCATACACACACACGCACACGCACACGCACACGCACACACACACACACACACACACACACAAACACACACACACACACAGTCCCTCTAGGGTGCAGGAAACAGGACAGTCCCTCTATTGTGGAGGAGACAGCTCCCAGCGCCACTGAGAGAGGAACATTGATTTCCTAATAGGCTATTTCTGGATGCTAAATGCAGGGATTCACTCGCTCTCTTCTCTCTCTCTCTCTCTCTCTCTCTCTCTCTCTCTCTCTCTCTCTCTCTCTGTCTCACACACACACATGCACACACATATACATCAGCATACATAGGGAGCTTTAAAAGGCAAAATCTACATTATCGTTTGTGTGAGGCAAAATAGAACCTGCTATGCATCCTGGCTGAATTTCTTGTTGGTCTATTTGGCATTCTACTGAGTTAAAGAGCTAGCTTTAGCACTTAGCAGGGAGTGACTGATTAGCCCCCCCTCCCCACAAAAAAAAATGAAAATAAAAATAAAAATAAATCGATTTTTGGAAGTTATGAAAGGATTTTAAATCTTAGAAGAGAAGACTCGATTTTTATAAATCATTTTTTTCCCACCTCTACTTGGGAATGCTCAATAATGTCAGCGAATGTAAAATACAAAAAAAAGTAAGAAGGAGGGATTAAGACAGAATAAATGAAAATCTAAAACTTTTCAACATCACTTATGAGCTTCTTACAATGACTGGCTTCTTCCCAAAAAAGAACAAACCCACGCGCACACACCCACACAGACTTTATCCACAGTCTTCCGCATCTGTTAAGCAGCCGTCAAGGTTTACCTTTAACTCCATAGTGTCATGTCTTCTGACCAGCACTGACCCCTGGTTTTATGCAGAAATGTTAATGTGTGAGGAATATGAACACACCCAATAGAACTGAGTGGAAAACTGCTCATTGGTTGTGCTTCCAGGCTCTTCAAATGTGGCTGAGTAAGTGGTCCTGTATTTCACATATAAAGATCTCAGTAGTGTGGTTTCAGGACACTCTACTCAAGATTTTTGTTTCGATATCGTATTGAGTTTAGGGTTTGAAGAATAAAGAGTATAAAAACTGCTTTGAGTGAGGGTCAGAATAAAGGATGGTTCAAACTGACATGAGACAGAGGTTTGATTCTTGTGTTAAAGAAAACGTTAATAACCTTTTTTTAAAGTTGCCTTGCTTAGAAGTAACTTAACATACTGTCATATTTGTTTAAACCCAAACAATGATCTTTTACTTAAATTAACCAACAAAATAAGTAATGATCATTTGCTAAACAATATGAAAGTGCAACAGTTGCCAAACATTAGCCGTGTTTGGTAAGTGTTGCACGTCCAAAAATTCACATCTGGATATTTGTCTCAGCAGCTTTATTTCGAAAGTCTCACCAAACGATGAGATCAATATTTGCATTTTTCTGAAAGTCTATCCAGATGTTGCAAATCAGTTTTTTGGGGTATTTCAAAGTTGTACCTTCATCCTCGTGTTTTGATGCATTTGGAAACACTGACCAAGCTGCTGCTGCTGTTTGATAAGTTTGGAGTGAGATGGTGTTGTCCTGACAGATCTTTGAAAACTTTCCATCCACAGCATCTGGTTTGCATGAGATAAATCTACCTTGAATTGCACTTTGTCCTAACTTCATCCCTGATTGTGTTGTCTGTAAATGTTGCTAGGAGATATGTTAGCTATAGCTAGGAACTAATAAAGCTAACATTAGCTCTATGAGGTTCATTGAAAACCCTGTTTCTCACAGACTTTAAATCCTTCTTGTTGGCTTGTATATAAATAATAATCCATTGGAAATGGTATTCACCTTGAAGGCATTGATGGTTACTGTTGACACAAATTGAGAAACCCCAAGCTGTTTATGTACACATACTCACAAGCACCAAAACCCTATAAAACACTGAAACACACACGTACACACAGCGGTATACACCTATTAAGAAAAGTGAGTGATAAGTACTTCTGATCAAAGTTTTTCTTTTGCATTAGTGTTTTCATGCCTCTGTTTGAGACCGTTGCTCAGAGATGCTGGAATGCAACATTAGTACACAGTTGTAACTAAATGTGAAACCATGGAAACCAGGCAGCTTAAAAAGCCCACATTCCTATAAAAACACTCGACACCCACCTATCTGCAGTCACACTGGGCACTCTAACTGACACACAGATACTGTGGCCACTGATAGATACATGACCAAACAAAATATGACATGCACAATTCAATGCACAGACTTAGAGAACATACAAACACATTTAAATTACACAAACATCTGCCCGTGAAGCCTAATACATAGCTGTTATATTGTGATCACTGTGCTGGCTGTTGGCCTGTTGGAGTCACTGCCAGATCATCTGACAGAGCCAAGAGGTATTTTCTTGTGTTCTCCCAGCATAGAACTGCCATCAGTAGGGACAGTAGTAATCCTGGCAAAAAACTGACATCGCAATATCCTCAATATCTTTTTTTCTGCAATACAGAACAGGCCGCTGTGTCACTTTGCTCTATTGAAGGTCTGCACAGAGGTTTTCCTTTTGTATTAAACAGCACATCAGTAGCAACATGATGTGTTTCAACTAGCATCACATTGCATGTCACCAAACAAGCCTATTGCCTATGTGCCAACATCGCAATGGTTAAACAATATATCGTTTAGCCCAAAAAAAAGTACTATTATCGTTCCCAGTATACAGTCATTCAATTTATTGGTGTTTTTAGGAACTTTCCTGGCAGTCTAAAAATAAACCTTCCTGCAGAAGAAATTCTTAAATGAAATGCTGGAGGCGAGTTAACTTGCACAGAAAAACACAAAAGTTAGAAATGTGCTTTTCCAAATGTTTTTCTTTCTTTGGGCATTTAGGAGGTTGTTCCCAGCATGCACTTAAGTCAAGATGTTGGCATACTGCCATTAGTGACATGATCAAGCTTCATTAGATTACAAACTAGAAAAACAATGGTTGTTAAGACAGAAAAGCATTCAATATATTTGTATTTACAAAATACTCTAACACTCGCTATTGGGTCAAGTAAAGTACACATACCAGTAATAATAATAATAATAATAACTTGGATTTATATAGCGCCTTTCAAGAAACCCAAGGACACAGTGTTCATAATATAACAGTACGATAGAGTATCATCAGCTAATGATGCAAATGTTGGTATTAGACATGTTTTATAAGCAGTTCAACCACCCAATGCTGCGTAAGAGTTTCATAAAGAGGGTGCTACAGTGAACCTGAACTTTTGGTGCAAGGTTGTATAAAATCTTCGGACTGTCTTGTTACAACCATAAGTTAGCACCAGTAAATATCACTTCATCACCAAAAAAGAAGCAAAAAAACAGCTAGTAAACATGGAAGGAACTCCTAGGAGGTGCAAGCCAGGGTACAAATGTGAGACTAAATTAGGGTCTATTTTCTCTGCTAGGACACAATTTTAGTTACAGTTAGCTCCAATTATGTACAAGTAATAGGGAAGTTGGGAATGTTCTTGCAAGCGGCCCTCTAGCTTGTAATGCTGAACCCTCCTAACATTATAGCCTTAATCACTGCAGTACAAAGCACTGCAAACATACAGTAGAGGCGTATCAGGCTAAATGTGTTTTATAATTCTGAAAGGAGCATGATGGGAAATAAAGTCTAGTAAACATTGACATTGCAAAAAACCTAGTCTTTGACTGCAAAGCCTTTGGATTTCGAGGTTGTCCTTTTTGGTATATACTGTATTTTTTTAAGGAACGTCTGAAGCTAAAGGGAATGTCATAAGAAAGGAAGGTATTTGTCATTGTCCCAAAGTGTATAACCAATTCAAATTAAACCTAAACACTACAAATACCAAAGGATGGCCAAAGATACTGGAACTCAGGGTAGTCTTTCCTAGGTGTTCATACAGCGGGACAGCAGGAGTGGCCTGAAAAAATAGAACAATGCTGCTAGCATAGCCAAATATAGCACACATGTCCAGACATACTAAACCCATCTGTTGAGTGAAGTGATGTTTCTAGGTGGAGTTTTAGTAACTTTCATTTAAAAATGCCTTGTGACTTTTATGAACAAGGTTTTTATTCCATCTTATGTAACAGTCCCTCTTCTGACAAAAAAACCCATGACATTTTAGAGTGTGTTTCTCTGTGTTAGTGTGCGGATCTTAGGTAAACTGATCTCCCATCCCAAAGCTGCTTTAACACCACAGTCCACTCCACTCTGCTCTGCCTTTGATGTCCGTCCTGATGGGCTATTGATTGCTTACTCTTAACACGCCCTAGTAAAGGTCAGATCAGGAGAGCTAAAAGGCACGGTGAGTTTTAAATTGTGGTGTCTATGCATGAGCAAGTGTGCTGGTTAGAAAAGGTAAATATATCCACATTCCAAATATGAAGGTAAAATAAGTGACTAAATGTTTGTTTTTTTCCAGAGGGGATTATTTGCAGTCTGATGCTTCTATGTTTTCTTACCCGTGGCAAAAAAATGGGCTTATTGAATTCTCATGGGCAAGGAAAAGGAATCAGTGTCCCTTCTTTTTTTTAAATGCTGTGCCGTTATATAATATCTTTCCCTGGGAAGACTGAGCCTGTTACACTTTCATAAATGAGGAAGCCCTCTTTTCATAGAAAAATACATTAAGAGAAAGAAAAGGAAGTAAGATTCTTAGCCCCCTTAGCTTATAGCCTTAGCTCTTGGCCTTTCTTTTTTTCTCCAAATATCTTTTCCCTCCCTCTCCTCCTCTCTCTCCTCTCTCTCTCCCTGGCAGTGGAGATGGAAAAGACTGCGCTGGACTCTGGAGAGCTCTCTGAAAGTAGACCTGTTGTCTTGGCCCCGATCGATCTGTCCCCAGTTCCCCTCCTGTGTCTATTTGCTTCAAATCTCCATCCCTGTCTCTCCATTATTTTTTTCTCGTGCCATTCTTCCCTTGAGGTCCTTTAAAGAGAAAGGTCATCACATTTCTTTCTGCTCTCATGCAATCATTCTCCTCTCTATACCTGTATAGCTGCATGAAAATGACATTGGCAGGGTGAAAGCAGGGTTCCTGAATGCAGACTCTATTCTTGACATGAAAAAATACAATGTCATGCTCTAGTTATTTCTAACTTTTTGGAATTTTTTTTAAATTGTGATTATGATGAAAGAACAATCACTACGCCTAACATAACTTTAAGCATTTATTGAGATTGTTTTGTCTTAGACAATTATTTCCAGTTTGGGTTCAGTCTCATCTGTTGTCTTTTCTGCAGCAGGCAGCAGATTTCAGTAAAGCAGCTTAGAAACCCTACTTCATGTTATCTGCCAGCAATGAATACTGTAGCTAGCTTATAACATAATGAAGCATCAAAAGATTCCTGTTTAACTCCTGAGCGCTGGTGGAGACCAAAAATTGAGCCTAAAGTAGAGAAAATGCTGCAGACACAAGGGATGTTCAGACTTATTTCCCTGTCCATTAAATGGAAATTTAAATTGAGACTATACAACCAGACTAAAGGTTAAAATAAAAACATACATATCTTGTGCAGTTTTATAATGTTGTGATGAGCTGTGGTATCTTCTCAGGCTCCTCATCAAATTCATTTGCTGAGTGTGGCTAACAATAGCAGAACTAGCATGCTCCAGTTGAAAGCTATACTGAAGGTTAACCTGACACAGCCAAGCTACAACTAGATCAAAATACTGCCAAACTGCACTGCTCCTAAGAGATGCCATCCATCCACTGTGCTGGTTAACATCTGAGCTGCAGAGCAGGGAGGGCAGGCCTCTAACTGAAGCTACAGCCCCAGCTAGTGGCAGGTGGCTGCTTTACAGCTTAGACACAACATTTAACTGGCATTGTGGGGCAACAATTATAAAGGCATTTAAAAAATTGGTTAAACTGAGAAGAATTTCTGGTGCTGACATGCGAGGGTGACAATGTTTAATCGAGTACGTTTAAGCCAATGGCGCACATCCCTACAAAACAAGCCTCCATGTGATTGTTGCTCCTGGATGTGTAGACACAAACTGTATGCTTCCAAGTTTCCCTTAATAACGTTTATATTATTATCAGCACCAGGTTGCTAAAGAATACTTATGGTTGGTATAATTATTTTATGCTGCCCTCGAAGCTCTAGTATTGAACGTTTATTACAGTTTCGCTGACTATCAGCCAGAACATTTCCAGCTGATCTTTAATTAACAAATACGCAGCTACTAACAAAATTCCATCCTACATCTCGACTGATGTTTAATCCTTTCACAAAAGATATTAGCAACATAAAACTGATACAGCAGGAACATTTGTAGCAAATAACTCTAGCAGCACAAGTGTCTTTAACCTTACCTCAATCTTATGTCCTGAATGCTTGTAGCGTGCATGTTTAGCCTGCCTGTTTTTTTTTTGAGTGATAGTCTGTTAAACTGTTCAAAAACATTAAAATGCAAACATGTGCACACAAACAGCTTATTTGCATCCATGTGACATACAGAAAGCGTTCACTCCACTCAGTGTGCTCATGTTTGTGTGGGATGATAACTTAAGCACCCTGTGACCTCCCTCTTTATTTTCTGACATCATAAAAGGACAGGGCCACCCCCGTGTCATCAAATAAGGACAGAATCTTTGTATGAGACATCATAAAAGGAGAGAGTGGGTAAGAGTGGGAGCTCTGCCAACATCAGCCTCTGCCTGCCAGATGTAGACACACAGTAAATCAGCGCCTACACACACACATTCACACAAAGTGCTGCATCATGAATGTACACAGAGTTACAGGCAACTTGACTTCCAAGCTACACACACACACACACACACACACACACACACATACACATACACACACACGCACAAACAAAGTGTGCATGTGTGTGTGTGTGTGTGTGTGTGTGTGTGTGTGTGTGTTAGTAGGGTAACTGCAGGAGCGGTTTGATCCTCATTGACCCACTCTGCTTCATCCCACCTGATCCACACTTCCTGGTCAGAGCTCCCTGAGCAGGAAGAACACATACACCATCTGTTCACAGCTCACTTTAATAAAAAATCACACACACACACACGCTTTAACACTGGTACACCTTTTTGTATAAAATCCTTGAAAATTAGAGTTGTCCTTTATGAATAATTTAGATAAAGCAATAAATTAGGCCAAACAGTGACTCAACGTCCTGGTTTACCACCTGTTTAACCCAGATAACGCTGTCAAATACTCCACTGTATATTTCCAGGAACAAAATGAAGCCAACTATCATAAAATATGCAGAGATACTCCAAAAGTGGGCCGGTAGATCAAATGTGCAGCGCCGCTGGATCTCAGTGAGTCCACAGCCAGGAATGGCGTGGCAGCGGGAATTGGAGGTAATTTTGGTGCAAGTTTCACATCTGTTGATATTTCTGTCATCCAAGTAATCAACACTCTGACAAATAAAAACAGGTCACACAGCTTATCACTGAGGCACACACACAACGCTGCTACAACTCAGATTTAGTAGAACTGTTATCCACATTTAAATGACGATGAAATCTGATATAGTGCATTATAAGACACTGGTATAAAAAAATAGCAGCTCTGTGCTGTCCTGGGGTTCTTGTTCTGTTAGAGTTATCACTGAACATATTTCGTAAGTGCTTTAAAGGTGTTCCATGATACTCAACACTTTAAATACATTCCGGTGGAATGTAGGAATGTTAATAAAATTCTGTTCTTAAAAATAAAAAAGGAACTGCTCTCACTGTGCGAGAGTATGCAGCCGTACGACCAAGATTTCAAACATGACAGTAATTAATCTGAACGGTCAGGAGCAGCTGATTGGACAGTGATCTGCCATCGTGCCCCCCTGTACACTGCATGACAAACAACATGTGATAAACCTGAAATTCACCCCGACTTCTGAATCAGTCATGCAACTCAATATTCGGGTCTGTATCAGTCTCGAATTGTATTCACCGGGCTTTTGGCAAATTTGAACCATCTCTATCTGTACAGAAACTACCACTGGATTCTCAGGTAAGATGATTTCTAAGCAGATTTACTTGTTTATTTGTGCTGGACTTTTAAATATATGATTCAAATAAGACTCTTTTTTTATCGATTACATTGAAATCATGTGTCCTGTACATGACTGAATTAATATCAAGCAGTAGCAAAAAATGTCATTTCATAATGAAGTTGATAAAGAAACTGTATAGGTCTTCCATCACCATTATTCCTTTAACTGGTAATCATTAAATCACTTCAGCGCCTTCCTGTCACTCCACTGTCACCATTATTTGAAATTTTTTTGAAGAAATTAGGGCTTTAAGTGCTATCACGTTTGTTGCTATGCAAATAATGTCTGAAATTGATGCAATCAATTTTTTTAAATCACATGCTATTTGACTTTTAACTATTGAAATTCAGCTAACAATCGCAATCTTAAAAAATACAATCGTTTGACAGCCCTACTTGAAATGTTTGTGAACATTGTTTTGCTCAGTTTTCTCTCTTTACGCCTTTAGAAACTTTTCATGGTTTTGTCATGAAGAGAGCAGCAACTCGTCACTGTCACTTACAGTATTTTGGAGTTGCTTTCTTATGTGCTTGCTAATACTTGCTGACATGTTTCCTCATTATTTATTGTTGCATGTACCTTAGACTAGAGGGTTTGGTGACTGCAAGACACACGGTAAATTATGTTAATATTTCTGGTGTAGCACGCACATGCAGTGTTAGCAAGAATAAAACTCAATGAATTTCCTTTTTGTCCATTGGCCCCTAAAAACACCAGTGTGGGTGGGGTGGGAGATGGGGAGGAATGTGTGTAAGCTTTATACCAATACCAGATCCAAAATTAAAGAAAATTCACCCTCAACTTAAATGGTTTTGTATTGTATGCTGTAAAAGCTGCTAATCTAATGTTTTGCACATGTCATGCAGGTGAACATGACACACACAAGATCATAAAAACTGTATAAGTTCACTTTTTAGACTGCCGCAGCAGAACTCTGGAAAAATACAGATTTCATGATGTTGCTGCAACCCATCATCCTGCAGCCTGACTCTGCTCTCTGCTTCCCTCCCTACACACATACACACACACACTTATACACACACACACACACACACACACACACACACACACACACACACACACACACACACACATACACTCTCTCTCTCACACACACACACACACACACACACACAGACACTCAAAACTGCATAGAGGTGGTTGCTAGGCAACACACATCCCTTAGCTCTCCCTATATATGGAGAAGTGTTCAGCACACACAGCCAAAACACAGGGATTCAGGAGGGCTTGTACAAACCTACACACACAGAAAAACATTCATATTACCGTAATGACAGTAGTGACAGTGTGAGTGTGACATCATTTCCACATGAACCGTGTAAAACAGATTCAGCTTCCTCTACAGACACCCAGAGTGAACAAATGCTGCTAAAGGGAGACTCTTCCACTCATAAAACTGCAGCCTGAATCCAGATCAGCAGGGCTTAGTAGCAGTAGCAGCAGTGAAGTAGCTTCAGTTCATTACAGCATTTTACTCATTTATTACTGTAAGTATAGAAAATCTCTCCTTGCTGTCGACCCCTTTGGGCTGCTAGTAAACACTGTTTGTGGATTTCAATGTCTTTCAAAGAGCCTGATGATGATTTCCATGGAGCTCTGTGTAAATCAAAGCAATGCAAAAGGGAGCACTAAGCCATTAAAACAGAAGGCAGAGCAATTACAATCATAGACAGGAAAACAAAACACATAGAATATAATGGAGTACTGTGTTGCAAACTTCTGAGCCTCATTAATCACACACAGCAGTGATAAATTGTTTTTGGTTATTTTTCAAACATAAGATGCATCATAAATTCAAGATACATGGGTATCTGGGTAACATAAACCGAGCAGTAATACATAACATGTCTGTATGTCATGTGTTGTGATCTGTCTTTCTGCTTGTTTTCTTTAATAGGAAATGTTTTAATTAAATATGGCGGATTATCAGTCAGCAATCTGATCTCAATTTTTTTACGATTGTGAATGTGAACTTGGTCATACTAAAAAAAAAGGTTTAATTAAATTGATATCAATGGAGAACATTTAGCCCATGCAGAGTAATAAAGGCTATGGAAGAAAAGGAAAGTGAGTCGTCATTTAAGAATTTTTTGTTAGTTGTTAAATAGGTTCTATTCATGCATTTCAGAGCTAAATTGATTTGTGAAGAATTGATGATTTCTTGTTCAGTTTATTCAGCTGAATATCTTTATTTCACACATGAAGGAAATAAGCGTATGAATAAATAATTTGATATTAATATTAGTGTTCAGAAATGATGAGACAACTAGTTTATAACTCAGTTGAAACAAAAAAAACTAAAAAAATATGATTCAAAACAGGTTATTTCCATACCTCTTGAATCATGTCTGGGGGGAACTTATCACTTTTATTCTGCTTTTAAATGTTTCCTTTAGAAACACACTCATCTGACTTTATGTCTCCTCCCATTCAGGTCAAATGAGCTGTGTGAATAAAGATCATGAATAGACCTGTTATATTAATATTAGATCAATAACGATAACCATAATGTCAATATGCTCTCTGCCACTATGCGATGGCTGCCATGGGACGACTTCATTCATTGACAGCTGCATCATGGGAAAGCAGCTGTTACAAGATTGATGCTCGCAACACATAAACTAAACGGTGGAACCACTGACACTGCAATAGTTCTGTAAACACAACATGACAAACATGTACAAGCAAAGCGTGCGGCCAGTACACACACACACGAACACACACACACACACACACACACACACACACACACACACACACACACACACACACACACACACACACACACACACACACACACACAGACGAGTATTGTTCAAAGAGTGTGCCAGAGGAAATCAGAGGTCCAGCCAGCTGAATTCATTTACTATAAATACACGTGTCATATCCTCGCTAACTCTACACACACACGCACGCATGCACACACACACACACACACACATACAAACAGGCACACAATTATGAAAGCAAAAACTCCCTGAGAAGCCCTTCTGTGCTCCCTCACACAGATGTGATCCTGACACATCTGTTTCCGAGGTCTCCAAACACAGTAGGCAGGATGAGAGTAGCAGAAAAAAACACTGGATGGAGAAAGAGAGCGTAAGAGAGAGAGAGATATTGTGTGAGTCTGTGAGTATTTGTGATAAACTGACTCCATCATAAAGTCAACTGACCAACCCATCCTTCTAAATCCATTACCTGATCAATTTCTCTGGTTTCCTCTCTTCCTCTCCTCCATGTCTGAGTACTCTTCTCTCTGTTTCGCCTCTTTTTCTGCTCGTCTCTTCTTATATTATATATTCTTCCCTCCATCTACTCTCTTCTTTCATCTGCCCCCCCCATCTTTCATTACCGTATAAACTTGTCTTTCTTTTGACTACTGAATCACAGGAGAGCGTTGTAATATTGGTTTTCAGAGTCTCACTTCTCAAGCCTAAAGTAATGATCCTCATAGTTCAACAATCAAATACAGTTGTTACATTTGTTCTTATTCTTTTGGCCATATTGTGAAAACGTAAGTCTTTCTACTCCACATTTCTTTTGTAATCGTTTTCCAAAACAAAATCCTCATCTTTTTATCTTCAAAAAAGACTTTGAGTATTTATGAGATGTATGACATAAATAACTTTGCCGTAATTTTGCTGAAGGTGCTTGAACACAAAATTTGAATTATTGCAGAAAAACCTCCTCCAAAGCAAATCTCTGACAGTTGTTGACAGTTGATAATGTAAGGCAATGAGTGCCATCATTGGTGATATACAGAGAATATGACACAACACCTCTTTGTCAATTTTGTCATTAATAATTCAACAATACGTCAATGATTAGCTCCATCACACTTTAATGTTTATTTCTCCGAAAAATAACAGAGGGGCTCTAGGCGGGGAAATGTAGGTTGGTGCAGAGATATTTCAAATTTATTGGATAGACTGACATGACCATTTATTACAGATAAACACGTGTCACTAATGATAAATCACACTGAATTTGACCTTCTGAGCTTTTGTGCTAAAATAAAATAAAAACTCAAGGCATTCAGAGTCCTCTTCGTTTTAAGTGTTTATTAGCAAATAACAGCATGACAGCACATGTTGAATATTAGAATTAGAATTATCACTGTATATTTTAAAACACTCCTGTGCCTGAAAACAGTCTCAGAGATCCTAAGGATGCAGGCTTTAGGTCTTGCTTTAGATAAGGATGACTGTGTCGCATTAAAACATGTAAATAAATAATAGAAATAACAATTGTCTTGCAAAGAATTCCACCTGAGTGAAGACCTGCAGGTTGTAGTTTCCTATCTACGGGCTGTTTCTGTGCATGTGTGCAACATCTCGTTTTTGTTTGTCTTCACAGTAGTTGGGTAAATGCACAGGACAGGATGACAAGAGGTTGATTAGTTCAAAGCTACCGATTCATATTTGCTCTGCTGCACACACACAAACACACACATGCTGCTAGGTAAACAGGAAGTAAGGTGATTGAATTACAGAGCAGTGCATTTCTAAATGGATACAGGACCATCACAGAGACAAGAGAATCAAGATGGAAAGAGAGGGAAAGGAGAGTCAAAAGGTAGGACAGGAAGCACTATACAGGAAGTGATTATGAAACAAACGGATCAATGCAGGAAAACTGTTTTAAACGGCATTATTGCTTTGTTGTTTAACAATATTATGAATGTACACCAACATGCCACTTATTGCTGCTAGCTTGATTTATGGATGTTTTCAGCTCTTATAAGTGCATTTTGCCATTTATCAGTGTACATTTACCTTGCAGTTCAGGGATCTTATTCCTGCTTGCTGAAAAATATGAAATATAACATTTTTGTCATTCATATAGATTGATTATATCCCAAGCAACTAAACTGTACTAAATTTAAAGTAAAGCAGGGAACTCAGGCAATTCTATTACTAAAAGCATGATAGTGTCAATTAAACAATAGATATTATAAATAAACAATAACATAAATAAAAAGCACCTGTTGATCCTTTAAGATCAATCATGAGCAAACATGGACTACAAGCTTACTTTCTGTTAGTAACAAATTGTTAAAGTGCTTAGAACATCATTAACTTACTATTGTAGCTAGTGGGTTAGGTGGGCTTTCCATAATATTCAGTATTTTTCCCATGTCTAGAGGATGTACAAGATGCTAACGAGTGTAGGCTAATCTTAGCAGCTCTGTCCTGCTCCTTGTTGTATTTAGAAAAGTTTTCTCTAAATGGACTTGAGCTTATATAGCGCTTTTCTAGTCTTCTAACTACTCAAAGCGCTTTTACACTGCAGGTCACAGCTACCAATTCACACACTGATGGCAGTGGTCGCTATGTAGTAAGACCATCAGATGTAACTAATCCCATTCATACGCATTCATACGCCACCGAGGAAGCAGCAGGAGCAATTTGGGGTCAAGTGTCTTGCCCAAGGACACATCGGACATGTTGCTGCAGCCTTCCGGTTGAGTGACGATGACTCTACCACTGAGCCACAGCCGCCCCTCCACAAGGGAAAGCCTTACTTTACCACACATATCAGTATATCATCACCTTTAAATCCCTCGCTCACTGTTGCTATTATGCTATGCTTCTTCTCACATAATACATTTTCCAATTAAAAGGATGGCAGGTTTGCTAACAAAGTAGAGAAAACCAGGCTTGATTGTTCTAACCAGTAACTGTTGAAATTACAACTTTTGCTTCCAGGTTTAAGCTAGCTAGCTACAAAGTAAATGTTAGATTGTCGGTTAGAAAGACTGTCTCCCGCTAACTTTGTAATGTTTCCAGCAGAATAATTTGTAGCAAGAACTCTGCAATAGATCTTTATTATGCACTGATTAGCTAAAGAAATAATTAAATGCTAAACCATTCAGGTAGAAACTGACTTTTATTCTTTTTTAACATAATCATGATGAGCCTTAGCTTGTCCACAATTCCACACATTATTTCTTAGAATATTTGCTTCAGCTCTAAATTAGGTTAATCTTTGTAGAATTCATAGTCCCTTGAAACAAAAGTTTACTTTGACTGTTGCATTTTTTCTTTTTTTGTTTAACAAACCATTTCCTTCAATCTTTGGTTTTCACGCTCTATGTTAAAAGTTGGAGAAGTGAGCCAGAAATAATCGTGGTGATGGTAGTAGTAATGTGCGCTGCACTGTAGGCTTATGCAGACTGGAAGCTTGTACTGGGATGGTGGGTTGTTTCCACTATTACTTGCTATTTATACACACAGTGAAATATAACCTTTGCTGCGTTTGACCACACACTGACTCACACACACACACACACACACTCACTCACTCACTCACTCAACTTACCACGGGAGGCAGTCTCCATGGTTACAAGAGTGCTCCTCCATTGAACTCGTGCTGTATTATCTAACCAACATTGTTTCACAGTGGCCGGCCCCATTGAAACCAATCAGAAAGGGGAAGGCCTTGGCTCTCTATCTCTGAGACACAGAATGAAGCAGTGCTATGGAGATAAGCAAAGCTGACACAGTACAGAGCTCAAAGGATAAACATGGCATCTTGTTGACCTCAGTGTGTAAGGAATAACCTACATATGAGCCTCAATGTGGGTTTAGGGAGCAATATGGGTATTGTGTTCTCGCTACGCCTCAGATTTCCTTAGGATTGATTCAAAAAATAAAGTGTAATCACTTACAGAGAATATTAGCTTCTGTTTCTCCTTTATTCCTCTGTACAACATATGTTACATTCTGCATATCCAGGCATCTACAGATATATTCATACTCTAAGTCTGATTAATAATGGCTAATTATGTGAACAGAACAATTGTTTTCTTTAAAACAAATTGCCTCTCAACAGGATCACAACAAATCCCTCAATGACGTCCTCTAAACAACTGTGCTGCCGTCACTGTTACAGAAATAACTTCTATTAGTGGAACTGAGCATCAAGCACATCTAAAGTGCTTAAAACTCCATCTGGTTATGAGTGGCTCTCTACTTCTCCCTCATTTCCCCTCCAACCACTTACTCCGACTAAATCAAATGCCAGAAAAGAACAAGTGTAGTTTTGTCAACAGCCGACAATAGAAGGACTCACAGTCTCTTCGAACAGGGCCCTGCTGCTACCCAAACAAAAATTAAAAAAGGATGAAGTATATGTTTTATGTATAGATTATCAGTGCCCATGAGACTTTCAACTGAAAGCTTTACAACTGCCACAGTCAGAGGTACACTGGCACTCCATAGTTACCTAGCAACAGCTTTCTCACCCACTATCAAGGTTATCTCCCGGTTGGCTAACACATTTCGTATTGCCACACACACACACACACACACACACACACACACACACACACACACACACACACACACACACACACACACACACACACACACACACACACACACACACACACACACACACACGCATGTTTGTTTGAATGTAATGCACATTCCTGAAAACAAGCCAGCATCTGTTCTGCTCTGCTTCTTGTAAGTGTATGCAAGTTAAAGTGGAAAGATAGAGAAAGTAATGTATATTGCATGTGTTGAAAGTTTTTTTTACTCAAGCAGAACTGTTACAAAAGTTATTAATAATTAAAATGCGTGAATGCGGCCCAAACTTTGGTTGTGTTTGAACCGAAATGAGACGCATGCATTGCGGTCTGATTGTCATTTTCCATCTGAGCTTGTTTGCTTGTAGAAATGCTAAACACAATGAAGTCCAAGTGCAGACACATACGCCACTTCCAATCCTCGTTCTCCTAACACGCTGAGACATGCAGACGGCGTGAGGACACCCACACAGACAGACGATTACGCTGGCGGGCAAAGAGAGACTTACAGGGGACCATAACACACCCCGGGGACAGTCACATGGCTCAGTGATCAATAGAGACCATGTGTCTGCTGCATAATGATCCCTCTCTCTCTCTCTCTCCCTCTCTCTTTCTCTCTTACTTTGTCACACTCTGCTTGCTCTTTTCTTTTGCTCTTTTCCAGATCATCAGCATTTTCCGCCTCATTCTTTCTTTTCCTTCACGGTTTCATAATTTTACAACACAACTTATATTTTGTTATTGTTTTTTTTAAGTGGTCCTCCCCTTAAACTCTTGCTTGATTGTCCTTTCTCTCACTTCCAACCTATTCTTCTCTGATCGTCAATTAGGAGATTGTAATCATCATGTTTTGGCATGCTTCCTGATGTGACCTTGCACTAATCCCCATCATCTGATAAAATAACACAGCCCATTTAACAATCCAGTATGTAACCTACAATTACAGCTCCACAGACTTGATTTAATCCAGAGAACAGGATTCACAATATCAAAGTATATTGAATGATACTTCAATCAGAGCAAATTTATCCAAGCTATTATTATTTTAACAAGCAATTAGTATAGCAGATTAGTGGCAGTGATGAAGCATAGTTTTGCTAACCAAAGAATCCTACCTTTGTGCAAGATAGTCGAATAGATGACAGCAAATCTGAGCTAAACCATCCAGAATAGGATTGCTGATCCTGCATTACTCCATGATTCATTCATAAGGATGAGAAAGGAAGATTTTCTGCAAAGACAGCACTTCTGCTCTCAGTAGTGGGATTTATTGTGGACACTCGTGTATATCTTATAGTCTGAGATCTCATCTTGGTCCTATGCCAAAATCAGGTTCCTTACTCTCAAGACATGGAATATTGTAAGCATTTCATGTGTAGGGCCTCTTTATGTTGAAGTTTGAAAACAAAGACATGTTTGTGCACTGGGGCTTTTAGACAGCTGTGCATCAAAATAATTGTCATGAATAGAGCGGGGATAATGGACTTATATGACAAAACTATAGAAAGACTCAGTCTACTAGCTGATACAAGCAAATTTAGAAGTGGTGGAATCCAAAACACTGCCTTTCAAAGACTATGTATCAGTGAAAAAAATGATTACACAGCCTGCAGAAAATTTACCCGCCAATACTTGTGAGCAAGTCTTTTATATTGTATCAAACTGTAGCTGAGTGTCCATGGAAACAAAGGATAAATGCTAAATGTTTTCTTAGTGCTATACTTATGGTGGATTAATGTTGGTTCTTTGTAAATATTATATTAAAAAGTACGGCTTTGAGCTGCTCTTTTTGTTGGTGTCTTAAGATAGCATTAGTTATGAACTGGCGCTGTACAAAAAAAGATTGATTGGTTGATTCTACAGCCTTGTTAGCAGCTCTGTGAAGACAGCAATGCTATGAGCTAAATACTGACGACAACAACAACAACAACAACAACAACAACAACAACAACAACAACAACAACAGAAATAATAAAGTCATAATATATATATTTTTTAAACAATAATACGCTAATGGCTACAGGAACTTTGGTGGAATCATCCTCTAGTGACCATGGATGTCAACTTCAATGACAATACCACATCAGTTCATATAATTGGTGGATCATGTTTGTATTGACATAAGTGTTAAATCAAAGTAAACTGTCCTACAAACACTGAAGGTAGCTGGCTAGATTTAGCAAACATACATTCATACAAATTCTGTTTATTTCATGGATAGCCCCTTGAGATGATCCATCTCGTTTTCGAGGGGGTCCAGTAACCAAGACCAAACACCAACCATTCATGCACACTTTCCATACATATCCTAGGTCCAAGGTCTCATTTGGTCTCTTAATTAGGCTTTAAAGGGGGAGGGAGTTTCCTGTACTGAAGTAGTCTGGTGCCCTTTAACACTGCTTAACAATGAAAACGTTTAAAAGGCTACTCTCCCAAAGTTTCAAAGAGAGTGTTGGGTGACACACAGGATGACTACAGAACATGTCGCGAATCTACATTCATAATTGAATATCTTCTGGTGGGAACAATCATTACACCAAGAGGAAGATTTCAAACTAACCTGGTGACCTCCTTGCCTTCCCTACACCTTGAGGGGTAAATATAACGGACCAAAAATCAATTAAAAAAAACAAAGTGCTGAAAATACATTGACCTACAGTGTGCAGTGTTTGAATGTAAAGTGGGACATTGCTAGAGGAAGAAACACGTGATTGACTTCTTTTTCTCTTTAATGTCTGTACTGTTTCATATCACAATAGTTATATATTAGCACAGACATGATCTTAACTGATGAACACGAGGTCAACTGCTGCTTCTAGGTTCTCCCTGCAGCAGGGGGACCCGAATGCATAACATTTGCTGGACAAAACACACACACACAGACACACACACACACACACACACACACGCACACACGCACACACACACACACACACACACACACACACACACACACACACCATTATCTCAGGTAGTAAGTCTATATTGCTGGATGATAAACATTCAAGCTTGATTTCATAAAAAAATAAACATACTTAGGTTTTATGGATATTGTGGTGTGTTCCTTTTACTTTAAATGTTTATTGAAATTAAGAGTTAAAAAAAGCTTTAAAAAGCCCCACTCAGTCTCACAGTTTATTACAATAATTTGTATCTTTACTCTCTATGGTGATGCCTATCCAACGCCACATTCATAGTACAAAGTCCCAACAACTGACTTTGTTTAGTGTCATACCTCCGTTGAATTTAACCAGTATGCATGATCATAATCTTCTTTGAAAAACGTAATGGATGGATGTCCCGATGAATAGAAAGCTGGACTGAAAAGTGTTTTATTCAAAATGTGAAACTGACAAAAATCAGAGAAAAATACTCACTGTAGCCATTCTCATCTACTTTCATCATTCAGTTCTTGTTTACTTCAAGATGGCAGCTCCTAATTGGTTTACTTTTAATCGAGACTATTTTTACACAATTTGGACAAACTTTATTATGGACTCCCATGGTTGCTCTAGCCCTCAGCAGTGTCTGTTTGCATTGTTTTGTTATGGGCAAAGATCTTGCACTGACTGACAGAAAGAGTGTAATGTTGTGGAAAATGTAAAAAGATTGATTCATTTTAATTACATTTTCTGGATCACACCGGTGAAAGAAAGTATAATGAAGGCTTTACTATTTGTGTTATCGAATAGCCTACATATATGCACATTAAATATGGCCACACAGAACTGCACAAATCCAGACACACACAGAGTACAAACTTGTGGTGTAGATAATGCAGTAAAGCCTCTGTCTATCGACTTGAGAGGATCTCATTATTGTCAGATTAAGCAGCTCTGCTGCAGTGTAGATTGTGCCACTGTCGGGACTACACACAGCAAAAGTAAAGCCCTAAAGTCCCATAAAGAACAAAAAAAGGAAGTGAGAGGGGAGGGACTAACAGATGAGGTCATGTCTTCAATGTTCGGCTTCAAAACACAACAAAAAACGTTGTAAAAAGATTCATGCTGGTTGTCTCCATGCTGTTAAACTATGCTCAATTCACTCATTATCTTGTTAAGTACATGTGTGTCATATAGTGTGTGTCTCCATAAATCCTCGTTCATTTTGTTGGACTGGTGATTTGTGCTGCTAAGTAGCGTTTGTGTATTTTGTTAAGTGTGATAATTGACTGTGTGGCCTGTTAAAGTACAAACCTCAGGCCAGCATCGTGACCTCAACAGACAATGACCTGAAAACACACACACACACACACACACACACACACACACACACACACACACACACACACACACACACACACACACACACACACACACACACACACACACACACACACACACACACACACACACACACACACACACACACACACACACACACACACACACACACACACACACACACACACACACACACAAACACACACGTCCCAGTCAACACCTGGAGGACATTTAAGTCACAGGATATCATTATGTCTCTGGCTTCTTCATCAAAGAAGTCACATACACACATATTTGTTTGTCACGTCATTAAGCAGAAGCAGAGGGAGAAAAAGTAAAGGAGGAAGCAGAGAGGATCAAAAGACTGTGGGGCGAAAGACAATATATACTGAGGTGCTCGAGGAAAACACAACTGGAAGACTTAACAACAAACAATGCCTGTCATGTGACAACAACTTTTCAAATTTAGGGAACTTTTCGAAATAAACTGAAGCACTATGTGTTTCCTTTTTGGCATGTTGGTTTCTAATTCTTAAGCTAAATAAACACTCAAAGATCCCCCAATGGATTTGCTGGAAAATGCATCACCACCGCACAAAGCTGAAAACAGTTTTTTCTCTGTGCTCAGTGAAGTGGACTTTAAATAGTTACATGTTTTTAATACAACAGTGACACTACAAACACACAATGAGCTTATAAAATAATTGTAAAAAGTATATCTGAACCTTTAGCAGTAAAGTTTACTGATCTTGAATGTTAAGCTTTTGATGATGCACCTCAAACATTTTCTCCTGAGAGACATCTGTGATTATTTGCACCGCCACAAGAGGTCATTGCCTACGATGCCTTCAGGATATTTAGGTAAACCATCAATGCTTTCATTATTTCAGAGAGCACAGTTTAATGAAAAAGAACCCAGAAAAAGGTGGGGGAAGAGGTGGAGACACAAAAAAAAAAAAAAATGTATTTTTTTAAATCTCAGCAACACAGAAGAGTAATTGGTGAAATAAGGAAATACCAAAGGAGTGGAGGAGTAGGACAAATGATGCCTAAGGCTGTGTTGGGTGGAGTGAAAATGAGAATGAAGGGGGAGAAAGATAGAGATGACAAATTCATCACAAGCCTGGCAGTGATCGTGGCCAGCAGTAAGCCAGAGCTGGATTAGAAAAGAGTCTGAGCTGCAGGGTTTAATAAAACAATGACAACAACAACAACAAAATACACAACCACCTAACCACCACCCTGCTGGTTTTCACTCCCTCTTCCTCACCCCCCTTAACCCCTCTCATTTTTCACAATCTCCATTTCTCTCTTCTCTGTTTTTCATCACCTATATCAATATCTTCCTCCCTCTTTCTCTGTTGCTCTCTCCGTCCCTCTATTATAACCCAACAGCGTGGGCTCACACTATTGTGGAATATTCTGATTGCTCGCTACATTTAGACAGTGAGAGGAGGAGAGGGGGAGGTGAAATAGAGAGACACAGTGAGATGGAAAGAAAAGATAGAGATGGAGTGAGATTAGAAAAAAGAACGTGTTCGACATTTTACGTAAAGCTCGTTAGCCTTGGGGTGTTAATGAAGCGGAAAAAAGGTGTGTGTGTGTCTGTGCATGTGGGTGTGGATGTGCAGCGATCTGTTGCGAACCTGCAAACCTGTATCTATGAAGGAGTAGAGGAGAGGGAGTAGAAGAGAACTTAATTGTCCCACTTTCACTCTGACCTCTATTCTTCAGTCTGTCCCTCTCCTCCCTGATGACACTGCACAGATTATGAGAAGCTCCGGATGGCCCTTTGATGCCTGGGACAGTCATTGTGCTGTTTCCCCAGCGGCACGCAGCCTCCCTGGGCATGACTCATAATGAACATCACCCCTACACATCCCCACCACCACCACTACTTCTCCTTCTCCTCCTCCCCCTTCTTCTACCAAGGATGCTCAAATCGCCCCTTATTCTCCACTCGAGCTGTCTCTCCTCCTCCCATCTCTCATTGTACCCCTCTTCTTCTATTTCTCATCCTCACTTATTTCTTCCAGTTCGGCCCTGCTATCTCTCTCCTCCTCCTGCACCTCAACTGCTTTTCTTCTCCTTCTCTTTCTCTCCCTTATTCTACATCATCCTCTTAAACTATCCCGGATGGCCTGTAAACTCCTATTTCCCTTTTTCTCTCTGAGTTGCTTTTTCGTCTCCCCCTCTCTGTCATCCCCTTTTTCTCTTTCCGAGCAGTGCTGTGTTATCTCCTGCTTTCAGGCTGAAACTGACTCTGGAAAACAGCCAGGAGTGGGTTAAGCCGCCCGCGCAAACACACACACACACACACACACAAATGCGCAATTACACATGCACACACCGTATCAAACACAATAAACCAATACAAAAAGCATCAGTTATGACACTGCTGCATGTTCACAAAAATGCAAACACATGTGATTGACTGCTACTGGTGCAACATGTTCTCACTACTGACTCGTCTGCACGTCTGTGGTCTAAAACTTCAAAACGTAGCAATAAAGCCACAACTTTGATAACATTTTGGAACATGCAAGGCTTCTCGATCAGTTTGATTATGTTCAGACTCTATTTGTGAATGGTCACGTTAAGGAAAAGATCAGGATTTTGCTTTATATGAAGCTGTAGCATAAGTTATGTCAGAAAGGCTATTTTCTGCATGCTGGTGATATTGCTCATTCTTAGGAATAATTCTTTACATCAACCTTTACGTGTCTTGGCGTTCTCTGCACCAGTCTTCCAATGCTGTATGGTGACGCGACACCACTCTTGTAGGCGAAAATTCAATGCCAGAAATATATTCAATACATATATAAATGTATTGAATATATTTGTACATAAATGAATGGACCTTACAGGTTACCGTGTACAATAACAGTCCATATAGTCAAAGGTGCTGCTTGTCAACAGGCAAGGCAGGCAACTGCTTGGGGCCCCCGAGGGCCGACAAACTTTAAATCCAAAATTTGCAAATCTTGCAATGACAGTGAGAAACCTCCATAAGGGGGCTCCATCTGACAGCACTCACTCTTGTTGACCTGCTAAGCATGACATGCGTTATTGCTGTGAAAACAAGTTTGTCAATGAAAGTCAGCAAAGAAAAATAAAGAGGAAATATCCATCTATAGGAGAGAAAAAAGAAACAAAAAAAAAGAGGAAGACTAGTAAATGTCGGGACACTGGCAGACACGATGGTGAGGAACTCTGGTTGGAGAGCACCCCATAATTTTTGCCTAGGGCCCCATCAGACTCTAGAATCACAGCATACATAAAATCAATTGAAACTGTTCAGCATTCAACAGCCTACTGTGCTTTCACATAAACACCACAATCTTCTTTGAATGCTGCTGATCTCTAAGATTAGAGAACCATGGACACAGTTTGAGCTTGGTGACAACGCTTGACAAGCCTGCTAATTTTTAGCAATGATTGGGCCGTCACTGTTGATGGGAAGGGGTTACTCAACAGTTAATCAGGTAAAAGTTAATAACTCAGACCCACACGGAAGATGTATATGCAAATGTAAATGGTAAATGGACTTGAGCTTGTATAGCACTTTTCTAGTCTTCTGACTACTCAAAGCTTTTTTAATAACCAAGGTCACACCTAGCGATTTGGGGTTAGGTGTCTTGCCCAAGAACACATCAACATGTGACTGCAAGAGCTGAGGATCTAACCCCCCACTTGCCGGTTGAGAGATGACCAACTCTACCACTGATCCACAGCCCCCACATGTGACACTGACATCAGCACTCCCTGGACTATCAGGGTGTTGTAATCATAGCTTTCAGTCACAAGACTGAGGCGGAGGCTTGGAGGGTAAAAGCTTTACGATTTTAATTTTCCATCTCTGCAAGACAATGCATGTTCACGTTACCTGAGAAAAACAAAGAAGCAGAGATAAAGTGCTAGTTTTGGGCATCATAGAGCACACGGGACACTATTTCAACTGCTGAAAATAACAGTATTACAAGTATTAGCCAGAACTTCACTTCACAACATTGTAGAATAGATTAAAAACGGGCTTGCCTCCTCGTCGGTTAGATGATCCAATTGAACAAAAGCTGACTTTCCTTTAAAAATCAAACTAAAATGTTAAACTGATTCAATCATGTAGGTGGCAACTGAGAACTTCTCCATAGCGTGTAGCGGTATGACGCCTTTCTCGCCCATCAGGTGGGCGGTTCCATAAGTGTGGGATGTCATATGAAAGCTATGAATTCAACAGCGAGGGACTCTCAAGTCAGGCTCCTAATATAGCTCATAAACAAGGCTGACTACACTGATTCAACACCGCATCAACTGGTCTGTGTGAGTGTGTGCGTGAGAGTGTGTGTGAAGCTAGTGTGTATTTGTAATTATAGTGCCGATCAATTACCAGCAGTAAATTACCCTACCCCTACTTGCGTAATTATCAGAGAAACAAATCACAGCTGAGCGTGTGTGCGTGTGTGCGCAGGAGAAATGTGTGCACATATTGGTTCCTTAAGCATCATATTAATCAAATATTCAATCACTTCAACAGCACATTTGAGCAGGTATTTAAACTTTAATAAGAGTTAGTGAGTGGAAAATGTGATGTCTTTAAAAGTGAGCTATTAAGTCTGAGTTGGGTTCAGAACTCATTAACATTCTTAACATTACCTTAGATTACTTACTTTTTGATATCTTTTTACGGACATATTGAGAAACACATTTTTTGCAGCTGATTTTATACATTATAAGCTAAGATACAACAAAAGCAAATATACGTATATATTTAATGATGCCCCTTCATAGTGCAAACCCTTTAAAACAGGAAATGAAGATATAAAGACAGCTTTAATTAAAATCTGCATGGCACTCAGAATTGGAATGATGGTTAAAGCGAAGTCACCTTTAGTCCACAAGGCTTTAATCAGCAGACTAAAGGGATCTCCCCTATGGGTACCCAGATATCCAGGTATAGAAAAGCTAAATGGACATTACATATTACAATCACCCATTCACACCACATTCACACACTGATGTAAGAGGCTGCCAGGCACATTCGCACACCCGCAAAGCGGCAGAGCAATTTCGGGGTTCAGAGTCTTGCCCAAGGACACTTTGAAATGTGACTGTAGGAGCTGGGGATCAAACCTTCCAGTTGAGAGATGACCGACCCTTCCACCATCCAATTGCTTATTGATGTTAAGCGGTCTTGCAGGAGGGAGCATTACCTTTTGTAGTTTGAATTGCAGAAGAGTAAAGCTGTACCTCCTTAACCTTTGTGACCTCTAGGGTACTGATGCCAGTTTGCTGAGTTAGTAATCCCATCTTGGAATGTCCGATAAGAAAGAAAGTAAAATGATACAGTAACATAACACAAAGTACAAATGCTACATACAGCACAAATCATAGATGTTGCACTTTTCTTTCCTAAAAAGCTACTTTGAAGATACAATAGGTGCTAAATTATAAATCAGCAAATATGAGTATCAAGGCACAAAGATACAGTAGTTGACCTGAATATTTGAATACAAAAATAACCCTCATTGCTGGAGGGAAAAAAGAATCTAAAATAGCAAATGTCTGGTGTTGAAATTGGCAGTAAAAGTGGTTGAAAGAGTGAGTGAGGAGCAAAAGAAAGGCAAAGTTCAAGAAGGCTTTGATGTGCAAGATGGTGCATCCTTCTCAGAGTGTGAATGTCAGGTTTCTTACAGAGAACGCCCAGGGAGAGAGTCTAACCCTGTCTGTATCACGCGCGCACACACACACACACACACACACACACACGCACACAAAGTGAGGTCCTGGTAGAGATCTATTCCAGTTCACTACTGGTACACACAGGCCTATTTCTGTCTGACTGCTGGGAAACAAGGGCACAGATGGATGGATGAAGATTTATGGAGGCAAAGTAAGAAAGATGACACTGATGAATAAATGGAGGCAGGACTGAAAGATGGCAGCACATGAGAAGAGAAGAGGAGATTCAAGTGTATATATATTGACTCTTTATTGTCACCACTACGTGTTGCATTTCTGTGACACAAACCTGTCATCACAGCTGTTTGACACTTTACCTCTATAGCAGTAATTTAACTTTATTATAAAAACTGGACCTCATTCAACTTGCTTTTTCTAAAGGCTTTACATAATGTAACAACATTGAAAACACGCCTCTCAGCTTTGAGATCCTCTGATTTGACGTTTTGTACTAAACATTTCAGGAGCAGACCTAAAAGTCCAAATTGGAAGAGCCCAGAGTTTAAATGAGGTTACGACAGAGGGAGACATTTAAGGAAGGATATGCAAAGAGGTAGGTGAGAAAGAAAAAGTGGGTGAAAGTTATAGGGACACGCGAGGAGGAAAGAGGATTAAAGGGATATAAGGGGATTTTTCAGGAGTAATGAACAGGGAAGAGTGGTGGAAACAAGTTAAGCTATAGTAGTAGCACTTAAGGAGTGCACTATAACAAATGGTGTTTTGAGCTAATTGCTAATCTCAACATGCCAACATTTACTTACTCCCAGTGCCAAAATGCCGATTACAATTTATAACTAACGCTGTGTTTCATTTGATCTCGGATGTCGGAAATTCTGAGTTCCCAGTCAGAAGTGTCAACTGGAACGCCCCCCCGAAGTCGGAATTCCGACTCGGAAACTCTGAGAAGATTAAGTAGCCCGAGTTAAAATCCAACATGGCTGCTATGCATCAACCGTAACATTAAAGCTGTAACTATAGTGTTTATTAGCCTCTTTTTGTGTGATTACATCAATCACACCGATAGTATCGTGCAAGTTCTATCTGTGGACATGTTGTCATTTTATTTTCGTGCACAAACTATCACGTAGTGTGTTGTTATCGTCTAACAAAACAAAGGTACTCCTGGAGGTGTCCATATTGATTTTCCGACTTGCAACTGGAACACGGTCAACTCGGGTATGACGTCATTCCCAGATCCCAGTTCCGAGGTAAATGGAACGCAGCAATATTCAACTTCTCGGGTCATTCACTAAAATCCCAACTTTCCATTGCCTTGTGCATAAAGAGCTGCATGTGTGTGTGTTCAGTTTGTGTTTTACTAAATTCATGTTAGGAAGAGGTGCAGCATTATTGGCAATCAAATTTGGATCCAAGTCCGGTCAGAAAAGAAACACAACTAATCCAAAAGATTTGACTAGGGCTAAAACAGGATCTACCTTAATTTTTATGGATTGTAGTCAGCTTGCAGCAGTGATAAGTGAATGAAAACAACAGACATTCAACAAATAATCTTAGCTGTGAGGTGTGGCTTAGTTTAAACTTACAGTATACATGTATGGAATTAGTGGTGAAAACTGAATATCAGGAGAACACATGGGAAATGTTGACGTTGGGTTAACAACAAACAGCATCAGCGGCAAACTGAAATCAAAGTGCTTGAGTAAATATTGGTCCTGCAGAATTCTTTTAATATGTATTTATAAATCAGGACCTGGTTCTAATATAAGACATGAAAGAGATAACAAACAGGTCAAGAGTTCGATCCATGCTCTCTGAAATGTTGTCGACACGCCCTGATGTCTGGATCTTTCTCCTTCACACACACACACACACACACACACACACACACACACACACACACACACACACACACACACACACACACATCCCCACCTACACACAGAAACTTGCACATCCATTACAGAGCAAGGGGATAGATTTACAATCACAGGAAGCCAATCCCACAGACACAGAACCACCAACCCTCCCTGGTCTGAACCTGATCCAACACACAAAGGTCCAGGCCAACATAATACTGCTGTCTATCTCTTTGCTATATTATCTTTCTCATTTGGTCCTTTGGTATTTATTGCAAAATTTGTTTCTACATATGAGTAAAAAAATACTGAATGCACTCAGATAATTAGTTTATAGCTGTTCCTAAACAGTACATCGTAATTTAACCAATTGCACAACTTCGCAGAGGGGATCAAATGTCTCTTAAGCTTCCATTTCCAGGGTTTGAACATATACATTAATATAAGAGGTTTAGTGCTACTGTTTTGACTTTATGTTAAGAATCTGCAGCAGGATTGTTAAAAAAAATGTCCTTGTGCAGATGTTGTTTCCTTTGTCTGAGCTGTGATATGAATAGTGAAATATGAAGACAGCTTTTGTGGAAAACATTTACAGCTCCACCAAATGAATGCTGTCAAAGGACTTCAGAGTAATGTCCCCAACTGAAAATGTTCTCATCTTGCTTTGGAAGTTGTACTCAGAGGCCCTTTGTGTTGTTCTTAATCAGGCAAATGAATGATGTTATTGCTTGTTAAAGAAGTGCAAAACTGAATTCACTATAAGTATCAACTCTAAAATGTGTGTTGTAATGAGTGGAGAGGAGTTAAAGAGAGAGAAGAGGACGGTGTGATTGACTCTGAGGAAACTGTATGTAGAGTCCACTGGGGCATGTAATGAACTGATATCATGCAGTGTCAGCAGCGGGCCCCTAATTTACAGCTATAGATTAAACCTCTGAGAGAGTTACATGTCGAGTGCACGGGCCAGTTTAAGTGGGTATAAAAGTGGAACAGGCAGTTGTGATGTTTTTAAGGACAAAAAGTAGTCCAGGTACGGTACATCCAGTTCTATCTCACCCTCAATGAGTACACATCTTTGAGCCTACTGCTAACAGTTTTGCTGATTTTGAAGAAGCAGCAATTTTTGAAAACAGCGCTTTTCAGTTTTATGTAAAATCCTTGTTGAAACACACTTTGACGAAGAATACATCACAAAGAGGGAGCATTCTTCAACAGATAAATTCTGCATGCTAACATGTTTGTGAGACTTAAACATGGAGGGTAAAAGAGAAAGGTGAGGCGACTGTTAGAACCAGAGTAGTGCGTATGTGGTAGAGTTACACAGGGAACAATAGCTTTATTGTACCTGTGTCTGCAGCTACTGTGTGTGTCCCGTGCGGATAGCTCAGCTCTGCACTGAGCACCATTCTCTGTAGAGTGGATACTTTTTAAAATTGGGACAAGTTATTTTCTTAAACAAACAGACAATTCAGAACTTCTGTCAAATGTATTCAACCTAGAGCCTAGTTCTCTGCATTATACAGATGGCTGCAAGTAACTATTGCTACAACAAACTACCTGCTATAATTGGGATTTCAGGTAATGATTCATCTTTCAGTCAGGAAGAAAAATATAAACATCAACACTTTCCAAAAATGTGCTTGAAATGTTCCAACTAAATGCCCAACACAAGTAGACATTTTACAATGACGGGGCAATTTCCTAAAAAGTAACAGATTATTATGTTGACTAATTGATAAAATTTGTTCAGGAGTGCTACTTATCATGTCCAGTTCCAACTCAACAATTTACAAGCAGCGCTCAAACAATTAGAATTTTCTCTCCTGGCATAGACCTGCTATGATGAATCTGTGCGCTAACACAAACAGCCTAAGTGACCAAAGAAAGAACAAGTGAATGAATAAAAGAAGAACTAAGACTGCACTGAACTCAACCAAAACAAGTTTCCCTACTTCTACCCACCCAGCACCATCCCCCCTTAAATTGGCACTCGGCCCTGCAACCATAGCTGAGCGCAAAGGGGGCCCAGGGTTCCCCTACCAGGAGAACGTGTATGGGTGTGCAGAGAGAGTGAAAGAAAAAAGAAATGGAAAAGAGATGCAGTCAAAGATAAAAGACTTGAGATCAAAAGTGAATGGGGGGAAGAGTGTGTGAAAAGGAATGTCTTCCCAACAATCCCATGAGGGCTAGTAAAGAGAATTGGATGAATGAGAGATGAGAAGGGGAAGAAAAGGAAAGAAGACAGGAACAAAAGCAGGATAGAGAGAAGGGGCTAGAAAGGATGGATGATGGGCACAGGGATAAAAAAAAAAAAAAAAAGATGGACAGGAGGGTGTATTAGAGGAGGCATCAATGAGAGATAGGGATGAGGAGAAGGAAGAGGAGGTATACAAAATAGATTTTTAAAAAGGATTAAGATTTGAGAAGGAGGGAAAACATAGACTGAATGACAGTAATTGTTAAATTGATAGATAAAGATCAAGAGAGAAAGCACTTAGAAAGAGAGAAACACGAGAAAACGTATTGAATATGTAATAGCCAACGGGCCAGTCTGTATGCAGTGCTAATCTGTATTGTCAGATTAAAGTGTAATCCCATACTACAACACAAACACATGCACAAAAACACACACAGAACAGGGCTACATTGTACAACTGGACCCTGTGGTGCTGAGTAGGAAAGATCCAGAAATTTCCTGGCTCAGCACTGCATGCTTGTTGCCATGGCGATAGCTCCAGAAAAGCAGAGAGAGAGAGAGAGATGGATGAGAGAGAGAGAGAGAGAGAGAGAGAGAGATGGATGAGAGAGAGAAAGAGAGCAGGAAAGAAAGAAAAGATAGGAATGGAGGAGATGGGGGAAAAAAGTAGAAAAACTGAAACCAGAACCAGTGGGTTTTGCACCAGTCATAGACCCACTCACACACACACACACACACACACACACACACACACACACACACACACACACACACACACACACACACACACACGTATGTATTTATATGGTATGTCACACACAGTCGCGACGCACACACAAGCACGCAGAACCAAACCATCATGTTCTGCATGTGTTGAACAGCTGCATACAACCAGGGCATTAACACACAAACAAAAGTGCTCATTGGCTCAGTGACTATACTACTTCACTACCATTGGCTATCAGGCTACAAAAACAAACGTCTGATTGGCCCTGAAAAAATCACACCCCCTGTAGGAAAGAGATCAAAGATGCTGAGTTAACTGAACACATGATATGAGATAAACACACACATGCTGCACAGAGAAACTCGGGTCTGCACACATCTATGACACTCGTGCTTTTACATTCATAATCAGTGTCAGCTTTAAGATGAAATGTTCCCAAAGCAATCACAAAATCCTTAGCTATTGGTCAGAGCAAAGTTTCATTTCATTTACACAAAGAGCAAAAAGAGGCAGTGCATCAGCCGTAATGCATTAATGTATCCCCTCTTTCATTTGACGTTGATAGAATCAATTCATCTAAATGAACAGAAATCTCTATAATCAACTTCAAACTCCAATTTAGCTTTTTTTACTATGGAAACATGCCCTGGTTGTCTGTGTCTGAGTCAGGGTGTTCAAACAACAACCTAATAATTTTGCTGATTTGCGATTCCGTCAGACTAATTTTATTTCTGCGCCTTGCAGACAGTATTGCCCGTCTGCTGTGCATTGTCCTATTGAACCACTCTGAATGCAGCATGGCTTTGATGTTGTTGGTCAGCTGAGAGTCTAAAAGCTCTTGGTCAACTCTCCTTGCTCTCTCCTCAGGTGATAAGAGAAACAAAGTATTGATAATGAGCATTTAAAAAGGGGAGTTGGGGGTTGATGTGCAAGTAAGAAAATGGTGTATGATCGAACTGATCACTGAAAGCTAGCTTGAAATAAGTGTTCTGTATTTATTTATAATACAAAAAATTGCTGGTTATTATGTCCTCTTTCTTCAGTCTGTGTAACAACATTTCCATTGTTATGCTTACTCTTGCTTTTGCACTTAGACTCATAGCTAAATAGCCTTATTTTGTTAGAATTTGGCAAGGTAACAACCTCTGATCTTACAGTAAGAGTAAAAGGTCAAATAATCTCTATAATCTGGTGGCTGGATATGAAAGCAGAAGATTAAGATGTTCAATGTCTAAAGTGCTCTTGTCGTTGTTTGTAGTTAGATTAGTATTGACCAGTCACAATGTAGCAGGCTTGTAGAAAATGTAGGTAAACAGTTTGTGTGTGAGGCAAAAGTGGCTGAATGCACAAGCCAATTCAGAGTTCCTTGGCTAACACATCTTCTCTTGGCTTTGATATCCACCATCAGAAATCTGTATATCGTCTCCCTACACTGGAAGCCACAACGTGTAAGCTGCGGCCCTCTGAGGATTTACTGAGTTCCCTGAGTGCCGTTGGGTTCCAAAGATGACAGTAAATGATAACATTAGCATGCTAACATACTCATGAGGAAAGTGTACACTTTTTTATGTCCATCATTATGAATACCAACCATGTTTCCTGTCTTGGTTTAGCATGCTGACATTTGCGAAAATGATGTCATTGGAATGTTATTTAAAATGCAGTTAATTTGATCCTAACCTAGTATTAGATCAATCTACATTTTAACATTACAGTGGGGCTAGATCAAAGTCAGAATATCATCGAAATGATGAGAAAAACAATCTTGATATTTCAATCTGAACTATAAACATGAATGTCATGATGTTTGCAGAAATATCAAGGGATCACCAAACAAATGTTTTCAGAGCTGGGCACACATCCATTAATCCAATTATCCTTTCACGTAAATTATCTTTGTTATTTTTTTAAAACTAATTTTCAACATGGACGTTAATTTGAAAAATGATTACGGGAACCTTAACCTTTCGGTTAATTCTGTTTCCATTAAAGTCGTTTTTGCTATGTGGTGCCAGTGCCACTGAATTCATTGCAGTGTGAGCTGGCGCAAAAATGTACACATAGTCTATGTATTTACCTGACAAAGAAGAAGAAGAATCAAAGCCCTGCTCTTGGATAGATGGATCTTGGAAAACCAAAGAAAAGGCCTCCTGTACTGTCGAGAGCTTATTGCCTGTCTCTGCCAAGCGTGCTTTTATTGTGAAATGCTGCTTGACCTACATGAAGGCACTTCCGAAACACCACTAGAGTGAAGACAGTGAAAAGGTTTCTATTTGACAAAGTTTTAACATTTACTTCAGTTTTTTTTTTTTTACCAATCTAACTGATTAACTGCTATTGAAGTTAACATCTTTGTAAAAGGACTACCATTAATGAAGGTACATTTTTGATTAACTGAGCCCACCTCTTATCCTTTGGATGCCATGGAAGTTTGTGGCATCCTCACAATAGCTG